>JAREIS010000070.1:2975000-3575000 GCA_030060385.1 Muscicapa striata striata
CAAGATCGTTTAGAGTGAAAGGTAATCAGAGAAAATAGAAATTAGTTGCTACAATAAAAAAAGGAAGAGAGAAGAGAGTACAGTTGCTATATCTGGAAAAATCCTAGCCAAAATCTGCCTCCCTGTCAGAGGAAGAAGCAGTAAATGGCTGCAGTGATCCAGGAGCCAGCTGACCTGAAATAGAGGCATCTATTCAGTGTCATGCTTGGAGTGTTTATAGCTAACAAAAGATTCAGCCTTTCCCTGTTACTATTCTCAAGTTCTGATCTACTCTCCTAAAAGCATATTTTTAAAAAAATCTTCAGAATTTATCTGTCTATCCATTTGAGAGAAAAACCTGTCATTGTTTGCAATGAAGCCATTCTTCCCCCTTAAGGAAATGGTAAAAAAAAAATAACAATCAGAAAATCAATGCATTAAAGCAAATATACATTATAGTTTGGCCACACAGCAAAGGAAATGTATAACCCAAAGAAAGAAATTATAAAAAAAAAAAAATAAAAAAAAAAAAAAAAAAGCCTTTCTGATCCTACAAGTCAAATAACAAAATCTCATATTTCTGTGGCCATCAAAGTGCATACTGCATATTTGTAACAAGTTCTACAGATAAAAAATAATCATGCCTGCATACCATTACTCATTTAATACTCATGCCCCTCAGAGGAAGCACTATGAGGCTTGATGGTGACCACTGCCACTCCATGGCCATGTCACACCTGTGCAATTTACAGTGCCTGCAAATCGCACGGGCCGTAACAGCCTCATGGTGCTCATTCCAGATTACATTTCACTTCAATACTTTCCTTGCTTCTGTGGAGGAATGATTGATAAACCAGAAAGCTGTGCTGTCTTTAATTGCACACCTGAACAGGCTTCAGAGTTGGGAAGCTAATGAAGTTGAATAAAGTCAAATGTAGGGTCATGGACATGGGAAGAAATTTCCCCATGCACTAACACAGTTTGGGGTCTGAACTATTGGATAGAGCTCCACACAGAAGGAGGATGTGGGGAGCTACAGGCCTGTCAGCCTAACTTCTGTGCTGGAAGAGGTCATGGAACAGATCATCTTTAGTGGCAAGTGCAGGACAGCTAGGGCATCAGACCCAGCCAACACTGGTTTGTGACCAACCTCATCTCTATGATAAGCTGATGCACTTAGTGGTTGGAGAAAGTGATGTGGATGCAGTCTATGGATTTTATTAAAACATTGACACCATTTTCTGCAGCACTGTCCTGCAGATACTGGCTGTTCATAGCTTGGAAAAGTGCGCTGTTCACAAATTTAAAATCTGTCTGGATGGCTGGGCCCAGGAAAGTGGTGGTCAACAGATCTGCACCCAGTGGGTGGCTGGCCACTAGCAGGGCTTCCCATGGCTTAGTACTGGGGCCAGTCCTGCTGCATATTTTCATGAAGTGCACTCTCAGCAAGTCTGCAGATGACATCAAGCTGGGTGGGAATGTTGGTCTGCTGGAGGACCAGAAAGCTGTACAAGAGGATATGGACAAGCTGGATCAATGGGCCAGGGCTCCATGAGGTGAAGTGCAGGGTCCTGCCTTGGGGTAGTGCTGCAGCACAGCAGCCCCAGATAGTGCTGCAGCTGAGGGCAGAGCTCCTGAGAAGCTGCCCAGCAGAAAAGGACCTAGGAGTGCTGGTCAACAGTGGCTGAACATGAGCCAGCTGTGCCCAGGTGGCCAAGATTGTCAATAACAACCTGGCTTGCATCAGAAACAGTGTGGCCAGCAGGACCAGGGCAGTGATTGCCCCTCTGTACTGACACTGGTGAGGCCACACTTTGAATCCTGTGTTCAGTTTTGGGACCTTCACGGCAAGAAAGACATTGAGGAACTGGAGCATGTCCAGAGAAGGACAATGGAGCTGGTGAAGGGTCTGGGGCACAAGTCCTGTGAGGAGGAGCTGAGGGGGCTGGTGGTGCTTAGCCTGGAGAAAAGGAGGTTCAGGGGAGAACTTATCACTCTCTGTAACCACCTGAAAGGAGCCTAAAGCCAAGTGAGGCCAGTCTCTTCTCTGTAAAAAATGACAGAGTTAGAGGAAATGGCCTTAAGTTGCAACAGGAAGGCACAGACTGCATATCAAGAAATATTTCTTCAGCATCAAAAATTGCCCATGGAATCAACATCCTGGAGACGTTTAAAAGAAAGGTAAATGTAGCACAGAGGGACATGTGTGACATTAGTGGTCAGTTTGGCAGTGCTTGGTCAGTAATTTAGCTCCAGGATTATAAAAGCCTTTGCCAATCTCAAAAATTCTATGATTTTATGATTCTAATGCATACACAAAACTCAAGGGTGAGATTTAAGAGGATGGGACCAGACTTTTCAGTAGTGCCCAGTAACAGAACAAGAGATTATTACAAATTTAAAGACAGAAAGTTCCATTTAAATATAGGGAAAACCTTCCTTACTTTGAAGTTAACAGAACACTGGAATAAGTTATTCAGAGAGGCTGAAGAGCCTTCTTCCATGGATGTTTTCAAAACCCACCTGAATCTTATCCCTAGCAACCTGGTGTAGGTAAGCCTGCTTCAGCAGAGCATTTAGACTACATGATATGCAAAGGTTCTTCCTCAACCATTCTGTGACTTGATCTAAAATTTTGCTTGGGAGTCTTTTTCCTTGCTGAGTTTGCTTCTTTAGATGAAAGTCTGGTAATAAAGACTCCTCTGGCAACTTTCCCCAATTCATTCTACTTTCAGTAACAGATAATGAAAGAAAGTCTTCATTAGCTGGCAGGATGAATCGGGAAAATCTCTGACATTGTGGCCAGTTGTTGTCATAAAGGAAGAAAGATCCAGCCACAATACCACAGGCATCTCCTTCCTCCCTGACTCCCAGGGTGCTCTCTCAACATAGCAAGTGCAATTATAGTGTACTTTGAACTCCCTACTTCAGCTAGTATCTGGTTGAAAAAAGAAGAAAGAAATCACATCCTGAGATGATTTGAGTCCTAGGAAAATAAAGTCAGACATGTCATGTACTGGGCTACAAAAAAGTATCTGAACAGTACAATTTAAATTGGTGTTTTCCTCTGGATGGGGGTGGGGGAGAAAATAAGGTCAGAATATCACTTTTAATAAAACAGTAAAAAGGCAGATGCATCATTATCCTTGGATAGTTTGATTCACTTAAGCTTTGTGTGATGTCACTCTGGTGTGGGGTGAAAATAGGGCTTACCCCACTAATTATTAATACTTAGAAAGCAGCACAAGTTGAATTTAGGACTACACTTCTGTCCCCTAAGAAATACACTGTCCAGCTTTCTTCCATGTCAGCAACAGATTACTTAATTAAATTAACATTTGAAAATTATTGCATTTGCCAAAGTGGACCAGTATGAACAGAATTATTCTTAAATTATGAAAACCTCCCCATGTAAAGGAATTTGGCTCCAAAGATACCATTGCTGAAGTGTATAGAACATACTTATTAATATTTGAACAATCTGTTAGAATACTTAGTCAGCAAATATCTGACCAAATCTATTAATTGTTAAAGCATAATATTGTGCAAATGTATGAGACAACATTCGTATTTATAATGTATGTATGTAATGTACTAATGTATAATGTACATTATGTACATTATAATGTACATAATGTACTATGTAATGTAGTTTCAACTAGCTCCTGCATTAATTTTTAGAAATCAGTTACTCTTACATAACTAGATATTACTAAAAAACACACAGATTTTTAGCCTCAGGAAAGCTCTTTTTATTTTAGTGGCTTTAAAATAGATAATTTTAGCAGTTCATTTTACTTACTACAGATAAATTGTACCCTAATGATATCATAGTAGGATTAATTATCTTTTTTGAAACACTGCCACAGCAGATAAATTTATAAATGTATGTTTTAAAATATCACAAATTTTGTCACAAAATACCTCTGAAATTGATGAGCTTCACCTAAGGGTTTTCAAGAAATTAATAGATACTCTAGGGCTAAAAACCTCTTTCTTGATAATGAATCCCTACGAAAGGAAATAGATCTCTGTAGAACTCTGTCCAGGAAAATACTGTAAGAGGATTTCCCCCTTCCTTATGACTGAAATACAATTAATACAAAAAAACCACCAAAAGAAAACAAAATTGATTTGTTAATAATTGTTTTTTTAATGATTTTCAATCACATTCTCAAACACTTCAGATGGGAACATTGTTTCATAGCTGTTGCCTTTTGTGAAAACTGTCTTTTGTTCTCCAGAGCTGTATTTTTTAAGGAAGAGGATGATTTAAGTTCACTGCCCACTTCTGCAAAACTTAAACAATGCTTCCTTTCTCTTCTTATGCAGTAACATTGTAGACTCTCGCTCAACCACAGATGAAAAAAAAAAAAATTAAACACTTTAAATTGATTGAATCAATTTAATACAAAAGATGCAGAAAGAAATAATAAAAATCCTTTACTGATTAGGTTATTTCTTCTTACTTTAAGCAGAATTCTTGATCATATATGATAAAGCATGTCTCAGGAATCAAAAGCTGTGAGGAACCCCAAAAGAAAATTGCATTTTGAAAAAGAAGCAAGACATTATTCTAAAAATAGAAGCTTTTGAAAGTAAAAACTGTAATAATGTTTGTTTTTTCTCACCTCATTACCTGACTTTGTAATGTCCACACCAAATTGTCATCATCCGCATTGAACATTGTCAGCTTAATTTAAAATAGTAGGATTCAGCAGTTCAGCATTTGGAGAGTACAATTCAAAAAAATTTTAAAAATTCAATTTTGATATCTCAAGTAGGACAGACAAAATAACAAGATTCAAAATCCCTTTTAAATGTTTGAGGTTATACCATATTATGATTCAATTTGGGCATTTTAAACATCATCTAAAGTAAATTTTTGCTTTTCATCCATTATAATAGCGCTGGAAAAAATCTGGACTTTACTCTCCTCTTTCCCTTTGTCCATTGCAGATAGATGAAAGTGGGATTGTGAATAAATTAATGTCTTTTTATATAGAATACTAAATGCAGAAGTATAAGAATTGCCACTTTATTTAATCCTTAATAATGTAAAGTAATATTTAAATGTTCATTACTTATAATTTCTCAGAAGAAAAGCATCTTTGTTACTAAGTACAACTTTTCACCTCCATTAACATAATTAATGTTAATTGCACTTTCTGTGGGAGTAAGGAACCCCTATATCTTGAACTAAATTAGAGAGATTTTTACATCAAAAATGTTTAGGTTACAACACGGTCATATGCACAGTCATATGATTGCTTCACAAACTTCTTCATGAGTGATCACATATTTAATTTCCCTATCATATGCCTCTATTCTAGCAAATTAGGGCATGCATTGCAAATGAAAATAGATCTTAAAAATTACGAAAAAAAATATGGTGAAGTTATTATTTATCCAGGTACTATGTAACTACTGATACTTATGTAAATTTGTTTTATTTGCCCTGGGATTGCTGATAAGATAGCTGAATACAAAGGTGATGGAAGTGTGGTTGATCTCAGTATTCTGAGATTTATTTCTGGTAAGATTTTGTGCATTCCTCTTTTTTGCAATGGACAGAGAGTAACATTTTAAGCATAAACTAATTCAGAGTTGTTGACTTCAAAGAAATCAAAGAAGAAAACCTCAGCTAAACCCCAAGACAAAGCAATATCTCATTCCATGAGTATATATAACTATGTACATTGCATAAAATCCCAGGGTAGTGCTGCAATTGATTAAGCACCTCAATTCATTTTAAAGGGACAATTATGTTTTTATTAAATGGGAGAAAATAACTGAGATTAAATAAATAAATGTTAAGATAGAAAAGACTGGGAAAAGGAGACCAAGCTTGTCACAAGGAGACAAACTGAGCAACCTGTAATAACAACTAACATCTTTACAATTAAGACTGAAACTATTCGCATAGACTTCACACAGAGAACAGGACAGTGGTATTCAACTCTGGAAATACCTGTACAAAGTAAAATTTTATAATTTCTATAAATCACATAAAATACTTTGTAATTGTATTACACAGGATATAAAGTCTGTGAAAAAGCTTATCTCAGTAGAATTTTGTTTCATTTCATTTTTTAATTATTACATATGACAAGGAAGAGGCAAACTACTACTCACTGGAAATCACCTGTGGATAAATTCAGTTTTGGGTGACATCTCAAATAACCTATAAATTCATTGAGAAAGTCTGGGAACATAGCTGAATAAAATTCAAATAACGGGAAGAAGAATAATTCCAAATAATATTCAGTCCAAACAACAAAATTGAATAGAGTAAGGGTGGTAAAATTACACAGACCATGTAAAACAATGGGGTCTAGCAAGAGCCACTCTAGGAGACAACTTAATCAGACAGAGGCACAGCAATTAGGGGCAGAACTGGAGTAAAGTGGGCCTCTGTGTGATAATATTTAACAGCTTGAGCCTTTCTGAAAATGCAGTCCAAGAAAATAGTTCAAGAAAATTCACCTGTAATGATAACAAAAATAATGCTGCCAGATAAAAGCGTAGATGAATGCATAAAAATTATGCAAGCTGTTTCTGAAATGTGTGGGAGAAAATAATAATATTCATAAGATACAGTGTGCAACCAAAAGAGAAAAGGTAGGAAGGAATGGCAGAAAGAAGTACTTGTATTGAATACTTGAACTACAGATGAAATCAGTTACTTTTCATCTGGATATGTAAAGTCTCAAAAAGAGGAGAGCAGATTACTGACAAATCAAATAGGAAAACTTGAAAATTTGAATCTCAAAAGACAGCTGAACACTTCAGTTCCTGTACTTTCCTTAAGAAGATGCAGGTCTTTGAAATAATTGTTTTTAATGTCCAAAGAAAGGTGTATCTGAGTTCACACCCATCCTCTCTGTATTAAAAAATATTCTCACTCAGGATCTAGAGCCCAGTCCTAAAAGGAAACATCATATAAGCACATTTAAAAACAACATGAGATGATAAATTTAATTAATTTTTTTTTCCCTCTGAGGAAGCACACAAAAGATAGCTTTCATGATTTTGTTTTTTCCTTCAGCATGAGATGAGATTCCCAGGACCAATTCTCAGTTCCTTCAATTAAAAAGGAAATTCCATCCCTCAGAAATACATATAGAGAATATTTTATTAACCCTGCAAGGTGTTTCTCTGTGGCCACTTGTCACGGTGTGACTAAAGTTTGCCAATTTTAATAGATTTAATTTCTCTTGGGGATCGAATTTAGGAGTAAAGACAATGCAGGCTTAAAACTTAAAATGGTATAAGAAGAAATTTATTAATAAACACAAAACAATTCAGAATGAGATTTCCAGATTATTCCCTCCTCCCCCTTTCCTCATACCAGCAACATACAGAAAAACACTTCAGTCAGTTATCTACTTAAATAATCATTTCAGTTCACTCCAGAGAGAAAAGTCCCTTCTTTTAGTTTAGGCTTAGGTGTCTCACTCTCATAACTTGCATCCACCCGGAAACTACAAATTATGATTTTTCCTTCTCCCATTCTCACAGTCCTTCCAGAGCTGTATATGGGTTGCTGAAACACATGGGGTGTCATTTTAAAGGCAGGCTGCTGAGAACACAAAAAGTCTCTTTATCTCATTCTTCACCAAGTGTCTCTGTCCAATATTCCAGTCCTAAAGACAGAGAGCTTCACTTCCCAAGGCAAAAAAAGTCTTCATCTCAAGCACTTAACCTCCCCAAGTATATTCTACAGTTTAAAGGAATTTAAGTAAAGTCACAATCCCCTAAAGCCCACAAAAAAAGGTTTTAAGCTACTTATCAGTGGCGACTTTTCCATCTCTCCTTTTATGAAAACTTGTCTTCCTTCTACTGACTTCTGTAATTCCTTTTGCTTTAGTCCTTTGGTTCCGGGGAGCTCAGGAAAACAACCTAGAGTCTCATCCAGGCACTAAGAGTTAAACTTGTATCCAAATGGTAAAGAGCCAGGCTGAAGCCATGCTGGGAAAAACGCGGCCACCACGTGGAGATGAGATGGCTGGACTTCTTTCTGCGGCCGCAGGGGGCCGGGTGGAGCCGAGCCCAAGCCGAGCCGGGCCGAGCCGAGCCCTCCCGCGCGGGGCCAGGGGCTGATACGAGCTGGCCGTGCTGGGCTCCCCCTGGGGCCGGAGCCGGGGCTGAAGCCTGGTCCACCCCGAGCCTTCCCGGGGCCGGGCCTTCTCCCCTGCCAGGGCTCGGGCCGTGCGGGAAGCCGGGCCGGGCCCCGCCCCATGTGAGGGGCCCGGAGCCCCTCAGGCTCCCCTCTCCTGCCCGACCACAAGGCAAAAGACCCAGCTAACCCTTTCCCCCTGTGATTTGTGAAAGCGAAACAGGCTTCTAATTGGTTTTCTGCGCTGTCAATCACCGACCCAGGTCTCTGATTGGTCCCCGCAGCCTCAGGGGAGGCTCCCAGAGAGGACAGTGCTCTCTTTGTTTCAAGCCATGTGCCTCTCGAGAGGCTCCCTTGGGGGATGGGAACCCATCCCCCTCCCTGCTCCATGCGTCCCCAGCACACCACTGTTGCAGGTGAGTGAATATTCTAATGTTTAATTTCAAAGCTGGAGCATTTGTATAAAAAGTTGGTTTATAGCACAGTTATATTTTCCATAATGCCATCTTCCCAACTAGTTTTCAGTATGTCACTTTTCAGAGTGAATGCTTAGAAGTCCTAGAGATTATTAACCTCGTGCACTAACTAGCAGTTACTGGTGAGAAGGAGAGGAAAGTCAGCCTTTTTAAACCAGGTCTGAGCTGTCAAGTGGCTAACAGCAGAAGTCGACTGATTGCTTGCCCTCTGTTCACCACCCTTATACTCACCTCTACTTGAGACACAGCACTGTCAGACCACATAGAAACGCTGATATAAGTGTGGTTTTGTATTGTCTACTCTATGTTTGATTATGTAGCTAAACCAGGATAACATCATAATTCTGGAATATTGTATATGAAATCAGTTCCTAAAGATATCCTTAGACTGAGACTCTCAGGAATTTCTCCCTCTCATTCAACCTACAGTGTTCTTATATAGTTTTCACAGAAAGTAAGTCGGCTTTGTAAGTTTGGAGTAACAAGATGACGTTATGCCACTTGTAGTGGTTGACCTCCTTCAGCTGTCTGTCTGAGGCTTACAAAAATGCTTCATTCCTCCACCTCCTCAACAGAATTTGAGGAGAAAACAAGATAAAAGTGTTTATGAGTTGAGGAAAAGAGGGAAATCAATCACAGGAAAAACAGATTTGATCTGGTGAAATTAATTACCAATTAAAAATAGAGTAGAATAGGGAAAAGCAAAGAGAGCCTTAGGCTCATCTTTATTCCTTCATTCTAAATTCTTCTATCCATCCTGCTCTGAGTAACATAGAGGGATAGGGAAAAGGAATTCTGTTCAGTCTACCACAGCTCCTCTCTGCTGCTCCTTCCTCCTCACACTTTTCCCTGCCTCCAGCATGGGGTCCTTGATGAGAGGTATACTCCTTTAGGAAAGGACTACCGATCCTCCCCAGGCTACATTTCCTACCAGAAGCCCTGTTGGAATTTACACACACTAGCCCTCATCACTTCACCAAAATTATTGCAGATATTCCCCACAATTATTCTGCTCTCTGGCAAAGTTCAGTCCGTGTTTCACCTGTTAACTCTTTCAGTTACCATCCATACCGTGAATTCTTTAAAATTCCCAAGTCAGGCACCAACAAAATGACTGTGGTTAGTTCACTGGGCAGACTATCACATGCTCATCAAGCTGCTCTAGTCACTGTCCCTAGTCACCAGAACAAAGCAAAAAACTACAATAAAAAGGTCATGGGTTAAGATAAGGATAGAGAGACCACTCAGCAAGTTTCATTTTAGGAAGAACTGACTCAGCTAGGGGAAATTATTTTAAATCATTGTCAATATGACGAAGTAGAATAATGAAAAATAAGTCTTAAAATATCTTTCTTCCATTGCCCTATCCCTCCACTGGTTCAGCTTCACCTCTGACTCTTCTACTTTTGCATCCCCAAGCAGTGCAGGACGATGGGAAATATGACACACGGTATGTTCATACACCTTGACGAGTCTTCCTTCCATACTTTTCCCCTGTTCTAGCACTTGGTCCCTTCCATAGAACAAAGTCCTCCATGGATGTCTCCAACAAGGATTCTTTCTATGGACTGCAGTCCTTCACAAACTTCTCCAGCTCTATGAGTCCTTTCCATGAGGTGCAGTCCTTCAGAAACAGACAGGTTCAGTGTGGATCTTCCATGGACTGCAGCTCCTTCCAGCAAACCTGCTCCAGCATAGGCTTCTCTCTCCACAGAGCCATGGATCCTGCCAGGAGCCTACTCTGGCATAAGCTCTCTCTGCAGGGTCACAGTCTCTACAGGAATCCACATGTTCCACTGTGGGTCTCCTCCATGGGCTGTGGGTGGATCTCTGCATCCCCATGGGCTTCCATGGGCTGCGGGGGCACAGCTGCTTCTCCATGGGCTGCTGCACCAGGGACTGCAGGGGAATCTCAGCTCCAGTGCCTGAAATACCTCCTCCCTCTCCTTCTCTGTGGAGGCTGGTGAGCCTACAGGAATGGAGTTAGCCACTCTCCCTTGGAGAGAAGGCTCTTAAGCACCCACATTTCTGAAATTAGAGAAGAATATTTCTCCCGTAATGCCTCCCTGCTCTAAGCAAATAGTTTGTATCTCATTGGCTCTTCCCCCCTTGTTCCTCCCCTGCACCCTCAGTGAATTGGTCTGGTGCTCTACCCCTCCCCTGAGCTTCCCTATACAAACCCCTCTCCCCCGACCCTAGCCGGAGTTTCTTGTCCCTGGCCCCCTTTGAGGAGAAGACCAATAAATCTGCTCTTTGGAGCCCCACACGAGGCTCCCGTCCCTTCTCTTCAGCATTGCTGATTCACAGAAGAGCTCAATCACTTCAGCCTGGAGCGAGGACGTTGCCTGTGCCACCAGGATATCTTTTAAGGATGCTTCTTTGGAAGGTCGCGGCACTCCACCATTGCCCCACTGTGACACTTCTCCACTGACCTTGGTATGTGCGGGGATGTTTTTCTCACATTTCTCTCACTCATCTCTCACACAGGGGCCATAAAGCATTTTTTAACCCCTCTGAAATATGTTAATCACACAGGAATCACCAGCTTGGATGATGGGTCCAGCTGTGTTCAACAGGGCCATTAGAGATTGCTGTGTATGACATGGATAGGTCCTGGTGCCTTCTCATCGTGGCCAAACCTGCAGTGCTCTACCACCACCACCATGAAACTTTTCTGTTTAAATAAAATACACCATGCAAATTGACTCTTTCATATTAATTGTGCCAAATCCCAGGGCTTTCTACAGTAGGTATTATGAAAGTGGAGTTCCATTAGCATTCATGGAAGTCATCCAGATAAATTTTTCATACACCAGTGAAAAAGTAAGATTTGAATGGTTCATAATGCATAGTCTAGATTCATAATACTAAATAAATTAAAAGTCACAAAATGCACTGCAAAAATCTGTAGATTTTATACTTGAAGTTAAACTATTGGTCAGTTAATGACCTTATCACTAAACAGTATTTAATTGAGTTTTGAACTGGCAGCACTATAGTAAGTTCCTCAAAAATCAATCCAATTGATTTTCATTTATACTGTTGCAGTTTTACAATGGGTTACGTTCTTTTTGAGCAGATTACAGATGTGATTCTGTCCAAATTTTCTTTCTTATTTCCTCAACCTCATACAAATATTCAAGTTGCACCAGCTCTTTTTATGAACCCTTCAAAATTTTCTGTTTAAACCTCTCTTCAAAAGGAAATCAGGATTGTTGCAAAAAGTATAGAAACTCAAATCTGGCAAGTTTGGAAAATTTGGGCTCACAGTTTGTGGTTTAAATAATTTCGAAATTATTTTTTAAAATGTATCTTCTATTAGTATACACATATGCATACATATTTTCTATACGAATATTACAATATTTAGGTGGTCTAAGTGCAGTTAAGCAATATATGGTGTACTGTACTTTACATATGTATATATAAGACATATGTATCCTATGCAGTGAAGTAGGTATAAACCTTGCATTTAATGTCTTTACAGCTCATAGTCCATAATTGTAATGTGAACACCTAAGCATTTCAATGCTTACATTTGGAATTTCTAGTAACGGGAAGTAAGATTGAAAAAAAGAGCAAAACCAGTCTTCTTTGGAATACAAGAGTCTTATTTCAAATATATAAGCCAAGGAGAAGCTCTAGTTTCTCATGACACATAAGCAGCAGCCTGTCAGTTCTCATAAAAGCATGACAGCGTTGGTTCAAAACGTATTTCCACAGCAATCAAAATAAGCATGATAAATCAGTCAACCTGGCTCAAATCTACTGTTTTCCACATATATAAGAGGATGGAGAAAGCCTGTCCCCCAGGACATTTTCTATGTTAGGCTTTGCCATACTGTTTCTTTAGGAGCTTGCTCTTTGAAATGAGGATACCAAAAGAAATACATGTACAAAGCACAAAACTTTCAGGCTGCTTGCCTTGCAATATATGGTATTCTAGTGCAACTAAACTTGTGGTGATACAGCATCCAGGAGCCAAAGTCCCTGCAAAGGTTAAAGGGCAGAGAGAAACAAAGACACAATCTTGGAACATGTTCAATAACTCCGGGACAGATGCACCTGTCATGGATTTCCAGCTAGGATAAGGTAGAACTGATGGATAAACTCTTGACTGAGTTGCATGGCCCAACGGAAGTTGATTAAATGTTGTAGGTTGCTGTAATATCATTATGAAATAGCATTATGCTTTTGTATAAATCCTTTGGTAATAAGTGATTTAGACATTTGAAATATCTCAAGCTGAGTATAGAGTAACTGTTAAGACTGCGTTCCCTATTA
Organism: Muscicapa striata striata; assembly: GCA_030060385.1. Taxonomy (NCBI): domain Eukaryota; kingdom Metazoa; phylum Chordata; class Aves; order Passeriformes; family Muscicapidae; genus Muscicapa; species Muscicapa striata. Next base: position 2,987,859 of record JAREIS010000070.1, read on the forward strand.
ACTATCAAGCCAGTAGAACCCATGACTACAAAATCTTGATAAACAGCAAATATTTCCCTGAGAGTTAATATATGCTGCTCTTAAGGTGATTAAGGTTGCAGGAGCTGTCTCCTACATTTCTCAGAGTTTGGTACAAGGAACTGATTTTTTTGGGCAGTTTATCTCTCTTTCAAATATATATGGAAAATTAAATTAGATATGGAAATCCTCAGAAGGTGAAATTTGTAGATAAATTGGGTAATATGCAGAGCAGGTAAAAAAATATTGGAATGTTTAAGAAAGCTTCATTCCCTGAATTCAATTTTCCTGAACAGTAAGTACAATCCCTTATGTCTTCTTTAGCATCCAGATACAAATAGACAAATAGAATTAGAGTTAGAAAATTCCTGCACACTGTAAATAGTGAACTGGAAATTCTGTCTGGCTTCATTTGTTTTGTCTTGACTCTGCTCAAGTCCACACTCATCAAATGGTAGAATAAGATAGCACACTTTTGACAAGTGATGGTGAGGCTTGTGCTAATTTAGACAAATAGTCCAAAGCCATTCTTGAATATAACATGGCAATAATGGCAGGAACAAAATAACTACTGTTGGTACACATACATCCCCACACAATATTTCACACACAACATGAAGATAATGTATGAAATGCATTTGCCTGAGATAGAAAGATAAACAAATCATCATCTCACCATGCTCAAGACAAATAAATACAGGATTCTGTTTGCAAATTCTGCTTTGTGTTGGACTATTTAATGTAATCCCATAGCTGTAATTTGTTCCCAAAGTGCTTGGTAGTACTTAGGAATTTGCCAAAAATGCTGTACTAAAAGGCAACGATCTCCTCATATTATAAGAAAAAAGTTTATGACAAAATTCCAACTGCTATTTTTGTGGATATGTCTTTGATCATTCTGGGAATTAACATTAAGAAATTTTAAAAGCCCATAATTATAATCCTATTCTGCTACCTTTTATTTGCAAATCAATGCTATCGCTCTGTGTGAAATCCATAGTTATTTGATTACTGTCCTACTCTTATTCCTATCACCATCTGTGTGAGAAGCTTGAAAAAAAAAGAGACTTGGTCTTATATAGCATAAGATATTTTATCAACAGGGCTGAAGAAGCAAGAGTATTTCCTGTGGCTTAGGGTGCCTTTAGTAAACAAGGCTTAGAGACCTGGAGAAGTCCTTGTATGTGAGTCACCATTTGAAAATTAAAAGAAGGGGTTTATTCACATACAAGGTTAAAGTGACTTAAATCTTTTGAAGATCTTTCTTTCTTTTATTGACTTTAGCTCTGCTGTGGCAAGATGTTCTGAGGATGACAGGGACTGGCAAACAGAGAGCATCCCAAGTAAATATTACTTTGCTTTTAAAATGATATTTATTACTTTTGTTACGTTAAAAAAAAAAATACAATGATTTGCAGAGGCCAGAAATCTTAAGAAAGTCAGTGGCAACAGTGTATTTCTAATTCAAGATTTTGAACATTCTTCTGCAAATATACAATGTGTTATATTTTCAAGAGAGGGTTAAGATATACAATCAAAACTCTGATCCAGTATTTCCTCTGCTGTTAAAATATGAACAGAAGGAATGCATCTTCAAAAGAGGTTAAGGCTCAAGTTTAAAAAATCAGTCATTACCATCCTTGGAAATCCTTGAAGAAGCATCTTTTTTGTTTAATCTCCGTTGGCAACGATTATCTGAACACTTCTCTTGATCAGTTCTACCCATGCCCTCCTGAGTTGTGTTAAGTGCTCTCACACACACAAACATGAAAAACAAGGTTTGACAAACTACTGTCAATGAAAGATGAGCAGTTAAGAAATAATGTTATTTCTTAAAATGCCCCCAAGTAGTGAATTTATTGGTTTTGGTTTTTTTTAATACAGTATGGCTCAAATATTTTATTAAAAATAGAATAGAATATACAGTTGAATTAAAATAGAATTAAATGTACTTTTAACATTTTTCACACTTAATATTTTGCAGTTGTGACGAAAGTTCCATCTTGTACAATTAGGGCCAGTGGCCTTGTGGGACATGGTATTCATCATCTCCTTTTGGTCTGGTCATTTTTACTGCCTTACTCTGAGACTACACATGGCTGGAGGAGGGTTTGTGTTTAAAGGAGACATGGAAGAGAATCTTTGACTCTCTAACTTTCATTCCTCTTCTCTCCCACCACCTGCTCCACCCTCTGTGCCTAAGTCACTCTCCCTCTGCAAGACAGAATGCCCCACCAGGGACTCTTCCTGCAAGGCAGAGTAACTAAACCGCGTAGGTGGATACCATGGCAAGAGGCAGGTGTCACGGGTCTATACAATGTCTTAATTTCCTGTACTGAGTGTCTTCAGATTTGTTAGCTACTGTGATAATTAAAATGCCAACTTTGAAAAAAAAGAATGCATTTCAAAAGTTTGTTTTATGGAAAAAAAAAATTAAAAATAGCAATAACATCCTATGTTCTATATGGATTTAAAAGGCTCCTATAATTTTTATCCTGAGCTCTTGCCTCCCCCCTATAAGCATGCACAACTTAGATATTCAATTCAGGTTATTTTAAACCATGAAAGACAAGTTAAAATATATTTTCTAATGAATAACTAAAGAAAATAGCTTCAAAATACCAATTTTGTTGTGCTGTTTTTTTAATTTGTTTTTGTTGCTTTCCTTTTACATCTATTAGAAAGTAATTGCTATCCTAAAAGCCTATTTTACAAAACTATTACCACGATCATAGATTTCAGCCTCATAAAACAATCCTATTTTTTAACCATAATAATATAAACAGTCAAAATGGATAATAATGGTGATGACACACTTTAGAAGACTTTACTGATCCCACATTATTTGGTGCTTGTATGCTGCTAACATATAATTTATAAATCCATTTCCTTTCTGAATTATTAATATATTAATTATAACAAATAACTGACTTTGCCAAGAAGTGCATAGAAAAATAACTGATAAATTTCCAAAGGGGAGATAATATATTTATTATGCATGAACAGTGGTAGTTTAGAACATTAAAACAAAAGTATTATAAAATGAAATATAAATGGAAAAATTTGATGATCAACAAAGATAGGAAATAGTGATTAAGTAAAAATAAAACTGTCAAGTCAATCTTACTCTTCATGAGGGTTAAGACAAATCTAGAAAAGAAAAAGAATTTGTTAATTAGCAGTTACAGTGATGTATTTTTTTATCCCAGAAAACAGCTATAAATACAATTTCTAAGTGCCATAACACCACAAGATCTGAAAAAGAAATCAATGGGAAGACAAAGTGAGTAATGAAATTGAGATATTCTCATTATGATGTTTTTCTCTAAGTTCCCAAGTCATGTAGCTGTTGCAGATCTGTAGAAAATAGTCCCTATATCTCACTCTGCCTCTGATCCTTGCCTATGTTCCTTAAATGATCTATAATTTTGTGGTAAAATAATTCCTCTAAACAGGTGTGCTATGGCTGACCGTGGCTGACCACTTTGTGGTTTACTTGGATACAAAAATATTGGGGTTTTTTTGGCCTAAATACTGCTGATATCTAATGTAGCTGTGCTTATTGTATCTTTTCATGTAAAATTCCCCAGAAATATGCCTTGGCCAGTGCCTGCTAATGGGCTTCTACAGCCCCTGCTGCAGAATGTGTATGACAAGGACATGTCTGGATACAAAAAATTTCAACAGAGTGAATTAATATCATCCAGAATTTTGACCAGTGAAATCAGGACAGTGATTACATGCTACTGGGCACTGTAAACAAAATGGATTTATCTTTCACCTGTATTTAATATCTACTACTCCACGACTGAAACACTGAATTTCAAAAACTCTGAAAGACTGTAGCAATCTTAATAATTTCATTAGAGTATGGACAAACAATTTGAGTCTCCAGTTGTGAAAGCACACTTTTATTTTTTTTTTTTTTTAATAAGATTAACATTTCTCAGAGGAAATTGTTCAGTAGCCCCATGATACAGGTTTTTCAGCACAAAAGAAAAAATCCAAAAACCTCCAAAAATCTCTAACATGGGGCAGTCAATAATGCAGGTGAAACAAGATCTGTTTTCGCAAAGGTGCCTTCCTTACATTTGACGTTTCTTCAAGCAATAATTTGTTTCTTATTACTGCGTGCATACATTTTCCTATCTTCTCTTATTTCTCACTGAATTTATCAGAGTATATGTATTATCCCTCTACAAGGTCAAAACTCTCTGATCCATCAGAGACTGAAGTCTCATGGAGCCACTTTTACACTCTTGAATCATTACCACCTAAATATTACACTATATTTCAACATACGAGTTTAAATCACAGTTTTTGTTATCTGCTGCAAACAGAAAACCTGCAGGCATTGCTTGTGGGCTTAAATTTATAAAGGAATTTAATGAAATAATTTTTCTAACTTGTGTATAACCATTGTTCAGGGTGGCTGTCCTCTCTCCTAGATCTTTTCCACTCTCCCAACCACTCCTTTTTTAGTGGGTAAATTAATAAATGTGTTCACCAAGGTCATCTTCTCCTCCCTGCAGGCTTTGCTGTGTCACACTTGAGCCTTCTATCACTTTGTTCACTTACCTTTCTCTTACCTATTCTTTCATCACTTTCTTCAATTTCATATCCTTACGTCTCCATTCTTCCTTCTTGTCTTTTCTTATTGAGTGTAAATAGTAATTTAATATATATGGTATTTCACAGAAAATAACAATTTCTATTCAACTTTAAGAGCTTCTATAAGCAGCTGAATGCTCCTGTTAGACCTCATTTTTATATACTTTGGGTAGACATCTTATGGTCTGTTTCCTACACTATCTTGAAGAAAAACTTTTTCCATTGTTTAACCTGGAGGGATTTTTTATCCACAATTAAAGTGTAGCTCTTCATCCCCATAGATGTGGAGGTGGTACACATCAAGGCAAACAACAAGAACTGCAACACAGCTTGATGCCAAAGGCAAAATACACATATATGCCAAAACATATTTTGCCTGACCAATCTATCAATAGAAAATACAGCATGAAATCAGATCTCAGCTGTCTAATTTATTAGACAATAGAATTACAGAGATTAAAGTAGGACATTAAATTAAACTAAGTCATATATATATATATATTTTTTTTTTTTTACATGAAGAATCATTGCAGTTTTTATGGAAACCTCCAGTCCTGATTTTAAAATAGCATCTGTGAATGTGTTCTCAGTGTCTTGACTAACACAGTTGTCAGCCAGATTTCTCTTTACAAAGGTGGATGAATAATTCATTTTTATTCAGGCAGCTAACAACTTAGTCTTTATCTGCTCATGAACTTTTTATGAAATTGTCTGCACCCTTTAGGTGGAACCACTCAAGCCACAGTACAGGATGCACTTCCTTCTCCTCATGTGATCCTTCAGTGATGAATGCTTGGCTTGGAGTTGTGCCTATTAATTGTAGAGCTCTAATGACTTGTTGCAATTCTATGATTTATGTAACCAGCACTGCATAATGTATGAATTTCAAAATCAAATAAATAAAGAGAGACTTCGTTTTGGCCAACATAAAACTACTTCAAAATTAAAATTGAATTTAATTTGCATTCACACTAGTAAGTGCTGAAACTTTTGTGGAAATTAAATATTAAGAAATTTATTCCCCAAGGAAATTACTTAGTCCTGCCTATTTTTCAGCAATAACCTTGGAAATCTGTTTTTCCATGTGGCAGTCTTTTTCCTCAAGTCAATAGAAAACCAAAACTTCTGAGAAGACAAAACACATTATTTTATTTTAACAATATTTTTTGGAATCTGTGCACAAATTTTGCAGAAAAGAAAGGTATGGATTTTTTTTCTCCATCCTCTTTTCTACAGTTGAGTTTATGACCTCTCTGTTTTCTGCTGTTATGGCTATCAGATAAAAGCTGAAATACTTCACAGCAAAATCAACCTTTCTAAATCAACTATTTTCTATATTCCATCAACTGCATGCAATGTTTTATTTGTTTGGTTTTGGTTTTGGTTTTGGTTTTGGTTTTACATAAAAAAACTTGTCATGCTTTTCTTGGCAAGAATTGAATCTGTAGAGCTGCTAATACTCTTTTTATCAATGGCCCAATGTTTTTATACCAAGAGAGCAGAATATATTGTTCCTGAGATGGCTCTAGGACACCATTTTGTACTTCCATTCTGCAGTGGAGGTTACTTCCTCCTTCAGTAGCTTCTCCTTCTATACATTTTCCATTATTATTTTGGTGTAATAGGTATATTTCAGTCTCACTGAAGGTGAATGCTTATGTAGTTGCATAGAATGCAATACAGCTGTTTATGTAATCTGTGATAGATTACACTGATGCATATGACATCTCACATCACCTAAGCAAACTGTAAGCTTTTCTTGTTACACAAGAATACTAGATTTTGTCTTTTGAAGGCAGTTGTTGTTTGCCTTGGTTTTCATTTTTCTAAATCAAAATTGATTTCTAAATTAATGACGACAATTTACAACTATTTTTCCACACAAATAGCACTTTTAATCACCAGTCTGGAATATAATCCATAAATTTTACTTATCTAGTAAAAATCATATATTCCCCTCCATTGGCTCCACATTTGATTGAGACCGTCTAAACTACTTTAGAGGTTTTATTCATACTTATAAATAACAATATTATCCTACTTGCTTAAGAAAACTCAGAAGTGTTTTTAAATAATTCTCCATGCATTAAATTCTAAAATGAAAAATTAACATTATATATATAATTTGAGGATATACACACACTGCATCCATTAGCTACTATTCATCATCAATTATAATAACAAGTTTGAGTAAATATAATGTAAGTATAAAACACTGTGAATATTAACTTGTAGCAAATTTTGCATAAATACTAATATCAAAGGAGAACCAAAGAAAACCTAGAACAATGTGACTAGTAGTCAGAATGTAAGCATAACTTTTCATTAGCAAAACTTCATATCCTCTGGGAAAATTTATTTAAAATTAATATATTTATTTTTATACTTAAAATATAAAATTCAAGGAAGACTACTCTAAAGAAAAAGAATAATGGAAATGATGGAACATATATCATGAGTTAGAATTGAAAAAGTCTTTATGAGCATAACTTTTTACTTATTCCTTTAAAAAAATCAATATATCTTCTCATATGGGATATACAATATAATTACCAACAGTGTTATATCTTAGTTTCCCGAAAACAAAAGTAAATAAATTATGGCAAATTGTATAATAAGCCACCGTAAAAAGTACTTTATTTTCTCCTTAAAATTTTTAGACTCAACCACTCTAACGGCTAAATGACAGTCTTTAGGCTATATTTTAGGTCTGAATTGAACTGAACTTACAGAGTTCAGTTCTCTAGCACAAATTCCAAAGTACAGTCAAATGCTTGAATCTCCAATCCAGAGAAAAGTCATTGTATTTATCACAGAAAACTAAACACACATCTACTGCATGGATACTTGTATAATTGATAGCATGAAAGTTCTAAATTGACATTTGGTCTCATATTACCTCCAGACAAGCTCTTTTATACTTGCTAGACCTGGGCTTTTCTATTTTTCTTTTTATTTTTCCCCTTTGAGAGCAGATACCTACAGCTAATGCTTGAAATAATCAGAACAGGCTCAGCATCTTCTTCTAAGACACAAATACCCTATTAAAAAAAAAAATGCATAATAAAGTATTCACCTAATTATTTCTTGAGGAGACAAGAAGAGGATAAAGTTCAAATGAAGCAACAATGAAGAAAATTCACACTCTCTACCCTACAAAATATTCCAGGAAAAAAAAAGAAGATTATTTTGGTCAGAAGATTTCTTCTGTGTTTCCTGCTTCAGTAAATATTTATACACTTCCTAAAAATACTGTCAAATCTAAATTCCAGACTAATTTTGGAAGTAGGATTCAGAAACCTTATTACGCCCCTCCTGGATTCAAGTCCCAGTACTAAATTGCAGAAGGGATATAGACAATTCCTGGAGAAGGATGCTTGCTGTGTTTCTGATGAAAAAGATTCCTCACATTTCAGGAAAAGGGGATAGCTGTTACATGCATGTTACATGTTCTTCCAGTCTTTGAACTAGAGGATGTAACATTCTTAGAGAACTCAGAAACACGCAGAGAAATCACTCTGGTCTTAGCAACTGCTTTTAAACACTGTTAAAGACTGACAGGTCAACATCACACCTTAAAACAAAACAAAACAAAACATTAATTGTGCAAGACCACCTTCACAGATATTCACTGAGAGCACTTTCCACTCTAGACCTTATTGGAGACTTGGAACATATTGCTTTCTAGGTACTTTTTGGTTTCAGGTAGCACTTACGCAGTTTCTCAGCCTATGGCAAACGAGGAGGCAGAACCCTTATGCAAACAGAAAATCAATCATAATTGTGCATATCTAGTTCAAGAAATTATTTTTAAATATTTTACAAAGGTGACAGAAGACCATTTCTAAAATTAATGGATACACTACAATACTTCAGCTGTCAGGGACTAGAATGATCACCTAATCCAATTTCTTAGCCAGTTCTGCTCAGCTGACTGAAAATTGAAGTTTGCACTAAGCTCGTGGTCCACAGGCCTCCTTTGAAGGCACTGACAGGCACAAGGCATCAACAACCCCTCTCAAAAGCTTTTGCAGGTGTTTGAACACCCTTGAAGAAATGTTTTCTAATGCCCAGTCTGATTCTCACCTGATGCAGCTTTGAACCATTCCCATGTGTCTTGTCATTAGATCCCAGGAGAACAGACCAGCACTCCCTCTCCAGGCCCCCTCCTCAGGCAGCTCTGCAGAGCAGTGAGGTCACCCCTGAGCCTCCTTCTCTCCAAACCACACAAACCCAGAGCCCTCGGCCGCTCCTCACAGCATGTGCCTTCCAGCCCTTCCTCCAGCTCTGCTGTCCTCCTCTGGACCATCCAAGGACCTTCCACCCTTGTCAGACCGTGGGGCCCAGCACTGCACACAGGACTCAGGGTGAGGCTGCACCACGGCTGAATCCAGCAGGATGATCCCAATCACCGCTGGTGATGCTGTGCCTGATGCACCCCGGGATGGGGTTTGCCCTCCTGGCTGCCCAGCACACACTGCTGATCATCATGAGCTGCTGCCAGCCAGCACACCCAGATCCCTCTTCCAGGGCTGCTCTACACACACTCCTCTCCCTGCTGATACTTGTGCCCAGCTTTATTGCATCCCAGGGGCAGAATCTGTATTTGCTCTTGTTAAATTTCACGCCACTGATAGTTACCCAGTGCTCCAGTGTTTCCAGATCCCTCCACAAAGGCTCTTTTGCCCTAAGACAGTCAGCAGCACCTCTCAGTTTGGTGTCATCAGCACACTTGCTAATGGTGCATTCAAGTCCTGCATCCAGATCATTGATAAACTTGACCCAAACTGGTCCTACAGTGAATTCATGAGGAACACCACTGGTGATCACTCACCAGGCAGATGTAGCCCCACACAATAAAACCCCTGAAGTTCTGGCACTCAGCCAGTTCTTCATGCAGTACACTGTGAACCTGATCATCACAACATCCTGTCCCAGAAGAACACTTTGGGGGACAACATCAAAAATCATACTAAAATCTTACTAAACATTACTAAAATAAAGAACAGTCTCACCCACCACCTTCCTTTCATCCACTAGGCAATTATTGCCCAATGCTCCAATGTATCCAGATCCCTCTGCAAGGTTCTTGTCCCAAAATAAAGTCAACAAATCCACAAGTGATACTACATGACAATTTCATGTGTTCTGTGTACTTTAAAACAAAGAAGCTGCTGTCTTTCTGTGCAGAAAGTTAATTACTCCCTTTTCTCATTTGTTCCATTTAGTTATTTTATATACCCTTCTCTGAAAGCCAAATATTATAAAATGTAAGCTGCTAATACAGCTCAGTACCTAATATATCTTCAAAAAACATTACAATATCCAAGAGTCTGTTAATGTTTTTCCTTATGCTATGCCTACTTTAGTGGTGTCAGAATGGAATAGCCGAATCCTAGTGGAAAAGCCACTGCCTGAGCATTCTCACACCACTTAAGGACTCACACTCACCACCAGAGACTGACTTCTGGGACCACAGATCTTTTGCAGTGGACAGCTCCAGTGAGCTGAAGGGTGCTCCTGTCAACTTCTGTCTCACACTCACTCTCAGGAGCTCTTTCTTCTCTGGTAGTCTCAAACCTATGTTTCCCACAACAGAGTCTCAGTCATGGGATTTATAAAAGTAAATAATTTAATAGTGTGATACAGTAGCAGGTCAGGATTGAGATGGATACCTGTAGAGAGGGATTTCAAACAAAGAAATCCCTGGGCAATTATATTCTCCCCTCACATGCTCTCAACATGCCTTGCCAGAGCACTTGTTCCAGGGGTGATTTTTAGGCTGGATATTCTAGCAGCTTTTTGCAATCTTTCTCTTTGTACATGTTAACTGTTTTTGTCAATTTGCAAATTCAGCTGATGGCTCTAGTCATGTCTTCTGGACTTAAAGTCTACTTGCTTGCTGCTGCAACACTAGACAGATAAAATATTACTCCTCAACAACAAAAACACCAGTGTGTTATCAGTATTCTGGTTATACAAAAGACAAAACAAAGCACTGTATCAGCTACCAGGAAAATTACTAAGAAAGGCTCTCTCCCAGCTGAAAACACATCTAAGTGTATGCTCACAGCTTGGGGCCCAAGATTTCTGGAAATCCATCTACTCATGCTAAGCATTCAAAGCTAGGAAAACAACACAATAAATCACAGTATTATAACTTTATATTACTCATTCTACTTAAAACATTTCAGTTAAGCAACAAATATCTGCCAAAAGTACGGTTTGCATTAGTGTTCTGTACTTGCAAAAAACATAATTTGAGATATTCACTACTGACTATTTGCAAAATGTACAGCTCTTTTACTTGTAGGAACTTGCAAAAAAGACAGTTATTTCAGAAAATTGAGTAAGAGCAAAGAATACTCAAGCAGTCTCAAAGAGCACGTAGTATCCTTTTTATCAGCGCTATGCATGACCCAGAGATTTCTAGCATCCAAAAATTTTCTTTCAGACCTTTAAGTCCTTATACACAATTTTACCCATGGCACATCCACAGACCTCCCAAACTGGATGTAAATCTCATTTTAAACACCTTATTGCTGTTCCTCACTTTCTCCCACAAACACTGAAGGAAAGTGCCAACACAGACAGAAGAATTACTATCAGTAGTGATATTTAAAGTTAGACTATAGACATTAAAATCCGGATGTGGTTTAGTTAGAGATAATGAGCTAGAAGCTTCCATGTTGCAAAAAAGGCCAATTACAGTTCCCTTCTTTTTTCTACTGATTCTACAATTTAATGGGCACATGAAACTTCCATTAACAATAATGGGACTTCTGTGCATGCACTGCAGAGAAAATAAAGCCCTGTAGTGTTTTTTTCTTATAAACAGCATGAAACAAATGGAGAATGATAATAATCTCAAAGAAGTAATGCAAATAGCAGCATACTGAATGAGAAAAAAATCTGGGAGAGTGGTCCTGGTGCACTAAGAGTAAAATTAGGGAGTGAAAAATGCACAATGCTAAACAAGACAACAAAGAAAGTCAGCTCAGAAAATGATATTTCAGGTATGTTGGTCCAGACTACTTGGAGTACAAAATACATAAAGAAGAGACATTAAAAATATTTTAAGATCAAATTAAAGAAAAATTGAAATTAAATGCTTGTCAATGAGCTGAAAATAGGTGATTTATAAAACACCTGAGGACACACTGAGAGATCTAGTATATCTGCAAAGTGAAGATATTTATATATAAATTTTAAAAGTACTTGTAATGTTTATAGTGTTATTTTAGCTGCACTAGCCATGGTTTTGAGTTTTACCTGGCCAACTGAGGTATTAATAAACTTCCATCCAAATAATCTCAGTCCGGGCCATTCAGCTGGATCAAAGCACATCCTGCTTTGTTCTTAGTTGCACTCAAGCTTGTATTCATGTTCCATTTTTGCAATTTATTCTCTGTGCTTATGTTGCAGTAAATAACTGACTTGAAAAAAATATTTCCTGTGTTTGTCTTTGAGTACAGAAGGTTCACTGGACCTAGGCAGTATATATACCATGAAGGTATACTTGCCAGTAAGTCCTATGGATGAATCTAGAATAAAACACTGAGTATGGATTCCACGGGTCAGGATGAACAAGTTTACTCAGCTCTTGTTAACAGAAGTAAATCAGGAGCAATAAGATACTTGCAGAAATAGTTTTTGCAATGCCTATTTTATCTTTGTAACTTAACATTCAGGATTCTTGAGAGTTTCTCTGATCATGCCATTGGGAAATCATAAACAAGTAATATAACTGCATTTTATTTTAATTTTCTCAAATGAAAAATAACTTTACTGTTATTAGGTGCATAAATGTATAACGTACATTCACATTCACAAAATTTTTCTTAAACTACATTTATCAGGAAAAATATTATAACTTAAATGCTAGTTATTGAAGCCCAAAATAAAATCTATACATTGTCTTTATATCATTGGTATTTATTTCTGTAATGACTTTCTGTTTGATGTATTTTCTCATGCTTTTTAATTTCAAAAGACTTATGGTTAAAATATCAATAGTAAATAATTTTCCTTTATATAGCTTTTTAGGGATCTTTTTATATTTTTCATCATAGGTTTCCTTGGTTTTGATCCTTCTCAACAGAACTGATAAGCATTTAGTGTAAGCAAAATTAAAGAGGTTGAGATTTTGGGCAGTTTTTGAGGTTTGGTTTTCAGTTGTTTTGCTGTTGGCTCCCCAAAAACCATACATAAACGGTAGGGTACATACATAAACACACAGGATTATAGATTTTGTTTATTTTTATTTGCATATTATTTTTTTGCATATTTTTTGGAATTTGATGGTTCATGTTTTATTATTAGCTCCTTTGAGACATGTAAAATGTGCATGAAAAGCACAGTGAACTAAGTACAAATATTCCTAAAGACATAATTCAATATTACTTTCATATACATCTAAGTTTCAAATACATTTAGCTGGAAAGAAAATAAAAAGAATAAAACCAGAGCTCTCTCTTGACAATATTTCACACTCTAAACATGATATTTATTCTAAATAGTGTCAAAGCAAATATGAGCCTACTTATACAAGGCCATAAGTTTAAGGGAAAAAAAAAATGTAAAGCATCTTTCTCTCAGGGGTACACTGTTGTCCAGACAATGCATGAAAAACACCTGTCTGTATAGTTGAAAACTGAGACTGTGGAAAGTAATGTTAAGTACTGCTTAAATGAAATTTGCTGATGGTCTTCTGCACCAAGAGACAGTTTGAGCAAACACAGTAAAACAGCTTTTTCACAGCAAGGGTTCAAATTGCAGTACACCATGACTCACCCGAATGATGCATTTCACACCCATTATTGCCCTAGAAAATATATAATCTCCATTCATATGTTCCTCTGCACAAAACATAACCACACATTCCTGCCACACTCAAGCTTTACTCTAAAGTACATCCTGTCCCACATTTCCTTAAGCTCTTAATAATCATATAAACCAAAACTTAACTGAACATTTGTGAACACACTCACATACTCTCTGGCCACAGTTTCAAATTTCATGGTGATTCTAATCTGAGAATGTCAGCTTTCCAAACCACAGAGCTGTAATCCACCTCAATGTAATCCTCAGTCTCAGACAATTAACAAAGCTGGCTTCCCTCTGATGTTATATTTTAACAAGTGCACTTTTTAAATGGAAAATAGAAATACCACCACCACCACCAACGATGCCAAACACATGAGAACTGGAGTCAGCTGGACAAAATATAAACAACAGCATCTATCCATGCCATTAAAAAATCTAAATCATCCCATACCATTACATAATCCCTCTAAAAGAGTCTGTAACTTTCCAATGATGATTTTAGCCTGTCTGGTCTATTTTATTCTATTCTATTCTATTCTATTCTATTCTATTCTATTCTATTCTATTCTATTCTATTCTATTCTATTCTATTCTACTCTATTCTATTCTATCTGTGGAAAACGTCCTCAGAGGAGTCACATTAGCTTAATTCTTCCCAAAACTTCAGATAGAGCATTCTGTTTTGCCCCAGAACTACTTAGTTCCATTAAAGAATGGGAATCCTAATGATCTTAGCCTTTGCCTCCAAAAAAGAGATTACTTGGCTCCTCAGCATCTTGAACTTTACTGAATGGATTGCCTGTGTTTTGAGACGGCTTTGCACAGCCACTGTGTCTCTCTACCTTGCTGAATGCACTCAAGGGAATTACTCTGTGTGTCTGTGAACACAGTGGTCTTACAACAATAGAAGGTGTAAGACAATGAAACCATTTACATGGAAAATCTGCAGCAATACCGACCACCATGCTTTCTCCTCCCCCTCTAAGGAGCACCCCTCTTCTCAGAAGTGAGTCCCTTACCCCCACCCCTGGCAATTGACCTGAGGTGGTATACAATAACTTCTTGGCCAGACTCTGCCTCCTTATAGCTACTGTAAAAATTGGATCGAATCAGGACAGTTCCCTTAACGTTTTTTTTTTTTTTTGTTTTACTCAGTTTATTATATAACATTATTTTCCTACTGTACTGTATTTGCAACTTCTGAAAAGATAAAACAGCCTAACTCCACAAAATTTGTGTGGCATTTCAGTTCCATTCTGAGAAAAAGGGTTCAAAACAGGATGGAGCAGAGAAGAAGATAGAGAGTCAACAAATATGTCAGCTATGAAGGACAAGATGAAAACAACTTGAGGGATAAAAAAAAAAAATTACAGGTACAACTAAACCTTGCATACAGTACCTACAGATGATAATTCAGAAAATGAGATTTGGAGGGTTTTTAAATTAATTTAACTGTAGACATTGACAATTGTTTGTTTGTGAAAACTGAGTGTCAAATAGTTAGTTTGGATTAACATATGTTCACATAATAAGATATTATTTTATTTAACAACAGAAATCTAAAATAAATTCAAGATTTTCACTAGGAATTAAAAAACAGTTCATTCAATTTGTGTAAATCAGAGTAGTTTGAAAATTATTTTAAAATATTGTTTGTCTGAATTTCACTATTTTTAAAAATTAAATACCTCCTTAATAATTTCATTTTTATGTTTTTGAAGTAAAAAAATATTTATCAAGTAAATTAATGTCCCCACTGCAAGAAAAATAAATAGATTTTAAGAGATAGTTCTTAGAGCCAGACAAAGAAAATGGTGGATTTATTGTCTTATGTGCTGAGCAGAGGCAAATATTATAGTTTCTTGTTCCATTTTTTCCTGCCATAATTTCTGAGGAAAGGGAAGAAGCTAAATCTTAGGTATATATCTGTCACAAAATTAATATTTTCCTAAAAGCATGAGCTGTCCTGTAGGGTAAGAAGAGAGCAAACTAACTGGTATTTATATATCTGACCACATCTAAGTAGGCATATTTTATACTGAACTTGGGCTTCCAAGCATAAGAACAGGCAGGGCTGGAGCACTGTAGAAATATTTTAGAGCTCCTCAGGTTGCATTTGCCAAAAGATCCTTAAAGCAAGGGAAGAAGTGAAGAATAATGAAACAAGAAAAAATCTTTGTGGAAAAACTTGAGAAAAAGATACGCAAAAAAACTATGGAAATTACGCATATCTTGATTTGAAGCATTCTGAGAAGATAATTTGGTGTTTTTCTAAGAGCACAGAAATGTACTGATTTCATAACCAAGAGAATAAAGAGGGTGAAGCACTTTTGTGCAACTTTTCTAATGTACTGGTGACAAATTAGAGGAATGTTAATTTCTCGGTAGAAAAATAATTTCATGAAAACTGCTAAATAAAGTATAGGAAGATTTTTCATGCCATTTTCAAATATCACAAACTAAGACAGCAGAAAGTCTGGTAGGTTACTTTAAAGGAAGAATTATCTATTTCAGCTATTATATTTTCCTTAAGAAAAACTCCTCCTTACTGGGAGGAGATGGAATATGTGTTTCTTAAAACAAGATTAGGTCAAGGACTTTAGATTAAATTCTTTTCCAACTATTCAACTTTTGGAATTTATGTAATTGTCACACTGATGTTCTCTAATCAACATTTATCAACATGGCATCAATCATATTAAATCTGTTCTTTCTTCTGTAGAAAGACTTAAGTCTTTCTTTGATTTTAATGCTCTTTTTCTTAAGATTTTCTTTAATTTTTTTTCCTTTTTTTTCCAAAAATTGTTTTTTCAAATGAGTCAATAGAAACCTTTGAATATGCCTCCTATAAGATCATATTTTAAAAATTACCTTTGTTTAATCTATTTAAATCTAGAAATAAAAGATCTTAGAGGTAAACACATTGTATTTGTCTTTCTGTTAGCATACTCTAAATTTCATCATGGTAAAATGAAGAGCACAAAGGGAACAGACTGAAATAAAAAATAAAGCTAGACACTATGAGTTACGTCTGTTTCAGTCCTGCCTTCTTACATGGATTTTGCTGAGTTTGGCATTTTTTTAATATTTTATACATATTTTTGTGATGCTACACAGCAAGTAATTAAATTAGAATTTCTTGAATAGCAAAAAG
Source organism: Muscicapa striata striata (assembly GCA_030060385.1). Taxonomy (NCBI): domain Eukaryota; kingdom Metazoa; phylum Chordata; class Aves; order Passeriformes; family Muscicapidae; genus Muscicapa; species Muscicapa striata. The sequence continues at coordinate 3,004,468 of JAREIS010000070.1, forward strand.
ATTTTAAAAAGAAGAGAAGGGTTATATTCAGTTCATGTAGAACCATCATTTGGTGTCCATAGTATAAAATTCCTATTTCTAGCATCACAGTATCAGTAAAAGTAAACTAAATCCAAGGATTATTTATGTGCCTAACTTATCACTGTTGTTGCCAATACTTCCATGACTTCACTGCCATAATCATCAGCTACTGAAACCTTACTCAAGAGCTTTACACCATTTCCTCTATCTCACTTGAAATATGAGATATCAGGTAAATTTAACATAGCTTTAAATAGCTTTCTTGATGTTGTTTTGACTCAGTTGAATGAACAGTCAATCTCAATTACACTTTTAATGTACTGAGTCACAGACACATTGATAGGATGTGAACCCTTATATATATCTTCAAGAGACAGTGTTATAATCAACTCAGTATAAATATATAACTACAGCCCTGAAAATAAAAGTGATTTTCTTTAACTGTTTTTTGAAAGTGGTTTTTGCTTATATTGATTTCAAACAACCTATTGCTAAATTGCCAAACAAACATTTCAACAGATATTCAAATACAATAATGTTTTGGGGCTTATTGTATTCATTAGAAATTGAAAGAAAGGCCATTTACAAGAAAACAACCGTCTGGTACTGCTTATTATTTCCCTTTATCTTTTTTTTTCCTGTCACAATGCATCCTTCCATGCCTCCATTTACCAGGGCATTGAACATGTGAAATAACTTAGCTGGCTTGCCATTGTGCCTGCTATCAGCTGTCATATTCCACATAGCTGGCTTATATTGAGTAATATTTCTCTTTACTTCCTCTCCTTATCATGAGCTTCTTTTATTAGGCTTTTGTTCCTCACAGTAAAGTAGAAGACTCTTCACAGCATGACCTTATAACTAGCTTTTCAAAAAACATTTGGCATGCACAAGCGAGTTACTTGCACTCCTTCATACTCACAGAAATCAGATGAACTGCAGCATATGCTGCTTTAAAAAGATAGTTTGAAAAAAAAGCCAGAGAGTTGCAGAAAAATGCCAACTACAAACACCTCAACACTTGATCCGAGAACAAACTCCAATATGAATTTGCCATCGGGGATGTGTAAAATTTATGTATGGGTTGCCTTTTTCCATTGGGACTATTTTAAGGCTGTGGCTGCAGCTATACAGCTATCCAGCTTGCACTCACAGTGAGTTTGTCTGCACCTTTATGTGGGTTAAAGTAAAAGCTACTAACCACACCTGACAATGAAAATAGGCTCCAACAATTTCAAAAGTAACCGTAATATTCATCGTTCATTTGGAGGACATTTTTAGTCTTGTTTATCAAATGTATATATAAGGTAGAGAAAATACTAATATATGTTAGATATTCCATGTCTATGTTACATAAATTTTCTGCAAAGCTGCATAAAATTAAATGTCCGCTATGCTAGACTTCATCAATGATTGAAATAATTATCTCTACAAAGTATGAAAAGACAATAATGAAGAAATATTTTCTCCCAACTCCCATCAACCTTGTGTCTTCATGCAGCTACATACATGCCAATAGAAATTGCCATGTCAATAAAACAAATAAGTGTTATTATGTTAAATATTGTCATTTAATTATTTAACAATTCATACAAGTATTTCACTGTATGCCAGTATGTACATATCTATAAATGTGTGTGTGCATGTGTGTGTATCTGTGTACATATACAAAAACACATGCACAAGAAAGTGCCTCTGGCTCTACTCACTCTTCTCACCTCACACTTCTCTTCCCATGAAAAAAAAAGGCATGGCATTTTATGTTCTACCACATATCATAATAAAAATGGCTTTACATGCAGAAATACTGGTGTGACTTTCCTGCTTTGTTGCTGAAACTGTAATGTTACATTTTCTGGATATGACTCGTCTTTACATATATCTCAGTGTGAGTAGGAAGGTGTCCCATCCTTCCCATTCCCATTGGCACCAGTCAGTATTCCAAAATAAAGGCTGCTGCACAAAAAGAAGTGCAGCTAGAGAAGACAGGCTCACTGGATGTTCAGTTATGCAGAATATAAATGATTAGCTTTCTCTTTCTACATCCTTCTCAGGAGTTATAGTCAAACAAATTACAATTCCTCATAGTCCTTTGCTTTCATTTACTATATGTACATTATTCTGGCTTGTATTCAGAGAATGTGTGCTGAATTCTAAGCACCTACACTGCTCAGTATTCCACCAGGAGCATGGCGTACAGTGATGATTTCTGAATGCATACTTTAGATTTACATCTATATTCATCTTGCAAGTAAAACTTTTTTTTTTTTTTTTTTTTTTTAAATCCTCACACTTCCCCCTTCCCATAAAAATGCAGTTTTTATAGACTGATAACTCTACTTTTCAATGAGTACTATGCAGGCTGAAAACAGTGGTTGTCGACCTGGCATTTTTCCTTCATGATACAATTTGTTTTCTTGCCAGCAAGGTTTTGAAAAAGGGATACAAATTATCTGATAGAAAATTACTAGCTGAAGATAGTTGTCATGCAAATATTAAATCATCTACCCTATTTGCATATTTGCAGATAACCTGTTAAAGCCTTATAAATTAGTTTTAAATAGTTCAATGTATAAGGGAAGCACAAAGCATACCATGAAAGAACTAGAATCCTGAGGGTTTCTCCATCATTACATTTCAATTTTGGTTGGAAGATGAGCAAATGAAACCTAAATTAAGCTCTTCTACAAACTTGTAAGTTGGTAGGACTTTTACAAATCTTCATTGCATTTTAATGATCTGTCATATTTCCAAACAGTGTATAGTAATAACTTATGTCTAGATGCAATAACTCAGGAAAATATTTTATGAATGAGTTAAAAATAAATCTACTAGCTTTCAGACTAGATAGCAACCAGACATTTTTTTCATATTCCAGATATGCTATGTTAGCACATTTAATTTTATTCACTTTGTTCCATCCAATTTCCTCTTGAATGCTTCTAGAAAAATATAGCCTTGGATGTGTATTGCACATGTGGTATACTCCTAATTTTCAGATGCAAATAAAAGCAGCAGAGATTTTGCTGCTTCTATTTTGTCAATAGAAGTAATTTTTCTAGAGTTTAATATAAGTAAATGTGAATAAAATTGCATCTTGAAACGGTCAAACCATGATTGCGCTTTCTAAACATCTGTAACTGCTGAGTGAATTAGTTATTTACATGAAAAAAAAAAAAAATTAAAAATTAGGAAAACATAATGCAAAATAAGCATTTGAAATATAGATGTAATTAGGTAATATCTATAATTCATATATTACATATAATTAGAATATAGCACATAATTAGAATATAACAGGAAATAAATCTCAGAACAGACTTGACCAGTAGTATTATTCACCAGAAATATCTTTTTGTTCTTCATTTTCTCAATATAACCATTTGGCTGTAGATCACCTGGAGAAGATCCGTGCCCAGTCCATTTCCTCCACCAAGTAGGCAATTGAATACTGTAATTGCTGAGCCCTCTGAAGACTTACAAGGTAGAAGGGAATGACTTGCATGTTATTTTCTGATTTCAGTTTCAACCACAGAAACATCTCCCCAGCTGAGTCAGTCATTCATTACATTTTGGCAGCACCGATAAGCCCTCAGCTTGTTTTGTAATGAGATGATGAGTTCATTTAATAAAGGAAGGAAATAAACTCTCCCTAGATCAGAACCTATTTCCTTTAGAAAGCAGATGTTGGGACACTAGAAAAATTGTATTTTATCTCAAGGGAGTGCTGCATGCCTAGAGAAGCTGTCTTATTTCTAGAGTCATTGCCAATTTGTTCTCTTTGTTCCTTGTTGCCAGCCAAATCTAAGTTTCATCCTGCCAAACACCACAGGAGCTGAATGTTGCACATCCAGCAGCTAGCTATCAGTGCAGCCACATTCCAGGGATAACTGCAGTGTTCAGGTAATGGCTGGTATAAGTTCTAGAAAGAGTAGCTTCATCCAAGAGGAACTTAACAACAGCTCCATCTGGTACCTCTTCTCACTGCTAATTAGCTGGCAGGGCAGTGGGAGCTGGCTAGAATGTCTGCTGCATTCAAAAAGTTTGCTTAGCATGAACTGTAAATTTGGCTGCCTACAATTTCACACCCTAAGAGGCACTCTTGGGATGATTATTGCCCTTGGCAGTTATCTGCCTCCCTAGTCACGGAATGACTCACTTTGTTATTAAAGCAAATTAAAGAGATTGAGGTTTATTGGGTGCTAGGCAGCCCACTAACAGTGGAGTAAGGTTTTCTTGAAGAGTGGGTTTAATGCCAGACCTGGACCTGAAGTCAATTTGAACAGACTATCTACAGTTTTCCTGGCAAAAGAGAAGGATGCAGAACTTGGAAAAGGAAGATGTTCTCTGGAAGGCCCCTTTCCAGTGTGCATATGCCAGCAGATGAAAAGGAGAGGGGCAGTTCTGAGGTAAAAACACAGGAAGTGTTCGTGATGAGAACCAGTCCTGCCACACACACTTTTGGTAAAACAGGGTATAATATGCAGTGTTTACAGAGGAAAATGTATCCCTGTCCGTACAATGAGGCTCTCAGAACACCCCCAACCCAGCTGAGGGTCAGTCACTCAATAAAGAGTTGTACTTTACAAAGCATATTATAAGAAACAACTTATACTGCCTGGTGGTTTTTGAAATAGAAATTTGAAATTGAGTACCTAGCAACTAGTTCATGGGCAAGGGGAAGAATCTTAGTCAGCTTTCTCAGCAATTCCAAAAGAAAACTAAAGGTAGTATGAAAGGAAAAGAAAAAAATTAAAAACAAACAATAGGAACCCAAACAAAACAAAATAAAGCAAAACAAATCCCAAAGAAAATAAAACAAAATCAGATAAGGAACAAGCTGAATCCTAGTATCAAAAAGCACAAAGACACAGGGGAGAATAACTAACCTTCTTACTGGGGTGAAAGCCTTCACTCTGGGATTTTTATCTTTTGGTACTACCAACAATTTATGTAACACAGGCTCCCTGAGTTATTTTATTACATTCTTGATTTTTCATGGAAAAATTTAACACCTGACTTTTCATGTCAAGCATCCACCATATTTTCACATACTCAAGCATAACTGATAAGAAACTATAAAAGAAAGAGGGAAAAGAATTAACTGCGTTAGTGAGATAGCTCTATTACCAACAGGATATATAATTTTAGACTACTTATTTTGAAAAGCAAAGCTTTTGGGAGTGAAAAAATTATTTTCTATTCTTTCTTAAAAGATATACACACACATATACACACACATATATATGAATATGGGGAACATACTTAAGAAACTCAATAATTAATTTTCTGAATTAACATCACCAAAATCTCAGAGGAGAGAAACTGACAGGGAATATATAACATTTAAGAATGGAAACCAGACATCCCACATTTCAGTTCCGAGAATAATATTAGAATGAATGCTTACACTTACAAGGAAATTGTATGCAAATAGAAAATTACTAATGTTAAAAAAAGCATAACAAATGTGAATTAATCAGGAGAAAAAAGAATAATGCTAAATAGATTTCTTTATGATAGGTCTACTGCATTAATTAGGGGGAAACATTACTTTTTTCATCTAACTAAATTGAATAGAAAGTGCAGCTAAAAAATTCAGCAATGATACTGACTTGAAATGCATTGTACCCATCTTAGAAAGAGAGTCTGTCACTAAAAAATTTTAGATCTGGCATAAAATCAGTCAGATGAAACTCAAAAAGATAAATGCAAAGACCTATCTTTGGGAAGGTGATAACAAATGCAAGAATGGGAAACAAGCAAGTCAGATCAGGCTGAAATCCTGCAAAAAGGAACTAGGTGCTGAGTAAATAAAATAGACCATGAGTGAAAAGTGCAATCCTGTTCTTTATCATCATGTCAGGCAGCTATCATTGCAGGATATAGCAACAACAATGTTATATAAGATGACAGCTATTCTGGTTCTAGAGATCTATCTTTTGGAGTACATGTTCGGTTTTGGTGTAGCAGTTAAAGCAAATGCATTCGAGAAAAAGTATGTTGCATCCTGAAGAAACACTGCAGCTATATGCTCTAACACAAAGAACACCAAGGTTTTCTGTAATGAAAGTGGAAAAATTTTTGTATTGTGGGACCACAGGTGAAAAATTAAAGATTACTGCAATTAAAGCAAAAAGGGTAAAGTCTGACCTGAAAGGTTATAAAAGCTTTATTGCAAGCTTTTAAATTACAAAATAATTAACAGTAACAGGGATGATCTAAGTATGCTTAATACTACGTAAGACCAGAAATACAGGTAACATGATCCTTTCAACTCTCCACTCCTTTTATCCCAAATACACATATCATACTTGCTTAGTTGCCATCAGGTCCATTGCAGGACATGATCTGACAAGAGTTCCATAGCTCCTCAGAGACTTCTGAACTGATAAACTTTACAAAGATACAAAGAGACAAAATTCATGTTGAAGGATTTGGTTTCTTTTCCTCCTACGGTTTTGAATATGTGTGGGGTTTACTAATTATTGTAATTTCCTTATACTTTTTTCTTTTTAAATGCCTAGTCCATAGCATCTCTGAACACAGGTCTTCTGTTAACTGTACTTGATTAGATATACTCACAAAATTTAAAGGAAAGCTCTTTTATATATGTGTTTCATGTACAATTCATGTACAATTCATATACAATTGAGAAACATAGAAATAAGTTGCTTGTATTTTCAAGTTAAATTATTAAACCCATCATAGACACTATTTAATCCCTCAGTAATTTTTTAACTAAGGCCAGACTAAAAATTTCACTTCCACAATCTGTTTTATTTCCAGTAAAATCTCTAGGGCCAGAACTATACAGTCCATAGACAGCCTGTATTTAATTTGACTGTTAACACTCAAACTGACTTATAATACAAGACCATGCTAACCTTTTTTCTTTCTTGCTAGATATTCCAAATGCACAAAAAATGTGCGAAGAGCAACATGTGCTCATATTGTTTTCAGATTTACTATCTGAATGCACAGCAAATGCTGTCTTCAGAAATACACACAGGCACTCCAAAAACAGTAATCAAAAACTCAACCAGATGCAATTTCTTTAGCAATAAACATCTAGGCAATATCTTGGAGCACAAATTGTTCAATTATACTGTGGTGAAGAACATCACATATACTTATACTTTTTCTAGGTAAATAATAGTATTCAAAACTAAAACACAGTAATTTTACTTTTGAGTGTTTGAATGCATTAGAACCTATTTTGTAATATTTTCCTTCTGAAACCTTTTCCAGATATAATACACTTATCTTATGCAGATATAAGGAGCAAAATGATAGCTACAGTGAATGTAGGTTGGCTACAACTAGCCAAAGTCACTTGCCTCTTGTTTTAAAACAAATTTAAAAATTAGATTAGTCAGAAAGCGCCCTCTGAATATTTTTTTCTTGAGAATTCACAGGTCCAGTGTATGAAAAGCACACACTTTGGAACTGCTCCTAACCACTATGAACAATTCCAGCAACTAACAAAGTATCTAACTAGTGATCTACATGTACAATTACCTCATTTGTAAACATATAAGATAATTTAATGTGTAAATTAGTCAGAGATTTCTATGTATAAAATTATGAAGATGCATTTTTAAATCCAGGTTAATCTGGACTCAGTTTCTCTTCTTTAAAATCAAATCAGATTGGAGTTCTTAGTTACACCAATTTCACAGAATCATTGATGTTCCTTTCATAGAGTGTCAGATATGTGCCTATAAACTATGGTATATTTTAAAACCCCCAAATCATACAGTAATTGAAAATGAAGAAATACACTGGAGACAAAAAAAAAAATTAAATAAATAAAAGCCATGATCAGATCAATTATAACAAGTTAATGAATGCAAGAGAACCAATTTCTTAATTTGAAATAATATTGCAATAGGTGTAAAGTAATGCATACTTGCCCCAGAAGCATACAATATATTAATGAGCTCTTCAAAAAACATACTGTGTTTCTAGTGTAGTTTTGCAAATTATATGATTGATGTTTCTTAAAATATGAAATATTTATTTTTAAAAATGAACTTAAATATTAAGGATCTAAATGCAACTTATTTTGAAGCCTTGTTTAACATGCACAAAGAATAGTTTAAGTATATAGCTGAATCTTCAACACATTTAAAGCATTATTTTGTTGGTACCAACTGACTACCCATTCCAAGAATCTCTCAAAGAAACAAGAAAATTGCAATGCTAGGTAAGGAATATTATTTAATACCCATGATCTTAAATACTAGGTCTTTTGTAGTCTACCACCACCTTCATGTTTAAAAGCTCATTCCAGAATGAATTCTTATGCCACTCATACTTCAGTTTAAGTTCCCAAACAGCTCATTCAACAAGGTGGGCTTATGGTTGTTCATGTACTCTGAGCTGGATGCACGGGAGAAATACCAACAAGATATCCTCAAGAGGTCAAAACAACAAAAAAATACTTTACTGGCAACTTCAGAAAATCAGAGACTTTGTACAAAAGATTCAGTGCAACAGTTAATCAGCATGAAACACTTCCCAAAGCTTTAACTTGGCCCATTCAACTTAGCAAACTTGAAACTCATTCAATTTCAAATAACTCAAGAATTCCAAGAGGAGGAAATTAGAAGAAGGAGAACGATAAAAAGACAGAAATTATATAGGAATGGACACCTATAGCTGCCAACTCCTGGGTTCCAGCGATGATAGAAACTCTGAAAAGAAGTAGGGTCCAGACAATGCCATGGCCTTGTGTTCAGCCTTAAATACCCCTTGGCCTTGCCAGGCCCTTCCACCAAGTGGGGACTTCCAGGCATTTGGCCTCTCAGGAACTGGGCTGGGGGCAATAGGATAGGATCCAGAAGCAATGGGATGCTGCCTCTGGTGTGCCAATGATTGGCACCACTGCCAGGCTGGGATACAGGCTCTGGGGTGGAGGTGTAGGGCAGTTCACTACCTCACCATGGGAAGCCCCAAATTGCATCTCCCTGCAGTCATCCCAAAAGGTCTCGAGACATCAGCCTGCAGTAGCTCACACACAGCTGCAAAGGAAACTTCTGCTTTCATACCAGCAACTGTCTAAGGCTGATTTGCAACATCAGGCTCCTCAGGGAAGTGGTGCAAGCATCAGCCTGACAGAATTCAATAAACATTTGGATTATGCACAGGGTGTTATTTTAGGCAATGGTCCTGTGTAGGGCCAAGGGTTGAACACAATGGTTCTTGTTCCTTCCAACTCAGAATATGCTGTGATCCTGTGACCTGTGGATTTGAACATTTCAGTATTTGAGAGTGCATTTTGCTCCGTCAAAGTTCAAATATAGCTTTAAGTTGGCAGCTTCTACATGGAGAACAAATACAGATTTAAGAGACCTCAGTCCATCTGTCAATTTTGATTGAAACTGGTAGGGTAGGATCTGCTGTCTTTTCATCTGTATCATCCACCTATGCTGTCCTATCATCAGGTCATAAGAGATTTACTGTTAGGTCTTAACGTTTAGATGGTAGGTGAAAATTCAGTTTGCATGGCCTTAGAAGATGAAAGTGAATATATACAGAAATCCCAGTCAGATTTTAACAAGTTAACAACAGGTAGACACATGTGAAAGACCAGTACCACTTGTGTCCAGGTTGTCATGCATAAGAGAAGAGCAAAGATTATATACAGATAATCAATACATGGTACTAAACCAAGAAAAAGAAGATGTGCCACTCTTGTTTTAACAGTGTGCGAGTTTTAAGGGCTTTTTTTTTAGTTTATGGTTTGGGTTTTTTTTTCAGAAGGGAAAATAAACATACTATAAAAGTAAATACCAGGAAGCTAATAGATTTGAGACAGTAGAAAAATTAATTGCAGTCTAGTTTTACATACTAAAATTAACTCAGTACAGAGAAGCTATTTTCTTCCAACATCTCTGAAACAAGTAACCCATTATGTTCTGCAATTAGTAATGCACCTTCCTAGATTTGCTAGTACTGTATGACTCAAGAACTGTAAAATATGAACTTTACAGAGGAGGAGAAAGAAAAGTCAAGTACAAAGCATTATGTTAATATTAATATATTATAAGGCTTAAAATCAGCTTTGAAACACAAACTAATTTTGTTTTTAAATTAAGTCAATGAGAGGAAAAAGAAAGGACAATAAAAAAGGCAGACAGGGATCTGTGATAGATAAACACTGGTAACGTTTTTTTATAATCTGTTTCCCAAATTAGGGAATTCAGTAAATATGTCTAACTGGACTCCAGAACAGAAGCTGATATGTTGTTACTTGGAAAAACAGCAGTCAAATCAGCAAAGAAAGGACTGACACTAGATTGATAAGGGTGACAGAACTGAGCTGGGTTGAGGCAATGAAACTCAACAATATAAAAATGTGTGTCAAGTCAGATACCTTGTACCTATATCTAAGATTTTTTACATTTTGCAGGAAGCTTTGAAAATTCACCCCCTCCGATTATAGATATTCATTTGGTTCATAAATCATGAATAAAATCATATATGTTTCCTTTTTAAATGTAAACTCTTAAATGTGACTCTTTCAGAAGTTATAGGTAATACAGTACCTCGCTCATATCCTACTAAAGTCTTCAGTCAGGATACCTCTTCTTAGGAAAAAAGAAACTTGAACCAGACAACAGTAAATGAAGTTTACTAGAAAGGTGACAGGAAACTCTGTGAAGAAGAGATTAAAGGAGCTTGGCTTCTTTATTTTTGACAGTTTGTCCAGTTATAATATATGTAGCAGAGACACAAGAACCAAGGAAGAAGTAAACTCTTAATAACAAACAACTGAATATTAATTACCTACTTAAGTTATAATTTTTATTCCAAATCAACAATAAAATTGCCTGTAAGAGCACAAAAGATCCAGAATCTCTTTGACTTTTCTGTTTCTTTTAAAAGATACTCTGCAATTGTGTGCTCTGTTTATAGCACATCTGATACCTTTTCACCAAGTCCGTCATTTTCAAGAAAGAAGTAAAAACAGCAGAGCTACCTGAATCTGTTGAAAAAAGTAATTTTGTCTCAACCTAGATATCAATTAAAAATCTGATACAATGCCATAAAGTGTTTCTTTAACAAAGGATGAAAAACAAATTATGACAAGAACATGTACCTTTTAGGCAAAAGAAACAGCTCAAGGGTTGAAGTTATACTTTTTTTTCCAATGATAAAACAGCAGCCCTTACACATATAGTCAACTTGAACTCTGCATAAAAGGAGACAGGGAAATATTTTTGATGGTTTTTTGCTTGTGAAGGATCTTGTACATACTGGATTGAGTGAGAGTAATCTGTATGATTCTGTTCTTCTCAGGCAAATCTTTATATAGCCCTCACCAAAATGACAATTAAAAAAGTGATGTGTTCAAATATTTAAGAATTTTCCATGTTAACAAGAGCCTGGTGATTTAAAAGTGTAAGAATAGAAAAAATAATTAGTGAGTTGACAAAGCTGTCCTAGTTTTGTGTCATTTATTTCAAAATCACTAGCTCCTTTAATTAAAAGAATTTAAGAATGTGGACTTGGACACAAAAAGAAAAAGTCTAGTCTGGTCTCATCCAAATATCAGGGGGAGGTAACCCGTAGGTGACTGTTGAAGCTGTATGTCAATCTTGTTTTTAAATCTCACTTATGAAATTCTCTTTTAAATGTTATTTCATATTGGAAAATCACACTCCACCCTTTCCAACCTATATCAAATTATATTAATCCAGGTGTGATTTTACTCTCTGTAAAAAGACACATATAGTAAACCTGGACTGATTTACTGAGCAGGAAAGCAGTCAGTAGGAATGATCAGAATATTTTGATTCAGCTGCTGTGCTGCAAAAAATTTGAGGTGAAGTTTGTTATGCAAAAAAGACAAACTATGACAAAGCACAAATAATTCTTCATGTAATTGAAACAAAAAAGATATAACTAGACATAAACATTTAGGAAAATTCTGTAATCTCTTTTTCTTTGATATGAATGATTAAACTGTAAGTCCTTGACCTGTACAGATAGCTCCAATTACTTAATTTTTGTGAATAAACCAAAAATTCCAAAATTCGGCACACAAATAAAGACATCAACACAGAATAACATACACAGAATTATAAGTTTACTCTGAGGACTTGCTACCAAGAATCTTATTAATGTCTTATTTGCCTTATGCAAATTTTCATTAGAAAGTGTAAAGATTTCTATTCCGCTATAGAAATCCCAGTAGGCTTCATTAGTCCTTACAGAATAAATTAAAAGAAAAAAAAAAAAAAGAAAAAAAAAAACTAACAAAGAACCAACCAAACTCTTTTGCAGAGAAATTCATTTTCTTTATCAACAATACCTGTAGATATGCTGTTCATTGAAATGCTAACTCTGAACAGCAAACTGTAAATGTGACATATGCAGAAGAAATCTGCTGGTATAAAGGAGAGGAAGCCTTCTGCCAACTCAGTTGCCCATCACTTGTCTTTATTTTCTCTTCAGGGAAGTTCTGACCTTGTGATTATCTCTGTTGGTCAGAGCACGCTGATAATAATGATGTGAAGAATGTGGGTTCAATTCCTGTACAGACCACCCACTTAAGAGCCAGATTTGATTTTTTTTGGTTCCTTCCCTCAGAATATTCGGTGATTCTATATAGTGATGAATGACTCTCATTTAAGCTGACTTTGCTCATACAGTTTTAATTTTTTTTTAGGCTCCAAGAACCACTAAGACAATTGCAGTTGACTCATTCTGTTCCTGTCTTTTCAAGACACTGTAATGATGTTAAGGTAATTTGACTACAGATAGTTTCATACTGATTAGTAACTGTTCTTTCATTAATTTCTTTCATTAATTTCTTTCATTAATTTCTGATGACATCTACTTTCAGCTACTCTTTTATGATGCCCTATGTTTGTCAAGGGTGTCAAAATAGCAACACCATGCTTGTCAATTCTGTTATCTTTAAATATTGGAATAATGTTGAGTTGATCTTGTCTGCTGTACTAGGTGAGATGTATAATGCATGAGAAAACCATAAAAAGTTAAGCTTTTTTATATCACTGCCACTGTGCTGCTTGGTTCTCCCTCATCATCACTTCTTAGGAATTTCAGCTTCCATTAAGTTATTCTTTCTGTTCATTAGATTGAAAATATTGAAGTCTCTTTTAGCCCTTCTCACCAAATGGAATCAACCACTGTGATCGTCCACCACTGGATGAGTTTTAGTTGCTGTCCTCCTGAATGTAAAATGTGTACATCACTTCAATATTTTAATCTATTCTTTCAACCTCGGGGCAGATAAATTAGAATACATCATGTTAGCTCTGTCAAGTGTATAAGACATTTCCTTGAAGCCCAGCTGAGCATCTTGAAGGCTCTCCCATCCCAAACAAGATAAGGCTATGTAGACAAAGACTATCTGTATGACCTACTTAGGTCCTGGATCTGAGCTGGTAACAACTAGAATTAAGGTAGCAGTCAGAGGTGCACTGCTCCGTTTCAACTATTTCTTTATTAAATCAGTTCCAACACACTTATTTTTCTATAAAATAATCTAGATTCATAATTAAATGAATAACAAGATGAGAATGATAGCACCACTTTCAATTATATGCAAAAATTGTTTTCAGGTGGAAAGTGTCAAATTGCTGCACAATGACAATTAATCTATATTACTGAAAAATATTTAACCATAAATACCTTTTTTTCACTTCTTTCTTCTTTTTTTAGCAATTCTTGTCTCTGAACTAGAAAGCTTTTAAGAAGACCCTTACATTACTGAGAATAGATGCTTGAAGAAAAGGTAAAAGTTTTGCATTGCATTTATCCCCTGTAATATTAAGAAAATCAGAAATAGCTCTAGGGAATTGCATTGCTCCTTGCCAATAGCTCTTGGCAGTGCTTGACAAATATTTTCAGAAGTTTTGGTTAATTTATGAGTATCTTCCTAACAGTATGAAAACAAAAAGGTTCATTGTTTGACCACGTCACAGTTTACCCACAGAACAACAGATAAGTATCACACAGCAATTCACTTTTTCACCCCCACAGTAGGGTGGGGGAATTATAGGATAAAAGGGCAAAAACTGGTGGATTGAGAAGATAGCTTAACAGGTAAAACAAAAGCTGGGTGCTTAATCAAAACAAAGGAATTAATTAATCTTTTTTCCAGTGTCAGCCAGATGTTTAGTCATATCCAGGAAAGAAGGGCCCCACCATATGTACTTGGAAGACAAATGCTGTAACTCCAAACATGCTTTTCTCTTGTCTTGTTCTCCACCAGCATTTATTGCTGAGCATGACATTATATGGTTTGGTATATCACTTTTATCTGCTGTGGTCAGACCCATCCAAACTTCTTGTCTGATGCCAGCCTACTCATTAATGGGACAGCACAGGAGGCAGAAAAACCCCTGACACTGGGTTCATGCTGCTCAGCACTAACTAAAATATGTCTGTGTTATCAACATTCTTTTCAAAACATTGCAATGTACAAGCTATTATAAAGAAAGTTAACTCTACTCCAGCCAAAACTGGTATAGACAGTCATCTCTTTTGTTCTCCGTTATCTTACCTTATCAAAGAAATATAAGATGCATCAATTGTTCTATTTTAGCCTTATGATAAATACAGTGTATTTATCCTTGTATTTCAGATTATCTCTACAGTATGCCCTACTGTGCCTCCTTCTTCAGATGATCTGAAGTGTTTTTAACTCTTGTTTCATCACTATAGCAAAAGAGGATCACAGTTACCACATATCTGATGAGAAAGAGACAAGCAGCAGTGGCAGACAATCAATAATATTATTTCCCAGCTGTGATGGGAGAACCAGTTCCATCTAACACAATCCAGTCCTTGCTTCTGACCAATACTGGACTGTTAGCAAAGGGAGAAAAGCAGACAAGCCCACAGTCTCTTGCTCTGGGCCCTCCAATAGATCAGTAAGACGTTTGTCTTAACTGATACCTTTCTTTCTGTCCTGAAGCATGGGGCTACAAATGTGAAATCAAACAGAAGAGTCCGTGAACTGATGATACACTCACACTGCAATGTGGTCTAATATTTTTGTCTTCCAGGTGCAGGTAAACTACAAGTGGGGTTATTCAGGATAGAAAGTGCATCTGTTTTCCAGAACATTTCCTTGCTTATAGTTTAGTGCTTGATTCAACAACTACAACTACCCCCATGTCAGGTCTCACCATAGCCTTCAATCTTTCTCTAAGATACTTTTCTTTACTATACAGTAGAGCTTACATTAAATGAAACACAGTCTAGAACACCAAATTCATCAACAAACAGCTCATTACCTGAAATGTAATTTTTTTATCCTTAAAAAGTTATATGATACCCTATATTTAAGAAATTATCTTTACATGTGTACAAATGAAAATGATGTAAACAAAGTAATTCTAATTCTTCATTTCCCAGTTTCTAACTGATTTTATTTTTTAAATTTTTCTTTGGCCGTAAGAATGCTCTTTTCCTAACTTTATGCATATTTTGCGGGGCATTTCAAATGAAAAAGTAAGGTGGGCCTTAATCTTAAAATATACTCAATATATGACAAATTTTCTCAGCCTCCTGTGTGCTAGACGTGTGATTCTCTTAGAGGGACATGTCTGTGGAGACAGGGAGGGATCTTCCACAAAACCAAAAAGCTGCATACTATTAAATTTATAGAGATGACCTGGACAGCCTCAAGTTCCAAATTATGTTTTATCCTGAAGAAGTAGTCTGAGAAGTACTTCGATAAGATAGTTTCAAAGTTTCTTGAATACCAGTTTATTGGCTTTAGGCAGTTTTGATACTCATTTAAACCCAAAAATGCAATAGAAAATTAAAATATAACAAATCAATAACTAAATTCACACAAGAAATACTGTGACTTTTAGACAAGTAATGAGATATTTAAATTTAAATATTGCCAAAGCCAGAAATGGGCAAATGCTATTATAAACAAACAGACAAACAAACAAAATTGAGGTAGAGAAATAATATAATTATATACTACTGTATGAAATGGTACAGAAGCAAAGAAGAAAGCATGAGAACTACAAGAAGCCCGGAATATAAATTTTTGCATCTAGTATTCTCCCTGAATCCTAATACTTTGCACCTCAACTGTAACTCAAAGCAATTAAATTTATCCTCTGATCAGTTTCAAAACCAATGTGATTTTGCTAACCTGAATATTGAAGCTTTAGTTTCAGCAAAGGTGATTCAGAACTGAAGTATGCTTGCTGCATATCTGAACCTGAGGCTAAGAACT
This sequence comes from Muscicapa striata striata, assembly GCA_030060385.1. Taxonomy (NCBI): domain Eukaryota; kingdom Metazoa; phylum Chordata; class Aves; order Passeriformes; family Muscicapidae; genus Muscicapa; species Muscicapa striata. The sequence continues at coordinate 3,020,729 of JAREIS010000070.1, forward strand.
TACAGTAAGGCATTTGCCTTTGCCCATATTTTTATGCTAGTGAGATAGAAAGTGGTCAACAAAAACTTGATATCTGAAAACTCTGAAAACTTTTTTTTACAACCTTTACTTTCAACAAAACATTTGAATCTTACCTCCTTGTAAGAGTTTATGTCAATTAAAACTCATTGTCTTCTAATGTTGCTCTATGCCTTAATTAAAAGTACACACAAGAACACAAATTCCAGTTTTCCTTACTCTCATAATAGGCAATATAGTTACAAAACCTAATTATGAATTTTCAAGTGTGATCACTGCACATGTGGGACATGTTTCTTTTTCATTGCTCTGTTAATTGGATGCAGATATTTTGTTTAATTTGTTTTCTACCCATAAGGGATGAGGATTATGTTAATGAGAAGTCAAATACTCACAGAGTTGAAAAAAATTGATTGCAGAGTTTCAGAGAAAGTTATCTTGGTGGTTTTGTTTTGTTTTGTTTTGTTTTTGTTTTTGTTCCATTGCAACATTTTCCAGCACAGGAGGGATTGATAAGCGACTGAGAGAGCCAAGCTACACCCCCACAAAAATGACTTTCTGAATTTCTCATCTCTTCAGAAGAGCAAGAAGTTTTATTGTTTAATATTATTCATTTTTTATGCTTGTGAATACCTTGCTTGTTAAATAAATAGCTTTTTCCACTTCTCTACAAGGAAATCTCTTCCCAAACCAGCTGGGGAGGGGCGGCTTGAATCTGCTTTCTAGAGGGACCCCTTGGGAAGTTTCCTCCCAAATTTGCCCTAAATCAGGACACTGATTTAGATGAGTGAAGATTTTGATGGCTTTATCTACATGCAGTGTTTCATCCATAACAGATCACTTGTTATATGTGGGGGATAAAATTCCTGTGTCTTGAAAGGCAAATATATGCAAAAATAAAGGAACAAGCCCACTCAAGAGTAGCTTTTTTATGTCTCAAATTAAAAATGGTCATATAAATTCGCTGGTTTTGATTAAAAATAGTAGAGAATTATGGTGTTGTCAGCACAAATGCTATTGTAAATAGGTTTTAATCAAAAAGGTTTTTGGAATTAAAGTCCTAGTACCTGAGTAAAAATTAACGCACAGAATAATACTCTGTCAATTTATGTTCTACTAAAAGTCCAAAGCAATTTTAGTTACAGAAATTTTACTCCATGATAAAACATTTAGGATCAATTAAAGACAAAAGTAATTTCTCTGACAATTTATTTCCTTTTTACAATGTTTACAATCCTAAAAAACAAGCCAATCAATTATACTCTTAACCCTTCAAAAGACAAATACAAGACCCTCATGTCATTCTTATTTCCCATAAAAATAAATTAATTGGAAAAAGTTTCTTTGAAAGACATCAAAAGTAATTAATTCAATTATTTCGTTCCAACATGCAATAAAAATTCATTAAGCTCAGCTTCATTCTGAAATTTCAGAGCAATTTATTCGAAAAGTTTCTTCTAATTCACAAACAAGTTAATTACTCCAGGTCCTGTTCCTCGCAATTTTTCTAAGACAAATTCCTCCCTTAATTGAATCTACATGCTTTCCTCCATCTTCAAAAGCTATAAATTTGTCTCTTGCATCATTTGAGATGCCAGCCATAAGCAAAGGACGAAATCCTTAAATGGCACTTGGTGTGCACCAAGAGATTTACAAGCATCAGTCACATTTCAGAATTAGGCCCAAAATGAGCTGTTCTCACAGGTGTTATAGTCTCAAACAAAATTTACAGCAATAATTTCTCTACGTTTCACAAGTAGTCAGCAAAGCAAAACTTTATGTTTCCATCTCCTATTCTGTTCTTCTGGCATTGGTGATGTGCAAGCATCAGCACAGCAAGTCACATGGAGATATTACAGGTGGATTAATTTTGCCTCTCAAATACTTCACAGAAAAATTAGTGTATTCATAAAAATTACAAGAACTTGTAATCTTTTTGCTGTTTAAGCCTGATATTACACATACCCTGACAAAATGAACCTTTTGCAGTTTTCTGCAGATGATGAGGGGCTAAAACACTTCTTTTCATAAAGTCATTCCTGTTGCCTTAATATAGGTTTCATTCCATAAAAATTATTAAAGCATAGAGAAAGATTCAAGCACTGAACAGCATATCTGCACCCTTTCCAGAAAACACCTGTGAGCCCTCAGGCAACTGTTTCAGGACCCTGCAATCAAGCACACAGAGATGAGCATCACTGCCTCTTCTCCACAGCTGGCCATCCTCTTGCTTAGGAATGCAAACAACTTACTGGGAAAAACTAGCACAGAGGTGCAGATTGAACTGACAGATATTTATGGAGCCTGGTATTCTTTGTGGGGCATAATTTTCAGAAAGTACTAACTCTAAAACAGTAGCCTACTAATTGAAGGTAATGGAAGGTAAAAACTGACATTTGAAGAAACAAAATGAGTATCATAATTCCATTTTAGCAAATGGCTAGGCACGAGCAATGTTAGAAAAGCATAAAAAATAACTTTAATAAAAGTTACAGTAAAATGAAATTGAGCATTCAAATACTATCTTGCTTAACTTTTAGGCAAGACTGTAAGTTAAAAATAATCAAAATAAAATTTAACCCTATAGATTCTTTTCTTCCCATTTCTTTAATATTCATCTTTATTTCAAATATACATGAGCTAGTGATATTGTGCAGTTAGAAAGGATTCAGGCTTCCTTTTCTCCTTACTCTTTCAACTTAACATTGCCTATAAGTGATTATAATCCTGTCATCAAACAATAAGAGATTTGAAAAGTAGAAATCAGCAAAAACTGTCCAGCTCCAGAAAGAACCCTTAAAAAGCTCTGTCCACAATTGTTTTTATTAATGTGCTTCTCTAAAAGGGTCAGAAAGCTAAAATATTCCCCATTTACAAACAATTAGATATATTCCCCATTTACAAACAATTAGACATTAGGTCTAGCCTTGCAAGATCAAAGAATGATGATTCTTGTGTCCAGACTCAAATCAATTCATTTCCGTACCAAAATTTTCTTCACAGACAGTCGGAGGACAAGACATGTTTAATGCTCAGCAAAGTGAGGATACCTACAGCCCTTTGTGCAACCCTTGAAGGAATATGTCTCCCAAATGTTATGGTTTACAGTTCCTCAGTGGCTTTAAACACCTTTCTGACTATCCTGGCTAATAAGAAAGCTACCTTTAAGCCATCACTACTAAGTTTATTCTGAAGTCATCAGAAAAGAAACTGGGTCACTATGATAAAAAAACCTTAAGAGAAATGTGATTGTAAATTGATTGATGTACAGAGTATTATTCTAATTGAGAATACTAAAGACTGTAATGTGTTGAGAAGTCAAATAGATAACCTAGAAAATAGATCTTCCGTAAAAAGATTGATGGGAATTTTTTGAAGGCATGGCAATAAGAAAAACTAATTCTTCATTATTTGCACTGTATTACAATATTTTTTAATATAGTATAACAAATCTTTCTGAGGAACTTACATTCTCTTCCTACTTTTACTGCCTTGATTGAAAGCCAAGGTTACAGGGGATTGATATTTATCACATTGCAGTGCCTTTTACCCAAACTCTCACACTGATTGATGAGCTACCTAGTAATCATTTCACCCAACACTGAATCTGGTTACTTTTTTATGCAAATCAACAGTACTCTGTGCCAGTAAACAAAAGCACTGGACTGCTGCTTTCTGGAGCCCTTACCCAGGATGTTATGAAGACTGTCAACACCTGTCTAATCCTTTGACAACTAGAATCTGATGTGTTTTCAGGTGGGCTACAAGCATTTTGCCAGGAGCAGCCTGGACAATATCAATATAGGCAGTCACAGGTATGACTACTCTTGCAGCACCAGCCATTCTGTGATTCAAAGTGTTAATGCAGTGAGCTCAGCCTGGCTTGGTTCATTTACCCCAGGTACAAAACTGATTTTGGAGAGTGCACAGCAGCTATATGCTATATAGGGTGACTGACTGTGGGGTGCAATTTGGCCTTAAAGAGTTCCTGAAAAGAAATGCCACCTTGCAGGACTGCCAAAAACTTGGCAGTTTCACTGTGTGCAACAGATAATGCCACTGTCCCTAGGTTCCTTTGCAGTGACAGAGGCTGCTGCAAAATCCACAGTCAACCGGGTCAAGACCACCTTAGAGACTGTAAGGGACACTGTCTGCCTTCAATTTCCCTGCAGCTCCCAAGACCCATGCTGAGCAAGACCCTAGCAACTGGTATTTGGCCAATGTAAACCCAAATTACTGCTTTGCTGAAGTCATTGGTAGAATTTTGGATTAACCCTACTGTCAATAGAGTGACAGGACAGCACAGCACAGAAAACATCAATATGCAATTCAGACCATTATAATTTTCAGAAGATTCTGGCACAATAGAGAAAAGGTATAAGTTCAACCTCTCATACACTGCCAGTAGAAAGGACAAGACAGGAAAAGGTACAGAAAAAGAACAATCCATGCAAAAAAAGTGTGTTGCATTTGCACAATTAAATGAGGAATGTACCTTTTTGCTATGGTGCCACATGGTTATTACAATGGAATTCTATCAACTTTTCTTGACATGTACATCCTAAGCCAGAAAAACCTCAGGAAAGTTATTTTTCCCTTATTTTATCTTTACTAACATTGCATCTGTCTTTCATTACAATTACCCCAACAGACTTACATCTAAGGATAGAATGTAGCAGCAGTTCTTTTTATTATGGATAGTAAAAGAGAAGACAGAGACACAACCCTGTTAAATCAGCATTCAGTAATGGTGTCTCTTACTTTCTTATATTTACTTTCATTGCATTGTCAATGTTGACAAGCCCATTTTTCATCCTTACATCGAATGATTAGTATTTATGGAAATGAACGTGTAAGATACACATTTTTTTGTACCTGGCCTCATTTGTAAGGAGATGAGATCATTCAGTGCAATTAGGGTGATGACAGAGACTGATGGTAAATGTTCATACACAAGGATTATTATAGTTTCTTTTTAGTATTGGCATGCATTATATAGTCAATTACATTAGCTTGAAGTTTCTTTGGGAATTATGATAAAGAAATATCAGTTATATGGAGCTCAAAATTGACTAAATTTTCTTATTTCCAGGAGCAAATACGGGAGGAGAGGAGAGGAGAGGAGAGGAGAGGAGAGGAGAGGGAGGGAGAGGAGAGGAGAGGGGAGAGGAGAGGGAGAGGGAGAGGAGAGGGGAGAGGAGAGGAGAGGAGAGGGAGAGGAGAGGGAGGGAGAGGAGAGAGGGAGGAGAGGGAGAGGAGAGGAGGAGAGGAGAGGAGAGAGGAGAGGAGAGGAGAGAGAGAGAGAGAGGAGAGGAGAGGAGAGAGAGGAGAGGGAGGAGAGGAGAGGGAGAGGAGAGGGAGAGAGAGGGAGGGAGAGGAGAGGAGAGGAGAGGAGAGGAGAGGAGAGGAGAGGAGAGGAGAGGAGAGGAGAGGAGAGGAGAGGAGCAAGGGAGTAGAACAGAGCTGGCAGATCTCTGAGGAAATTTTCCATAGAGCAAGAGAGCTGGCAATCCCCAGGAACAAGAAATTGTGCAAGGAAGGCAAGAGACCAGCATGTCTGAGTAGGGAACTACTGGTCAGACAAGACCAGAAAGAATCAAATGCACTAACATTTGACGCTATGACTGGTGACCTGCAAATGATATAAATGATATGGTTGTGGAGGGTGTGAGAAAGACCAAGATGAACCTGGAATTGAAACCAGCAAGGGACACGAAGAAGAATAAGAAGGTCTTCTATAAGTATGTTAATCAGAAAAGTCAAAAAGTTGTATATCCCTTATAAACAATGCTGGAAAACTGGTAGCAATAGATGAGGAGATATTTGAAGAACTCAACAACTTTTATGATTCGGTCTTCAACAGCAGCCTCCCTTCTCACACCTCTTAGGTGGATGGACAGCAGGATGGGGACTGGTGGAAACAATGTCTCTTCCACTGTAACTAGAAATCAGATTCCTGACCACCTGAGGAACCTGAAGGAGCATAAGAATATGGGACCTGGTGAAATGCATTAGGAACAAATGAACCTTGATCTGAGAATTAGAGTTCTGACAAAATTGTCTGATACAGCTGCCAAGGCATTCTCCATGACATTTGAAAAGTCAAGTAAAGTCCCAGGGGCTGGAGAAAAGGGAACATTGTACTCATCTTCAGAAAGGAAGATTCTGGGAAGTACCACCCTCTCAGTCTCATCTCTGTGCCTGGGAAGATCATGGAATCATCCACCTAGAAGCTATGCTAAGCCACTTGGAGGACAGAGAAGTGATTTGCAGCAACAAGCACAGATTCACCAAAGACAGAAGCCAGCCTAGTGGCTTTCTATGATGGAGTGGCTGGGTACAAGGGGAGGCTACAGCTGTCATTTATGCGGACTTCTGCAAACCTTGACACAATCTCCCACATCTTTCTCCCCAAGTTGGAGAGAGATGGATTCACTGGGTAGACTTTTGCACTGTTAAGATAGTAGCTGGATGCTCACATCCAGAGGGTAGTGGTCAAAGGCTCAGAATGTCAATAGGCATCAGTGACAAGTGGGGTCCATCAGAGGTTTATATTGGGACCTGTGCTATTTAATATCTTCATTAGACAAAAGGATCAAGTCTATGCTCAGAAAATTTTAAGATGACACCAAGCTGAGTGATGCTGTTGACACACACCTGATGGATGGAATGCCATTCAGAGGGACCTGGACAAGCACAAGAAATGGATCCACAAGAACTTCACGAGGTTTAACAGGACCAAGACCAAGGTGCTGTACTTGGGTCAGGTAAACCCTGTTCCCAGCCCAGGCTGGGGATGAACAGATCAGAGCAGCCCTGTGAGAAGGACTTGGGGATGCTGGTGGTGAGAGGCTGGACATGACCCAGCCATGGGCACTCCCAGCCCAGAAAGCCAAACGTGTCCTGGGCTGCATCCAAAGCAGCGTGGGCAGCAGGGGAGGGAGGGGATTCTGCCCCTCTGCTCTGCTCTGCTCTGCTCTGCTCTGCTCTGCTCTGCTCTGCTCTGCTCTGCTCTGAGACCCAGCTGGAACCCTGCACCCAGCCCTGGGGTCCCTGCACAGGGAGGACATGGACCCATGGGAGTGAGCACCACCAAGGTTATCAGAGGGTGGAAGCATCTCTCCCACAAAGAAAGCCTGAGGCAGTCAGGAGAAAAGAGGGCTCTGGGGAAGCCTTCTTTCAGTGGTCCTTCAATAATTAAATAGGAATAAGAAGAATGGGGACAGACTCTCTAGCAGGACCTATAGCAACAGGACATTGGATAATGGTTTTAAATGAAAAAGGATTAGACTAGGAATAAGAAAGACATTTTTCATGATGAGGGTGGTGAGGCACTGGAACAGGTTACCCTGGAAACATTCAAGTAGGGTTGAATGGGGCTCTGAGGCACCTGATCTAGTTGAAGATGTTCCCTGCTTACTGCAGGGCCTTGAACAAAATGACCTTTAATGCACACTTCCAACCCAAAGTATTCTATGACCTCTGATACGCATAATGGTGGCAGAAAATACAGACAGGAAATATTACATCAAATCTTAAAAGACAGTAAACATAAAGAAGTAAATAAAGGATTTTTTAATTAAGTGAAGATTTATTCTGAAGTACACTGAATTCAGAATAAACCTATTTCAGACTGTGTTTTGCCTAAATGCTACCATATAACATGATAAGTAATATGTTCAGATGTTACCTTTGAAAGTGTTAAGCAGCTCTTCTATATGTATGTTGTTTCAGATTTTTTTTGTGATTCAGGATACCACATAGTACTAATTCTTAGACCCACTCAAGAGTCACCTTTGGCTGTCAATTTGTCGTTGTATTGTTAAACTGAATTAAGTCTCTGAATTAAAATTCAAGACAAATTGTTTCATTTTCTTGCGTGGAATATATATAATTTTATCCTATTGATTAAATTTTGAATTCAAAAACAGTTTTCAGCTATCAATGTTCGAACAACATTTCAGAACTGCTGTACAGAAACTGGTTCAGTTTCATGAAGCTGTGTTTTTCTGATCAAAAATTGTTTCAAAAGAATTCTTTATCAGTACAACTGCATAATGCACTTCAGGCCTGGCCTCATTCTTTTCTGGTTTCGAATTTATTTTGATCTTACAAATTATATGTAGCTTCATGACACACAAACAGAACAAGAGTGCAGCATATTCTTTGTTGTGGAGACTGTGCAGTGTAACAAATCCCACAGAATTCACAGAATCACTGGGCTGGAAGAGACCTTCAAGATCATCAAGTCCAACCCATGCCCTAACACCTCAACTAGACCATGGTACTGAGTGCCACATCCAGCCTTCTTTTAAACATGTGATTTGAATAAAGGTGGAGATAGGGATGGTCTTCTATGCTGGCAGAAATAAACCAACATAAAGGGAAATAAACCACTGTAATTTATAATAGTATCTGATTATGGCAGGGATTAAGTGTTTTGTTCTAAATTTTAATGAAATTAGTTTACTTATCCCTTTCATTTGCTTGGGTAATACTAATCTTACTAACATTATAAATAGTATCTACTATGAAGCATACTAGTAGTCTCTTCAAAAGAGACTACAACATTATCAACATTTACTAGAACTAAGATTTTACCACAATGTTTTCATACTTTCATAATATTTTTGTTCTTCTATCAAAAAGTCTGCAATGGAATTGCTTTTCATTTTTATTAAAAAGCAACTTTACATATTGTAGAAAAAGATTGGTTATAAAATTATCTTTCATCCACATCAAAATATATCTTTAACCCATATTTTGATTCCTTTATATACATTAAAGACCATCTATTCAGCTAAATTGTTATTCAGTTTATTCAAGTACATGATAAACATTAAAGACTGAACTTGATTCTCTATTTGAAATATCCAATCACATATCTATTATCTTCTAATATAAAATCATCTTCTACTTTTAATTAATCTAAATTTTTCAATCTATTAAAAATAAATATGTCAGTCAAATTAGTAAATAAGTAGAGTAAGTATCCACTCTTTTCACTGTGCATTTTTGGGTGAATAACCTTGTCATCTCCATATACTTTTATCTGCATCAGCTCTGAATTCAGATTGCTAATTCTCTATGACAGATTTCATATGTTTTTAATCACAAAATATTAAAAATATTTAATCAAACAATATAAAATATCAGAAGAATGGTCAAATACATGCACAGAAAAGTGCATCTCTCTGGGAAGAAAAAAAAGTTTTATCTTTCTTAAGAACTAAATCTCTGAATCTTGATTTTGAACCCAAGATGCTGAAGTTAAAATGTAGCTGAATACTACAAACCAGATCATGTTTGTTGATTTTACAGGTCTTTATCTTAATTTTACCTGATTTGTCAAGCCATTGAGTTCAAATTTGATATAGCTATGCAGAGATACTGAAAACAAACAAAATTATTTCATTTCAAACCATCACCGGCTTGCCCATACAGATATAAAATACTTGTTATGAAACATGAACATGTAATTCATAATGGTTGTGATGCTAATGATTGTTAAAGTCATATATTCTGCATGGGTTGTAGAGAAAGTAAATTTGTGTACATTTGTGCAGCAGAAAAAAAGAGTGAAGGCTGCATGAAGTATTCTTGAATTGCATCTATAACCAGGATCACTGTGACAACGTGGAGTACGAGTGAGCAGCTTTTTCCTGTATTCTGTCTGCAGTGCAGTAATGAGGAAATAAAATTGTAGAGAATTAGGACTAAAAAAACTTGATAGGAAGAAAGTAAAACAGTATCTGCCCTACTTACTTTAGGGAAGAAAATTATTAGAAATAAAATAGCTAATATATTAAAAGATCATCTAAAGCTATAGTACCTAATTACAAAATGTATAGATAATAAATATTCTATTTGTAATACAAATATATGAACTTTTAGATTAAATCAAGTATGGGTTGCTGAGAGGTTTCTTCCTCTGAAAAAAAGAACTCATGACCTGAAAGGACAATTAGAAAATTATCTTCTTCTAATAAGGAAATCTGGAGGTGTACAGTAACAAATTGGATTTCAGAAACGTGGCTTTTTGTTGCTTGGTTGGTTTTATTAAATGAAATATAATATTTGTTGAATACATTTCTTTAGATATTATAAATACTATTCTTTATTTCATATATTGGAGAGGTTTTCAGAATTCTAATTTTATTAAATGTTGATTAATATGATCCAGGTATCTTCCAGCCATCAAACCATCAGTTTACTGATGGTTTATCAGTTTATCAGCAGTAAACCTGTTGATCTGGTCTCTACAGACAATATTGTCTCTTGTATTTTATCATTTACAGCATTTCCCACTTTCATGAAATGTGAGGATTGTAAGCACAACCAATCCAACAGATGTTCAACATTTCAAGCTTTCTCTGAAATAAAATTCTCATTCTGATGGCTTGAGGGCAGACAATGTTTTCCAACTTAGCATTCTTTCAGAATGTAAATGATTAGCTGGATGTTGTTGCATTCTAATTTTTATACCATGTTTCCCCATTGTTTGGATTTTTTTCAAGATATTCAAACCATCTATTAGAAGTTCAAGACTTTATGTTTGTCCAAAAGTTATAAAGCTGCAAAGACATTTTCTATATCTACTTAAAGATGATGCAAAGTTAATATAAATGCATCTCTAATGCTTCAGATTTTTATTTATTTATATTGATGTATTATAAGAAATATTTTTTAGTGTTTTATACTCTATGCTAAAATAAGCATATCCATGTGTTATATTCTAAAATATGCCATTTAATTCAATATTCACTTGCAACATGTACCATGTATTGTAAGATACAGCAATCTCTGCCCTCGTGTATGACACACAGTGACACACCTGTTATTTATACAACTAGATACTATTTTGAGAAAGATAGCCTGTGATATGATACAAAGTATTTAAAAAACGGAGAAGTTGGGCTCTAATTTAATCCTGAAATGAGCAAAACAGTCTATCAGGACTTCAGAAATCAGATCATAGAAAAGTTTTGATCAAACGTTTGTCTTTGAATATATATGTTACTATGGATACCTGGTTACTAAGGTTACAACCAGATAGGTAAAAAAATAAAAGATCATGACACATGTGATAACTCAGAATCACAGTAGGAATCTACAGTTCTTTGATTTGAATGAAGATTTTCCTTCTTTGATTACCACTTCAGCCTTCTACTTTTTGCAGTGGTTACCCTAGCTTTTAAAAAGAGAATGAATTAGCAAGGATGCATTTAAATGTATTATCTAACACTGCCATTTATGATAATGAATTCAATCTCTAAAGAAAATTGTACAGTCAAAAAAGCATGCAGTTCCTGATAGAGCCTGGCAATAAAGAAAAATATTTAGTGTCAAGACCAATTAGAAGCCACAGACACAAGGAAAACAACTTTGGTCTGTTGTTTAATTTAATTCTGAAAAATCCATTTTCCATCCTTTACTCTTGAGATTTACAAAACTCTGCAGTAGGTGTATATGCTAAGGTTTGCTAAGAACTGCAAGTCATTCTGCTGAAAATGGAATATCTTAGAACTGCATAGAACCTGCACAAAACAGTCTTTTTCCCCACCCAGTAGTACCTTGAAGAAGTTGAAACGTGCAAGCTCTGGAAGCAGGCATGCCCATAGATATGGGACTATTTCTGTCACCTTTCTTCAGTGATTTTAGAGGATGCATGTTTTTAAAATCTAGCCAGATACCTGTATCAGTCACGCCCTTTGAAATGCCCAAAGAAATTCCTCACAGAAGCTTTCCCAGTACAAAGTCAATCTCATTATCCAAAAATGTTTTTTTTTTTGTCTCCAGGCAGTTTTTACATTGCTTAGGGCCCACTGGCAGAAGGACAAGAGTGACTGTTAGACATTAGGTATTAACTCTGTTAGAAATGAAGATACAGGATATCAAAACGACTCTGCTGCTAGTCCTACAGTTGTACAACAGTTTGAAAAAATCCTATGTGCCTCCAATCCCCTAAGGTCCCTAGGGTCAGCCAGTAATTTTATCACTGTGCAGGCACGGAAGTGTGTGCATGGGCATCCATACACCTGTATCTTTTTCTGCTTATGTTTTCAATATTTAATAGGAGAGTTCCTTCTTTGAATTGTGGATTCCTGCAAAGATAAAGGTGTGAGTTCACATATCCATAGGGACAAAGCCCTGACAAGTTTCATAACATACAGAGAAGAAAAGGAAGGTTGTTCTCACTCAAGATAGTTTAAAAATTTTTTCATGACTAACTAGAAAGAAAAAGTAAAAACAATAAATGTTACGCTTTAAAACTAGGAATTTGGCCAGCTACTCAAAGTGTGAGGCAAATAATCTTTATTTGAAATTGTTCTAATTTGAAATATAACAGTTCAAACTTTTCATTTTTAGAAGTCCTTTATATAGTCTGAGCAAGTGTAAGGTCAATTTATTAAAGTGAGTTGGAATTTATTAAATACTCTTAATCATAATTAAGCCTTAAATGACATGCAAGATCAATGCAATTGGTAAAAAACATGATAAATTGCTGTATACCACAGCTAAAATATTTAAATAGTGGTAGCCCACAGTTTTATGGAACACTAATGACTAATCACTTGGGAAAAATAAGTCTAATATAGCCTTGCTAGTTTGAAAAGAGAGGGAAAAAAAAAAAAACCCAAAACCACACAGAAATTAAGTAAATTACCATATCCTACTAATGGAAAAAAACCTGAATATTCAAATCCCTGAAAGAGGAATTGTCAAGGAAAGAGTAAATTTAAAACTTAAAAAAATCCATAGCAACTAAACTTTAATGGGAATATGATGAGAATTTCAATCTGAGCATTCACTCCTGCTCAATAGCACGCTCAGCTCTGAAATAAAAATCAATCTCTATTTTAGACAAGAAGTGATTTTAAAAGTGAATAAAGACATTTAGCAATTTCTTCATAATCAGAATTGTCTGGAAAAAATATCTGTGTTTTGGAGACCAATTCTTTAAAGACTTGAAAACACAGAATTATCTGTCTTAGAAATCTGAGTTTCAGTTGCCAGTTCATTATTTTGTTTCAAAAATATGTTATTGAAGTTTAATTTTTTTTTCTCCATCTGAATTTAGAGTGATAGTTTACAAATATTCTTTATCTACACTTAACATCTACATATGTAGTCTCATGCCTAGGTCTGAGAGAAGATGATGTAATATAACAAAAGTCAAAAGGGGAGGTTCTACTTCCATCTATATCTACATTTACAAGCATCTTCTGAAAGACCCAAGCAAAGCACAAATTCCCATTCTTCTCTTTATCAGTGTGAACAGTAGAATTCGAAGAAAAACAAAAACTGTTTCCAGATTCACATGAACTCCCACACACAAATTGATATCTACCCTTGGGTAGCTGGATCTCACGCCAGATAATATCTGTGGAGAACAACTTCTCTGGTGGCTGTGCCAACCCAGACAAGTACCTCAGATGTAGATATCTGCACTGTAAATGCCTTAAGTTTGGTGACAGGCTCTCTTCTGCTAGTGAAAAAGCTTTTATTTAATTTCAGTTATTTATTCACTTGTGAAAAATAAATGCAGTTTAAGGTATTTGGTTGTGAGGAAGAGTGAAAGTTTCTCCTTACGGGAAGAAATTTGGTTTCCACATATAAGTCCTTTGCAGACAATTTGACAGGACATTCAGCTTCAGAGATTAGATTATATAAAACATACAATATTATGATTTTTTTCAAGTAGATTTTAAAATTTTGATGAAACAGTAAAAATGTAGTATAATTAAGTCCATTAGGTGATCCACCTTTTGGTGATTTGTACATATACATAAAAAGTTTTTAACACATTTTCCATTTAGAAACCTACATTGACATTTCATATTAAAATTGTATATATTTTTGTTTATTTGCAGCAAAACCAACACTAAAAAAAATCAATTTGCGTCCTTCAGCAGGGAATTGTAACTTCTACAATGTGATTGAAAACGGACTACTTCAGGAAGATATATGCAAGCAGAATGACTTTTTGAATTACCACATTTCATTTCCTCATAGGAACAAAATCAAGTGGGTTTTTAGCAGTCCCTTGGTAGTACAAGGGGCTTATCTCCAATGAGCTTTTAGTAAAACAAGTATTTTTCAGCCGATTCATTTCCCACTTGTAAAACACAATAAACTTCTGTTAAAATATGCTGAGGATGTTGCCTAGGCAGCATTATAAGGGAGATTCAGAAGGTGCTTTCAGTCATACACAAACTACCAAGCTATAAGAATACCCTGACAACCATATTTACTTCACTGAGTGCCCAAAATATCAAATTCTGGACAGATCTAAAAATAAAGCTATATAAAAGATTTTAAGTTAGTACTACAGAGATTAATGAAGTAGATTGGAGCCATCCACTATATTTAACTAGTTTGCTTAAGATCTTTTACAGTGAAAGTCTTGATATTAAAATCCTGGTTTTATCACTCAGATGCTAACTCTACAGTAATACATGACAGAGCAGGAAAAAAAATAATTGAAGGAATTTGGACTGTCAGAGTTATTTAACTGATATGCTCCTCATGTGCCACCATATCTATTGTCTTCTGCCAGTTAGCCTCACATTAAACTTTTGTATTTTTTCTCTTAATAGAATGGTAGGATAGGAACAGAGGGGGAACTAATAGAAGCTTGCAGGGAAACTAATATATGTCATTAGTGGGACTGGCTTTTGAGTATTTTTCCAGTGTTGACCAAACTTGACAGGGGAATCAACAAACAGAAAAAATCTTATAATTTCAGACATCAGTTCCTGTCCAGAGGGGATATAAAATTGCCAAAATAAATATTGAGCCTGGCTTTGAGCTTAACAGCTGAGGAAAATGAAAGCAGAATAATCCACACTCTTAGAGATTGTAGAGCTGATAAACAACATACAGCACTGCACAAAAAAACCTGTGCTTATGTGTTTGGATTGTCATAAAAGCTGCACTGAGTGGTCAAAACAATGCTTTATGTTCCTAGAGAAATAGGGGGAAGAAGTGAATTGGAAGGATAATGGCAAAATGATTCCATTTTTTCCCATGTTGAAATCTGAAGGGCTATTTTCCCCCTTAAACTACCAATACAATATGTCACAAACCTAGATTGTAATTACACTATCCCTATAATTGAAGTACTTGAGTAGAATTTTAGGTGATATGAAGGGTGATGAAAGATGAATGTTGTTCTTTTGTATGCAAAGGTAGCATTGTTCCACCTTGATGTTATAGCAAGTATTCTGGGCCTGGCCTGATATTTTAATTCTCACAGATTCATTAAAAGTGGACAAAATTACATGGATATGGTAATAGATGTCAGACACCCACTTAAGGTTTGCTTTGGGAGAGAGATTGATTTTATTCTTCATTTCTGTATTATTCAGTGTGGTGGTCACTGATCTCCACAAAAGGTAATTAGTGGTTTATAAATAGATTGTGAAAATAATTTAAACACCCTATTTCAAAATATCAAGTGATGATTATCATAAATATGCAGTTAACACATAAAGGGGTGAGGAGCTCAACTATTTTGACACTCTTGATTAAATTAAAGTTTATGTTTCAGACTTTAGCAATTAGAGCATTTCCCTATGCCAAACCTATTCTAATGTGATTTAACAAACTTTAATTACAGATGTGGTTTACAGTGCTCCTTGAAATACTATCATCCACAAAATACAACACTCTGAAATTTGCCAAATATCTTAGTGATACTCTGATAATGTGACCTACTTTCTTCTTACCAGAGGCTGTTGTGATGCTAAATGTACCCTTAAACACGAATAAATTCTAAATATCTAATGTTTACCAAGAAATATCCTTTCAGTAATGATTTCAGGTGCAAAATAGTTCTATTTTAAAATAATCATAATCCTACAAACATACCATGATTCAAAGCCAAGCACAAAGCACAAGCAAAAATTTTATAATCAAAACAAGGAATAAGCCTTTTACTTGATACTGAAAAAAGTACACAATTGCATGACAGAAGCAGAGCTAATGTTAAAATTTTCAACACTCACTAAATCCCAAGAAATCCCAACAAATAATAAAAATAGCAAAAGTTGATTCTGCTGTATGGATTTGAACTACTGCAGAGGGTCATCTGCGTGGCCTTTAGGTACCATATTCATGTATATGGAATATCTCTTTAACATTCTACCTGAACTGAGCTATAAGATCTATACTTAAAATGCAGTCATCTGGTATTTTGTCTCTCTCACCATTTGTTCTGTCACAAGGTAAATATCATCACTTAAAAAAGGTAAGTTTCTGCTAAGTGAGGCGATAGAAACTATTGTTAACAGTTAGGTATTCTGATGCAGCATTATAATTAAAGTTTCCAAACTTTAAAGAGGTAAGTATATACATACAAATACTAAGAAATAAATTCTGAATAAATGCATATGGATTAAATGGATGTCAAATTTCTATTTTCCAGGATTAAAAGCCTCAGAAATGGAAAAAGATCTGAGAAAAGCATTTTACTTTTATAGGGAAAGGTCAATAATTTATAGAACAGATTTTTAACACAACTGAACACAATAAACACAATAAACACTATTAGATATCTTCATTCCAATGATATAATCTATGTTCATGAAATTAAACTATCCTGAAGTGATAAACTGATCTTTGCCCTGTGTCAAAGTGGTGTGAAATACAACAGTACCATTTAAAAGGTGTACGAACTTTGCTAAGTGCTAGGAAAAATATCTTAGTCAGAAACACTATATGCTATTTCTTTCTTACCTCAGAAGGTTTTCTTAAATAATCATATAATTTTCTTAAATAATCTATAAATAATAATATAGCCTTTAACTGATCATAATAGATTACTTAGAAAAGTCAGAAAGTCAGATTAGAAAGTCAGACCTGAAGATTGGTTAAGAGTACATTGACTTTATATATCCCAGATAAAATGAAATTCAGATGGAGAAAACCCCACCACCCAGCTCAAATTTGCAGAGGCATACAGTAATAATCTTCAAACACATGAAGATTTCCATTTAAATTTCTTTTTAAGTATGTGCCCATTAATTTGCAATCTTCTTTTATACTGTTGCCATAATTTTTTTCATAAATTCTGCCCCTTCTGCATGGGGTGATATATATCCCAAAAGACTTTCCCCTTTTAATTCTTGGGAGTAAATCCCAGACCACAGTACATAAACTCCAAGGCAAAGTACTGACAAGGAAAAAAAAAGTTTCTGAGACCTACTTAAACTGAACAATGAAAATTACAATTGTTTCTCTAAGCTTCACATTCAGGGAAATATGCAACAGAGATACAAACCTATACAGTGGAAGAAGAATCAGCAAGATGGGCCCAGGTAAAATCTTTGTAAATCTGAAGGAAGACTATAGAGAAAAACTGACAATTACTGGGAAAATTAAAAGTATTTCAACATAAAAGAAATGCAAAGAAATGGATTTCTAGCTCATACTTCTGTATGAACTTCTGTAAAAGTGAATCAACTCGTTATGTCACATGAATGGATCAGATGGTTTTGTAAATGGCTTTCACTGAGTTAATGTATAGAGGATATTTCCTCCCTCAAGCCAAATCCAGCATAGGGAGTGTATACATAACTCAGTCTAGAATGGAGTACAAAAACTAGAAAAAAAATTCAAACCAAACCAAACCAAACCAAACCAAACCAAACCAAACCAAACCAAACCAAACCAAACCAAAACGAAGAATCCATAAGCAAACAAACAAAAAACCAGCAAGAGAATGAAATTTGAAGAGAGAAGCAAGCAACTGACTTGAATTGACTTCTACACAATCATTTCTACCTGCAAAATGGGAATGTCTGGGGTATCCAGAAAGTCGATGGTGAGCATATAGAGCCAGGTAATGGGAGTTACACTGCATAGCATAGAAATTCTAGCCTTTATAAAACTGGTGATGGCTTCTAACAAAACATTTATTTACCCTTCACCTTTTAAAGTTTTAGATTACTTCAACTCAACAATTTACATTTGCAATCTATTCTTTTTGCCTTCATTTTTGTTTTAGAGGTACAATAATAGTATTCAGAGCACTAATTTTTGTAGAAGAACCTGCTTTTAAAAATAGGAGTCAGATTTTCCTGCTGGAAGTGCAATTCAAAGAGGTAAAATATCACAACCCATTTTCTTATTTAACCCTGAGGTACAAAGTTGATTTAATGTTAAATTTATAAACGCATTTTGCATAATGCTTGGCATGCAAAATACAAATGCCAATGCCAATGGCATCAAAATGGTAAACACCATTAAATTATGCCTGAGTGTTTGTTAAAATAGTACACTTTCCAAGGTTATATATTTTTGTTTGTTTTCTACCAAAATTTAAATTCAGCATAAAAACCTTGTTTCTTCATCTATTTATAATCAGAATGGGTTTTATTTCATGGTATTTAAATAATTCTAGTGGTTCTTGAGCCACCAGAACTAAAAGTACAACACATTTAGTGAATATTAATAAATGTATCTAGAAAATCAATATTAATACAACTTATTCCACAAAGACTCTGACATAAATCTGTTACTTTATTAGATTATATGAAGTTATTTCACCCAAGGCATAATGAGATACCAACTCAAACTAATAGCGTAGCAATAGATACTTTGCTACCTATAAAAATAAATTAAACACAAGCCCCACATATCATATAAATTGAGAATACAGGACTGAAGAAGAGATAAATGTTTATTTCATTCTTTTTGATAAAGTATGTGCAGGTTATGAAAGACAATAAAATCCTCATTCCCTCAGATTTGACATGGATTCAGCCCCATCTCTCTGACACAAAAGTCCAAGTGAGCCCACAAATAAAGCCTATAGACTTGCATCCCACTCATTTCACGGCAGTGAGGATGTCAGTGCATAATTATGTCCTTCTATTCAGTCCACCTGATTGTCTCAGAATATCAAAATACTTTAAGAACATAGGACTAAAAAGAACTCTTTAAAAATTTTTGATAGTGCTTTCAAAACGGGGGGTATATTGCCTCCACAACTGGTTATGGTTTTCAAAATATTTCTTACATAAATACATATTCATGTGCCATAATATCTTAGCACAACATGAATACTTAGCACACTAAACACATTCTGCTTCTTCCTGTCTCGAGGAAGTCATTCCAGTAATCATTTAACCTGGCAGCTAAATGAAAATGTACTGATTTATGTATTTACGCTCATAGTCCATTTTCTTGTTAGCTGCATACTCAGAAAATGCTACATTTTTATATTTCTAAACAAAATCACTAAAAAATCCTTGAGTAGATGATTAATTAATTAATTATTTTTGGATATTTATGTAAATGTATTTAGTTTGTTATCTTCAATCTTAAAATAATATATATTATCCCAGAAAATATGGCCTAAATAAATAATGTTTTAAAAGGTCTTTTAGCATGTCCCAGGTTTCCAGCATTTTGATGCAAAGACTGCTGTGCTAATGCACAGCATCCTTTTTTGAATAACAAATTTATCATGTATCATGAGCAGTTTCATAGCACTTCCAGCAGGTACAGGCTGAACTTAAATGCCTGAGCATATCTCTAAAATTAGTTTCATAGATAGCCTACAGCGCACAAAAATGCTGGAGAAGAGGACATGTTCTTTAGGATTTTCAAATACCAAACTCTGAATGTTGCAGAAAAAAGGAGGATTTCAAGTTTTGGGTTGCTAGAGGAAAATAGTATCACCTCTGCATTTTCATTTTGGTGAAGTGTTCATTGCTTGTAAAATGAAGCAGCAAAATGATTGACATTTTGATGAATGTCATAGAATTAACTAATTTGGAGAACAGGCCATGTTGTGCAGGGCCTTCTATGGTAAAACTTTCAGCATGTCCCAGAAAGAGGTTCCATGATCTCTCCACATAGCTTTGTTTACTGTTTTACTCTCCAGATTGTAAAATTTTTATTAATAAAATTATGCCAGAATTGTAGTAAAAAATATACTAAATTAAAAACTTGAAGCTTCTATTTTCAGTTATTAAAGCATATATGAAATTAAAATGTAATTTTTTTCTAAATTAAAAAAAATTGTAATCAAAAGGAAAATTATTAATACAGTAAATAATAAAATAATGCAGTAATTAATAAAATCAGTTATTTCACATTTTTTTAATTTCTCTATTAATAGTTCCTATATGAAACCTCACAGTCTTTCCTTCGTAGTTTTCAGGATCAACATTAAGTACAAAAGTTATCAATATTAAACATAAAACAGTGACTTGGCCTTTAGCATTTGACATTTAATGATTTGAAACCAATACTGAGACAAATGAAAGCCATGCAAACTACAGTTAGGTTATAAGAATAATGATAATGATAATCTGGAATTACTGACTTGGACTTAAATAATTTTTAAAGTTCAGACTTAAATACTGTAGGCAATTTTATATCTTTGAAATTTATCCCCTGGGCAAAGCAAGAACTTCAACCCAACTGTTGTTGCTGTGGCCTTTTTCATTATAACTTCAACTTCAAAAATGTCCATTTAATGTCTTCTTTGTCAGCTGAGTTTTTCAGAGTTTAATTTTTCCCTATAAAATGATAAAACCAATACCACAATTAGAACAGATTAAGCAAGCATATGTTAATTAACTGTATTAGGGGAAAGCAAATTAACAGGATTAGATTACTGCAACAGATATTTGAATATGAAAATTTTGGTGAAAGAGCAGTCAATGAAATTGTAACAATGCTGCAGAATTGAAAAACTTCACTAATCATATTGACATGAAACCAAAATCTATCATGTGATTCCACAAAGTCCACAATCATCTCCCTCTTTTGATTAAAATATCCAGCAAACACTGCTTCCATTTTTAAATTTTTCCATTCATTTCTGAGTGAACACAGGACTGACAATATAAACTAGTCTATTTTTTCTTAAATATTGTCACTATTATCTTTAGATGGACCTGTTTCTGGGAACTATAAGAACCACTACCTAGACACTGTCAGATGAATTTGCAGCTATAGGGAGTTTTCACAACAGCCAACAATCTACTTGAAGCTAAATCCACTCTCTGGGTTTAAATAGGTAGCATTAACAGGTAGCATGATGGACCAAACATCACAACACAGAGGAATGTGATGTGGACAAGGTATTGTGTGGATTAGAACTTTAAAATTCCTCTGCTCTCACATTCTTTGTCTGCACAAGTCATTTGAACCTGTTAGTCTGCATATTCTCAACTCCTAAGCAATCACACTTACAATTGTTCCTAAAATGTTTGCTAGTTTCACATACCCCCAATACTTCAAAAATTCACTCTCTTCTGTCTCACCTCTGTCTACCTTTAAGACTAAGAAATTACGCTTAATCTGAACACCTGAGTTTACAGCTGTTTAAGGTTCAGTAAAGAGTTTCTACAAACTTCAATAATGCTCAAAAATATTTTATGCTAACACAAGAGAAATATGTATATTCATTAAACTCTTCTAAATGTCTTTTACTCTTCACAGAATGAAGTGCAAAGAGAATTTATAGGTTTTCTAGAGGAAAAATATGAAAGCTTGGAGTAATTTCAAAATTTCCAAACATGCTAACTAGTTTTACAGAGACTTACACTTCCTGTTTACACTGTATATAAAGCCATAGTGTTTTAAAAATAAGACAATAAAAGAATTTATAACTCTTCTCAAAAATTTTAAGTTCTCCTACAAGTGTTATGAGGAATAATTCAAATTTTAGACTAGAGTGTTTACAGTACTGCACCTACCTATGAAAACACTCACTGATGACTCAAGGGAAACAAAAAAGTGTTCATTTATAGGACTGCTATTCATCTGAGGAAGATTTTGGCACAGATAAGTGGCTATTTGAAAACTATGTTCTTTTGAAAATAGTTTCACATATCCTCAAATACTTTGAAAATTTAATCTCTTCTGTCTCACCTCTGTCTACCTTTAAGTTTTGCAAAAATAAGAAAAAAAAACGTTGTAAAAGCACTAACATGTCATAGGCTTTTTTATTTATCCCAGAAAATAGAATTAATTAGCTACTTTCTCTATGTATATCCAAAAATCTGTAAATACATACAAAGACTTAAACATTTTTATTGCATATGATGGAAAGATTTGGGCTTCATTGAGCAGCAGAAATGTATTATTTTTCCTCTGGCTTACTTAATATTTCAGGACCATCATTTCCACCAAAACAAAGCAATACCCTCAAGACTTCATGAAACACTGATCTATAACAGTGACTGAAACAAAACAGTGAATTAATATCATTACATGTTCTAGAGTAAAGAAACTGATGCTATCAGAAAGAATTTGCAAATGAGAAACATTTTGCATACAGGCACTGAAATTACTAAATCAGTGACGTTGAGTTATAATAATATAGTTGAGTAATTCTGTTTGCATAATAAATCTGTCCAACCACCAGCTGTTGGAATAATGTGAAATTTAATCAAAAAAGATCACAATAATAACTTTTGGGTAATAAATCAAAAAAAAATGCACCTGGTCTCCTATCTGTCTGCATTGGCCTTACACACAAACAGTTATAACCACATTGTTTAGTCATGGCTACTACCGATTCTTGACAGAATACATGGTTAAATCTTCTGAACAGAAGAATATTGCTTGAGATATTTGCAGAAAAAATTGATTGTATTATGATTTGAATAATTTAAATGTAGAAATATTTCAACAGAATTGAACTTTTTGATTCTCAAAGGGTGACTCCCTTTTGAAAAGGGAATTGTTTCAAATAAATAATATTTAAATATAAATTTGCATTTATTTAGAGCACATGCCTGAAATAATATGTTACATTTACAAAGGACCATTTGCATGTTCGTCAAAGAAAGCTGCTGATTCAAGTTACACACAGATTTTTGCAGTTTCCATAAATATGTGATTGCTCTTCATATCACAAATAAACTCCTTAAAGGAAAAATTCCTTACATACCTCGACTTTGGTGTGGTATATCTTTCAAATTGCAACCATCAGAAGCATTTACTGAAATGGATATTTCAAAAGTTTTATGACACCAAATCATTTAATCACCAACTCAACAAGGGATTTTGACTTGATCTGATACTTATCAATCAATGCTCTATGAATGTGAACATTAAAATGAAGTGGTGCTCAGACAGTAAGATTTGTTCAGAGCACTGCAAATATTTCACTCTCAGAATCTCAAGACGTGACTTTTCCAAAGATTTTGTTGTAACTGGAAGAATCAGAGTGATGGACAGACAGAAAGAAAGAGAAATACATATTTATTATTGTATTCATAATATAAAATTGATAGCAAAATGAAACAGATAACCCTTATGAGATTCTCATTCATTTACTCATCTTTTCATAACATTTTATGAGAAAGCATAATTATTTTCTATGATGCAGACAGTATTCCTTTTCTTCAATCAATCCACTATTGCATTTTCTCAGAAAAATGTATTTAAGGTATGAAACAAATATCAAGTGATGAAATCTACACTGTTGTTTATAGAAAGGCAATACAGTTAATAAAATGTGTATGTATGGCTTCCTCTCAATCTGCAAATATTGCACAAAAGATGTGTAAGAACGGACAGACATCAGAAGAAATAATAAAATTTTGTTCCTGAAAATAACTCAGATGCAATTACTTTGAAAGTACAGCAAAACTATTTCCTTTCAGGGGTATGCTGTCAGCACATGGCATAAGAATAAACAGATTCGAGTATGTTCTTTACATAAGATACCATTTATTGCCCAGCTCTTCTAAAAGCCTCAAGAAGTTTTTTATGTAACTTTTCACTTCCTCAATTTAGATCCTTTATCTTGGTCATTACCTGTCTTATATCACACTCTCTTTCTTTGAATAACATTTTTGTATGTTTCTATTACAGTAATTTTTATCAAGATTTTAAGACTTGTAAAAAGGTAAATATAGTATCTCTGGATTTTGATTCATTCTTATATGGTGCTTACAATTCCATCATGTAATTTGGCTGGGGAAAAAAGCCCAAACATTAGTAACATTTAGCTGTTAAAACAAACCTAAAGAAAGTATCTACCACTTCCATAAAAGCAAGTTAGAGTTGCTTAAAGTACAGGTCCTTCTTGCATGGCTCATTCTTCAGTCTGATAATTCAAATAAGCATAATCACTAATTGGCCATCATTAATTAATAATTGCCTGTCATAACAAGACGTCCCTTCCTGCTCTTGATCTAGTCTTTACGCAGATATGTCTCCAAAGTTTCTGACATCAGAAACCAGCAAAACTGCAAAAAGATATAAAAGTCTATTAAGTTTATCAACCAGGCATTTCTAACTCCTTATCCACAAATTTCATTATCAAGTGGGAGGTTGAAGAAAAGCATGGCCTATTAGGACATAACAATTTCCTCTTATCGTAGTTTAATCACAGCTGGCAACTAAACACCACAAGCAGCTCACACACCGTGCTGCCTCTGCTGGGGAAGAGAAAGTAAAGCCCCTTGGTTAAGCCAGAACACTTCAATAACTGAAACAAAATAAAGTATGGTAATTATTGTGATGAAAAGGAGAGGGGAAAAAAACAAGAGAAACAAGTGATGCACAAGACAGCTGTTAACCACCCACTGACCAATGCCCAGCCCATCCCTCAGCAGCCATCTGCCCCTCCCAATCAATCCCTCCATCTCTCCCCTCCAAATTTCTATACTAGTCATGATATTCTGTGGTATAGAGTATGCTTTTGGGGCAGTTGTCCTGGCTGTGCTCCCTCACAGCTTTTTGTGCTTCTGCTCACTGGCAGACTGGGAAACTGGAAAGTTTTTTATTAATCGTAAGGACTACCTGGCACCCACCAAAAATCCATGTGTTATCGACATTATTCTCATACTGAATTCAAAATTCCCAGCTAATAAGAAGAAAATCAACTCTATCACATCCAAAGCCAGAAGTTCAGGAAACTGTTTCCAATTTTGTTGACTAGTGCTTTGTTCTGAGCATATGTCAGATTTCCTAAAGGATATGCTACTCCCTACTATCAAACTGACATTTTTGCTGGCATTTTTAAGATACTGTTGATCCTTGAGACTAACAGCTGCAAAATGCAAATATTAAGTGATTCAGGTGAAACCAGTCTTAATGAGACATCAAAGAGAGTGCTAGTAATTCACATTATGTTCTTAGCTAATGTGCTTCCTTTTAGAAACCCCTTACACCTGTTCTGTCATCAATTCTATTTACTTACTTATTTGCAAAGTTTTGCTTCTGCTGCTCATCTCCCCTGGTTTCCCTCTTCTTTCTGTGGTCCTGAGAAAGGCATCACTGTCACCTCTGCTAGAGGGTAGCCAGAGTGAGTTAGAATGGCTCCCACTGGTGATTGCACTAGCAGGATGCACAGCAACATGCTGTTGAATGTTGAAATCTGACTTTCATTGGTTTCTAACAAACTTTGGCATCATGCACTTTGATGTACAGTTTTAGCTGCTCTCAGCATATCCAGTGCATCTTCCAAGAAAGAGTGTTTTTCCCCAGTGGAGTAAAGCATTTAATGTACGCTAACAAGTACAGTGAAACTCTGGCAGTTTTTCCTCTGTTTCACTCTGAAAGTGAGGAAACAACCTCACAAGCTCCATCCTTATTCTCTCATATCACCCTTTCTAAATATAGATTCCAATTATAGTCAGAGACACTAGGCATTGTATGAGGTGGAAAACCCACCACAAATACTTTTCTAATCATATAGAAAGCCAGTAATACACAGGAATATTTTTTTATAGAATGTGTAATTTCCTCCTTATCCTGTGAGAATTCCATAAAACAGGTCAAATTGTTAAAGTTCAAACTATGAAAATAAGGGTTAAGCTTAAGATAGGATTAAATTTGTATAACTTCTCTAAGAAACATATAATTATTTTCTGGATCATACCCTGTTAAAGTTTCTGTGTACACTAGAGTTTTGATAGGAATAGTTGTGCTCAACAGATCAAGAACGACTCCTGCCTTTCAAATGGCTCAGTCAAGAAGTCAGTTGTACTGGTGGTTTTCTTTCAGCCCCAAAGATGTTCACCAAACTGTACTTCAGAAATGCTGAGAAAATCTGTATTTCACATGCAAATTTTCTTCTCTGTACAGCCCTCTTTTTTGCTGACTGAGGTTTGCTCATACTTTGCCGTATGATAGCACAACTAATCTTTTATACTTCAGTTCACCATTCCTTCCCATTCCTCAGATATTGTGATGGAATTTAACAGCCTGGCTTAAGGAAAATGTTTTCCCATTGCTTCCCACATGTCAGCCCCAAAACAGGTTCTTAAGCTCTCAACAAATTCAGAAAAATTATCTAAAGAACTAGAAATAGCACAGAAAAGTGCTGAAATTAATAAAGGTTAAGATGAAGAATTTTACCATTTACTCTGTTTCTTTGCACCCAGTGTACCCTAAATTTGATTTAACAGGGATGGGCAAATTGTAAACAATAGCACAGCTATTCATAACACCAACTAATCTGATTTGCATAAATTTCTAATGACAGTGCTGAGCTTGACAGCATAAACCATCACAACCAAAATGAAGAAAAAGTAGATTTGCTGGTTTAGGTACTATATAACTTATTTTCAATGTACACTACTGGAAGCTAATCAGAGAATTGCAGAATATTTTGAGCTGAAAGTGATGCTCAAGGATCAGTGAGTTAAGCTCTTAAGTGAATGGCCCACACAGGGATCAAACTCACAACTGTGGCATTATTAGCAGCATGTTCTAACCAACTGGGTTATATAGAAAGCATCCAAAATTCATAATCCAGACAGACAATATCAACTGCTGTAACAGGAAAGCCATCAGAAGTTAATCAAAACTGGATTATATGTTGTAGAGACTTTTTCCTAACATTTTTGTTAAACCGTTCTTTCATTTCACACACACCTACATTGAGACCTGCTCAGAAAACCACATCATAAGTTATGCAGGTTTGAGTTTTATGCCCATAAGCTAGTATAATATTTATTATCTGTCTTAAAAGTAGCCATGTGAAAGAATCTCAGCAGAAAGTATTTGGAACATGCAAGCATTTCTACTACATGCATTGTAAACACAGAATAAACGAGCAAGTAGAAAAGCAATATGGATTATGCAGCAATTGTAAATTGCAAACTATAAAAAATGGCACTTACTGATATTCAATCCACAGCAATCCTACATTGGTGGTATCTTCCAAGATTCTGGAAAGGTAGACAGCTGTTCAATTCTCTCTGCGTTCATGGTGGAAACAACAAAAAAGCCATCAGTGCCTTTATGGGCAATTGAGTAATTTCTGATGCAGTAATCTATGCCAAGAGAGCATTGGGTCTCTGGATTGGTCGTGACAGGATACTTTTGCTGCTGTCCCCCTTTAGGCCTACCTCAGCCTCCAAAGCAGAAGGCTGATACCCCACTATCACTCCAGAAATATAGCTGGCTTCCTCCTCCCTGAATCCTGATGACATGAGGGTGGGCACACTGTGCCCTGATGTCCACTCCAGCCTTACACTTCTGTGGACCAGGTGTGCCAGGCAGGCAGATAGATTCACACAGTCCTTCAAAACTAATCATCCATTTCCTTCTTTAGGCATAAGTCAGAGCTGTGTTCCTGGTCAGAGTATTCACTGCCTGACCATGGCAGTGCCAGAAGTCCTTTCCCCACAGTCAAGGCGCTCCCAGTCCTTCTGTGTGTAGAGAATCTCTGCTTGCCTTCCATTGTCTCAGCAGCAGCTGGAATGACAGTCTTCTTGAGTGACCCCTTTCTCTTCACAGCTGTCCTCCTCCCCAGCTTTCAGATATGGGCTTGTAGCTTCAAGGGATGTTAACCGCCCCAATTTCTTGTGTCCTCTCACTGGTCATGCAAGAAAAAAACAGAATGCACATGGCATGGTTGGGACAGAGCTAACTTTCCTCATACTAGACAGAATCAGTATTCCATGTTTGGGGTTTTCTTGTTTTCACCACTCTGGCTGCAAGGTCACATATAATAAATTTATTACAACAGATGCAATTTAGAAAAAAACAACAACAAAAAAAAAAAACCAAACCAAACCAAACCAAACCAAACCAAACCAAACCAAACCAAAACAAAAAAACAACCAACCTTTACTCATAAAGCTTTGAAAATAAATACATCCAGACAATTTCCTTGCAAGAAGGTAAATCAATACAGTTTAATATAAGGTCATGTAATAAATACATGAATAAATAGAATGTATTCCTAGCTGTCATTTCACATCCAACATGATGAACTAAATGATAGCGTAAGAATACTTTGTACCCTAAGAAAATAAACGTACCAAGGTTCATTTATATCTCTTATTAGGAAAACAGTAAAAAACATAAACTACTTTGATTAGCCCGTGAGAAAATACAATGGTAGTTGGTGTCCAAAATCCATACTGTATTATCATATTGTCTAAAAATAACTTTCACTATAGACAATGCTTTTTGCCCCTACTTAAAGACAATATAAAAAATATTTCCAAGAATGGTAAGTGATGCAATTTATTGTTTAACTTTAAGGCCTGTAGCAATCATGACTGAAGCATATAGAGATCTGAGGTGCTAATGAATCCTGCAGACACATCTACAGTGAAGATCTTCAGCTGGCCTATATGGAAGCTGAATAATCTACATAATGGATCTGTTCCATGCAGATATTCAGTATATAGCCTCTACTTAAACTTTTCATAATTTATCCATTTTATTTTCTTCACCCTGAAAAGGGGAGTTTGTTGATGAAATAGGCATCAAAGTACAGTCTTCCTTAGTCAGTTTTGCCTTTAGCCTAGAATAGCATGGGCTCTGTAAACACATCACTGAATCTCAATGATTAAATAAGCACAGCCCCCTTTGCAGGAATTAGTACAGGTATAGGTATACATAAGTACATATTTGTGGTGTCAGCAAGTTCAGCAGTACAAATTTCAGCTGGAAAATGAGTGCATAGTTTCAGACTTCTGTTGTACTTATTCACTAAGAAATGAAATAGAATCCAGGTTTTTCCTTTGTCTCAAAGAAAGGTCATAGATGTGAAACAAAATACCAATACAGCCACTAGTACATGATTGCATCCTGGTAAAACCATGATCATGTTGGATAAATTGAGAGGACATTTATAGAACAAAGTAACTGCTTGAAATATTGCATCTTTATAAATTAAATACAATTTATAAGCCACATAATTTATTTTTTAAAATCTTACTACTTACATGATACATATACATTTGCTTAGTTGGCTTTAAAAGAAGGTTTCATATGTTGTCTCTGAAAAATTCCCCAAAAACTGATTACACTTCCATTCATACCAAAGTATAGCAATGAGTAAAAGAGAAAAAAAGTTCACGAAGCATTTACTTCGAAAAATTCATATATGGGGATAATAATAATGTAATAATAATGTAATAATAATGTAATTACTCTGCCACCAGGAATGCATAGTAAAGGAAATCACAATAGCACCTGCCAGAGGCTAGAACACAGGAGCAAGCTAAGAACATACAGAATAGATGGAGACATTGAAATAAAATAAAATGTGTGAGAGTCACTCCACAGGACAGAGAATGGCACAGATGATCTTTTAAGAGTGTCCAAACGAGATGTCACAACAAGTGCAAAAAATACCTAGGTTTCATATATATGGTGTATATTTATAAGTAAACAGAGCAAGTAGAAACTAAATCTCATTAGATAATAGCCAAAACATTTATTAACAAAGTTTAAAAAAAAAAGTCCTGTCTTGCCATAGAGGATTCATTAAATATTTTTAGACTACTTTATTTTCACTTCCTTGAATTTTGCTGTACATATATGGAATTATAAAATGCTATCTTGCTTTGTATAAAATATTTTGTATATTTTGACTTTGATGACAGCTGTTTGTCATTGTTGAAGAATTGCTTTGGTTGTGAACTGTATTAGGTAGCAAATAATTGGGTGTATGTATGGGACACTGCCAAATACTGAGCTTTTGAACCCTTATGCATAAACCTTTCACTTGCTAGCTACCAGTGATACAGTTCCATTGTAAATTTTGACAACACCCTGGCTAAACAAAAATTAAATGTCCAGAATTGTCCAAATAACAAAGACACATCAGACAGAACCATCCATTAGTAAACTGATCACATGCTGTGCTTCTTTACATACACATGGGGAAATTGAGAGTTTCAAAGAGAGGAGACAGTGCTAAAAACAGGAGTTCCCAAAAAGAAGAAGGGGATTTGAAAAGAAGAAGGTGAAGACCTCGCCTGCAGCAAAGACCCTGACAGTGAGAAATGTGCTAAAAGTCAAAATCTCTGTGGAAAAGAACATCAGGGATGCTCAGTCACCTTGGTCCCAAGTGCCTGAGACTGGGAGCAGACATCAGGAGCTAACACAACCTTCTGCCCAATGTCTCATGCCATCTTCCTGCTGGGAAGGGATGTCTTGGACCTAGAGGTGGCTGGGCATGAGAAAATAATAGAAACAACCAAGATAAAAGCTCTGATCTTGTAACTTAAATCAAGTATACAGGTTCCCTACAGGTTGCTAATTCTGTCTCACCCTTAGCACTGCCCAATGTATATGATTCTATGTCTGATACTGAAAGACTTTTGATGATGATGAAAAGGCTTAAAAATAAGTAAAAATGAGGAAGTTATACATAAAAGTTGTTTTTATCTGCTGAATATGAAATAAACTACTGGATGAATAGTCTTTGCCTCCTTTCCTTGAGTTTTGCTGTTGGATTCTTTCAGAGCATATCTAGCCCTTTATTTAACAAGCTTTTAAAGGTAATTAATAAATCAAGAGCAGCTAGCTAGAAACACAAGTTTCTCCTACATTTTTTTAAAATGGACAGATGCTGTGGATTCAACTGAACTGCAGAAGTTACAAAAAAAAAAAAAAACCAAAATTAAATTTAAAAAAAAATTTAAAACCCACCAAAAATCTAAACCCCTCACTTTCTAAGGCAGATAGATGGACATTGAGCTAAATTTGAACATCATCATTTGAGTACTCGTAGCTCAATCTTTGCAGTCTGCATCAACCTACTCGACCTGAGCTATAATCTGGCATCTCTTGAAACTGAAAGGGTTGTACCTGAGCTGAAAGGAATTGTAAATCCTACCTGTGGATAATGTGAGCTCATTAAAATATATTGATTTTTACTTTATCATTTCAGTGGCCCACAATGTCTATGCAGAATAATCAGGCCCTCCATACTTCTCTAGGCTTTTCATTCTAAGAATCTCATGTTTGCATAAACAGCTACAACTCCCATTTAGAATCCTATGACTTATTTTTAACACGCTCTTTATTATCAAGGCACCATTCAATCTGGAGGAAAGTCATAATTCCATTTATTTCAATTAAGAAAGCATACCCAATCTTTTCTTAATATTTTATACAAACTACAACAAAATGTACTTATAATTTACTCATGACTAGAGTTCTGAAGATTTTTCTTCCCCTAGTTTCTGTTTCTTTCATTTATTTCAGTTTTGCTTCTGATTCCAGAAGTACTGTAGGTTTCATATCTGCAGATACATTCTTTTAAAATGACATTCAGAGATATAGACAGAGATAAAAATATAATTTGGCTTCAAGGTATAACTTTTAGAGACAGTAGAAAGAAGAAATAAAAACAGATAGATGGTTTTTTTCGAATACATCAGTAAATTGTTCTAAAAATTCATTTTCACCTTTCACTTTTTTTTTTTTTTTTTTGCAGCAAAGAGAAGGGAATTTTGTTTGTACATACTGCAATGAATAAAACAGCAAAGGAACTGTTTGATAGCTGAAAACATATGAACAATATCCACTGAGTAAACTTGTCTCTACAAACCAGACAACTTTTA
The DNA here is from genome assembly GCA_030060385.1 of Muscicapa striata striata. Classification (NCBI taxonomy): domain Eukaryota; kingdom Metazoa; phylum Chordata; class Aves; order Passeriformes; family Muscicapidae; genus Muscicapa; species Muscicapa striata. Next base: position 3,052,546 of record JAREIS010000070.1, read on the forward strand.
GGATGGTAAATTTATAAAATAGATAGTATTCTTGATTAATTTAGTAGTGGCTTGACAGACTCTGAGACAAGGCTCATCCATCAATAGAGCAAGTCACTTTTCTTGGGGAAAAGGTGTACAAATTTCTACATGATGATGCACCTTCACAAGGTACTGAGGTCAGCACTGAAGTCTATATTTTTCACTTCTGCTTTAACCATGTTACTATCCAGTAATATTCTAGACACTATAATTCTGTAGTATCTCTGAAACTTATCAGTAAATGCCAGGTTTTCAGTTACAATCTGTGGGTTTTTCCTGCGGAAAAGGAGTGTATCTTGATCTCCATTTAGATGCTCAGATATTGGGTTTTTTTGATATTTTTTCCATTCAGTAATTCTATCATTTAAAAGCTGTACAAATGATATCAATGTCTCAGAAGGGGGTTTTTCTGGTAATATTTTGATGAATTTTATCAATATTTGTTTGAGTAGTTAAAGATATCAAAAATCAGTTGTTTATTTGTATATAGCACACAAGCTGTGACAACAAATCCTCTTGCAGCTATCGCAAAAAAACCCTAAAAGCCCCATACCTTAGGGCAAATAAGTTCAAATAACTTCTTGGCAGGGTTTGTTATTCACCTGATTTACAGCTCTAAGTATGCTTTTTTATTTTGTATTTTCAATATCTCTGGCTATCAGTTTATGCAAAAGGTAAACGTTAAATGTAGACAAGGAGAATAAAACTATTTCTACCTTGTTACAGACAGAAAGGTGCTATAACATAAATTCACTTGAATACTATTCTTTTTTTGAGAATTGTATGCCACCTGAAGGGCTTGTATCTCAGGAGCACCACTCACTGGCACATCAAGATGTTTACAAAATTTAAGTTGCTTATAATTAATTTTGTGCTATCTTTCTGTGCATTTCAGTCAAACATCAGTAATCGCTCCCCAAGTATAACTCCTTAGATGCTAATTTTAGATAGCTGAAAGACAAACTGCATAACGTTTACCCATGTAGGCTTATTTTTAAAGGATTGTTTCACTAACTCTGTTATTGGCAAGTTATGATGAACTAGTCAATAATGAGAACCAACAGTGAAAATGTAATTACACATTACTTTGGGTAATTGATTCCTGTGTATACTTTTTTTTACACTTTCTTTTTCCTTTCTGTTGTTGATGAAGACAGCCTATAATTTACATTTCAGCACCTTGGTCTCTGTTGCACACAGGAAGTGTCTAAATGGTATGTATCCTTGCATGTATGTTGGTGTTTCCAGAGAGCGGGGGCAAAACTTGGGGTCCATATGCCTGCTGGGGACCAGCCAGCCCAACCCTTTATCAAACCATTGAGACTCTACACTGAGTTTGGCTGAAGTAGACCTAATTCTTTCACAGGAGTTTGTATGGGGCTGTGTTCTGTATTTGCGACAAAAAAATGTTTCACTTAGTGCTTACACAACATCAAGCCCTCTCGTGTTCCTCACAGTGCCACTCTGGTGAGTAGCCAGGGGTTGTGCAAGAGGTTTGAAGGGGACACAGCTGGGACAGTTGAACCCTGAACGACACTAGTGTAGGAAGAAGGATGGAATGATGGTTAGAGTTTCTTCCCAATTAATGGGTACACAGGATAGAGACCTGCTTTCCCAAAAATGACTGAACACCTGCCTGCTACAGGAAAGCAGTGAATTCATTTCTTTTGCTTTACCTGTTGAACATGGATTTGTTGGAATCCATGGGCTTTCTAAGCAAGCAAATACACAGTATTTATTTGCCTGCTGAGATCATACCAAGACAATTCTTTTTGCCACCCACTATGAGGCTTGAAGGGTTTGAGATAATAACAGGTTTGACTGGAATGTGCTAGGTTGAATTCCTAGCAGTTGTTAGTATCATTTAGCTATTAATCAGCAGATTCCTGTGCTTGCCATGGGGCTCACTTGCCATCCTTTATACAAGAGTCTAATGCTTGTTAGAGGCTGGTTCTTGCTTTTGCTGATCACTGTACAGCTGTGCTGTTGAGCTCTGTGCTCTGCTGTGGCCAGGAACATTTGGATAACAGCATGGACATGTGCCAGGGCTGGCAGATGGCCAGGGCATCAGTGGCTTCTGTGCTGCCATACTGGACAGGCTGAAACTCCAACATGAACTTGAGTCAAAGAGACTGTGAACTTGTGGATAAGTGCACAGAGACACAGGGCACCCTGGGGCATCTGTGGCTGAGTGCACAACAGAGAAGGTACACCTAGTAGCACCTGTGTCCATGGCTATCTATGTCTGCGCTGCAGCAGGTGTACCTCTGAAGGGTTTGTGGCCCAAGGACAAGTTCATGCTACAACATTTACACTTTGAAATGCCAGTGACTGCATAAAGCTGTGCTAAATACCTTGGAAGTGTCTGTAGCTGTGGATAAATCCATACAGGATCCATGCACAGAAGGTACACCCTTGAAAGATCTGTGCCTGTGGACAGTGCCATGGTGGACCAGACGCCCACCAGAAGGAATTGTGGCTCGTGGATGAGATTAAAGCAAAGCAATTGCACCTCAAAACTGTTGTGGCTCTGGATATGTCCATGCTGCAGTAGGTATACCCCCAAAAAACACTACGGCTCATAGCCAATAATCTTCCAGGAGCAGATACACCCATGAGAACTGTGATCCATGTGGCAGCTGCCTACCACAGTAAAATCACAAGACACAGCCATTCCCTTAATTTCACAAGTAATCATCCACCCAAACACAGCAGATTTAGGCTAAAATGGTGATCAAGAGTATGGTTTCTGGCCCAGATGTCGCTAGCTAGGGGTATGACAGAGTGTATATGGAGACCATAAGAGGAACTGTAAAATCATATACTTGAATGAAAAAGTAGATACAAAATTACAAGTAATGCCCAGATTGTTTAAAGAAGTAGAAACTCACGAGATAAAACTGGATAATCAAAATGGAGGGCAAAAGCTAAAATAAACATTTTCCTTTGAAATATCCCTCAATAAAACAATTATAATCCCTACTTCTGAAAATTTTCTTCACCCAAATACAGGTGTCACATTTCCAAATAGTTTCCTATATGCAAGAATTTAAGCACCATGTTGGCTCTATTTAAGCAAATGGGAGGAATATCCTCAAGGAGGTCATTCATATGCTTAAAGATAAATATATATATCAGACTGAAATTTATTTTTAATATTAGCAGAGAGACCCACTAAAAATTGATTATGTGTTTTCTAGGTCTTTATATCCCAGGGTTCTTTGGCTATTTCAAAGCATTTTACATCAATCATTCAAAATCCGTGGAAACTAGTAAAAAATCTGATTCACCTAAGCCCTAGATAACTGGCAAGTTTGTTTAGTTTTGGTTTGGGGAGTTATTTTAGAATCACAGAAGTATAGAACGGCTCAGATTGGAATAGACCTCAAAAGACCATCTGATCCAATATTTCATGGGAAAGGGAATTTAGATAAGATATTCTATCACACTATCCAATCACATTTTCAGCACATCCAGTGACAGGGACTATACCACCTCCTTGGAGGGGTTCTTTCGGTGATCGATGGCTCTTACTGTAAAAAAAATCCTTCCTATATCAACCTCTCCTGGTGCAATTTGTACCCATTTCCCCTCATCTTCTGCTTTTTGTTTTCACAGAAGTGTACAGAACAGTTGGGAATTGATTAGGAACAGACACCCTAAAAGTAAAAATAAAAATTTATTTGGTTTGTTGCAGCTTAGTGCAGTGCAGTCACTATTACAAAGGAATATAAAGATCTTGAGCTAAGTCCTGTGCACTACTCAACCACACCTAGAGCAGCACATTTTCTGTGTAACATAGAAATATTTATTGTAGGAAGCTGTCAGTTGGTACCTCTAGAAAGTTTTGGGACTACAAAAATTGGGACTCTAATGACATGCATACTTCCAGAGGACCCAAAAAAGACCAGAGTGTTTCACAGAGATCATGATCAGACACAAACTTCACGTGGCCCATAAGGATGGGGACAGTGAATAGAATTAGAGTAGAGTAGAGTAGAGTAGAGTAGAACAGAACAGAACAGAACAGAACAGAACAGAACAGAACAGAACAGAACAGAACAGAACAGAACAGAATAGAACAGAATAGAATAGAATAGAATAGAATAGAATAGAATAGAATAGAATAGAATAGAATAGAATAGAATAGAATAGAATAGAATAGAATAGAATAATGGAATTTAAGCCAATTTTTTTCCTCTAAAGTTCAGTGCAATTCTTCCACTGACATGGTCTGCCCCAGAACTCCAACAAAGCTATCTGCTTGGCAACATTAACTCATTAATTATTCTTGAACCAGCAGGTTTGGGTCACCTATTATGTAAAGGTTATGATTTGACAAACCACTTTAGTGCCACTTAAGGATTTCAGCGCTGGTGAAAAAGCAATCTTGGCACTTGCAATATTGAGCTATAAAGCAAGGGAAATCAAATATAATCTTAGAAATCTGATGTTCCTCTCCTATTTTTAGGATTATACAATTTATTTCCCCCCAGCCAATTCAGAAGTAACTCGACATCTCCCTCTCAAAAGTCAGACTCTACTACCTCTTCCAGTTTATCAGTTTTAAGCACACACAAATGCACTCATGCAAGCATATAACCTCTTTCTTTCAGAAACACTAGCTTGTCTATTTTAAGGCTCACACATCTATCTGTACATCTTATCCTAAAAAGAACAGCTATCAGCATGTCTAAAATGCTTGTCTTCACACCACCGATTCATAAGTGGAAAGGAACTCTGGAAGTGATCCTGTTCAACTCCACCAGCTCAAGCTGAATCAAGAATAAGTAAAGAAAGAGGCAGCAGATCTCCCAATTTAACAGCCACTACACACTGTCTTACCGAAACAGGTCCTCTTAGGTTTTAATCCATTAACTGCTAATGTTTTTGGTGATTCCATGGGGAAAAAATCATTAGATGTTCCTGTGTCTCATGTCCATGCTTTACTTTGGATTTTGTATTCTTGTTTATATTGATTATAATGACACGAATCACTGTGTAACATCTCACAAAGGCAAAACAAAACAACAACAGCATTACAGTGGGGAAAATTCCACTGTAATTTGAGAGAGAAGGGAAAAAGGAACCAATCCCCAAATCCTCTTTATAAAGTTTTTGTTATAATGAGCAAGCTTTATATCAATGTTTGAGGCGAGAACTATTTCAGTCCCTGACAGCCATTCATGTATTTATAAAAACGTATTTATTATATTTCACAAAAGTGCCAGATTGTGCTCCAACAGAGCTTTTGCCTCTTTAGTTTTCTTCCTTCATGACCTAGCAACATCCTTAAACATTTCCTGAGCAGCCTGCCCCACTTTCCAATGGTGATACATCCTCTTTATTTTCCCATAGTTTTTTCAAAACTCCCTGTCCATGCAGGCTGGTCACCTTACCTGTCAGCTCATCTTTTTGCACATAGGGACAGCTTGCTCCCAAGGCTTCAAGATTTTTTTCATGAAGTATGTCCGTCCTTTCCTGAATTCTTTTGTTTTTAAGAGCAGTTTTCCAAGGTAGTCTCCAAATAAATCTCTTGTTAAAACCAAAGTCAGTCCACAGGAAGTCTAGTGTAGAAGTTTAGCTGATGTGTGATGCCTCAGATTCTCCAGATGTTCTGTGGAGCTCATACAGATTACAGCATTTAAGAAAATCTGGAGAGATTTCTGTATCCCGTCTGGCATTGTTTATAGTCCACAAAAGCAGAGTGGAATAGGACTTGCCAAATGCTATGACAGTCATCTCCATGTAAACACATCTTGAACACTATTATAAAAAAAGAGCCATAGATGTACCCCTCCCCATTTCTCAGGTCCTTCTCCATATAAAACCTTTTACATTCCCCACAAACTTGAAGCCATATTGACACCCTTGAAGGAGAGCAATAAATGACTTGCATTTGAGACATAAGATTCATTTGTGTTTACAAATTTATAGTACTTGGATCTTTGAGGGAGGCAAGTAGGTCTTGTACCAGCTACATGCAGGCAATACTGTACATCAAAACTGCAGACAATCGAGGGAAAACTCAGTGCTTGAATATATTTGCACGGAGTATAGTCATTAAGAACATCAGTTTTTGCATCAAGTCCCAACTTGTCTAAACAGCCATCCTGAAAGAAAATTGCATAACCCTAAGTCCACATAAAAAAAACATAGACTTGAGGGACCATTTACAAAGGAAACCTTTGGGTTCTCCTGATGAGGTGTTGTGCTGGAGCCACCTGGAGCAGGGAGGGGGGATGGTGGCCCATTCCCTAAGGAAGCTACTCGAGACACACATGGGCTTGAGACAAAGGGAACAGTGTCCTCTCTGGGAGCACCCCCTGAGCCTGCGGGGACCAATCAGAAACCTGGGTTGGTGATTGACAGCCCAGGAAACCAATTAGAACGCTGTTTCGCTTTTACGAATCACAGGGAAATAAGGTTAGTTTAGTCTTTTTGCCTTCCGGTCGCGGAGGTGAGCAGGTCTGGGGCCTCGGCGCCGGCTCTGGCCCCAGCATGGGCGGGGAGGGCCCGGCCCCGGGAAGGCCCGGGATGGACCTGACCCAGCCCCGGCTCTGGTCCCGGTGGGCCCCAGTCCCGGATGCCCCCGGGGTGGGGGCGGGACTCGGTCTGGCTCGGCTCCGGGGGGAGCCCGGCCCGGCTCAGCTTGGCTCGGCTCCCGGCCTGCCTGGCGGCAGAAAGAAGTCCAGCTGTCTCATCACCACATGTGGCTGCGTTTTTCCCAGCATGGTTTCAGCCTGGCTCTTTTCCATTTTGGATACAAGTTTAACTTTTAGTGCCTGAATGAGACTTCGGATTTCCTGAGCTCCCCAGAAAGAAAAGCATGAAGCAAGAAGAATTACAGAAGTCAGCGGAATGGACACAAAGTTCTCATAGAAGGAGAGATGGAAAAGTTCGCCACTGATAAGTAGCTTAAAACCTTTTTTTTTGTAGGCTTTAGAGGATCGTGACTTTACTTAAAATTCCTTTAAACTGTGCAATATACTTGGGGAGGTTAAAGTGCCTGAGATGAAGACATTTTTTGCCTCGAGAAATGGAGCTCTCTGTCTTTGGGACTGGAATGGACAGAGATTTGAGTGAAGAGTGAGATAAAGAGACTTTTTGTGTTTCTCAGTTGCCTGCCTTTAAAATGACACCCCATGTGTTTTAAGCAACCCATATACAGCTCTGAAAAGACTGTGGAAATGGGAGGAAAAAATCATAATTTGTAGGTTCCGGGTGGATGCAAGTTATGAGGGTGAGACACCCTCTAAGCCTAAACAAAAAGAAGGGGCTTTTCTCTCTTGAATGAACTGAAATGATTATTTAAGTGAATAACTGACCAAAGTGTTTTTCTGTATGTTGCTAGTATGAGGAAAGGGGGAGGAGGGAATAATCGGGAAATCTCATTCCGAATTGTTTTGTGTTGTTAATAAATTTCTTGTACCCTTTTAAGCTTTAAGCCTGCTTTGTCTTTACTCCTAAATTCGATCCCCAAGAGAAATTAAATATATTAAAATTGGCAAACCCCAGTCACACCGTGACAGGTGTTCAGAGTTTCAAAACAAGCCACCAATTTTGTGGAGTACTCATGGTTTCTTGGTAATATGTGTCTTCTCTTAGGCTTCTTTAAAACTGCCTTGTGCTGAAGGCAAGATATCAAGTCTTACAAGTGTACTTTTGCTTAGAAAAAAATTTCTTCTACATGGGACCGTTTTCTCTGAAAAATATGTAAATAACTATAAAAAAGGCTTATCATAAAATCATTAAGTGCAAGTACTTGAAATAGATGTTACATCCAATGAATATCAAAGAGCAAACATTGTATCACATTAATTTATTTAAACAGTTGTGAATTAACAATACTTCACTAACTTTTGTGACAGAATGCAAGGAAAGAAATAAGGCTAAGTGTGTCTATTTGTAAATAAAAGGTGTTCTTTTTCAATTCAAAAGATATAACATTCATGTCACTGCTCAGACAATGAGCCATACTGCATGCAAATCAGTGTGGCTGGAGATTAAATGGAAAGACAGAGGAGAAACTGGCACACCTTAACAGTTAGGCAAGGAATGAAGAAACATTAGTTAAATAATTTACTACAAAAATATTGCAATTCACAGAATAAATTACTTTGTGAGTATTATTCAGCTGGCTTCAGCAGTGAGACTAGTGCATCATAATATGACATTAAAATTGACTGCTTCAATGAAAGGGCATCTTTAATGAGTGTCACCTCTGAAGAAGTCTCTGCTTAAGAGGCTGCAAATCAAGATGACCTGTGTGAAAAAGGTGCTCAAAATACTTTATTGGTAGCAGTCTATCAGAGGTTAACTCTTTAATATTAATGAAATTGCAACCGTCAGAAAACAAAATGAGAACTCAGGAAATAGTAACAATCCTTCATTGACTAATAATAAAAACATTCAGTAAATTAACTTTCTTAGAAGCCAAGAGCAAATCTAATTTATTAAGGCTCTGACATCACGGATCACCTATTCTCTGAATGGCACTTCAGAAGAGTTTGAATGCAATTTGAATGCAGTGCATGTATAACAAATGGAGATGTAACACACGTGCATTTTTAAATTATCCTCTAGGTAATGGAAGCAGGTAAATTTGAAAAAGACTGAATTTACTTTGAGGCAAAATTAACTATGATATGGTTTGTTATCGTATCATCTGCACTTATCTGATGTTTTACCACCTCAGTCTAATGGGACTACATGGACCCTTCCCTTGTAGCTCTCACTAGCAGACTTCCCTGATTGTTGTTTGGGTTTGTGGAGGATTTGGGAGGCTGTGGGGGGTGTTGTTGTTTTATTTGTTTGTTTTTTTTGGTTGTAGGAATCTTTTTCCTCTGCATCAATAATGACATTAAAGTATTTCCAAACAGCACTGTGTTTTCAAGTCTAAATGCACTGAATGTTGTTTGGTCTCAGAGTGAAAAACCAACCTAAATTCCTTTACTTTTGATTATGCAGCACACTAAACTAGAGAGACTTCTTAAAATCAATGTTAAGACTCCAGTTTCTTGCAATCTATAAAAAACAACCATACAGTGCAAAATGAAATCATCAGTGCAAGCAACTAGATCTTAGTACCAAGTAACAGGTGAAGTATCAGAAGATAGGCAAGCACTGTGAACATATGTTCTCTCCACAATAGCACAGAAGCTTTGCATGTTTGGTTATGGAAAACAGACTGCACCTTAGAAAATATAATTCTGAAATTCCATGTTTTCTATAAATGGTAGCAAGACATAGTAGAGTTAGTGTATTTTTTTGCCCTTGCTCCTGATCTCCATCCCTTGTGAGAGTATACTTCAAAGAGGAGACACAATTCTTCCAAACTTTTGATGCTGTCCAGAAAGCTTTTCAACAGTTTTAGTTAGTGCCAATGTAGCCATTCTGGATGAGATTTCTATCCTACCTAAAGGAATGAGTGGATTGTGCAAAATTCACTAGTTGTGTCTTAGAACATAATTCTTTTACAGAGAAGAGTGTTATAGTGACAGGCAAATATTCTTTCTCCCTACAATGCTGTCCATTTACCCACTCTTGAAGAAGATATTTAATGTCTAATTTCTCTTGCCCATAGAGGTCCCTCTGGATGGCAGCCTGATTCCCTGGAATAGGAGCCTTTCCTCCCATATCAGTTTAATCTGTAAAACTCCTGATGATCCACAAAATCACCACCCTCTGGAGCTGACCACTTATCACTTTTCAGGTCAGCTCATTGTCTGTTCATCTAGCCCAGCCTTCATCAGCTTCTTTCTGAGGATTTCATGGAAGACAGCCTTAAAAAAGTCCTGACTGGGCTTTGCAAAGTAGTATCACCACATTCAGGAAATAAATGGTCATGCTGTCATCATGAGTCACAGCTTAAGAGTATTCAAATTTATATTCTCATAAGAGAAGAGTGTAATGATAGGCCGTGTTTGTACTTGTATATATGACTGTGCTGGAGGAGTCTAGTTCAGTCACTACAACTTTGTATCAGCTAGACCTCCAATCATCTTGGTAGCTTCCTCACGGCTGGCTTTTCAATGCTCTTCCTGTGCTGAAAACTTCAGAGCTGGACATAGTACCCCAAGGGGGTGTCACCAGAGCAGAGCAGAGGGGCAGAATCCCCTCCCTCCCCTGCTGCCCACGCTGCTTTGGATGCAGCCCAGCACACGTTTGGCTTTCTGGGCTGGGAGTGCCCATGGCTGGGTCATGTCCAGCCTCTCACCACCAGCACCCCCACGTCCTTCTCACAGGGCTGCTTTCAATCTATTCTTTTCTGAGCCTGTGTCAATACTGGGAGTTGCCCCAACCCAGGTGCAGCATCTTGCACTTGATCTTATTAAAACTCATGAGATTCCCATGGGCCAGGCTCTTGAGCTTGCCCACACCCCTCTCAAAGACAGTTGATCTTCAGGTGTGTCAACTGCACCACTCAACCTGGTGTCATCTGCAGATTTGTTGAGGGTGCACTTGATCTCTTCATCTGTGCCATTAATGATGACATTAAACAACATTTGTCCCACTACATTCCCCTGGTGACTTCTCATGAACTCAGAAGTCGACAGATCAAATTTGAGGCATACAGAATATTTCTGTGCTTAGATCCTGAAAGACCTGAAGCAATGAGCAATGTCAGAGTTCCAAGTAGAATGCAGAGGTGTTCAGAATGCAGAATGTAGTATGTTTGATAGTTTGATATTTTTTAAGCAATTGCTTCCCATCTAAGGTAGAATTGGGTAAATAAAGGAAGCTATATAAATAAATACCTAGTCAAGAATAAAAGCTTTGTTTACACAATTAAAATCCAGTTTAAGCTGCTAGTCACAGTTAAACATGTCATTTAAAACTCATTAAAGTTACATAAAATTATTTACATTGAATAGTAATTACTCTACACATTACTCTAAATGATCTGGAGACCAGTAATTATTTATGGGAAAAATTAGCAAATTAGTTAAAATAATAAAGATCTAATGATTTAGTGAACTAGTTGCTGACAGCCAACAAACCATGCAAATTGTTCTGAATAAATTATCTTTTTAATTATCAGTTCTTATGTTTGGTTTGATGTCTAAGTGGAACAGTTGTGTTTACAAAATACAGTGTTTTTACATATAGCATAGAAACATAAAGTGACCAAGAGTCCTTAAACACTTGATTATGGGAATAATATAAATAGAAGTTCTGAAGAAATCATTAGATTCCCTCACTGCAATATTCTTGTTACTGACTTTAGCCTTTTTTTTCATCTAAAATGAGACACAGTCTTGTTTTCAAGAATCAAGTGATAAAAACATTATGATTTCAAATAATGAGATACAATGTCTAGTGGAATTTTGCATTAAGTTTGAAAAAGTCTCTACTCATTTTAGATATTGAGAATTGTTTGTACTACTCAAGAAAAAAATATGTATCTGTTACTGAGCAAACTTAGAATGGTTTACTAATGTGAAAGTATTTCTGAACTGTGATTTACAAAAATATTTTGTATCACGTCATTGAACACGATTTCATATTCCTATTACATTATTTACCTAGGAAGATTAAACAAATGTCCTTTCCTGAGTTACAATTTTAGGACAAAAAGAGACCAACTTGTCAGCTATTATGTCAGAACTGCTATGACAGCAGGTGCTGTGAGCACCATGGGCATACACTGGCAGCTCACCAGAAAATTACAGAGTGTCAAAAATCTCTATATTTGAATTGACTCTCCATCAAATGGGCTTAAATTTATTTAATCAGTATTGTTTTCACCTCTTTATTAGTTTCTTATAAAGAATAAAGCTTACAGTAATTCATAACAAAACTTATTTATTTTTTTCTTTAGTTCTCTTTCAATAAGATTGAGTAGCATAGGTGCTTTCTAATGGAGCTTCTTAGAAAATTTATGACCAAAATGAAATTTCCACATGTCTGCATTTTCCCAAAGCTGTTTTCAGCCTGACATTGTTAACTGTTGTTTCAACTTGGGAAAGAAACTTAGAAGGAGTCATTCTGGACAGAACTATAATTTGCAGGATGTTATATAACAGATTATTTTCCTATTAGTGACACCCAAATCAAAATACTTCTAAAACTAAGAAGAAAATTTCCAGTTGTAGAAAGAAACCCCAGTTTAGATATTTCATTGAGCTGTCTGTCTGAGCTTAATATCAAAAAATCAACCCAATAATTTAATCCTACTTATAGTTTATTTGAATTCTTCATAAAGGTTACTTTTTCATCATGATGGGGATGGATTTTTTTTTTAAAATTCTTGTTTATAAATGTATTCCTATGTGGTAAAGGACAAAACCAAAGAGAACAGCTAAGGAGATAAGTGAGAGAAGTAATGATCATTATATGGGGCAGGGAATACCATCAAAGACTAAATTTATATAGGAAGACAAACAGGAAATTAAAAAAGTGTTTTCTTCTGCTTTTTTAGGGAAAGCACAGAAGAAAAGAGAAAATAAGGCACTAGAGAGTGTCTGTCTGGGCTTTTTTTGCTCAAATAGTGAATAGTAAAATATCCAAGTGCTGAAATAGAAACCTGTGTCAAAGCCTCATCCTGACACATTTTAGTGAGATATTGCAAAATATCATATTGAATTCAACTTCATATGTGACCATACATGAAACATGGGATGCTGAGAGTCAACTAACCACTAAACACCAATTAACTACATTTCCTGGTATTTCCAATACCGTGCCTCTACAGAGTGATCAGCTGAAAACTGGTTCACAAAGCAAGAACTTTGACTCACTGCCCTCACAGACTCAGGTCCTACATTTTCTTTCTTAATCACCTTGAGAAACTGATTATGTATCTCCTAAAGCCTGACAGTACAGCAAATAATAAAATAAATAAAGCAAATAATTCCATTCACTTCAGCAAATCTTTTACTCTAACCTCAATGTTCTTTCAAGGAAGTTTTATTGATATTTTTCTTCCTGTTGAATATATTATGGTGCACTTAGAACCAAAATAAAATGGTAAATAAAGATATAAATCAATAATACAGGAAAACAGACTCTTCAGAACCTCAAAGACCAAAGTTAGCAAGAAGACTAATCATAGAATTAACTGGGTAATAGCAAACCTATTATTGATCCAGCAATTTTAGCTAAAAGGATACTGAGTTCAACGAATTTTGAAGAAGTTGTGCGACACTGCACAAGGCAGTCTCCTCTTCCAGGAAAGAAAAAAAGCAAGGGTGCATGTGGTATTGAGTACTTAGGTCTTCTCAAATGAAGTTGAGAAGAAATGAAATCTCTTGTCCAGAGATTTCTGATGTGACTCCAGGGCAGACAGACGAAGAGTTTTGCAGTCCTATCAAGTCAAATGCACTTCTCTGTACACAAAAAAACCACAGCTATTTATAAACTTGGGGGTCTACAGAATGTGGATGCATCAAGGTTTAAGAACCCTGATTTCAACTTCAGTAGCTGTCTTCTGCTCTAGTTACCCTCTGTGCTTCCTTGGCTCTCCCAGGACTAAGTCAAACCCAGATGGTTTTACCAAGGTTTTATCCATCTGCCTACTGTTGAAATTTAGGATTCCAAGAAGGTATAGGAAAGGTCTTGAAAAGTATGTCTATTTTTCTTACTTAACTAGATATTTTCAAGAACAAGAGCATTTTGTTTCAAAATATTTAATAAAATGTCCTTCAATTTCTCTATTTTAGCTATTATTAATAAGTATGCAATTTTCTAAAGACCCATTCAACCAACAACCTCCTAAGCTGCATTTTGAGCTGCAGAGTAATTTCTTTCTGTGGGGAAAAAATGATCAGTATTTGCTTATTTTGCCATGTCTAGGTTTTATTTTATGGGAGAAATAAGAAACTAGTGTAACTGCTAGCTTATTTGGTCTCCATACATGAAGTTTAGATTTCAGTGTTGCAAGGGCAATCTTATATCTAAATCATTTTTATGGGGATTATATTAAAATATATAATTAACCTTGAAAGCTTCTAAGTGTCTTAAGGAATGTTTTTTCAGCCTCTGCAAATCTTTCAATTCATCCTACAAACATCCAAATCACAAATACTCTTTTCCAGAATGTAATCTGTCAGGCCAGTTACTTTATGTATTTAAAGCCAAGAGCAAAATCGATAAAATGAATCTCTCATACTAAGAATCATTATTGCAAAAGTAATAATTACAAAACTAATAGCAGGAAAATACCTTTATTTAATGATTTTAGGTATCTAGCTGTATATTGCAAATGTGAGTTCTTTCCTTGCCTGCCCTTCAGGTTCACTTCATTGTGTGTTCATTGCTTACTCATGCTTCACGATGACAGTTAATAATCTCATGGATTTGCCTACTTGTTCCAGGAGAATCAATCATGTTGAGTCAGTCCAGCAAAACCTATCAAGATCACTAATGGTTTGTCCTGCAATCAAAATGCCTCCTAAACCAGCAAAAAAGGGACAGAGGGCTAAAACAACACATTTCTTTTTTCCTACTCCTGTGAAACTTCTCAAACGCAAAGAAATTTTAACTGTCATCCATTACATCAACAAACCGGTCTAGTCAACTCCGTAATAAATGATAAGCATCCACAATGGAACTCACCTGCATTTTGCAATCTACACTGTAAGCACTGGCAGACTATAATAAGCTATATGATAGATATATGTCCGGGGTAGGTAGACTGGTGCTGCCAGTCTAGTGTTTGAATGTGCTCTGCATGTAGCAAAACTGTCCTTTACTGAACTAGGAAAAGAATGATGAGTCACAATCATTACTTTCTAGCCAAGGTATGAATTGATGTCATTGAGTAATTTTTAAATTACCCTAGAGGCCTTTTGTGTTACCCTACAGGCAACACAAAGCAGTGAAAGGCCCCTCTGATTTAACTCAGTAACGAAAACTGTAAACCGAAAATTCTTTAGATAATAACTAATCACCGTTGATTCTTACTGTAGTAAGATGAGTAATTTTACAGAAAGAGGTTTTTATAGCATGGTAGAATATTTTGCACATCTGAATTTGGACTAAAGGTACTTTCTTGTCTAGGTGACTAAAATTTAATTGAATATAATTTCCAAGTACTCCATACATGTATAAAATAAAAATTTCTATGAAAAACATGAAACATGATTAGAAAACAAAGAGGACATGTGGGAAGAGAATATAAGTAGACTGCTATTCCTTTAAAGTTTGAGGTATTCTATTCAAAAACACAACCTTCTGATGAATCTACAATCTATAAGAAAAGGGAAAAATAAAGCAACTTTTCATTACTTAAATGCTTCCACTAGAAGACCATTCAGTTTCCTGGGAGAAGACTACTCATAAACTCAGAGTATTCTACTGCCATAATTTTTCATATAAACAAGACAATGCAATATTAGCAGTAACACTCTCTTTCAAATACTGTCCCATAACCAAAAAAAGTGTATTTTTTCATGATCTTCACACTTTTATACCAAGATGAATGTGTTCAGTCCTCAGACTTTGTGACATACGTAAAGCTTTTTACTGGTCACCTTCTCTTGAAATATCAGGATCCCATTGCTTCTCTACCTCCTGGAGATGAAACTATAATCAAATAATTTTAAAATTCAGTATACCACTGTACTACTGAATGTGTAAGAACTATTTCAAATACCTCCGATGTCATCACAGTACAATCCTGCTTGAAGATCCCCATGTCACATGCATTTGCAGACAACAGAATTATCCTGCAGAGATAAGTGGCCAATCAAGAAGATCTATGATTCATACATTAGACAACCTCCAGGTTCTGTGAGTAGATCTCACCCTACTCAAGAAAAAATTTTGCCCCTCCTGCACAGCTTTCCATGAAACTCCCCCCAAAAAAAGCAGCAAATCGCAAACTAAACAATAAAATGTTAATGATCTCTTCAATGCAAGGCCATTCGTTTCCATTTTATCTCACCTGAAAAAGTTCAAATCGTGATTCTACCTTCTCAGTAGTTGGCAAGTTCCTCAAAATTCACATGCCTTTTAAATTAAATATAAGTATAGTATTCTGACCCTAACCCTATGGATCTTAACCTTCATTCGCTTGTTCTTCATCATTCCACTCAAACTTTTCTTCTCAGGTCCTTCAGAAAGAGAGAGAGAAAGAATTTGCTAAAGTGTTACATAGAGTGAAATATGCAGAGATTCAAAGATATCTGACTTGAATTTTCCCTTCTATAATTTTCAGCCCTCTAAAAACTGTGCCTAATGCTGTGTGTGTAAATGAGGGAATTCTAAAGCCAGCTTCACTTCAGAAAAGAAAAATTCAGAAAATACAAAAAAATTAATCAAAAAAATTAGTTATCTTCCCGTACTACTTTTGGGCTCTGGCCATTCCCATTGCTATACAGTCATCAGAAATACCAGAGGGAACCTTGGTTTCAGCTGTTTGTACAAAAAAATCCTTTCACCTGCACTTACAGACTTGTGCATTGGCATAGCTAAGTACAATCTCAAAAGTCCTTAGCTTTATATGAGCTTATTATACATTAATTTATTTGATGATAAATGAGGTATATGTTCAGACTAATTATTCTATAAAAAATCAGTTTTCCCCGATCAACACTAGAAGCAGAATAATAAAGCTATAAATGACAAGTAAATATGAAATTGATAGCCTGATTTGATTGAGTTGTTTACTACTCTAGGATTCTAAAGGCATTTATTTCACAAAGGCCTACATATTCCTTAATAATTGAATATTCACATGATCACATGCCCCAGTGAATTAAAAAAATATTTTTAAAAAAGGAAAAAAGTATCTAATTCGGTTTAATGTTTACACAGATATATATTTGTGGGGTAACCCTGCTCTATTCTATCACAGCCTTATCCCAAATGGTAAACTGAGGCGCTAGTTTTCCAGATAAATACTGCCACAGTAAATAAGACTTCCTTTTCCAGCCTATAAAGGCACTGTGATTATTTCAGCAAGAAATTCTATCACCAAGAATCTGGCTCATGGCAATTAGCAGGATTTCTACTGACACAGAATAAGATCAGAGTTATGAGGCTCCTCTTGGAAATTAAACTCTTTTTTTTTCCAATACCTGACCAAGTTATTTAAATATTCCTCTACTACTTTTTCACTTCTTCCACTTGGAATTTTTTTTTCTATTGTGGCATCCAAGAATATAATGATAGACAAGTAAAAAAAATTACTTGATGGGATGCACATCCAGAAATGAAGAAAAAAAAAAAGCAGAAGTCCTTTGGGTTCTGAAATAAATTCTTACTTCAGATAACGTTTAAATTATGTTTGAATAGAATTTCAATACAAGAGATTAGAAGTACAGTATTAGGATATTCCACCACCTTAAGGAGGAAGGAAAAGTCCAAATTTGTCTCTCAGAGGAATTAAATTAATATTTCTTGCCCGAGGACTCCAACAGTACTCATCATTAGGCATTTTATCAATTCAGCTCAAAAGCATATAAATTGAACATAAACAATCACATATATTTAATTATTTTCAATTTGTCAATTACAAAACTCTAAACCTGGTTCAGACCATCCACTTGTACTGTAGTTTATTATTGTTTTTGTTAAATGAACCAAAAATAATTCAGTGCTTAAATGGTTCCACTTTTAGCTCCTTTTGAAGCCTCTGGAGAAAAGACCTTTATTTTAAGAAAACCTCTTTGTGTTTTGCTCAGTAAAACTAGCCAGGAATGAAAACAGGTCAATTAACAACAATGAAAATACTTCCAAACATCCTTCCATGTGCTGGGCCAAAGTGTTATATCCATCTTGCCAACCCAGTCTGCAAGGACAATCTGTCTGAGCAGAGGCACTGCCAAAGGAGCTTCACAACTTTGCACATAGCTGCACCATCCCAATGAGAAGGAAACTCAACATGACTTTCACACAAAATTATTAACTAGTAACACTGAGGAGGCAGAATTGGATCAGAGCATCCAGAGAAGGCCTAGTGTTTTTTACTTGCCTAGAGAGACAATCGGGCAAAAGCAGAAAAATAGCATCCCACTGGAGTTATCCCTGAGATGTTGTCACGTGCAGGAGCATGAAAAAAGCAAGGCTAGATTAAATGCCTTCTGCTACATGTTGCAATGTCTTCAAGAAATGTGTTTCTAAGTGAAACACAGGCATCAAAAGAACAGAAAACCATGCAGTTAAGATCAAGAACAAACACAATGTGTTTTAGCTTTTAGCTTTTCGATAATGGAATGCAAGACCAAGAAGACATCTGAAGATATTAGAAGGAAACATTTTAATGAGAGCTTGCTTTATATGTAGAATAATATTATTAGGGGAAAGATTTTCTCTGCAAGGGGATATTGGTTTAGGTAGTTAATTAGGCTTTTGGAAACACTAAAGAGGAAGCACAAGCTCTTCACTCACCCAAAGCAGGATAAAACAGAAGTACCAGCAGTTTGTAAATATACACTTGCCTCTGTATAAATTATAAAATCCAATAGAATAGATAATAAGAAAAGACCTAACATTTCACAATATAAACAAATCATCAACCTGGCACTTAAAAATATTCATTAATGCAATTTTACTCAGTGAACTACATATTATGAATATGCATACACCTTTGAGATGATGTGTGTGTCAGGTTTCATTAACACTAATAAAGGAAAGGTTTCAATATGGCTGTGGAATTCCTTTTCAAAGAAAGGAAATTATTTACTGAAACCCACAATTCTCATTGAACTCTCAGTTCTGACTCCCCAGTGCTCCCTGAGGCAGTTGATTCTTGTGGACATACATACATGTAAGGCCTAGAAATCTGAGAGATGCAACTAGAAACTAGCTGTGCTGTGGAGTACAAAATAAATATTAAGGTTTTAAAAAATAAGGCTCATAGGAATTCCATGTCATGATTTCTTTCCTGCAAACCAGTTTAATTAGTATCTCTGCCAGACATGTGCAAAGCTCAAAATGAGTACACTCCAATTCATCTACAGTGAAGTTGATCATATACTGTATACGAGCATTTTACTGTTCCTCTGACATTTACACTATAGGAAGATGTGCAAATACCCCTTATTTTCAGGAAGAAAAAAAATCAAAAAACAACAACAACAAAGATAACAAAAACCAAACAAAACAACAACAAAACCACAAAGAAACAAATAAACAAAAACATCACCAAAACCCACACACTCCAACAATTAAAAGGCATATTCTCTTTTCAATCCAGCAAGCTGTCTGAAGTGGAGGATGACTTGCTTCCCACAGTGAATACATCTTATTTTATCACATTCAAATCTGCTCCATTTCTCAAAAAAGTGACTTAGTGCACGTTTCACAAAGATGAGAATGTCACAAAGGGAAAATCCAGACCTTGAAGCTTCAAGTGCTTTATCAAATTTCTGATGCACATGCAAACAAAACTTAACAGCACTTATGTGCTTATAAAGTTATTCCAATACAGAAAATATCTTCTGCAAATTAGTCAGCTCACAGAGAAGAACAGTCCCCCAGTTTCCTCACTTAAAATCTGCAGCCTCATCAAAACTCTATATAGGGATATTTATCAACTCATTTATATGCTCTCCACCACTCAGAAATCTAAACCACTGCCAAGTGCCTTGTAACAGACTTTCTCTTAATTCCTAAATATTTGGAAGGAAAACCCAAATATTTTTATGTGTAAGATATTTCTAAATTTATTTCTGTTTTGTTTTTATTTTGCTTTTTTTTTTTGCATTCATGAAAAAGGATCTTCATGGAAAACTTGACTGTAGAAATTAGTTTTCTCCTAAAAACAGCAAGATCTCATTCTTATGTCTTGCAGAAGATAGAAAACAAACAATACTTTTGAAACTGAAACAATTTTCCAGCACATTTATACATTTTTATTCATAAATTGAGTACTACAACTAAAGTACCAAAGTACCATAAAAAGACACAGCTTTATCACTTTCAAAGAGTTGGGAAAAGAAAGGGAAGCAGAAACTTACTGCTTTATAACAACAGATTTTCAGAGACATTACATAGCTGCTATTATAAAATAAGATGTTAGGATGAAAGATTAGCCTGAGTTTCTAGGCTTTCCAGTATGCTTCTCAGCTCATTGTATTTATTTATGAGATGACTGTTTTTGCTAAACCACATTTGATTCTTATGTTGTCAATATTTACACATACTAGTATTTTTCAACTCAACTGTTATTCCCATTGTGTTCATCAGAACTTCACTTATACTTGCCATAATTTTTGGGGAATGAAAATATTCCCCAAAAGTACTCACATTTGTGGCGAAAACTTTCTTTGCCTATTGACTCAGGCTGAAGGCAGGCAGGTAGGCTGCAGCACACACACACAGCTAAAGTAATGGTTTCATCATGTTGGCATTCTGGTCCTTTTCTTTGGCAGAGTGAATTACCTACCTATATACACTGAAGTGGCTACCAGCAGATACTGTGAATTACTTCATCTGTCACCATTATAATCACATCATTCCATTCAAAGAATGCTGGAAGATGAATTTTGTGTTGTTGCTGAGGGAGAAACATGAGAGGAAGGGAACCACAAAGTAGGAGTGTTGCAAAGGCAACAGTCTCCTTTCATAAGTCATGTTTAAAACCAGTATAAATATTAAAGATATTCAGGAAATTTCAGGTTTCCAAAAAGTACCAAAGAACTCCTTATAGAAAAGTGGAATCCTTATAACCTACATTAGTACCTATTTTTTCATGAAATGTGAAAAAAATGCAGAGGAAAGATGATGTTTATAAATAATGAAGCATCTGAGTACCAGTTTCTTTTCTTAATAAGGTGTTTCTTGATAATAAAACACAGTTACCCCTGTTCATTATTCTATTTTATGTTTTCTTAGGAGCTATTAATTTCTGTTCAAAACGGAAGCTTGGAGGTTTCCAATAAGTGCTCACGTTGTGTTAACTTGTGCAATTAAAACATGGCAAACTTTTCAATCCAAATGAGAATAGTTTCAAACTGTCCTGCTCAATAGGGCTAAATGACAGTCAAGAGCTTCTATTCTGGAAAAAGCACTGTTTGCCTTAAAGAAAATTGCCTTATGTTAGCCAAAAAGTCTTTCATTCCTCAGTGTTGGAGATTCACTAGCCTCAGAGAACATGGCCTACCTGTCCCCAAGCTTTTGCTAAAGCTATTTCAAGGAAAAAAAAAAATGAAAAGTATAGCTTTATCCATTCTATTTTGCATCCTTCTAGTATGCAAAAAATAGACTTAAAATAAAAAGCTGGTATCGCATCAAATCAGTAAGTCAAAAAATAAGCTCAGATTAGCTAGGAAAAAATTCATTCCTTCTATCCCAATTTACATTCAGATTCATTATCAAAAGCAACCTTAAATTGTCTTTGAACTTCTAGATCAATAAAAGTAAAATTTCCCTTTAGCATGAATTAGCTGATTTAAGCAATGCACACATGTTGACTCTCTGCAAAAAGAAAATCAAAAGAAAATCTCACTTCTAGTAAATGCTTAACACCTTAGTAAACAGCTCTATTTTGCAGGACAAGATATAGTTGCTTGAACATAAGTTATATAGTGAAATTCGTATGCCTGTGGAATTAATGAATAGAGCAGACAATGAGTAAGACAATACTTCAGGGATAATTTTTTTTTCTTTCAATGAAGAAGCCTACTTTGCAACTTATATTCTGCCTAGCACTGATGTTAGAAGTTCCACTTAAAGGTTCCTCTTCCATTTTGGTTTGGGTAATGAGGACATCTTCTGGGAAATGAGAGAATAATATATCAGACAACGGGGGTTTTTCATCATTTTAAATGCCTTTTCTTTGTCACTTCAAAAGGCCCTGTAGGCCATCAAGCACTGGAAGGTTTTTCCTATTCCATTTAATCTCTCTCTCTAATTCTACTCCATCTTCTTGGAGTCTCCCAGAGATTTCCTATAAGCTAACAGTAAAACAAATATTTGTCATAGTTATCAGTACACTGTCAATTCAATTTTTCTTTGAAAATAGTTAAGAAATTCCTCTGTGAAAGCGGACCCTATCCTTTCTTTAATCTCTCAAAGAGTGAAAATACAATAAACTTCAAACTAGCAGGTAAATGGACTTCTAATCTGTGTTTAATAAATCATCACAGGATGACTGTGGAACAGCTTGATCTCTTTTGAAGAGCTCATCATACTTTGCAAAGTTCTTCAGAAGTTCTTGGAGAGGTCTGAGGATATTCTAACTTAGGAGCCCTTACAGTCATCTGTATATGACTCATGCTGCCAATGCCCCTCTTTTCCAGCAAAAGTGATAAGTACTACAATTTGATTTTGTTAAAAAGAAGAGAACTCATTTACAGCTGAGTGCTGCCAAGGTGAAATACAGGTCTTTCTTAAAATTAATATGTTGAAATAATTACTGGTGAACTTTGCAAAATTCCAAGGGTCATTGAGTTCATACCCTGATGATCATGAATGAGACTATGAGAGGAAACAGTATGATACAATTGGATTGCCTTCATTGTTAGTGAGATTCTTTGTTAATTAGAAAACTCACAGGTCTCTAATTCTAATTAATTCTTTAATAATGTAAAGTGCATATCTGACTGATACATTTTGTCACTTACCATTGGTGAAAAGTACAATTAGGTGTCACAATGAAGAGTGAGAACTCTTGGTAGTTCAATGAGCAGCACAGTTGCTTGACAGAAAGTTGGTGACATGTGAGAGTTTCTGTTGTAAATCCTACTTACCGAGTAATTGAAAACCTGAAAATGCAGCCACTCTTTCTGCTTTCTCATTTATCCTGAACTATCAGAAGCCTTTACAGTGGACTTACCTTTCAGATGGTAAAAGGTGGCTCAACTCAGTGAAGATGAATAGAGCCCTGCCAACAAAAAGCTGGCACAAAAGATTCATCTGACTGGTCACCCTGATCTCCTAGCTCTCTGAGCAGCTGTGGGGGCCCTCTTTCTACCTCCATACACTATAGCACAGAAGAGTGTTTCCAGTCTTTCCTTGCCTTGTCATCTTAGTAGATGAAATCTCCAGGACACAGTAAGTAAATCCATAACATTTGTTCGGTTTAGGAATGGTCTTCATGGGAACACAATTGGTTATACAACAATGGGGTGACTTTCCAGCACTTACTTCACTTTCAGTCATATAGATATAAAACATCAGTACACTTCATACAGTTTTGCAAAAGAATGAGGACCACTGCTGTCAGCATGACACCTTCTACATGTGACATGTTAACACTCTCCATGAAATACAGAGTGAGAATGGGGCTCACAACACTATTTCAGGCTATAACTGAAGGAGGGAAATGAGGTGACATAACAAGCATATAGCTCTTAGGATGCATAACTTTGTTACATAGTAGATAACCATCATGTTTTCTATTGAGGGGCTTGCCATATCTTATTCTATACTTTGTAAAATTACATTTGATTACATGTCTAGCAAAAGACAACCCTTCTTTTAGGACTACACTTTAATTAATGATATCATCTTCTATCATGAATAGGTCTTCCGCCACCACTTTCTAAAATAATAAATTTTAATCAGTCAGCTTATTTATCCAGCATTTAGAAAATGGATATTCTTCTTTTTTAAGAAAGACATCACCTACTTGATGATGTATACTTCACTACTTGATTGAGAAAGTTCCTCATTCTTGTTACCGACTAGAAGTTAAAACTTTGTTTTTAATGGAGTGTCTCTGCAATAATTTCAGCTTTAATATTGATAATATTTGGGGTAGCAGTATTGCAAAATATGTATCTACGATGTTAGTTTTTTGTTTTCTCCTTTCACCATCATACCTATGCCAGATTGCAAATTACCAGCTAAACCAACTTCTGTTATTTAACATTTTTCTTTCTTTTTAATCAAAAATTTTGTAAAACACTAAAACATTTTTGAGGCCTTTTTTTAGTAACAGTTTAGCAAATATTAATAACTTTGTACATACCACATAAACCAAGTTACTGAGATAAGATCGTTATTGATATATTATAATTTATTTTCAGGACGAGATCAATGTTTAATATTCTTGCTTCCTTGTAGAGTTATGAATTTAGCACATGGTGAAGAGCTTCATTAAAGGAGAAACACTCTCTCACCTAAATCAAAGGACGAGGCATTCTCTTCTTAGCCCTGGGCCCTTTTTAGCACAGCTCTTACTTCACCTTGCCTGCATGTAGAGATAAGTACCTTGGTAGGAGCAAGGCACCTTCTTCTCCCTGTAATGGAGGAGTAAAAAACGAGGGCCAGATAATTTCAATCTCCAAAACTGTGTGGGGTAGAGGGGGCAGGGTGAGAAGGCTTCTGAACACAATCACAGAATTCTCATGCTCCATTGTGCTGCATTTTAGGCTATAGGACAGTGGCAAAAAGGATAATGCAACATAGTTCTTTGTGTACTGAAGAAGCAGAAAGAGAGAGCTTTTATTTAAAGAAACACTACCCTTGTATAGAGTAGTTCATACAATACAAAGTAGAAAAGGCTCATTGGTCCAAAAAAGGCAGCACCTCTTTGAAAACACATTTTATGCAAAATATCATGTCTCTTACGTCTCTAGCAGGTGTTTAATCATTGTCATAATCCCTTGTCCTTGAGCAGGCTGGGAAAAGGCTGCTTTCTTGGCTCCCAGCAGTATCCTAAAAACACCATTGCTTAGGAACATCTCATTACAAGCATTAAAATGTTACAGTTCTTTATGTTGCAGGATTTTTCAAGGTGCGGTGAGGAATTACAGAAACTATGTAGAAGGATGTAGAAGTATAACAAAGTAAGAATGCTATGTGACTGACACCTGCTCTGTAAGTTTTTATCAAAATGAAGTCGCATCTCTAGTAACTCTTTGACCTTTTTTTTTTGCGTCTATTTTAGAAAAACAGAGTCTTACCCTAGATTTCATATAATAATTTGAGACTGAATGAGAACTGTAGGATTAAGAAACTATGACAAGAATGGGCAGAGAAAGAAGAGTGATTATATGAGAAATGGGACTTCAGAGACCTCATATGCAGTTAGATAATTTACATGATGAATGTCAGACTTACAACCACATTCAGATGGACAGAATTCATGAACTACAGAAATCTTCAGGACAATTTTTCATGCAAGAGCAGGCTTGATTTCAGAAACTACTTCATTCTTTTAAGCTTTAATATTTTTTTCTGTTGTAAGGCATGAAAATAATCATCTATCTTTTGCATACATGCAAATGTAATGACATGAAGAAAATTTGTACCTAGATTAACATTAACTTATTTACTACAAGATATAATTCCTTGTGATGAATTCAACACACACTAGGTGGCACAGAATATGGGCAGGAGGCTTTACACCACATTTATCAGACTATGCTAATGGGAGGAAAAAGTGATCTTGTGACCTTGGTGATTGTAATGCACAATTGCTATGTTTGCATTTCTAAAATTGTTTCAGAACTAAGAAAGATTTTTCTCACTAAGGTACTAAAATGGTAACAGTTTAATTTCTAAACACTGCTTAAAATTTGAATTAAGAATGCACAAGCTATCTTATATATGAACTTAGTGAATTGCACTGTACAATTATGTTCCACTTAAGCTCTGTAGCTGAGATGACTTTTTGCAGATCAACTCTCCATTTTTCTCTATCTTCTTTTTCTAAATCCTGCAATCATGGTTTGGCATTAGGCTGGAGTGAATCAGGTTTTCAGTGGTTGAATACGAATTCAATCCAATGCTCTTGATTGGAGCATATCTGATATATATATACCAGCAAAAGAAATTAAAAAAAAATAATGGGGGTTTTTAAAATAGGGTTTTTTTTACATTCATTTGGTAAAAATGTGATATTGCAGTGTGGAAATCCAGTTTGAGAAGAAATGTGTTTTAAATATGTTGGAACCCTAGACAAGCCACTGCAAAATGCACAAAACTCTAATATGCACTGGGTTATGGCTTTCTTACTCACATTACTGCAGTGAAGGGCTCTGAGCCTTTTCATTAAAAATCCTATTTTCAATACTTTGTAAGTCTACTGTAAACTTTACACTGGACAGAAATCAGAATAAAAGGTTTCAGATTGAAAATACATAATTTAAAGTTTTCTTTGTTTTTTTTTTTTTTCTGTTGGGATTTTTTCTTCCTTAATTGTGTCTTTATTTGTAAATGCACAACAGAAAGAAATAAGCTCTTAAGGCATTTTGTTCTGAAAGGCAAAAGAATGCATTTAAATATGATTGAGACTGCCAAATTCTAATTTTGCATATCCAAGCTGGAAAAAAAAAAAAAGAAAAAAGAAAAAGTAAAAAAAGTTAAATGAACAGGTGAAAATTTGATTATATTATTTTATTATAATCAAATATATATCATATTTGATCATAGGGCTTAGCTTTATCTTTACCTCACTTTATAAGCGTGCTCCCTTCATGTGCTAACTAATATATACGTGTATATATTAGTGACATGTCAGTCATTATAATGTATTTTGGAATAACTATTCAACTAACCCACAGCAGTAAAAGGTTTTTTAAAGTATCTAATCAGGGATTCAGTGTATGTCAGTGTTTCTTGATTTACAGGACAACTTTATGAAAGGTTTTTAAGTCCTAGCTTTGACGTATTTCACATAGTTCATTTTACAGAGCATGGAATTAATATAATGATCCCATTTGTGATCCATCAAGTACACATTTGGTAAGTTAAGATTTGAAAAAAATGCTTGTGTTCCAGTTCACCTTCTTGATACAAAATAAATTGATTACTTTCACTGGTAATACAAACATGAAATTTGTAACTGAAAAAACTGCTTTGTCTTCCATATCTGAAACACTTTATATGTCAAGGTTGGGGAGCTGATTTAAAAATTTAAACAATACTTTATCAAATTTATTCTTGAGTACTAGGAGCACGGGAGAAAAGTATATATGATGAAGACATATGAAGACATATGTACCATTTCAGTATCTCCACAGAATATTTTCTTCAGAGAAACATATACAAATCCTACACGAACAACTGGTAATTTTTTTCCAAAGACACAGAAAGAAAATTATCTATTCCTGTCCTGAAATCAGACATCTTTGTTTTCATTTTCCATGTTCAACCTTTTTCATACAACACTGTATACATTCCTTGAAGTTACAGAATAAGATGAGTGGAAGGGATCCATCAGGCTCACAAAGTCCAACTCCTGGCCCTGCACAGAACACCCGAAGAGTCCCACCATGTGTCTGAGAGTATTGTCCAAGTGTTTCCCGAACTCCCTCAGGCTGCTGGTGTGACCACCTGCCTGGAGAGCCTGCTCATGTGCTCAGCCATCATCTGAGCATGAACCATGTCAAGGTTTTGACCTCAAAAGTATTTAGGAGCAGTAAGTTTTGCAACATGAGCTTTTTAAAAAGATCCTTTTGCCTTTTGTTTGTAATCCACTTCAAAAATCTTTGAATGTATCTTTATTTTTGCATTAAGAATCGTAGAATCATTAAGATTCAAAAAGATGCTTCAGATAAGAAGGCACAATGAGAAGTCTTATTTTCCCTAATTATATTTCATTCATCTCTTCTCCATATGTTCACATTCTTCTACTTTAAATAATGCTATTTTAAAATATTTAAACATTCTTCTTCCCATTGTTATGAGTTTACAGGTGTAACTAGAGATACTGTCTCAGCTAAGCTGCAGAGTATTGACAAAATCCTTGACTACAAGTGTCAGATGTAATCAAAATATTTTAAAAGTTCATTAAATTTCAAAATTTATGTTTAAGGGTATAGAGTGTTCCTTTGACTTTCAATAAAGAATTTGTTTGGGGTTTCTTGTTAGCTCTCTTGTTAATATAGCCTTAAGTGCTGTACTTTAATACAAACTGACTATCACAGCAGTTCCCCAACACAAACTATATATATGTTTGAAGTTTTCCATACTTGACAGTCATATCTTTCTTATCCAATGACATATGATATCACTTTGTCTGGTAGATCTCATGATGGGGAAGGAAAAAAAAAGGGAAATAAAGTATTACAAGTACATAACTTGATTTAGGCACTTTTTCTAGTTTTAAAAATTGCTGACATTTCTTCTGCAACTGTAAACACCTTGTTCCTAGCATTTATTATGTTTGCTATCTGTTCAAATTTGTCCATGTTGATAATAAGGGATCCAATATTACCGATTACCTGAGTTCCACTTCATTCTGGCTTCGAAGCAAAACACTTTGCAGATCGAATTAGCTTCATGTTTCTAATTGTCATGGTTACTCCATGCACTTTTATATGCTATACTGTAACCAGTATCATTTTTATGCAAAGAGTATTTTTCAAAATAATTAATTCTGTCAGATATGAGATGAGATGTCTTATTATTTCTCCACATAAATTGAGCTTTGAAAAGAAATATTACAGTACTCTTTGTTCCTTTCCCAGTTAACACCATCTTTTCTTCTGCATACTTGCAATGTCCCAAAAGGATTAAAATTCTTTATTCTCTGGCCAAATTTATGCCTTCATCTTTGTACACCAATAATCCTTCTAGGGTAGATGCCAATAAAACACATCTGTTACATTTATATTCTGATGGTAGTCCAACTCTGTGCTCTGAACCATTGTGTTTTGATGCAATGTGCTATTAAGCAACTTCTGTGTTTTCCAATAAAGAAAGCTGTATATCACTGAATAATTAAGTAAGCCTTTTATAAATAACACTAATATCAACATTAGTACTTTCTCCGAAGTCCTTTATTGACCTTGTATCATGGTTAATTTCTTTCTCTGCTGAACTAACTATGGTAAGTTGTTTTGATGAACATTGCTTTCAACTATTTATTTCAACAATAAATAAACCAAAATATTGGCAAACTATATCCAGAAAATGCTCTGATGTTTCAAAAGTTGTGATCAGGGTCTTAAAGGCTGAAGAACAGGGTATACATTTGAATAACATAAGACAAATGTTACTATTTTTCTTTAACAGGCAGTATATATTGTGCCTTTTTTCAAAACATATAACTGTTTCTGAACAAAGATTTAAAGCTTATTAAATAGAGGGTTTACTATTATTTATATTACAAGACTGGCACCATTTTTTCTTGCTGTTTGGATGGAAAATTCCTCTATCAAACATATTGGTGCTTCCTGTGAGAAAATATATGTGCATTTATGGATTCTACCACAGCTGGCTTCACTGACATATTAAAAAATCAAATTCCATGAAATTGGAATGCAATGACTACACATGAAAAAAGCAAGAACACTGTATACTGCTTTCATTACCTGTGTTACTATTTCGCCACAGGTGACAGCAGAAAGCCATAGAGCTGCTCACTTCCTCTATTCTTCCCCATTGGAATGGGGGAGAAAACCAGAAGGGTCAAAGTGAGAAAACTTGTGGGTTGAGGTAAAGACTATTCAGTAGATAAAGCAAAACCTGCACACACAAGGAAAGTAAACCCACTCATTATTCCTATTCACTTGCTAAACAGACAGCAGATGATTAGCCATTTCAAGGAAGGGAGGGCTCCATCATGATTATTGATTAAGATGATAAATGCCATTAACTCCAAACTCCATAAATTTCCTTTTTCTCCTCCAGCTTTTACTGCTGGGTATGACATCCATGGTATGAGAAGTCCCTTTGAGAAGTTGGGGTCTGCTGTGCAGGCTGTGTCCCCAGCCCTAGTATGTTGGTTGGTAGGCCAGCATAAGAATAAAAAGGCCTCAGTGCTGTGCAAGTACTGTTCTGCAACAACAAATATATCCCAAAACTTTTTTAGATTTGTTTTGGTCACAATCCAAAATATAGCACCTACTATGACCAAAATTAACTTTATCCCAGCCAAAACCAGTGTGATGAGTGTTCGAGAAATCAATCTCTGTTTCCAGAACACAGAATGCAGCTACTTAAAATGCTCTTCTGTTTGCCTTTGTTAGATGCAGAAATAAAATTTAAGTTTCAAGATTTATAGTTCTACAGATGAAGGGAAGGTGATTATAAGCTTTATCTATCGATATCAGGCTGAACTCAGAACTGCAGCTAAAGCAATGGGTCTTATTACAACCAGAAAATTATATTCCAGCAAGCCAATTGAATTTTGCTGCAATTACTGTACTTATAGAACCTGAATAAGGCTAGATGCTTTACATGTGATGCTTTGCATTCACAACTCAGTTAGTGACCCATAGGACTTAGGATTGAATCTTGGGCCTTGAACTGTGAATGAGAACAGCAAGCA
Source organism: Muscicapa striata striata (assembly GCA_030060385.1). NCBI lineage: Eukaryota > Metazoa > Chordata > Aves > Passeriformes > Muscicapidae > Muscicapa > Muscicapa striata. The sequence continues at coordinate 3,082,682 of JAREIS010000070.1, forward strand.
GTATATAGAAAATTATTATAATAATAAACTTTAAAAGTCCTTTACATTCATAAGAACAAAATCATTATGCTGATATTTTCTTCTTCATCAACTGCTTTTCTTTAGACTTCAGTGTATTACAGGTATTTCTGTGTCTTTCAGAATGACAATAGCACTTAAAAAAAACCAAAATAAAGTATTGCCTGTGAAAAGCGTCTATTACTGCTTCAGAAATTTCACTGCCCTGACTGAAAGGCCTGAAGTTACTTCTTGAAACTGAAAAATTATTTAATTAGCATAATTTCAGAATAATGTTTTCAAATTTAAACCATTTGACTTAGAATTGCTCCTTCTTCACAATGAAATCTTTGCACAAGGAAAGTTCTGAATCACAATCCACTCTGATCATTGTCTGGAGACAGTCATAATTTGATCACCTAGAGAAAATGAGCACACTTGATCTGGTGCCCTCCCATTTAAACATGCAAAAATCAGAAGTCATGCATTTAAATCACTCCACCATCAGCCACTCTTCACAGGTGCTTTCTCTGTGTTCTGTAGAACCGTGCTAAGGTGACAAAAACAGCTGACAATACTTGTCATTATTTTTTCAATATAAATTCTAAGAACTTCTTCAGGCTAATTTAGTATTCAATATTCAGGGAGGAAGAAGAATGTCAAAACATAGAGTGACTGCATCATCATTTCAAAATGAAACTTCTTCTATCTTGAATCCATCAAGTTATTTTATCTCAGATAATTACACTGTTTTCACTGATAGCACAAAAATAATCCTTGTTCTATTCTGTCAAGTATTTTTCCCAAATGAACACAAGCCATTAATTAATAAATCTAATAATTATCCCTGAAGATGTGCACTTTTTAACCTATTCCAAATAATAGAAGTGTAAATGTAAAAGGAGAGACAATGCCATCTCACAGGTTATTTGGCTGTGTGTTGTTCAGGGCTGCAGATTCTCTCCAGGAAGAGCTGGTTGCCTGGAGCAACAATACTGCAGGCTGTTTGCTGGCTGCTTGCATGCTTCTCTAGCTGCCAGGCTGCAGAGACCCTTTGTTGTTGTCAACTTAGGGCAATAGAGATCATAGGGCAAGACTAGGTAATAACTAAGCCTGCTTTTATATATAGTTACCTCCTCTTTAACGACCAAACCCAACAGTTCTTACACGACTAATGTTCTTTTCCTAATCAGCTAGGTTCACTCTCAGTGAAATGTGTTGCCAGATGATGACATGTGGCTTACCAACATAGCTGTGATTGGTGGAGCCATTTGTGAAAGTGCCACCATTAATTGTACTTCAAAGGAGTTTCCTGCAAGTGCCACAGACTCTGAAGGGGCACTGCTAGCTCAAACTCCCACAGGGCTTGTTCGCACAAAGAGAAATAATCTGCACCATTTGTATCTCCTCTGGTACCTTCTCCAGAGAAGAAAGAGAGCCAGATTCTGTATTTGGTGCACATTTTAAATGATCCAGAAATGCAAATACAAACGTGTCAGTTACCATATCAAACCAGATCAAAGTCTTAATCTCTGCAAAGTACAATGGCTATACCAGGAGTAAGTTTTAAGTATTAAAAAGGCACCAGAATGTTCTAATAGTGAAACAGTGAAAAATAACCTACACGCTCACATTCAGGTATCTTCATTTGTATGCTTCTTTTATGATCTTTCGGGCAATAACTTTTAGCCTATATAAACATATTGGCACAGTTTTGAAATGTAAATGCTATTTCTCCAGAATGCTTAGAAACTCTCCTTCTCCTGAGTTGCCATGTTTAAAGACTACAGCTTGCAGTATTCTTATACTCTAAAAAGATATTCTTTAAAATAAGTAGAAGAATTAATGTAACCTGTGCTTTTCCCCCACATGTCTGCTCTTTTCTGGACAGGCTTTCGAATTTCAGAATAATAACTGACTGCGATGCAGTACACACATATCTACAAACACTGTAGAAAAAGAGAAAAGCAAAATCTGAATAAAAGAATCATTAACATTACCTTGTGTGCTTTAGAAGTGTGCCACTTTTACAGGACAAAACTTTTTCCATAACCATATATGTGTATGTAAGTTTAAAAATTGAATTTCCATTGTTAATAAACAGTCCTAGAGGATAGGATAGGATATCCTAGAGAGGATATTTTTATCTCAACTCCCAAAATATAGAGATTGTTAGTCTACTTTAGGTACTAGCATGGTATTTCCTGTATGTAGGAATCCTGCTGTTGAATCATCAGATGCAGAATCACAGAAAAAAAATCACAGAATCCTAGAATGTCCCGAGTTGGAATGGACCTAAAAAAAACATCTCCTAGCCCTGCACAAGATAACCTGAAGAATCACACCATGTGCCTGAGAGCCTTGTCCAAATGCTTACTGAACTCCACTGGTGTTGTGACCACTTCCCTGGAGATCCTTTTTCTAATATCCAGCCTAAATCCCCCCTAACTCAACATCAGGCCACTCCCTCAGGTCCTGTCACAGCACCAGAGACAAGAGATCAGTGTCTGCTCCTCCTCTTTCCTTCCTGAGGAAGTTGTACCTGCAGTGAGGTCTGTCCTCAGTCTCCTCCAGGCTGAACAGACCAAGTGACCTCAGCCTCTCCTCGTACAGATCCCTTCTAAATCATTCTCTATCTTCACAGCCTTCCTTTGGCCATTCACTAACAGTTTTGTATTCTTCTCATACTGTGTCACCCAAACCAGCCCCAGCACTGGAGGTGAGGCTGCCTCAGCTCAGAGCAGAGCAGGACAATCCCCTCCCTTCCCTGGCTGTGATGTTGTCCCTGATGCCCCCAGGACAGGGCTGGCCCTCCTGGCTCCAGGGCACTGCTGGCTCAGGTTCAACCTTCCACTGACCAGGACCCCCAGGTGCCTTTCCATGGCACTGCTCTCCAGCATCCCATTCCCCAGTCTGTCCCTACATCCAGGCTTGCCCCATCCCAGATGCAGAATCCAGCACTTTCCCCTGTTGTATTTCATGTGGCTGGTGATTGCCCCGTCCTCTGTTTTGTCAAGGTCTCTCTTCAACTCCTCCCAATCCAGTACTGTTGGCAAATTCTTTAGTGTACCTTTGAGTTTTGCATCCAACTTGTTTAAGAAGACATTGAAAAGGACTGGCCCCAAGATGGATCCCTGCAGAACCCCAATAATGACAGGTTGCCAGTCCAATGGGACCCCAATTACTGTAAGAATAATTCAAGGGAATCCTGCCTGTGAACCTCTTGTTGACCCCTTGCATGATGTGTCTAACCAACTGAGTGCTGGGCATTTTGTCACAAAGGATACCGAGTTACTGCTCTTTAAAAGCTAAAAAAAACAGTCTTTAAAGACTAAAAATTCACTAGTCCCTGAAAGCTTTGTATTTCAATTCATTTTAAAGGAAAAGTGGCAGTAAAAGAAAGCAAGTAAATCATCTGCTTGAAATCAGAGCCTTCTTGCAATACCCCAAGGCTATACTTTGCTTCCAATTAATGTTTGCCTTTTTGGAATCATATACAAATAGCTTTTATGTTCATTATGCACAGCAAATCTGTCTAATGACTTTCTTAACATGTTCTAGTCCAGATCAAAGTATCTAATTGCTGTAACAACATTAACTTTGCAAGTCTATAATTCATGATGAGTGGTTAGCTGTTTCTTAAGCTGCACTGTCACATATGAAGAGGAAAATGAACACAATCCAGTAAAAAGTTACATTGTTAAAAATACCTCTTTCAAAACTATTTATTATATGTTACTCAAACTACTGTGGGAAAAAAATGCAGTTTTGTGCAACATGAATTACAGATACTATTTTTCATGGAGGATCAATTAAAAAAAAATTCTAACCAATTAATTTACTTTAGTTATGCTTTTGTATTTTTCTGGCTATATATTTCCTTGTTGTTTTCTCTTTGGAAATACATAGAAGCAGCAGGAAAAAATTCACAAAGAAAGTAGATATAAAGAATGAATTAGAATAAAATCTACCCTGATGGTCCCTATTATTATAATAGAACTATAAAAGTACATCACCTCTAGAAATCAAAGTAAGTCTTACTACTCATCAGTGGGAAACAAAATCAAGTTTCTGTGACCAAAATTAAGCAACAGGAAATATCCACACACTGGAAAAAAATGGGACTATTCACAAGCAGAAAACTTGGAATAGTTTTGGGAGAGAAGTTTTACTGCCGTGATAAAGCTGCTAAACCAACAAAAAAAAGCTGGTAACTTCAAAGTTTCATGTTACTTTAATTCCACTTAGACATCTACTTTCCCATGTGCAAAAGAAAGAAACAGTTACATGTTCACTGAGCATCTACAGAGATTAGATTACATGGAAGTCAGAACATCTCCAAGCTACCTTTTACTATAAACACTTGAACTCAAATCTCCTGAGGCCTTGCTACTAAATCTAAAGGCAGAACAGTGGTGAGGATTTCACAAAGCACTTTAAAATTCCACTTACATGAAGAATAGGGTGGTGGGGTTAAATTCCACTTACATCAAGGGGGTGGTGGGGTGAAACTGCACAGAAAATCTGTTCTAGCTCAATTTTACAGGTAAGTGACAAACAGGCTGGGTTCTAGGACCCTTATTTAGGATTATACTCACCATCATATCTCACTTAATCAATAGAATGGGAACAACTGTACTATTACTGAAGAAATTAAAATCTTGTTCTATACACTCAAAGTACATAACTGTTGCTCAGAAACTGTAGAATACAGTATACTGTTATTATTTTCATTGTTCATAACATGATTACTTCAGCCCACCAACAAACTCCAGCATATTCAAATTTTGAATTATCTGAAAATAAAGTAATTACCTTCAATATATCAAATGTCACACTTCTTTTTCAAGTTCAGTATCAGTATTTTGGATGATTATTTTAAACATTTACATTTATTTTTATAAAAATTAATTTAAAATCACACCACTTAATGGTCATTTTAGTATTTAACATTTTTTTATCTTTAGTAAAAAAGTCAGAAAAGGGATTCTGCACCAGTGGGGGAGGAGAAGACAGCATAGGAAATGAAAGAGAAACAGAGAGAAAGGGAAAATGATTGGCAGTAGAAAAGGCTCAGCAACAAATGACTGTTTAATAAGATAAAGTTAAAAGAGGACTATAGATAGTGAGTAATCTTTTGGTCCTTCAGGTATTGGCAACCCCATATTCTTACTGCTGAATGGATTTTCCTACGCCATGATGCAAACATCTCCCCCATGAACAGGGGTAAACTGTGATATTTGATGGCTCAATGTGCAACAGCCTTCAAGCTAGGATCACTACACTCTATCCTTTGATCCACACACAGTTTATTTTACCCAAAGATCTTGTAAACTATATGAATAGCAAACAGATTTCTCAAACCCTATGTATAAGGTCAAACAGACCAGATATAACTCCTCAAGTACAATGCCTTCTGCAAGGCTCCCAGAACAGAAGGTTTTCAACCTGAAAATTTCAGAATCTGGAAATTCTGAGTATTTCCAGAATTCAAAATATGAAACTAGTTATCATTTCTAAAACAGAAAATTCAGCAACAAGTTCATCACCTGAAATGTCTAGTACTTTATGTTGTTTATTAAAGGATTGCGAGTCATAACCTACATAAAAATTTTCCTAGGTATTTTCTTTTTAAATTTGATTTAGCACTGAAGTATCATTTGATAGTGACATTTCATTTTTTTAAAGAGATGAATGTAGACCAAAAATACATTAAATCAGAACTCATTGGTCCATCCGTATACTTATGTTCTGAAGTCATACAATCCTTCTCAAAAATTCTGGATTTACTACAGAGATAGTATCAGAATTTTGATTATCTGAGTAACAATGATTATGGTCAACAATTTAGCCTCTAAAACCTCTAAGTGTTTAAAGCAAAAAAAAAAAAAAAAAAAAAAAAAAAAAGGTAGATGTAATCCAGTTCCAAGTTTTGTATTTTTCAAGTCTACAAATTAAAAGTGAATTTTCTGACTCATTTCAGTAACTTGAATTTCATCCTTGACCCACAGCTGAAATCAGGAAAAAAGGTAACAGGAAAGGGGGGAAAATACACCTACAAGATTGTAAAGTTTATCTGTATTTTTTTTCTTTCATATTTTAAAGAAAAACTCACTAAGTATAATGATACACAGTCTTTCATCACTACTCAAGTAGGTCAGAAATATCCAAACTTCATATAATTTATATTAGTTCAAAAAATGTATAGTGATGGAAGTCAGCTAACTCCAACCAAACACCAGAGGAGAGTCAGAACACTCTAGTGTGCTATCACTTGTAAAAGCCATGATCAAATGTCTCATCTCAATGAACAGGATAAAAGGATACATACCTGACATGAATGCCATCCAATAGCATTATTTAATTCCTGCTTCTGAAATTTTAAAATTCTAAGAATATATTATTTTCTGAGTTAATTCTACATTAGTATGAGACTCATATGTTGTAAGAAAGAAAAAGACATAAGGTATTACCTAAAGCTAGGTTATGAAAGACAGAGTTATGCTGAGAACCCTAGGCTTCATTGAAGTATCCTATCCTGAAAGAAATTAGTACAAATGGGATGGAGACAGCTATGAAGCCTTTTCCGGGGAATCAGTAAACTTGGATGTCTCTCTGAGCACCTTTACACCAGTGCCTATAACACAGGAAACTAACAGCAGGAGTCACAAGTCTGTGTGCAGTTACATGATTGTGACCTCCTTGATGACAGAGATACTGTGGGATAGCTCACATGACTGGAGAGCTGCAAGAAATGGCTGAAGTCACATGCTGTGAAGAAAAGAGTCTATATTACACTTTTTGTGAGAGTGGAAGGCATGGAAGTGTATGCATGGAGTGCATACCTTCCTTGGGACTGTTCAGGAGCCAGGCAAGGGCACACAGTTCAAAGTTAGCAGGCAGAACACTAAAGTCATGCTATGGTGGACGTCTGATACAGGGCCTTCCTGACAAAACTGGAAGTAGCTTCACATTCACAGGCCCTGGATTACAAGCTTTACTTCAACCACCCTCATATTTTCTGGACAAGAAATATAGCACAGCACAAACAACCTAGGACTTATCTGAAGTTCATTAAGATAAACTTCCTGGTCCAAGTGATCAAGGTGACAACAGTGAATAGTGGACTTCACACTCAAAAGCAAAGAGAAACTGTCTTTGAATGCAAAATTTTTGAGCAGTCTTGGCTGTAGAGACCATGAGATGGTAGATTTTAGGATCTAGGCAAGAGGACACAAGGAAAAAAAGCAAATCACAGTCTGGATTCAGGAATTCAGACCTTACCTTCAACAGAGATGTACCATATCAAGAGATAGAGTCCTATAGAGAGAGGAGTCTGGGAAAACTGTTTGATGCCTCCTTCAAGCTCAAAAATGTCCACTCTAGCAAGCAGAGGTGGCAGGAGCTCTGCATGAAGGAGCAAGGAGCTCCTGGTTGAACTGAAATAAAAAGGAAATGCAAAACAAGTTGAAGGAGGGACAAAGAATCCAGAAGTGTAGAGATGCTGTTTAGTTTTTCAAGAATGGGGTAAAGAAAGCCAATAAATACTTGCAGCTGAATCTGGCAAGAGTAGTCAAAGGCAACAGGAAAGGATATTACAAGAACGCAAACAGGAAGGAAGACACTGGAAAACTTGGACCATTGCTGAATAGGCTGGGAACTTGTGACAAAGAATATGAAAAGGGTCAGTGCCCCCTTTGTCTCAGTATCTACCAGTAACTGGCCTTGATGCAACCATTAGGCCCAGAGGGAAAGTCTGGAGAAAGGCAGATACACGCTCAGAAATGGATGACCAGGTTAGAGAACACTTGAGCAAACATGCACAAGTTCATGGGCCCAATGGAAGAATCTCTCTGGCATCACTATGAGGCCATTCTCAATTATATTTGAAAGGTCACGTTACTTGGCAGAGGTCTCTGAAGGCTGGAAAATAGCAAAGGTTATTCCTGTCTTCAAATGAAAGAAGGAAGATCTGTGGAATATGAGTCTCACATCAGTCTCTGTGAAGGCAGCAGGGCAACTAATCCCAAAAATTCATTCCAAATATATGAATGACACAAGGCGATTGAGAATAGTCAGCATTGATTTGTATAGAGGAAATCAAGTTTAACCAAATTTACTGACTCCTACAATGAAGTACAAAGCTTCATGGATGAGCATGTCACCTCAGTTTTAGGAAGGCTTCGGAAAGCTTCTCATCCTCAAAGATAATCTGACATACCATAGATTAGACAACTAGTCAGAGAGTTGTTTGGGAAATTGTCTGAACAGCCAGGCCCAGAGAGGGCAGCAGCAAGTCCAGCTGTAGGCAGATCATTGGTTGTACACCTCAGCATCAATACCTGTGCCAATACTGTCTAACCTAATCAGTGACCTGTGTGTTGGAACAATGTGTACACTTGGAAAGTTCATAGATGACAAAACCTGGGAAGAATGACTGTTATACCAGAAGGTATATTCAAAGGCAGCTGGACAGGCTGGAGTGATGGACAGAGAGGAATCTCAAGCAGTTAACAAAGGCAAATGCAAAGTCTTTCACCTGGGAGGAATTAAGCCAGGTACCGCTACTTTCTGGGGAACAGCCAGCTGGAAAGCAGCTTTGCTTTTTCTTTTAAGGAGAGGACATGGGTGTTCTAGTGAGCAACAAGCTGATTATAAGTCAGCTATGCACCCTAACAAAAAGGGTTTCTGGGCAGCCTTCTGGGCTGCAGGAGGAAAAGCCTTGCAGCAGGTGCAGGGAGGTGATCCTACCCCTCTACTCAGTGCTAGTGAGGCCACATCTGGAGTGCTGTGTTCAGTTCCGAATACAAGAGAGACATGGAGCTACTGGAGCAAGACAAGCAGTGTGACAAATAAGGGACAGGAGCATCTCTCTTATGAGGAAAGGCTGAGGGAGCTGGACTGGTTTTGAGAAAAGCTGACTGGGAGGGGCTCTTGTCAATCCACAAGTATCTGAAAGGACAGTGTCATGAACATGGAGGCAGGGTCTGCTTGCTGGTGCCAAGCAACAGGATAACAAACAACAGGAAGAAACTGGAGTACAGGAATTTCCATTTGAGCATGCCACTGTGAGAGTAACTGAGTACTGGAAAAGGCTGCTTTGGAGACACTTTCTCTAGAGATATTAAGAACCCACCTGGACAATATCCTGAGTTATGTGCCCTAGGAAACACTGGTCGAGCAGGGAGGTTGGAGCAGATGACCTCCAGTGGTCTCTTCCAACACTGCCCATTTTGTGATTCTGTGAACATTCAGAAAAATTAATAATTTGTTCAGTTATCTCAACTAAAATGTATAAAAAATAATAAACAATGGGTTTTCCTATTCCTAAGAATACAGGGCACTGTAAATTAATACAGTGCAGATATTCTCAAATTAAAATGCAAACTTTAATGCCTCAGTAAAACCATGTAGTAATAAGACTATAATAAGTGGCTTATAAAAAAATTTCATTTATTATTCATTACAATAAAACTAATTACAATTAATTTATTTTCTGTGCCTATCATTGTAAAAAAATACTTGATCTAGCATAAGTTAATAAATATGTAAATGAAAAGTTACCAAAGCAGGGTAAAAAAGAATTGGATGTTAGCAGCACTCCATATCCTTCTCATTTTGTAAATGTATTTTGTGCTTTAGAAACTTCATCAACTTCTTGTTCCAAAGCAACTAGTCTTTGTTTGCTAGTCTCATTAGTGCAGCCAGACATAGGCACACTGGGATTGTAGACCAAACAAATACATCTACATGGTCAGAAATGAAAAAATCTTACAGAAAAAGGGCTTCACTGTCCTCCCTGGGTAAATTACAGAATTAATTCTTCTGTGAGAAACTTATCTCTCATAATAAATCAAAGTGCCACCAGGTCTTCAGTTACATAAACTTAGCAATTCTTGTAAATATAAAGTCTAATTATTGGACTATCATACTTACACCTGGGTGAATAACTAAGATATATATTCTGGAAAAAAATTCATTTCTATTTTTAGGTCATTTCTTTACATTATTTATTTTATTTGTCAGAAACACAGGAAAAGGAAAGCACTCCTCCTCTTTCACGTTGGGGAGGATCAAGATCTATCACTTGATGACAACAGCATATTACAATGTAGTACAGACATGAATGAGTTATTTTATAGGGCTGAGTTTCAATGTCCATCTTCATGTGAGTTTTCTGAACTCAGTTCAAGAGGGACTGTCACAGTGTGACAGGGGTTTGCCAATTTTAATGTATTTAATTTCTTTTAAAGGTAGTATTTAGGAGCAAAGACAAGGCAGGCTTAAAATTTAAAAGGGTAAAAGAAGAAATTTATTAATAACACAAAACAATTCAGAATAAAATTTCTAGATTATTCCCTTCTCCCCCTTTCCTCATCTTCCACATTTCTCAACAGCAACATACAAAGAACACTTCAGTCAGTTATTTACTGAAATAATCATTTCAGTTCACTCTAGAGAGAAAAGTCCTTTTTTTTTTGGTTTAGGCTTAGGGGATGTTCTCACTCTCACAATTTGCATCTGCCTGGATCTACAAACTGTGATTTCTTCCCATCCCACAGTCCTTCCAGAGCTGTGCTATGGGTTATGATACACACATGGGGTACTACTTTTAAAGGCAGGCTGCTGAAAAACAAAATTCTCTTCATCTCTTTCTCTATCAAATGTCTCTGTCCATATTCCAGTCCCAAAACAGAGAGCTCCATTTCTCCGAGACAAAAAGTCTTCTTCTCAAGCACCTAACCTCCCCAAGTATATTTCACAGTTTACAGGAATTTTAGTGCAGTCACAGTCCCCTTATAGCCCACAAAAAAAGAAGTTTTCAGCTACTTACCAGTGGCATCTTTTCAATCTCTTCCCATCAGGAACTTTACCTTCATTTCGCTGACTTCTGTAATTCTTCTTGCTTTATTCCTTTCATTCCAGGAGGCTCAGGAGATCTAGAGTCTTATCCAGGCACTAAAAGGGTTAAACTTGCATCCAGAAAGTAAAAGAGCCAGGCTAAAGCCACACTGGAAAAAATGTGGCCGCCAGGGACCACGTGGAGATGGCTGGAGTTCCTTCTGCCCACCTGCTCACCGGGGGGGCCTCTCCTCTCAGAGCAAGAAGAAGGGAGAGGGCTTCAGTGGCTTCCCTATCCCCCTGAGGAGGCCGGGCTGAGCCGAGCCGAGCTCGGAGCTAAGCCGAGCCTTGCTGAGCTGAGCCTGGCTGCGCGGCGCTGGGCTGAGCCAGGCTCTGCCGAGCCGGGCCACGGGGGCCGGGGTGCCAGGCCGGGGCCACCCAGGGCCGGAGCCCCGCAGGCTGCCACCTCACTCTCTGCCAGAAGACAAAAGAGATCAAGTTAGTTTTACCACTGTGATTTGTGAAAGCAAAATAACTTTTTAATTGGTTTCTTGGGCTGTCAACTACTAAATCAGCTCTCTGATTGGTTCTCACAACCTACAGGGGAAGCTCCCAGAGAGGGGCAGCCCTCCTCTTTCCAGGCTTTGTGCTCTTCTCTCAGGCGGCTCTCCCACCCCTCCCACTTGCAGCCAGCACAGGGGCTTTCAAAGAAATTCCATCCACCCTTAAAGTAAGCAGTACTGGGCCCATCCTAAAAATGGTATTATCTTTGTCTTCTAGCAAAGTAAGTCCACAGAACACTCCATCACCTTAAACCATGCACATACTGCTACATGCTCAGCATTAAAAAAATTACTTAAAATTTAGCTAAGACATACCTACGACAAAGTCCTTGGATTTTGTACCCAATACTGCTTTACATTCCTGACAGCTTGAAAGTGATACTTTTTCTGTCACTGAACTAGGATTCTCCATCAACAAAAAAATTCGAGACCTACCAGTTTCCCTCTCAAAGGAGAACTGGGAAGATTAGTTCATTCATGTTTGATAAGTATTAAGACATTAAGCTGATAAAAACCCTGGAGAAAACAGCAACAACAACAATAAACAAAACAAAAGAAATAATTAACAAAGTTCAGAATTCAGATGATGCCCAACAAGTAAATAAAGCCATATAGTGAATAATGGTGATCAAAGTAAATATTGAACATCTTTCTTATAATGCAGGAGTTTAACAGAAACAAACAAACAAACCAATATATGATGGTGTAATTAAGAATCATTATATTAGTGTTATAGAAGTTGCTGGTTAACATCTCCATATTGCTAAGTATTTGGTTTTGCAGTATTAAAGCCTTCCTTTTTCTAGGGTGCCTTTTGCAAATTAAAGTGTGTACGTAGTGCTTTAGAAGCTGCATTTCCTTGTGTTACTAGTTTTTAGATGTGTTCTCTTACTGTTGTCCACAGAGAGCTGAGTCTTTATTTCAAACAGAAGTAGGCACTGCTTTGAGCAGAGGTGTCTGCTCATCCAAAACAGCTGCCTTTTTCATGAGCTTTGCATGTATATATTTGACAACTTGTTTGTCCAGAAAGTTTCCCAGGTAAGCATAATGGAAGCTGTAAACTCAGCAAACACCTTTGGAAGATGTTTTATAAATTATCAAAAGCTAATCAATGTCTTACACAGAGAAGTGGTGACAGAACCATAAACCCTCTCAGGGTCCAGGGAGAGATTGCCTCAGTATGATTATTTCACATTACTAAGGCAACATAAGGAAGAAAGAACCAAAACAATAGCACACAGCATCAGATTGAGTCTTTTGTCTTTAATGAATTTCCCTTTTTGGTGTTTAAAATTCAAAGTTTCATTCTGTCTTTGTTTGAGTATACATAGCTAAGATTACATCTGGCACACAGAAACTTTATTTCTTTAACATTCCTCTTTAATTATATATCTTATGATTGCCAGTGAAATCATTATATCAACCAAAAGGAACCTTCATTGCATCTCATTATACTGAAGAAAAAAAAAGTAAATACACTCTGTTGTTACTTGTCCATTACTGCAGTATATGTGCAACTCATAATCATTCCTTGGATTAGACCATTATGTGATCTTGCATTCATTTTCTATCAAAGTCAGGCTGCTTGAAGGACTGTATGACAGCAAATTTTTAGTTTTAGTCAATACACTTATAAAGCTGTCCACAAGAAACTGTTGTCTTTGTTACTTTCCTCTTAAGTTTTTTCTATTTCTGTTAAAATAAGTAATTTTATTCAGTATACTGTGACAAAGCATGTTTAATAAAAAAAAACTTTCACGTTATTTAATGATCTACTAGTGGTTAACAAAGACAAGTCAAATAAAAATATTTTAATTATTTGCTTTCCATTATACTATTTATTGTAAATTCCAGAGATTCAGGAATTGGCACAATGGATTAGTTGACGCAGAATTTGGACATAGAAGACATAATTTTGCTTGCTTTTGAATTTTTTGGGGGCTGCTCAATGCATCAAATTAAGGACTCTCAAAAGGAAGGTTCTTGTCTTCACTAATTAGATGTAATGCTATAATGTTGTCAGTATCCCATTCCATAATTGTGTAGTCAAGTCTGATTTCAGACAGACCTTTTCTAATACAAAGTGTTTTAAATAGGAATTACAACACTTGGATGTGCCCTGTATTCTCAGGAAGATGAATTTTCTTTTTATTAACTTTTGAATGTTCTTATTCATGAGAATTCTGGAGGTTAACATACACAACACACAGATACAGGAATATTCTCAGAGACAGTAAAAGCAGAAGGACTCAGTCAGAAACATGAGCCACACCACACACTCGTTTGTAAGTTTCAAACAAGATCTAGTTGAGAAGATACAAAGAGAAGGGGTGGAGGGTAGAGGGGAGGAAATTTTAAGAAAAAGAAAAGAAAAAGAATAACAATCTATCTTTCCTGTTGGAGCAGCTCTACTCCTTACAATATTAACTATTCAGATGGATAGACAGTTCCAGTCTATCTTGGCATGAAATCAGGAGGCCATTTAGCAAATGTTTGGAAGGTTGATTAAACAGCTAAATCCGACATTCCCAAAAGGTGAGTGTTTAGCTCATATTTCAGTATGGACTTTCTTGAACCAAGTCCCTCTGTAAGCTACCATGCAGACAAAAAATTATTAATCCCTCACATACTGCAATCAGGCAAGGGGGATCATTCATTTCTAAAGTGATTTAGGCCACCTCACATGACTTCAGACTTAAGTTCTCCTAACACAGTAATATAGATCAAAATCAGCAAGATAAGAAAGCAGGAAGCCAGTGGCACTTTTATTACCCCCAGAGTTCCTTGATACAAACCCAAGACATAGCCACTGGAAATATATAAAGACTAACTAAACACTTAAAATCATAAGCAAAACCAGAATCAGATCAGTATCAGTTTTCCTTGAAACTGAGAGCTCTAATATGTTGTCTAGTTAGAGAAAAAATCTACACGTACCCAAAACTAATATTCTCACAAACTTGATGTATTGGCTTTGAAATTCTTTCTTGTTTTTAGAAGATGCAAGCTTGATGAATATCCAACCTTGAGTTCCTCATCTTGAGCAGCTATTCATAAAGAACACTAAAAATGACAAGACAAATCTCTCTTAATGGCAAGGAATCCAGCCAAGATAAACAACTCAGAATCTCATCAGAAAAAAATTCTCCTATGGATAATTGCAACATATGTCCAGAAAATTAGATCTACCTGATGATTAAGGCATGGCAAGTCAAATTACTTTTAAAGTGTTCACATTTTTGGAAGATAAGTGTTGACCACAAGAATCGTTGAGCACCGTGGTGACCACAAGAATCGTTGAGCACCAAAGGGAGAAATAAAAAACACAGAGATTTTTTTCAGGTATTTCAGCAGCTTCATTTGTAATATGTTCATGTGGAAGCTGAACATTCAAAAACAACTAAGAGACTTAGGAATAGAAATGCCATTAACTTTCAGTTGAGATCCTTCTCTGGGTACCTTAGTGATTTAGGAAATCTCCGCTGTAGATAATTAATAAGTTTATGTCAGTGTTCAGCAGTGATCTGCACTGATGATTTTTTAAATCTCTTTGTTGTTTGTGTGTCAGGTACATATAGTCATAAAAAATTATTGTACAGTTTATTTGTTATTTTAGGATGTAAGCAATTTGCTATTGTAGCTTAACAATAGCAATCTTTTTTTTTTATTTTAATCAAAAGCACATAGAAATTTTGTATGATGAAAAATAGACAATTACCACATTTTCCTTTCTTTCATGTGAATCTTTCACACATTGTCAGAAAAATATTTTGTTATGAAAAGTAATGAAGTAGAAATATTTACCCAACACAGCAGAGCGCAACGCTAATCACACTTTTCAACCTCCATAGAGAATACTGTTTTGTGAATGATTGAAAGAACTCTTCCAAACATGCATGCTTTTGCCAATTTTGATGAAATTACTTTGCTTTGCACATTTCATAATTAGTTCACAGAAAATAAAAGAGCTGAAAGAAATACAATTTGTATCAGTATCACATCTAAACACAACAGGTTTCACCCACTAAAGATGTAACACAGAACTTCAAATTATGTTTAAAGAAAAAACAGGAAGAGAAAATTGGTATGTGGTCGTAAATACAGATCTTCTGGATATAGCTCCCAGGAAAATGTTAAAACTACTAAAATTTTATATTCAGTTTAGCATCAAAATCTAAATAATCAGACACCCTGAACATTTGTCCTTTATCCTGCTGTCAATATTATCCTTTCTTTTAATCTGCTACAATCACCCACAGGATTATGTCTAGATTTTGTTCATTTAACACTGAAATACGGAATTCCAATTTCAGGTTATATTTAACACGTTTGTTTAAAACCAAACCCTCTTCTCCTTTTTATTGCTCTTGAGGAATCCCAAAGGACCTGTTTCTTCAGCATTTTGTATCAGCTCTCTCTCTATCTGAAAAGCTGAAGTCAGAATCTACTGATATTGTCTTTTGTCCTGAGAATTTTAATTGGGTCTCCTTTGCACCTGTAGGACAGAGACTTTGCTGAGAAAACAACTTGATTTTTGTTCACACCCAACTATTAAAGAACTTTTCTACACTTTCTAGAAGATGAGTTCTTACTATAAAAGCAAAAAGCCTCTACAGAGGCACAAACCAGAAGAAATGTGAACAAAAGAGACAATCTATGTAGCAGTTAAAAAACTTTGTATGGAATGGAGGAAAGTGCTAGTTGTTGGGGCTTTTTTTCATTTGTTTTGAAACAAAGATCTTTTTTGAGTCCAATCCTCTCTGCAGTCATTAAAACTGTATTCACAGGCACCAGATCTGTAATCAGTTTTGTTTTTCAGACTAAAGAACATTTTAGAGCTTGTGATTAACTATGGCAAGAACAAAATTTGACAACTGTCCAAAATTAATTCTCAATTTCACCTCTTTTTGCTCTGATAAATAGTCCCAGATGATAGTTGATTGACAATAGTAAGCCTGCACATCTGGACTTCCATTCACTGTAGCATTTTGAGTTAGAATTTTACTTAGTGATTAGAAGATTGGATAATTCTATAATTCTTAAAATGTAACCATTATTTGCAGTCCTGTGTAACATACTGGTATCAAGTTTCAGTTATTGCATACGCACCAAAACCCCTTTAGCCAGCAGCTTCTGGGTCACATCCAACCAGACTTCAACAGATATGCACACTTAAATGACTTTTTTTTTTTTTTCATCTCCTTTTAATAACTATTTGCTTCCATGGGAAAAAACAAACAAACGTTCAGAAAAACTGTGAACAGCATAGCCATGAGATACACAAAGTGTTCTAAACAAAAAGGCTTGCATCTGGGACAGCAGTAGTAGGTACAAGTTTTTCTTTTGGATATAATAATTTGATGTTAATTTTAGAGCTCAGAGTGTCTTTGATACTGTCTCCCCATAGACATCTTTGAATGCCTAGCGGCCCTCAGTGACTAATTGCTTCTCTGAAAGCACTGCATCACCTGAAGAAGATGATACATGCTCAGCACAAAGAGAGTATGGAATAATGGCTTCAAAAGCAGTGTTTTGAACGGGGTAATACTGCAGTGATGAATCATAAGATGGTATAGGCAGCTCAATGCCAGCCTACATTTGCTGGTAAGTTTTTTAATCTTAACTATTGACTTAAGAAAAACTCTCTTCCTTTATAAAGATGAGTTTTATACTGACTGTGGGAAATTACTCTGAATGCCATGGCATAATCCTTCTTACTTCTCTGGTCCTGGTACAGAGAATTACTTCACTTGTATTGAGAATTTATCCAATACCAGACACTAAATATTATTTACAAGAAATATTTAGGGAACTCAAGGCAAATTAATGGAAACCATTGTTGACATTAAATCTTCTACAGTTTGGACAATGCTTGCATAAGCAATGAATTCCAATATTTCAAGTGCTTGATACCTAAAGCAAGCTGCCTGTTTAAGAAGATCCCAGTCAGATCTTCAGATTAGGATCAATTAAGTTATTCAGCATTTGGATGAGTATACATAAATTGGGAGGAAAAGGACATAGAAATCTATTAAAACAGACCATGATCAATAACAAAATAACATTCCTAAAAGCAGCTCTCTGTGACTGATCTAAGCTGCACACCTGTAGCATAATCAAAGCTCAAACCACATGCTTGTTTTCCTATGATTGTATTTAAGATTGGTGCTGTGAAAATGAGCTTTTGCCCTTCATTCCAAATACTTCCCTGTTGAAGTCAAAAAGTATTTTCACAGCTCTGGTGGACAATTAAGCAGAGATATGCAGTCAGAATATAAAGATAGCTGATTTTACTATTTATTGTATTTATTTTAAATTCATAACTTCATTGTTGTATGCACAGCTGTCAAAGGTTTTCTTTTGGCATTTGCTCAATCAACAAGAGTGCATTCACAGTACCTATGTTATGATGTCAGATTTTAATGTGTTGACATCCTGCTTGGTATGTATTTGTGGCATTCTTTGGAGAAGGTGGAATTGTCTTTCTTTAATTCATTCATTCATTCAGCACCTGTGACTGTATTCTGCTGACAATGTAGTGATTCTTTAGTTTCCTGCTTTTCTTCTGAAGAAGAAGTATACATGTTAAATACAACTTAAACACAGGTCTTGGCAGAAAGGCAGCCCAGTACGTGCTCACAATCACAAAGGTAGAAAGTATGTATTATCTTCACTTAGCATTTCATTTTACTGCTGCAAAACTCCTGAGATCTTCATTTAGTACATGGGGCATTTTGACCCAAATAGTCTAGTGTTTAAAATGAACATGAACTATTTGTCTACAGCTTAAGAAAACAGTAAAAAGATTTCTTTTTCCATCTTAATCACTCCTATATATACATTAGGGAGACACCTGACCCAGTGTTACAAAGAGAAAGAGGCTGAGTGAAGGAGGCTTGTTAATTGGATAGGAAGATCTTTGCTGCCTATTTCCTTTTAAAAAAGAATTTTTATCTGTACAGAAGTTTGCAAGCTGGGCTCAACAGAATGATGGGCAAATTTCAAATTCAGGGTTTGAATCAAAATTGCTGCTTGAAGTATGTCCTCAGTTGATGCCAGCTCATCAATTAAATTTATTTCTCTGCCTCTTCTACATAATGTCGATATACATATATATTAGCACACATTGAGAATCATGCTTTTTACTTCCACTTATTACAAAAATCTAACTTGGTGAAATCCCTGAAGTCCCACAACAGCATTAACTTTCATTGTAATAGTTAGGAGGGAAATTACTGTCTACAGTGTTTTTCAGTTTGTTTAGCTATTTATTTTTCCAACCTGTTATTTATAAATATAGCATATTAATTTGGAAATACTACATTAACAAAGAAAAAGCAGTTTGGTAGCCTGCTAATTTGCTTCCTTAAATCTTTACCTGTTAAAGATCCTGTAAGACAAAAGGAGGTGTCATTCATATTTATGATTCACAGCTTCACGAGCAGTTTACATACCATTAGTGCAGATGAATTTGTACATATGTTTTATGTATGCATGTTGCTTTTTCCAACAAGTAACTGAATATAGCAAAATATCCATGTAATTATGCCAAGTTGTCAAAAAATTTCTAAGGAAACAGTATAGTGTTAAACCACAGATGTAGTTTTATAGCCCAGTTTGCCTCCAGCTTGTGTTTATCTTGCACATGTGTAGAAGAAATGCACAATCAGAATAAACAAAACAAACAATCCCACCACACCCTCTCTGCCCAGGTCCCCCTCCTTAAAACACCCACAACCAAAGGCAAAGCAGCAAAGCGCTAAACCTGTCAAAAGAAGTTAAAATAAATTGCTAATTTCTGCAACAATATCTTTGCACATCAGAGGAAGCATATAGTAAGACAACTGAGATATCTGATGTTTTGAATATAGCCAGGAAGAGTCCCCATTAGCTAATTATATGAATACAGGAAATAATCCTTCCTAAGTTATCTGGATGATATAAACTGGTCTGAAAATTAGAGCATAGGAAAACATAAATTTATTTCCTGATCTCCTTATTTAGCAGCATTTAATCTCATAGAGATGAGATGAAATATAGAGATATTTATAGAGATAAAGGATAGGATCTCAGTGATATGACTAAAAGACAGCTATACACTTTATTTTTTATTTTTTTTTTTAGTAGAATTGATATGCATATGGCCTGGTCCATTTTAGATAGTATTTCCTATTATATCAAAAATTCATTTTCACTTTCATATAAGTAAGTAAAGAAAATATATGTTATCTTACAATAGCAATGATGGATCTGAATTTATGTAATTTAGTTAATTCCAGTGGTACTTTTTTCAAATGTATACTGAGCAGAGAATGACAATTCAAAGTAACCACATTGTTTGTTAAAATGTGGCAAACATGTCTTCTGTAATTGACAGCATAAAATGTTTTGAACAATCTGCACAATACATGGTATAATTTCAGTTCAGAATTAATTTACAGGCTATTTATTCTCTAGATAAGCCTATTGAATATTATCATTAATAGTAACAATGCATATTGAGTATTTGAGTATTTTAAAGATTTTCTTTAGTCCATTTTTGATTCTTCCAATTTTATTTCACTATTTATAGGTAAACAGAGAAAGCCAATACATCAAATGCAAATTATTACATTTCCAAAAGTGCTAGAGCTTTCTAAGTTCTGATTTAAGGCAACAGTCTCTGGACTACTTCACACATCCAGCAATTCAGTCTTCAGAAATGCACATGTGCACTAATCACTGCCAGCTCCAACAGGTCAGGTGGAATGCTCCAAACATTCCTATGAAAAATTAAAACCAAATTGTCTCAGTTTCTGAAGTGAAGAAAGCAAAATCTGCATTTCCCTTTCCCTTGAAATTCCATGTTCCTTAGAGTTGACAATTCAAAAATTATCTTTATTTCTTACAACTACAATTCATATATTTAGAGCCTCGAGCTGTTACACAAATGATTTCATGTCTTGAAAACATAGCTTGAATTAATTTATAGCCATATTCCCAACAGCTAAGAATATAGCCAAATGAAGTTTTATGATGCAAGACTTCACCTTCAATTCTGTGCATGCACTGTCAATGAGACTGTCCAAATTATTTTAATGGCTAAAAAAAATAGGCTCTATATACTGTAGCTTTTTTTTAAGAGTGACGAATAAACACTGGAAATTTTATCTAGAGAATATGAATTAACAATCCTATTGCCTAGAGTTTGCCTAAGTATTGAACAACAGTGTTCATGCAAACATACAAAACAGCTTCAGCTTTTTTAAAACAAATGCAGCTTTCTCACCATGCCCAGTTTCCGGTAATTTTTATTATAAAATGTGCCTTATAATTATTATTTCCAGTATTGTGCTTTGCTGCTTTTAAATGTCTCACAATGCAAGTTGTTGCTGCTGTTTAAACATTATTTAGGTGCAAACTCAGAAGGAATCACAGAAGTATTCTGAGTTGGAAGGGACCTTCAAGAACTGTTGCGTCCAGCTCTTAAGGGAGTGGTCTGTATAGGAATCAGACCCACAGCCTTGGTGTTTTAGCACTCTGCTCTAACCAAGTGACCTCATCTCAGGGTCAATATGGCTAATTCAGTTTACTCTGCAACATAACTGGACACTCATGGAAATAATAATAATAATAGTAAATAAGAATAAGAATAAGAATAAGAATAAGAATAAGAATAAGAATAAGAATAAGAATAAGAATAAGAATAAGAATAAGAATAAGAAAAGAATAAGAAAAATATTATTATTATTATTATTATTATTATCTCTCTAGGAGTTAAGGTGGAAGCAAATTCCAGAAGTGTAGTAGCTGGAATATTTTTGCCCTTGTTTAGCACCAAACCCCCAACTGTATTTAGTCTGTAGGCCTGCTGTCTGTTTTGATATAGGTACAGTCTGTAGAAATGTTTCATAGCTCTGAAGACATCTGAATAGACAAGATATGTAAACTTAGGATGAATTCTATGGTGCCACAATTTAGACTGAATTTCATGGCACCACAATAGATTTGGAAGAAGTTAGATTCCATTTAAGCACTTCTATCCAAATGTTTTCTGCTAAAAACATTAAACACTGTTTAATTACCTACGCTATGTATCCTAATAATCTTGTGTCAGACATGACTGGTGATTAGGAAAGAGCTGCCTCTCATCTGCCTCAGCAATGTACTTTTCATGTCAAGAATCTTTAATTTACCTGTGATGTATGGTTATGTGATGTATTATCGTGTTTCATCATGTTTATGAGAGTAAGTAACATCTACAGGGACAAAAAGTCACTTGACAGAAAATGCTTTGACAGCCCATCATCTGGTCCTTGTTCTCATTTGTAAATAAAGACTAGCTTTTGCAGACAGATGTACAGAGACAACTACAACAGCTTTGTTTTTCAAGGAAATGGATTATCTGAGTTTTTATTTCATAACCATTGGGCATAGCTGTTTTTTCAGAAAAACTTACTGGACCCAGATATTTTAGAACAAATTTTGACCTTGAAGTATACTCATATTTTTTTTTTTATTCTAATGAATTGTGTATAACTTCTATTACATACCTTCAATGCATGTATGTAATATTTTACACAATATAAGAGACAAAGTTGAAGAACAGAAAATGTAAATAAAGATATGCTCTTGTGAGGAGAAATGAACAAAGAAGTCCCATAAATCAAATACCAATAAAAAATACGTAAATTAGCTACTGACTTACCAGAAAGTGTGAAGTGTGATGTGCTAAGGCTGATCACAAAAAAAAAAAAAAAAAAAAAAAAAAAGTTTTTTTTCTTAATTTAATCTGAGGGTTTAAATTTTCCAGAATTCATCCTCCAGAAAAAAGCCAGATTCTCAGTGAAGGCTTTAGTTTACTGAAACCCCAAAAGTTTCTAGCTTTCTTTCTTCAATAAAGTTTCTAGCTTTCTTTCTTCAATATATGAATATGCAAACATATTTTTGGGGCAAAAAATACAAATTCAAATACCTCTCTGATAAATACAAAGTGAAAATGGTTCATTTATGAAAGAACTACAAAAACAACCCATATAGATGTTTTTTAAGGAGGATAAAATATGACATCAATAATGAACAATTTTTCCACTACCAGTATCCTTTCTGCAAAATGCTTTTGTAAGTGCTCCCTAGAGAGAAGACTAAACTGCTTAGTTTCACTTCAGGGAAAGGAAAAATATACAGAAGGATACAAGAAGACCAACCAACCAACATTCTTTCCTGTGGAATTCAAATCTCTACACTAGCAATTTCAGACACATTGCCTGGTCACAGCATCAGTTTCTGAAAGCCCCACAAGGCAGCTGTGCTCTGGACAGCACCACTCTCCAGACTGAGGAGGCAGGTCCCCAAGGGAGGGAATCACAGCAAGTATCCATGCTTCTGTTCCACTTGCACAGGAAGAGTCCGCGAGCTGCTTGTGCCCCATACTCTCACCAGACCAACAGGCTGGACCTGTTCAGAGCTTCAATCAGTTGAGATTCTATTCTCGAGCTAGCTGTAGCACTTATGCTTTCTCCCATATCCTCCCAGAGCTTGTGCTACAATAGCAGGAGGGCAAGGAGATGGGAAAGTAGCATAATGAAGTTATTTCAGAGATTAGGTAAACAGGCAGATAATGCTTTGAATTTTCATTTCAATTTTACTTTCAGCAGCTAGATTCAAGTCCATTATTACTGTTGCTAACAATTAAGCACATAGGGGAAGCCTTCTGAAGGAATTGTAGTTTGCTCAAATTAAAAGTGAGACAGGAACCACTGTGCCTAGACCCCATGAACACCTGTGAGCAAAACAGAGGTAATTAAGGCAGTGTAGCTCTCTTCTTCACCCCCAGTAGCAGAAGCTGTAAGATAGCCACCTACACACAGTTTACAGGTTTGGTTTTTTTACCCAGTTTCCTCAGTTTGAAGAGTCTTATTATTTCTTATTTATTTTTCCCCTTAAAAAGTCTTTCCACTACAATACTTTTATGATCAGACAGCATAGTTTGCCCTGTGTCTGCTATTTTTGATTAACTCACTTCAGACGCACTCAAAACCTTGAAACATTGGAGCTGAGCATAAGGCAGGATGTTACAGAAATGTTATGATAACTTTAGAACAAACTTACTCGTCCCTTCTTCCTAGAAGCGAAACTCAATCAGCAAAACAAACTTCCTGCAGTTAGAAATTTTATTGTATTATTTCCTCCTCCCTTTTAGACAGGGAGAATAAAAAAAAAGTACAGTCTTTAATCAACATCACATTGTAACTATGTCTATCAAGGTGTATTGTACTGAGGTGGCCTACAACATTACACATGATAATGCACCACAACCCAAGTGTAACAGCAGTGTGGTGTAACAGTGTGTAGCGGTTTCAGTTTGAAACCAGGAAGAGACACCAATTTTATGTAATGGCTTTGGTTCACCAATTTGAGATTTCTTGGCCAGTGCACCAATTTACTTGATGGGTTTCATGCCGGCCAAACTGCCAGTGTACTCACTAGAATCATTTACTCATCTCCTGCTGTGAGGTAGGATTAGGAGGAAGGCAAAGCAGGCTCAAACTTTAAACTCAAATTTTATTAACAGAACTAAACAGTAAGAATCAGAATAAACTTTTCAGAACACTTCTTCTCCCCCCACATACCTCTTTTCTTTCTCACTGAAAACATACAGAAACAATGCAGTCAGTTGATCACCTCTAGAACCTCTATCACTTCTTTCTTCAGTTCACTTAGGGAGAGAAGTCTCTCTTGTCATGCCATGGAAAGAAAACACAAGAAAACAATTCTCTCATGGCTTCAGTGTCACAGTGAATCAGTTGCCCAGCAGAAGGGAAATCTGAACACTGTGTAAAAGTCCCTCCCCTCAACTTGCAGTTTCCCCACAACTGTTATCGAGGGCTCAGTCTTTGGCTAAAGGGGTACACTCCTAAGGATGAGCTGTTCAGAAGCAAAGGTTCTCTTCATCTGAGATCATCTTTATCTCTGGGAACAGAGATCTTCTTCCCTTGGCAAAAGAGTCGTCATCACTCCTCTATCTGATCAAACTTCTCATGGGATCACAGCTGCTTCAACTTAGGCTTGTTCAGTATGAATGCCTTTGCTCATGTCTACAATTTGAATGCTTCATTCCCTGTGGACACTGCTGAAGGCTCATGGAAAAACCCAATCTGGCTTTTCCCAGGCTGTTAACTTTTCTCAGCTCCAGTTTTGACCTTTCCCAGGCTGGGGATCTTTCTCAGAGACAAAACAAGGGAAGGAAGAAAGAACACAAACACATAGTGTTGACCATCAAGCCGTGTGTCTTGTGATATTTTGCAGAAAACATGTTTTCAAAGAGGTGTTGCCTTCTTTGACCAGTGAATCTTTTCTACTTTTTTTTTTCACAATGTATCCTATATATATATATATATATATATATATATATATATATGCCATGGCTTTTCAATAAATTGCTCTTTCTTGCTGCCTGGAAAGAGTTGCATTGCTATGCTCTTTGGCTGCTTCCTAGCCTTACAGCAACAATTGCCCCCATGCTTTTCAATGAGTTACAGGGAAAAAGAGTGTTATATACCAATTATATCTTCTCCATAGCCTTACAAGAGGATTTCCGCCCAAGAGCGAGGCATCTCCATGAATTCCTCCCATCTGGGACCTTCTATTTCACTGACCTTGGTGTCTTCATGTTGTTCTCTACATGTCCCCACTCTGTCCTTTTCTCTCACTCGAGAGAGGATGGAAGGTCTGTAAGTCTCACCTGTGCAGTGAAAGGGTTAACATCTCGCCCAAGGCCTGCAGATGGTTTTGTGACCCCTTTCAGGTGGCTGGAGTTGTTTAAGGTGCCGAGCTTTTCGGCAGCTGCCCTGTGGGGAGGCTCGGATCTCAGCAGCCGGGCTGGAGCACAGGGCAGCACCCGAGGGCCGATGGCTCCTCCTGCCCAGAACTTTCTGGTGGAATTCAGCAGCAGCAGCATTCCAGCTGAGCCATGAGCCAGCCTGGCCATGCTGGGGAGAGGATGGGGCCCAGCCCTGCTGGGAAGGGGCCCGGCGGCATTCCCGGGAAGGGGCCCGGCATCAGAGGCCACCTGGCCCGGCCGTGCAGAGGGGCCAGCCCAGCCTGTTGCTTGTATTGAGGCCAAAAGTAAAAGAGAGTTTCCTGAGGTTTGCTCATTCTAAAATGTGCGGTCACAGGGGTGTGTTTAACTCTCTCATGGGCTTATCAGCATGCCTATTCTCAGAGCCAGCTAGTAATTGGTTTTGCCAGGCATGGAGGAAGCTCTTAGCAGCTTCTCTTAGAGCATCATTTCCATGGCTGGGCTCATTCCCTCCTCACCAAAACTCAATTAACGCAAAACCAGCACAGTGCTACTGTGCAACATATGAAATCTGGATTCTAGATCATCCTCCTGTCAATCAATTAATGGGCCATATGTAACATCCAAATCTTCACTAGGTCATTCTAAACATGGAGAGACAGTGTCAAAACACATTTGGAGTATGATGCAGTTTAGTTCTCAAGGCAGCAGTTTTTATGACATGTAACAAAGATCTTGAGCTGTAAGGCTTTGCTTGACTACTTCACTGTAATGGGTTATTTTTTCATAATTTATAGCAGGTTCACATACCAACTGGTCAAATTTATCTTTAATGCAAAGCCTGTGGCTTGCATAGCTTTGCTCCAAGTATAAATTAGGAGCCCTCCGACATGTACTGTCAGCAATAGCACCACAAAATTATTGTTGATTAAAATAAGAAAGAAAGTGCATTCACTGTGAATAGAGTTGAAATGCAGCAACTAAGCACAAATATTGTGTTGAAAATAAATCTTACCAGTGCAATGGTCCACTGACTATATAAGTAATTCCTGAATAATTTCTTCTTCCAATCTAATAAAAAAATAGCTATCCAGCTCTCTTTCTATTATATATATATATATATATATATATGTATATACACATATATATACGTACACTTTTTTTATCTTACTTCACAATAGCAGTCTCTGCAACTGAAATGGTGGATTACAGAGCAATATATTTTTTTATCCCTATTAGAATTTTGCTATGACTTGGATATTTAATCTGTTCATGCATATTTATCCATTTTTAAAAATCAGCTAATGAAAATTGCCTCTCACCTTGATTAAAAAGACCTTTCAGTATCTAAACTTACACTAATAAATATTAATCTGCATCCCAACAGGAAATCAAAACTGTCTTCTAATATTTAATCTGGATTCCCCCTTCTTTCTCTAATTGTTATTTTGCAGACATTTTATTCTGGTTTTTAATTTTTTTATTAGCAGAGTGATAGCATAGCCTTCAAGCAGACACCTCAGCTTCTCACTGGAAACTCACAGACTCTCAGTTTTGTAAACAAGTCTCACTCATAGCTTCTTAATTGATTTCATTTGTAGACTGTAAATGTTGTTTGCATGTTACTTCAAAAGATAGAAGAATTTAAATGAAGTGACAAAAATAGACTCAGCACTCTCCAAATTGAGGTCCTTCCTGCTTCCTAGCTAGCTTTTGTTTAAAATCCATTTCTATCCTGTGTTCTTTTTATGAGGTGTGTATTGAGTTCAGAAGGAATTCAACACTTTTGTGTGGCTTATAGGAAAGATTTAGCATTATGCAAGGCTTCCCATGGAAATATTGCCACAGGCTAGGTTTTGAAGGAAGAGCTGCCCATTTGGGTAGTAACTATCACATTTGGTAGAATCTATTGAAAACCAAAATTTGGTCTTTCCACTTATCGCAGGATGCAGTTTAAAATACTGAGAAATTTAGAAAACAATTTTTAATGCTTAAAAACATTTAAAATGCAAGTGAACATCCAGAAAAACAGAAGTCTTAACTTTCCATAAGTGTATAAAGACCAAAATGTAACTGGTATGAAGAGCAGGAAAGGTAGGCAAGATCAACTATCACCCAGAGGAAAAAAACAAAACAAAACAAAAAAACAAACAAACAAAAAAACAGAGAATTAAAAGGGGCTAAGGAAGTATAAATCTCAGTTATTTTGAGCTTCTGTGGACTTTTCAAAGACAATATTTGATAAAAGTAACCTTTTGTCGTTATTAAAATAAAATCTCCAAAAGCAATAGGGTATTATTCCATCACATGAACAAAAGTGAGACCATTCTTTGACATCATCTGCTCTTTTTAGTCATCTCATCTGACTTCTAGACACTATCTATACAAGCTTGTTTTTCTCCATTTCTAGTCAATAGAGAGAAACAAGTACTTCTAAATAGCACAATTCATCCAACCTATTTTAGTTATCAACCTATAAAGGAGATGAATTTCACCCTGAAAAAGTCTGGCTTTTGCCAGAGAGAAGAGAGCCTGGAAAACAAATGTATTCAAATCCGTATTGTAGTTGCCTGAAGTTTGAAGAAATGCATCCATCTCTACACACAGATAGCAAGAAACCTAAACAAAACCTCCTGTTTCAATTTTTTTCCTCTCACTATCCCTATTTTATGCAGCGAAAAATACTGTTTTATTCGCATCACATCTGTACCTACAAAAAAATGCAGTGATCACAGATCTGTTGTTTCCATCCATTTTTTACACTGCTGGTGGGATTTTTACCCCATTTATGGATGAGTTCCAGAGACTTCTACCTAGTGGTATGTATATCATTAGCACACTGCTCCACTAACACAGCAATTGTTCAGAGAAAAGGTGCCTGTTAGAGATGGCTCTGATACTGATCAGAATTTTCTGTACCCACATAGAGAACAACTCAATGCAGAGAAAGAAAAGTAACAAAACTTGAACATTTTCTAACTGCCAGTGTTGTTTTAGAACTTTAAATGCTTTCTAGTAATTTAAACAATAAATATATTTGTTCAGAAAAAAGAAACTAACCACAAAGCCAACAAAAAACCCTTTATAGTGGTTTAACAGTGGCCACATAATTAACACCATAATTAATAGCACCTTTAAGTTTTCAATAAATAAAAAAGTAGGTCTATAGCTCATTCTAAATATGAACAATCAATGTACCCTTCTTAACCAATTCTTATCACTTGTGTGAATTACTATTCAATATATTTATCTTGTTTACAAGCTATGGATTCACTTAAAGTACTTTGAAAGATGAATGAATGAAATCAAATTCTCTAGGATGAAACTTCAGTTTAATTCTATCCAGTTTATTTATTTATTTTCCTTTCCTCAGCAAATGAGGGTAGAAAGAGTGACAAAAGAATGCAGTAGGGATGGAAATAAAAGAAAAAAATCTTTAAAATTATTCCAACATTTTTCTTTACAGATTTTTTGACAGTGGATGTAAAAAACCACAGTGGTTAGTGTGTGACCATTTCTTAGGCTCATCCTTTTTACTGCTGAATCCCCTATCAAGATATTGTCATATTTGTTGAGTTCAGTGGTGTGGTCTCTTTACCATATGGGTCTATGTTCTGACTGTACTGTCAGCAAACTGCATATTCATGGTGCCATTTCTGTCTCAAAACTAATCTGTTACTAGCAAAACTTCCATACAACAACACTAAAAACAGAATGTTTTAAGATAAATATGAAAGAAAAATATAATTAGATAGGTAATAATTCTAAATTATCTAATCTTATAATCTTCACCGTCTGAATTATAATATTGCTCCTAATAATTTGAAGCAAATGGCTAAATTTTAGTATTTGATAAACTAGCCTACATCAAAAATGTGGGGAATGAAGAGATCCTGTGTACTTCATCATGAATAGAGTCCAGACTGTTTCTCATGTTGGGACATTTTACATCATCCTATTTTAAACATACATGCCTAGCTTGAAAAGGCTACCACCTCATGTGGAAAAAACAGCAACAGCAATACCCTATAGGAAACATATAGAGTGGAGGGAGAAAGCAGCCAACAAAATGAATTAGGAAAGCTGGTATCTGATAATTAAATCTTCCCTTGGCAAAAGTTTAGTGATATTGGTGCTGGAGCTATTTTGAAGCTCCACAGGGGCATATAAATAATAAGACCGAAGACGATAGTAAAACAAGGAGTTTCTTTAGCTGCTGGTTACTTCAGGAAATGCTGTTGACAACATGCATACTGTTCTCACAGTGCTTTACAGCAACAGCTAGCAACAAAAGGGATCAGTTCATGATGAGTTGAGAAGGAATAAATCAGCTCTCAAAAAATGCTACTTATACAAAATACACTAGGACAATTACTATAAAGTACATGAACAATTACTACTATGTATGCATAAGTAATCGTCTGTGCAAATAGTAAAAAGTATCACATCTCAATAACGGCTTTATTGATAAAAAATATTTTAAAGAAGCTCCTGACAAAGAAAAACGTGTGGCAGCCTTAATCCGTTTATAAGAACTTGCAATTATAGTAGAGGATGGCCCTTCATTATCACTTCCAAGTACTTCCGACCAACAAAACTATTTTCAATGGCACATAAGTTATTCAAATTATTCACAATATCTTTCATATCATGTTGTTATTGGGGGCCGGTTTATGAAAAATAATAATCAAAGTACAATGACCATTTTCTAGAAAAAGGATAAGGCTTTCATTGAAAACTCAACAGGCTTCTTATCTTAGAATGACTTTCAGACAGCCTTTGTGCTAGACAGGTCTATATCCCTTTTCCCGTGAAAATTTATTAGCAGAATTTATTCCCGTCAATTTAGAAATGAATTTCCCAGAGGCTTGACAGAGAGCCAGAAGATTAGATTCTGTCTGCAGCAAGCATGATCCAAACTTGCAAATTCATGACTTGTGGTCCAACCTCATGAACTAAGAAAAAATGGGATGGTCAGTTGTCTCATCTGAAGTTCAAACCCTACAGAAATACTTGATCAATTGAATGGGAAGGGAAGGTAGAGAGGCCTAAAATTGCAACAGGTTAAAGCAATTAGTTTGTCTAGTAACACGAAAGAGAAGAAACTTAAGTCTGGCATGTATATGCTAGTTCTAGACTGGGAAAGGAAATCGGATCTGAGATACCAGGAAAGACACAAGGGAGAAAGAAGTAATCACTGCAGCTGTTTGCTAAGTGCTGGTAATAGCCTTGGTCATCTAAACTGACTGAAACGTAAAAAAATATAATTTTAAGAGTAAATATGTTTGAAGTAATAGACTCTGAAAATCGATTCAACAAATGTTTGGGTAATAGTGATACAAGAAGCTTAATGTTGAATGTATCACCTATACTAAAGCCTTCTAAAAAGATATACCTAGTCTTAGGTAGAAAAAGTACCTAAGCTATACAAGTTGCACAAGTTATAGCAGACTCTACAGAAAATAATGTTTTTAAAACATGTTGCTTTTTATTTTCTCTCAGGTTGTGCTTTTCTGATCACATTAACAAGTAACTAAAGGGTCACAGCTGAAGACATTTTGCACTGAAGGGGAAATCAGCATGCACCTTGAATACCCAAGACAGTCAGGTGCTGACAGATTAGTTAGAACATCTTTCCTCAGAATCAGTCTTAAAGATCAAGAGAACATTGTGGGGTTTGTTTTAAGGCAGAGGCACCTCTAGACACCTCCTGAAGAAGAGAGCAGATGATAATTGATGTTTGCTGGACAGCATGATGTGCAAGCAGAGTGATTTATTAGCAATTAAAACTAAGGCAGAAAAGCATCAACTCAATTCTTTTCCTTTAGAGGTAGAAAGAAAACCCCATAAAACATTAGAAACTGTTACTGATGTTCTCTAGTGGCCTGAAAGAATAAATGGTCATTTGGTATTTTGTAAACTGCATTTCAATTTAAATTGAATGAATACAGGAAAGCAGCAGTTATATAACTGAACAAATGCTGATCATTTAAAGCTTTTATTTCATTGCTGAAGAGCCCAGCTTGTGATGGGACTTAGAACAACCTTTTCTTTGTTTCTTTTCAAAGGTCGAAAAAGCAGTAGCAGCTTACAATGAAAACAATTCCAACCAAACAACAGAGGGATGCTGCAAAAACCCACTGGTCTTTATAACAACAACGACAAAAAAAAGCAAACATATGTTTTCGAAAGAAAACTGTGCTGGTTTCACATGGAGAGGTGGGGGGTGGGAAGCCACCCGAATACAGCAGCATAAGGCCCGGAAAGAAGAGAGCTGTCCCCTCTCTGGAAACTTCCCCATTGGGCTGCGGGGAACAATCGGAGAGCTGATTTGGTAGTTGACATCCCAGGTGGCCAATGAAAGGGTTGTTTCGTTTTCATAAATCACATTGGTGGGGTTTGGTTCAGGCTCTTTTCGCCTCCAGCCTCCAAGGAGGGCAGGTGAGCTCCAGCCAGGGCCCTGGCCCGGCCTCGGCTCTGCGGGGGGGGCCCTGGCCCGGCCCAGGCTTGGTCCGTGGGGCCGCGGCTCGGCTTCCCAATTCCGGCTCGGCCCGGCTTTCCCTCTCCATGCAGCATGGCCGAGCGGGAGATGGGATAGCCACTGAGGGTCTCCCTTCCACCTGCTCTGAGAAGAGAGGCCCCAGCTAACAATGCGGTGGAAAGAAGTCCAGCCTTTTGCCATGTGGTCTCGGCGGCCACGTTTTTCTCAGCATGGCTTTAGCCCAGCTCCTTCACTTTCTGGATGCAAGTTTAACCCTTTTAGTGCCTGGATGAGACTCTAGATCTCCTGAGCTCCCCAGAATGAAAGGAATAAAGCAAGAAGAATTACTGAAGTCAGCAGAATGAAGATTAAGTTGCAGATGGGAAGAGATTGAAAAGATGCCACTCATAAGTAGCTGAAAACATTTTTTTGTGGGCTATGAAGGGACTGTGACTACACTGAAATTCCTTTAAACTGTGAAAATACTTGGGGGAGGTTAAAGTGCTTGAGAAAAGGATCTTTTGCCCCGAGGGAATGAGGCTCTCTGTTTTGGGACTGGAAATATGGACAGAGGCAGATGAAGAGAATTTTGGTTTTCAGCAGCCTGCCTTTAAAAGTAGTACCCCAAGTGTGCAGCATAACCCATAACACGGCTCTGGAGGGATTGTGGTGATGGGAAGAAATCATAGTTTGTAGATCCAGGTGTATGCAAATTGTGGGAGTGAAGACATCCCCTAAGCCTAAATCAAAAAAGGGACTTTTCTCTCTAGAGTGAACTGAAATGATTATTTAAGTAAATAACTGACTGAAGTGTTCTCTGTATGTTACTGTTAAGAAATGTGAAAGATGACGGAAGGGGGAAGGAGGGAATAATCTAGAAATCTTATTCTGAATTGTTTTGTGTTACTAATAAATTTCTTCTTATACCCTTTTGAGTTTTAAGCCTGCCTTGTTTTGCTCCTAAATCCTATCTCTAAAATAAATTAAATATATTAAGATTGGCAAACCCAAGTCACACCATGACAAAAACCAAACTTACATTTTTTTAGGACTTACAGCTTTCAGATGCAGAATGTGAATGTTTAAATAGTGCCACATAAAGCTTCCAGCTTCCTTATGCCATGGAACTGATCTTCAATTACACAGATGTTTTAACTGGAAAGTAACACTGAAATTATTTATCAGTACTAGCCATTTCTCCCACTTCACCTCAATAAGGCCTCACTCAAAGGGGTTTACCGTGGTCCATGTACTCTGGGTTAGATGCACCGGAACAATACAATATTCTCAAGAGATCTGAGCAAGCAAAAGCACACTGGCAAACTGGAAAATCAGGGAACTTTGGTAAAAGGCCTAGTGCAACATTTAATCAACATAAGCACTTTTCACAGCATTAATCTGGACAATTCAACTCAGCAAATTTCAAACTCATCTGATATTAAGTTACTCAAAATGTTCCAAGAAGAGGGAACTAGAAGAAAGAGAGAAAGACAGAAAACATAGCTACCAGCTCCTGGGCTCCAGCAGTGCCCACATAGAAAGCCAAAGACCAAGGTAAGGTCAAGACTTGCCAGACTCACCTGCAGCTTTTGAAATCCTTGGGCCTTCAAAGGCCTTCCCCCCATGTGGGACTTTTGGTCATTTGGCCATTCAGGAGCTGGGTTAGGAGCGGGTGGAGCTCTGCCTCTGGAGTGCCGTGACTGGGAGCTCTGCAAGGCTGGGATATAGGCTCCTGGGGCTTTGGGGCTGGTCACTGCCTGGCCAGGACAAGGCCTGACCTGCCCCTGCCCACCTACACACACACTCATCCCAAAATGTCTGGAGACATCAATCACTTCAGGCTCTGGCTGCCTCCTCCTTTTACCTTCCTATTTAGTTGTAGCAAATGTAGCAAATGCTGGCTGGCAGAGCTCTTCTGCTGTAATATTTCACACATACCCCACTGTCATGTATTCAGAAGTCATAGCTGCATTCCAGTAGGACACAGATGAACAAAATTACATTGTCAAAGAAACACTGAAGAGACAGGTAGATATTTTTGTGTGCTCCAAACTAACGAAAAAATTCCGTATGAACTTCATACTGTGGAGGTTGAGGAACTGTGGTAAGTAACTGAGGTAACTGAGGTCAACAATGACCTCACACATTCTACTAAACATGACACAACACTAAATATTTTCCTAGACTTCACCAATGCCACTGCACTTAATTTCTGGACTAAGGTTCACAGCCCATGGAGGATGCATGAGATCCTTCTACTGAATCTGCTATAGTGTTCAGGAAAAGAGGACTACATTTCAGTCACTCCAGGTCCACTGTAATACAGAAGTCATTCATTACAATTTTAATCACTCATCATAAAGCAAAACAACAACAAAAAAGGAGAAATAGCACCATACATTGTTAACCTAAAGTTCCCTTCTGGTATGATTATCTAAGAACAAGCCTATGATAGAGGTTACTACAGATGGGGAAAAATGCATTGCCACTGTAAAACAGGGACAATGAACAACAGCTAAATTTCTGTCCAAAAGGACAGTTCTACTCCCTTTTCCTCATCAGGTGCTCCACGACAGCCCCACTCTGTGGCTGTCAGCTGTTTGATTAGCCCATCTATCTCTAGTCCAGATCTGATAAGCTCATCTATCAGTGCACTGCTGCTGGGAAAGGGCTGCTCTTGCCTCTTTGTGTCCTTCCTCCTTCTTTCCTTCAGCCACTTTTAGAACCATCCTTCACATCTTGTACTGGATATGCTGGTTCCTGGGATGACTGCATCCACAAACCCAAAAGTAAAAGCACTTTTGCATGACTGCAGGTGATCTTGGATCCCCGGGTTATTTATGACTGGAGTTTAATGGAAATGCATGGTGAGGAATAGGGAAAATGGATATTGCATTTTTAATAACAATGATCTCTTTAATTTATTTTGGATTTATTTCATGGTGATTGTAACTGTACATTCCTTATTAGTGGAGGTGTGTTCTGAAACTCTGTTTTAGTTGTTGATCTTTGGGTCTTTTCTTTCCACTTTATTGTTTGAATATTTTAGTTGAGTGTTTTAGTCTGAAGTTTGATGCATGAATGATAACTTTGCCTCTTCTTCCTTGTTTTAGAGTGTTGATATTTGTTTCATTTCTGACTAATTAAATTATAGAAGCACATGTAGCTTGATGTTTCAGGCATAGCTTGTACACAGTCATCTTCTGTCTGGCCTTTTACCACCAATGATAAGTCATGTTCTTCTGTGAACGTTCATTTGCACTGTGGATTTGCTCAGCCTTCATTTTTATTAAACACACACAATATTCAAAAATTTTTAACCCATTTTAGAGATAAAACGTCATGGTTTGGTCATGTCACAAAGCTTTTTTTATTTTCCATCATTGTCCTAGAGTTACATCTCACTGATCCTCAGCTTTTTCATTGGGTTGCGCCACATGCTCAAGTAAAGTGCAATCATGTCACGCTATCTTGAAGTCCTTGTTATTTTCAATAATACATGGCAGAAATCTCTCCACATTGAAAATCTTACATTATCCTATGCTGCTGAATTTATCCCATTTTAGAGCTCCTCTACTCATTCTATCCAGATAATTATTGATTGTTATTCCTCTGCTTGCTGCTGCACTGGTAACTCTTCAACACTGTGTTAAAAGAAACATTCAGAAGCCTCATCCTCACAGGCAGCCAGTAGCAGACTGCCAGCCAGTTAAATATTTGTATTCACATTACCACCTGTTCATAGGACTTTCATGTTCATTTACTTTCTTGGACATTATCACTTCACCCATTCCTTCTGTCCTTTGCGTAGTCTGGATATGAACTTCATGCTATTACTTTTTTTGCTGTATGAACAGTCCTTGAAAGGCAGAACAAGAGGTCACAGAAGAAAGAATTGCTAGGTCTTGTCTCCCTTACAGTCATCATCATTTTGCGATGTTTCTTCCTGAATGCATTGGCACTAGAAAAAGCCAAATGAACATAATGTCCAGAGATTATTTGGATTCAGAATATGAGGGCAAAGACAGCTTTTGGATAATGGCATCAAATACTATTTCTTCTAGGCAGTTAAATGAAAATGTTTTAGATCTGTGGTATTTGTATAAACTGAAATTCAGAAGCCCCAGAAATCAGTTTTCAAGTGAAACAATACTCCACATTTTATTTCCATGTTGTTTTTACATTTTTCCTATATTGTAATGGAGTTATACACTTTATTCAACATAATCAATTTTAAAAATCACTTCTTAAATCTTTATAAAATTTTGCTGCTATTGCAGTTACTGTATTGTATAGAAAGTCAGTGGAAGAACTCACCAGAAGACTGGAGGGAAAATAGTCTGTTTTCTCTTGACATCAGTTAGATATAACGATTAGTATTAGCAGATCTTATACAAGACACATAGTGCAGATAAGAATAATCAATGCCTTCATGAAGAAAAATATTTCAACCAGTGGTAGCAATGTGCCTTCAGCAGGTTTTGGGTGAAATAATATTAAAAATTTGCTATCAGTCCCGCTTAATTTTTATTTGTCCCACGTATGCACTTTATAAAGGTTTAATATCTATAAAATGCTTATCTGAGAACTAAAGAAAAACAAAGAGTTATGTAGGGTTTATTCCTGGATCTAGAATTAAAGAGCTCAGATTCAGTTCTGAGGTGTCCCAATTCTTGTGTGCTTTAAAGAAATCACTTAATCTGTGTATGCATTGTTCCACTTTAGATTATGCAGCTTTCAATCCACTAATATTATGGGATAATGAGCTTCATTGTCTCATCTAAATGCAAACAATAATAAACAAATACACATAATAAACAAGAATATTTTAGGTGTAAGAATCTTTACTGATCTGTAAGGAACAGCCAGCAAAAAGTAGCCAGCATAAATCCACAACACTGGTGGATTTAAATGAACTCTTACTGTCTAAGATGCAAGTTATAAGACACTTTGGAGATGAAATTGTGTATTTTATGTAGACCTAATTCCCTTTTAATAATGAGTACAAGACTCACTGCCTCAGAAGGGTGACAGGCAATTATGTCCCACATGCAGAACAATTTTGTCTCAACTCATAACGAAAGCATCACGTTATATATAGGGTTGAATTCCAAATTTATTTTGAATTCTTTCCTCTTGCTGAAGTAACAGAGCTTCTCTGACCTGTACATAACAGACAGAGATAATTTTACACAATAGTTATTGGTGGTGCCACAGACAGAAGCAAAGAAGAGAACATGAAAATTAATGCTCCAAGACTAAAACTGGGAAGAAAAAAAAGGATTTTTTTGCCTCACCTGGGAAGGAAAGAGAAGGATAGGAGAGTTCAGTTAGCAACTACACAGTATACGTAATTTGCTAAAAAGCTTTCCCTTTGGAAAGGAGATTTTAGCTAACTGTTGTGTAGATGGAAGTGGGGTTAAATGAATTTCTGTGAAATGTTCTTGAACTAAGAATAGTTGCAATTTTATCTGCTATCACAGAGAGTTCTATTAACCAGCTTAATTTTTCAAGTTTAATTTCTCACACAAAAACAAAAATGTTTTGAAAAGTACTTACCCATTTCTCTTTAATTACAAACTCTTTGATTTAAATATTAAATTGTGTGGTATGGAACCCCAGAAGACTGTAGCTGCCATGATGGTGAAGTGGGACACAAAAGCAGTATCAGCCTTCAGGGTAAGTTCCTGTATATTTATATACAATATATGTTTTGGCTTATGACTAGAAATGACAGTGAACATCAGCTCATAAAAATCTATGGAATGACCCACAAGGAGATTTATTCTCAAGTTTTTGGAAGAATAAGCCCCTAGCTACTACAAATAATTTGTATCCATTCATTTGATAATTCACAAGTGGTTCAGAAATGTTTGTTTACTGCTAGCTGTTTATTTTATCCATTATTTTTATCCACCTTGTGTTTTCTTTCTCTACAAACCTGTTGTATTTGATTACTGCTGGACAATTGATGTTACTGGTCCCTTTACAGGGGGATACTCATATCCTCATTTTAATGTTATGTGTAGAATTTTATTTGCTGCTCTCTTATTGTATATCAAAAAAGTAAAGGAACACACATTCGATCATCTTTCCCTATTGCCTATTTACTGAAGAGTTTCTATAGCCCCAAACAGACCTACACATGAAACTCTTTAAAACAGTCAGATTTCTGCCAGTCATGATCCAAGATACAATTCCAAACAATATCATGACCAACCTGATCTCCCTTTATGACAAAAGCCCTGCTTGCTAGATCAGGCAAGAGTAAACGAGGCAAAGGCTGTTGGATACTCAGATTTCAGTGAAATGTTCGACACCATCTCCCACAGCATTTTCCTGGAGAAGCTGACTTCTCAGGACTTAGATGGGTGTACTCTTTGCTGGGTGTAAAACTGGCTGGATGGCTGGACCCAGAGAGTGGTGGTGAATGGAGTTACACCTGGTTATTGGACTGTGACTAGTGGCATTCCTCACCCCTCAGTACTGGTGCCACTCCTGCCTAACATCTCTATCAATGATCTGGATGAGGGGATTGAATGCACCCTCAGTAGGTTTGTAGGTGACACCAAAGTGCACAGGCAAGTTGATCTTCTGGAGGGTATGAAGGCTCTGCAGAGGGATCTCAGCTGGATCAGTGGGGTAAGGACAACTGCATGAGGTTCAAACAAAACAAAGTGTTGGGTCCTGCACTTGGAATGCAGCAACCATGGGCATGAAAGAGCATGTGAAAGAGCAGCTGAGAGCTGCTCAGCAGAAAGGGAAAGCTGCTAGTTCAAGATGCCTAGATATTTGCCAGCAATGTGCCCAGTGGCCAAGAAGGCCAATGGCATCCTGGCCTTTATCAGCAATAGCGTGTCCAGCAGGACCAGGGCAGTAATTGCTACTGGTTAGGCTGCGCCTCAAATCCTGTTTGGACATCCTCATTGCAGGAGTTTTGGACTCCTCATTGTTTTCTGCACCTGAAAGGAGTTCATAGGAAGGTGGGGGTCAGTCTCTTCTGCCATATCTCAGGTGAAAGGACAAAAAGAAATGGCATCCAGTTGTACCATGGGAGGTTTAGATTAGTTATTAGGAAAAAGAAATATTCACTGAAAGAATGGTTAGGCACTAGAATAAATTTCCCAGGGCAGAAGTGTAGGGTCTCTGGAATTGCTCAGGAGGCATCAGGGTTGTTGAGGAAGGCATTCAGTGCAGGAGGCTGGCAGCAGCTGCAGTGCCAGCCGCAGGCTGAGCCCTGGGTGGCCGGACCCCAGACAAGAGGCCACGAACTGGCACCAACCCTTTGCATAACAAAGGATATGGGGATCTGTGGTGCTGTCTAGATGACAGAACACTCAGACACTCAGCAGGAGCCAAGGGCTACAGACTTTCATATGTTTAGACTGCGAGGGTATAAAAGACCAGGATTTCCTTTGTTCCTTTTTTGTAGTAACGATTTCACAAAGCATGAAGAGAAATTCTAAAATTTTATTGAGAAACACAAACAAGTGAAATTCTCAGTCAATCACTCTCTTTTTCTGCAGTTTAGAAGTGTTTTAACACTCAACTAATATTTTTAAGTTAGTTTCCTAGCATATACTTTAGTATTTCTGAGTTTAAAATTACATATTCTTAAAATTAAAAAAATATATATGACTTAGTGGAAAAAAAATATTAATTACAGGTTGAACATTCACACGACCAGATAAAGATGATATTTAGAATTATTACTTCAGAGTAAAACCCAACAAGAAAAAAATAAGTTTCTGTAAAGTTAAGTAAGCTTTAAGCATAACAATAAATAAATAAATATTTTTACTGTCAAATTTCAAAAGCACCTTTCATATAAACAATTTACAGAGCATCTTGAGATAAAGAGACAAAATAAGTAACCAGTAGTATGATTCCTGGGGCTTTCCTGTGCTTGACCAGGAGCTGTACTTTGGTAATCACTGATGGTCTCTTGCAGCTTGGGATAGTCAAGGATTCTATGATTCTATTATCTGATCATTGCCAGTTAATAAATCTCTGTCTGACTATGTAGTAAATTGCCTTATGTGCACATCAACATAATTTTTTTTGACCAAAAAATGCTTGCTTTTTTTTTTTTTTTTTTTTTAGCAATTTGCACTTTTTAAGAATGGAGCCTAAGGAAAGCATTCTTATGAATTTTAAAGAACAATAGAAATTACTAATATTAGTCATTGAAAAAATTTAATGTCTGAAA
Source organism: Muscicapa striata striata (assembly GCA_030060385.1). Classification (NCBI taxonomy): domain Eukaryota; kingdom Metazoa; phylum Chordata; class Aves; order Passeriformes; family Muscicapidae; genus Muscicapa; species Muscicapa striata. Next base: position 3,122,554 of record JAREIS010000070.1, read on the forward strand.
ATTGAGGAAATATATCCATTCACGTAATATTTGCCATTTCATTTCTGAAATGGAGGACATTTTCCTGCAGTAAATGTCAGTGCAAGTTTTGAGAAAATATCTCATGTAATTATTTGGACTTTTTAATTGAGTCTGATTTACTTACAGACATTTTTCCACTCAAATGGGCAAGCAAGATATTGCTAGCTGAAATATATTTCAAACCAATGCATTTTAAACAAATGCTGTTTAATACAAATGATTGATTTAGAACAATCCCAATCTGAAAGCAGAAATGTGTGTAATCTTTCAAATCAAATAGGCTTAAATTTCATCTACCTAAAAAGTTTTAAAGGAATTGTTTACAAGAAAGAGTTATTTGCAGAAATTACATTGGAGAAGAAAGCTGAATAATATCATTAGAGCAATATCTTTGAAAATACAATTTGCAAAGAAAATGAGGCAAGACATTCAGTATGAATATTTCATTACATTCAATTGAAAATTCAATTTTAAAATAAACTGAAACATCAAGACTTTCTGTATTTTTGAGAGGCTGAGTAGAACATATTCTTTCTGTCTGTTAAAGTTTGCGAGCAAACAAAGAATATCCATGTACACACAAAGATTCTACCAAAACCCCAGCCTGGAAAGCTTAACATCAGCTTCAGCTGCACTCTGTAAGAATGCACATTTCACAGACATTTTCTTGCCTAAATGTCAGCAACATGCACACTTATTAAACAAACTGTCAACAATTGAAAAGGGTTTGCTCTGGCTGAATGTCATCTGCAAGTTGTTAGGAGTCTAATCTCACCATCTGACAAATGTTAATGGTTTAGCAAGGCAGCAGATCCATTCAAAAAAGAAACGTTCCTCATGAGCAGGGAAAGCACAAATGGCACCTTATAGTAATAACTGTTAATATGACTTGCTTATGCAACAGCAATTTCAATCAGTCTTTATAAATCCGTGTCTGATGCAGACATTTACATTTCCGTTATTTTGCACATCCACCTGTATGAAGATTCCTCAATCATTCATATTCATGTGCACCGAAGAAATAAAATTTAAAAAACCAACCAAAAAAAAAAATATATATATATAGTTCCTGAGCTGGAGAAATTAAATAAGTGGGTTTGCTTTTCAACTCTATTTCACATCTTCAGGCAAACAGAAATAAATGACGATTGCTGTCCACTGAAGGGTGAAGAAGGCGAAAGCACAGCTTTTCACAGCTCCTATTAAATTTGATGTAAATCCCTTGTTATTTTTCTGAGGAAGTCTCAGCAGTTCTGTAACACCCTGGTTCTTTGCTTTCCTTGTTCACAGGGCTTGTTTTTAAATGAAGGGCTATTTCTTACAAATCTTATGGATAAAATCAAACTTGAATTGATTATTATTATTGCAAGATAGACTTGTTACCGGGGGAAGGGATGAAATCAAAGAAAAGGATATTAGAACCATAAAATCATAGAATGGCTTGTGTTGGAAGGAACCTTCAAAGATCATCTAGTTCCAAGGTACCTGCCATGGGCAGGGATGCCTTTCACTGGATCAGGTTGCTCAAAGTCCCATCAAACCTCACCTGGGACATTTCCAGGAACTGGATATCCACAGCTACTCTGGGCAAACTGTTCCAGTATTTTGCAACCTTGTCAGTAAAGAATTTCTTCCTTCCAGTTCAAAATTGTTAACCCTTTTCCTGTCGCTAGTGTTCCTGAATAAAAAGCTCTTCCCCATCATTCCTGTATGTTCCTTTTGAGTTTGATGTGTAAAGAGTGAATGTTGAATCATCTCTGTAAAGTAGTTACAGAAAACTGATAAATTGGTATGCACTCTTAATAAACAGCTGTGATGGTAAAAAAACACTAAGACCATAAAACTATCTTTAATATGGCAAAAATGTATTTTTATGAGGAAGAGAAAGTCAGGATAAACTTAGTCATACACAATTTTATTCTTTAACTCTTTATGATTATTCTGCAAGGACATAGATCACATTCTTGGTTAGTTTAATAGGAAGAGGGCTAAAAAATGCTTTTCATTTTCTGTGGATTGCCAAGTTCAGAATTAATTATTTTAAACAGGACTTTGCTAAAGATGTAATTCAAGACATCATCCCACATGGAGGTTAAGGTTCTTAGTTAAGCTTTAGAGAGACATTTATATGCTTAAAATATCATAAGATTTGCTATTTTTTATTAAATTTTCTTTTTGTAACTTATCTTTTCCCATTTTCCTACATCTACAATTGATCCTGCTTTTTTCTTTGCTTTATTGAAATTTTATAACTTAATTCAACCTGTTTAATTTTTTTGCTATTGGCTGTCTACCTCCTATATTTCCTATTTCTATATCTTTGGTTCGTGGAGGTTTTTTTTCTTCCTTTTCACTGTCACTGGAGAGACACAGAAGGGTGTTTTATTTACTCTCTGTAGAGTTAGGAAGACACTTGAACAATCAGTAGCCTTTAGCCTAGAATCCCTTTTGGCAACTTTCAATTTTTTGTTTCAATAGTATTAGTCATTTTACAGGCTCAGACTGATCCAAATCAAAACTAAACTGTTTATATTAGCTGAGCAGAGATCGCTTCCCATAACCTTCCCATAGGAATTTTTCACTATGTGCTGTCATCACTGTACCTGTTGACAAGCTTACTAAGGTGTTGCAAAGAAGTTCTCTCAGACACAGGGGATTTTTTTTCTATGCTAAAATTTTGTAGTTCCTTACATTCTTAAATTGTCAAATTTGGAAGATGAGGAAGAAATTTATTTAACCAAGAAAATGCTAGTATTATCTTAGAAAAAAGAATTGCTTCAATAAATGAAAGTCTAAGAATAAAATAAAAAATGTTTCCATAATTAAATTAAAAGGACTTATTCTCTAATGGATTAATGTCTATAGAAGGAGAGAATATACTAAAATGCAAGTTTCTTTGCATGCAAGAAAACCACAGGTTGTGATCAGGGTTACTTTCAGACATTTTAAATATTTCAAGGTCGTTTTCAATGTAACAAAATATACAAAATTTGACAAAAATAACCTCCCAAATTCTATTACTCATCACAGTATCTTGCTTATTTGTTCCTACAGTTTTTTAGTGAATTTATTGTCTTTATCTTAAAATAGATTAGGATCTGTATTATTTTATTTTAAAAGCTATTTTAGAATTTCACTTCTCTGATAGTCAGAAAACTTCTGATCCTGATCCATATAACCCTGCCACAGTACTTCAGTGCATTCATAAAACTAGTCATATCCTTCATGACATTCAGGTTAGGATAGGGATTCAGAAGTCTCTTAACTGATGATAGAAAATGGTAGTGGTGTAACTGATAATGTAATGCAAACACTCTCCACTGCAGAAGTCTCTCAGGAATGACAACTGTTAGATTTCTCCACCAAATACTCACTTGGATGATATTTTGGATACATTACAGTAACTAGCAAAAAAACCTCACAAAAGTTCATCTTGAGAAAGGCTCTCAGATCAAGATACCTTGGACTGACTGAATTCATTTTAGGTAACGAGGTGGACAAAGTTGGAGTTAAACATATGGTTTCATTGTTCTTATTCCCATAAAAATATGTAAAAGCATGTATTTTATTAAATCAAGTAAATCATCTTTTCAGAATGACTACACTGAAATGTTTAATTTTGAACTGGAGAGCTCTAGAGATTTAAAAGTAAAGAAGCTCAAAATTATAAACAGTATAGAAGCTTGTGTCCTAAGGAAAGGAAGGGGATCATTAAGCAAACAGAGGCTACCTAGATGAATCATGCCTTTGTAAACAACAGAAAGAGGAAATAGATGCTTTAGGAGACAGTGTCTGACAGCAAGGAAACTATGTATAAAAAAAGGCCGTTCCAACTATGTCTATCCAACAACATTTTCTTAATGCAAGAGATAGTAGAGGTCAGAGTTTATGATATCAGACTAATCTAACATCTCTTTTTCATAAGTTAACTCACCTCTTAATCAATAACAATGCAGTAAACATCTAGCTAGATATAAAAAAAATCTTTTCATTCCGCACCTCAGGAGAATTTTCCTGTAAAGTGACAAAATGCAGTTATTAATTCCGAGCCAGTAAGATGGTGCCTCCTGTGTCCTTGGACATGTGCTGGAAGCTGGAGCCTGCAGGGCCAGCCTCAAAGAGGAGAGGCTGGAGCCACAGCTTACCAGCCAGGGCAGACAGCTCTGTCAGACCCACTGCAGAACACAGCTGAGCCCTCAGACAAGCTGATGGCACCTGTGGCAAAGCACATTTAAGGAGGGATAAAAACACTTCACAGCAGCTGTGAGAACTGGGAGAAGTGAGGGGGGAAAGAGAAAAAAAAAAAAAAAAAGCGAGAGACACTGCCCTGCAGACACCAAGGTCACTGAAGGAAGGAGAGGAGATGCTCCAGACATTGGAGCAGAGATTCCCCTGCAGCCCCTGGTGAAAAACACACTGAGGCAGACCAGGGAAGTCTGTGATGTGGCAGCCTATGGAGAACCCTATGCCAAAGCTTGTGGGCATGCTCTGAGGGAAGATACCTGTGGAAAACCCTTACTGCACAGGTTTTCTGATAGAAACTGTGGCCTATGGAAGACCCATGCTGGAGCAGGTGAAAAAGGAGGAAAGTGCAGCAGAGCTGTTAAGATTTCATTCCCATTTTCCTGAGCCAGGGAAATAGAGGATAGGAGAATGTGGAAATAAAAGAACCTGAGAAGAATGGAATGAGGCAAGGGCGTTTTAGTTTTTGTTCTTTTTTTCTCATTCCTCTCTCTTTCGCGTTCCTCTCAATTTTTCATCAGCAATATATTAAATTAATTGTTCCAAACTGAGATTATTTTGGCTGCAATGATAATTGATGAATGAACTATGTTAATATCTCAACCAATCTCAATCTTTTACATCTAAACTGACAAAGTGTAATGAGTAATATTGAAAGGCCAGTTGTTACAGTAATGGAGTTGGAGGGTCAAGTTGGCACACACTCCTCACCCACCACCTCCGTTTTCACTAGTTACTTCCTTGTGGTGTGCCCCTATGAAACTGTAGAGGAAAAGGTCAGAAGAGGCAGCCTCTGTTGAAGAGATGGCTCAAATGTGATTGTCCTCCTGCACCCTAGTATAATGGAATGGAAATGAGAACTAGACACACAGTTTTATAATTGGCTTATTAGGGACCAGTGACAAGACATGCACCTTTTAGTGCTGTTGCTTTATTTTCTGATTTTATTTTCTCCTCTCTCAGTGTAACTCGTTCCTTCTCTGTGATTAATTTCTATCCTCTTTACCTTATTGAGCAGAAAGATTCATGCTAGGGGAAAGCACCTTGTGGGAAGACCAAGTTTTCATCATTGAATAGAAAATCTGGGCTTCTATCCGAGTTGTTGTAATAGCAGTTGCTATGGTGACACACAGGTTGCAGCAGTGGCTCTGATTCTCCCTCACAATTTCTTGCTCTATAATAAAGCAGTTGTTGCATCTATGAATGTTTTTTGATGAGTTTTCTTTAGAGAATCTCTGTGACGCCTTAAGCTCTTCATTTTCTCTTACCCATTTGTATGGATAGATTGTCAGTCCTGACTCAAGCTAAAAATCAAGGCATGAGGCAGAGGCACTTACTAATTCCTCTCAGATGATTGCTGTTGGTAGATTTGGCTGCCATATAATCAAGGAAAAGGGGAAGCTCAAGAGTAGGTGTGAGCAGTCTCCAAACTAAGCTTCGTTTTAATTCCCAGCTAGCCTTGTTCTGCTTACTTTACACTGAAGGCAGGCAGTTGTGGGTTTGACACTTCCCGGTTTGGCACTACATATATGAAAAGGAATCTCAGTCTATTAGTATTTAGAATAACATAGCAAGAGACCAGATGACTGTGGGGGACTTGAAAGTGGTTACTGTATAACCCCATATTAGGCCTACAGCAAAGCAAGGAAAAATAGCTGTTTCTATCCTTTGCCATTAATGCCCCATTATCTTCCCACCCACTTTTAGGTCAAGTAGACAAGGAGATTTGAACACTGGTCTGCAACAACTCCATTGTTCAGACATGACAGCCCCACATACTACAGTGCAGAAAAGAAGTTCAGTTCCTGTAAAAACAGGGTACATGCTCATGGGTGCAGCACTGAGTCATTATTAAACTAAAAAGAGAAGATAATAGACTTGTTTTTTAATCCATGTTTTTCCTGATTAGGAATCACATAAGTAAAAGTAAGTTATTAATGTTACATTGCAGCAATGTTTGCAGCCTCATCTAGAACATTTGAAATGCCAATTTATTGCTGCTGTCAACCAGTCTTTCCCTGTAACAGCCAATAAATAAAGCAACATATTTCATCAAGTATCTTCTCTAAATAACTTTTACTTAAATGCATAGGGACACACCTGATCTCTCCTGCTGATTTCTGGCACTTGTATGGGCAACTTGGTTCACCCTTTGTGCACTCCTTTTTAGTCAGTTTTCAAGATGTCCTCAACAGGTTATGCAGCCAGTGTCCAAAATCATTTCTATTTTATGATGCACCAGCTATTCTAAGATCTACTGTACAACTGAAGAGATCCATTCTTCTTCCCAAGCCATGTGTTTTTTTTCATGGTGCATCTGCCAGTGCTGCAGTCTTGACCATGAACTGGAAAAACTGGTGAGAGCTTTATTCAAATCCCTGATAATTTCTCTGAGTAGGTAATTTAGGTGGTTTTTTTTTATGCATGTCGCAGCATGATCCAGATTGTTCTTTACTTACCTGCTTCTTCCTACAGCTCTCCGAACTGCTTTCTGAGTAATTTTACTGATAAGCAGATTTTAAAAATCCAATGTAATTTCAAATAAGAATTAAACAATTCGGGGTGAAAGAAGAAGGGGAAGAAGAAGGGGAAGAGAGATTTTTGTTAAAGCTTTTTTTTTTTTTTTTTTTTTTTGGTCTGCTGTTGTCCTTATTTTTTATTCTGGTTAAATTACAAAAATACAAAAGATCAAGGTAGAAATGCCATATTTGGATTTGAAAACGAATCTCAGTTTTTCAAATATTGCTAGCTTTGGTTTACTCTTTTCCTCTATAAGAAGATATGGCTCCTGCAAAGTGTTATGATTTCACTAGTGCATGGCAATAGAAATGCAGTGGCTAATATTCTAGCAAAGTTTTTCTGACTACATCTTCATACTACACATATTGTTCCTACACCTGTGACTAAAATAACAACTCTAAGTAGAATTGCTTAGTTGAATCTCTATTATTTTCTTGTTCTTACTTATTTTTATAATTCAAAAATCATAGTCTCATGTTAACCTGAATGCTCTTGAAAGTGAAAAATGCATAATTGCTTTATAAGTCAGGTTTTTTTTTTTCTACTTAGGGTATTGTGTAGCCTCTAGATTGATGATATGACAGCATCTTTCTTGCTCTACACAGTCATTAGAAAGGAAATTTAACTATAATCTCAGTCAACTTCAGGCTACCACTGAATAGAAACGTGGTCTTCTGTAAAACATGCCTTGCAACAAATTGGATGTGACAAGCAGGGAAGATCAGTAGATTACAGTTCTGAAATTGTAAGAAGAATGGTTATACTCTACCCTATGCTTGTTACAGGTTTTGCCAGGACAATAGAGGAGTCAAGTGTAATTTTGTATTCTCTTCACTGTCTTTGTCCAGTAGAGGAATCATTAAAAGTATAATTCCCAACAGCATCATATCAAGCAAATCAGAATATTGTAATAAGAAAGTACCTTGGCCTTTTCACTTTTTTGCAATTTGATTGGCTTGTCATTATACTCCTTCCTAATATTTGAGTGAAGCTGTAAACAGGTAAAGAGTGGCAGTGCCAGCTAACCATGAAATTGAACAGGTCAGTGCATCATGACACTTAACATCCTATTCATTCGTTTTTCTCTTGCAGTACAAGTGCTGAAACAGAAACCGTGAGAGAGATATTTTTCTCTTTTGTCATTAATTGGATCACAGGTAAAATTGTGGTTTAGCTTTCCTTCAGATTCAGAACAGCTGATCCCTGATTTCTTTTCACCAAGGAAACTGAATGACGGCAGCAAATCTAGGTATTACTTTTATTGCCCTCTGTGATTAGAAAATAAGGTTCAGTTGATATTTCTGTCTTCATATAGTGCATATAAATTATATTAACAAACAAAATAGCATTTTATACAACACAATCTTTCCTGTGTTCTTCAAAACCAGAGCATTCTTCTTTAATCCATGCTACATTGCAGAGTGATTTAAGATACTTCTACTATCTAATCTAATTTTTCATTACTTTATCACTTCCAAAGGTGTGATACAGATGCTCCAAAAGATGGAGAAAGCTAATAGACTCTAAACCTCTGAATTTTCACTGATTTAAACACAACTTGAAGTACACAACTTCAATCACAAAGTTGATGACTATTGTTGCTAAAGAATATTAAAGGCTTAATCATGGAAAATATTTCATATGTAACAGAAAGAAATTAATAGTGGAAGGTATAAAATGCCTTATCCAGAGATATGACTGTGATTCTCTATTGATAAATGTAGATTTGTATATACCTGATTTACTTGAAGTACAACTTTTATCTGTGTGGGATGATAGAACATAACGAGTTTTTCTTCTCAAATTAGCCAAGGCATAAAACTAAATATTTGTGTTTCCTTTATGTTAGAGAAGAATAAAAATATGGGATCCCATAAAAAGTGTTCTGGGACAAAGTTAACATGAACAATTTTTAATACATTTCAGGCAGGAGAGTGAATTTTTGCTGTTTCAGTACTCTACATCATGTGAAAACACTGGACTTTTGTCTCTACTAAGTACAGATTTCAAAATGCATGAGAAAACCACAGAAATCTCTTACACATGTTAAATAATTAATACTTCCTAAATTTAATAAAATATTTTCAAATATATCTTTTCAAGGCTGAGAGAACTGCAATGAGCATTAGTTTTATTCCCAGTCCTTAATATAATAAGAATGACTAAAAATGCCTAAATAACCACACAGTTCATAAAAGACAGGGTTTTGCTCTTTTTTCCTCAAAATAATTGCAAAATGCTTTTCGACTGAAACAGACACAGGTACAGGTAGCACTATGGCTAGTTGGAAAGTAGAAGTCAATTTACATTGAGGATTTAGTGAACTGTCTTATGATATTCTAGGTCTACTTGGTTAGTAAACTAAGTTTCCTGCATGAATTTATGCAGACTAATGTGGTTCCACCAAAAAAAAAAAAAAAAAAAAAAAAAGATGTTAAAGTAGCTGATGACATTGCTATGAATTTGGTTTAAATTATTGCTCCCAGGCATGGAGCCAGATTTGAAGCTAGAGCAGTCTTTTACCTTCTGCTAAATTAGAACATCTTAGGTGTGTTCTAAGCAGAATTGCTGACACAGCCTTGATCAAAACAGGCTGAAATGCATGGCTTTAATAGAGTTGTGCAATTGTTTCCATTAGCATAAACATCTTCTGCAGCACAAGCAAAACAAAACTCGCCATTTACTGAACACAACACAGTTTTGTGGTTTTTTATCATCTGTGATTTATGAAAGAATGGATCACATTAAAACCAGCAGACTTTCCAAAAGAAATAAGTGTTTCAGCAAATGACTTCTAAAAATTAAAACCTCAGCTCAAACTCAAATTAGCAACACATAGTCATGATTTAATCAAGAACTTAAAAATGCATCTAAAAAGTTTCACATGACAGGCCACAAAACATCAGCTTTCTTCTGTCTTCTATGGATCTTCTTTTCTATGGATATTCCTTGTGAAGGACTGAAAATACTTGGTGTGTTAAAGTCTACTTAGCAGAGATACAAATGCAGGCAGAGTAGTACCACAAACTTAACCTAACTGGGATTTCAGGTGTCATTAAATGTAGCCTGAGGGAAGAATAAATGCTCAGCAGTGAAGGTACAAAGGCATATCACTAGCAAAGGTTGCCACTGGCAGCTAAACTAAGGCCCCTTTCCCAAACCCTATTTTGAGAGATGGTAGAAAGCAACAAATCTAAGATTCCCTAAAACACTGCTGTGATCCTGAACTCATGGACTTTTATTTATTCCAGGTAGATTAATTTATTTCTTTTATGATTCCATCAGCTTTCCCTTCGTCTGGGAACAGGCAGGCTATTGATGCTCTCGCAGTTCCCTGAAAGGTGTCTTTGCACTTTGGAGCTTTCATTCTAGCCCCATGTTTCTTTTCTGTAAAGCAGATTTTTCCTTGCCTCCACCCCTGACTGCATGCAGGATGGCTGCAATCTTTTGGATAGAAATACAACTTGAGCAATATATATAGAGCACATTCACTCCTCAAGGCATTTTTGCTCATATTTCTGAGCTTCCAAAGACAGATAACAAACTTAAATTCTCCACATGTGACATAAGGGGTACTGTGTTAGATAGGATTAGACAGCTAATCAGGGTTTCACAAGAGAGATTTAACTTTGTTTATGGTGATACTTAAATATCTAAATCTTTTTTCCAGACCTGTGTCTTAGTTTGTCTTCCCTCTCCTCTCCCCGCTTCTCCCCCACTCTTTCCCCTTCTTCTTCTTCTTCCTTTCTTTCAAAGACTAGAAAAATTAGCTCTTCTTGTACTGTGCCTTGAACCCAGGTATGTCCCTGTGTAAACAGCATCTATTATGTTGTTTACAATAGCATAGCTGTTGTAAAATAGCTGCTGTTTCTACTACCAGTATTGATACAACACAGGAAAACAAATGGATGAAAAAGTACCATATAAGGTAGTAAGAGAAAATCAGATAAGTTGTGTTTTTTTCTCTTCCACTGTAGAATAATTATCTACTAAAGAGATTTTACTGATTCCCTTAAAATGTTTCAAAACTTCTTATCTGTCTTTTTGCTGTGACATGAAAGTGCCAGTGGTACTCCCAGTGTTTTTAAGGAGAAGCTGTTATCTCCAAACTGAGTTAAAAAATATTTGGCTTAGAATGCCAGGAAAGAAAAAAATCATAATCTGTTTGATGGGATACACTCTAGTTGGCTGTTTCTTTAAAAAGCAGCATCTGCAATTTCTTCATATATTTCAATTCAACTTAATATACTGCAAAACTGTACTCTTTCTATATAAAAATCAACTATGTGATTTAACCAGCCTCCTAGGTGACACAAAGGACAGAATCAGCCAATGTCAGACATTTTAAATTGTACATTTTGTGGCATTGATTGCAGAAAAAAACTACCTCAAGGCAGAAACTGATTTGGTTAGAAAGGCAGGACAGTTGTTTTAAGCCTTGACCTTCAGGAAGGTGCAGTGATGAAAACTGGCATGGTTCTCAGATATGATAACAATGACTTTTAAGAAAAATTAAAGGGCTGGAGTTGAAAGTAATTATTTGTGCAAGATGGTTAAATTAATTCATTTTTCTAAAAAAAATTCAATATTGAAAAGTATCCTCTCGTAGGATGTTTGGTTTGTCTGCTTTTGGTAGTCATGTCCCTTTGATCTTCCTGCAATGGTCTATATTTTTAGCTATCATGGCAGCAAAATAAGGAGGGTGCCCTTGCCTATAAAGGCAGCAAGTAAGAAGCAGAGTGTGGGGAAAGTAATGGGTAGCACAGATTTCATAATATAAATCTCATTTTAGTTGTTTATAGGAACTCGTCCTTGGCAAATTGAAATGAATTGAGATGAAATGTGGCGTAGCAGCTCACTTTTTATCTTTTTTTCTAGACAAATTGAGAAAAAAAAAAAGTGTAAATAAGTATATATTCATGTTAGGAATCATGGTGGCTCTTCTCTCAATCAGTCTCAGACTTTGAAGGATGGATGTAGACTTTGGCAGTGCATTAACCATAGTGGAGGGAATTATGCTTTTAATCATGCTTAGGAGAAGGAATCTGTATTTAGAAAAGTGGATAAGTTACTTTAAAACAGCTTTTCACACCGTTTTGTCATATTCTGTAGTGACTTCCTTCAATTTCTCTCTTTCTACCTTTGCTTTCTTTTCCTTTCTTACATTCATTAAGGTTCTGTTCACAACAGGACTGGACCGCTGAATGTGGTGTAGTGCAAATCCAAATGAGACTTCCTTGTTAGGATCCTTTTACAAAATCCAGTAGAATTGGCCTTAAGAACTGTGAATGGAAAATCCCCCACCCTTTGCTAATACAGAAGTTGCTTTCAGTAAAATATCTGGCAAGGCAGAAAGCAGAAAGAGAAGTAGATTGATTGTGACATTTAGCTGAGTGTCAGAGGAGCAAAAAGAGCAAAAGTCTATGGACAGATCTGCTGCTCCCAAAACCATCTGGTCCAGTCTGGGGCTGGAGGGATGGGAAAATGTAAGGAAGCCCTGGTGGCTACAGGGCTGTTAGAGGTTCCAGAACTGGGAGCTCTGAGCACAAAGAGCTGCAACTAGTTTCAAAGTGAAGAGGCTGGCCAGGACAAAGAGAAGATGTGGCTGCTGAGAGCTGGGTTCAGGCCAAGGATCTGGCACTTACTTGACAAGAAGTCTGGCAAGACTGTGACTGGTTAGGCAGAGAGCATGCAATGATGTTGGATAGCTAGAGAATGAATGGATTCTGGCAGGGAGAATTTCAAATCTCCAATGGAAAAAAAAGTAGAATAAAAAGCCCAGCAGTAAGAAGCCCATTTGAATGAATAAGCAGACTAAAGAAAAGAGCAGATATAGCTAAGGGCACTGTGTTGACTTAACAAGAATACAGGGATGAAAATGGGAAGGAAAAGTATCTATAGAGTAAGGGAAAGGACTGGGCCTTTAACTGCAGATGAGACAGGGATAGCTGCAGCAGAGATTTTGCCTGGAGAATAGAAACTTGAAGAGAGAAGACAAAGGCAACATGACTGGGAGAAGAAAATTGATTTGAGAAGGAAGATGATTGTAGCAGGAGAAGAGAAAACAGTAATAATGTGTGTTTATGGGCACATTGTCAGATACAGGATTATGTTAGATACCGGAGTTGAAGTGAACACTTTTAAAAATTTTGTTATAATTCTATTATCATCAAATACAAAAAAACCCACTGACCATTGAAAAAGTGACCACTGCTGCTGTATCAGCTCCAAAGCTACACTCCAGTGCAACTGATCCAGTGACATTGATAACCAGTGCTGGTGAACATATATAAAAAAAAATGTACACTTACCCACAACAAGTCTGACCTTATATTTGATGCACTTTGTCTAGAATAATAATGAGCTCAAAAGGAAAGAATCCACAGAAATTAAAAATGTTCTAGGGTTACTGTTGCAGTAGAGGCTGCAATGGAAAAAAGAGCAGGAAATTAAATGCTGTATCATAGCATACATGTTGTAGAGTTAGATTAGGCTTCTTAAAACTACATTTTATTCTGACTCTTATTAAGTTTTAGTAGTTTCTCACCAAAATTAAGTCATTTTAATGTAGCTTTCTGAGCAAAATATTCTTTAAAGCTGCTTTTTCTGCAAGTTCTTGAGTCAGTTTTTAAGAAACTTAAATAATCAGGCAATATATCAGCTCTGACATACAGAGGTGTCTAGAAAAGCAGGAAGAATCAGCTATTTTAGGCAGTTCTCTGCTTATAGATACCAAGCAGCTGTAACCTCTTGACAGATCCAGCTTAGGCTTTGCCCCCTCTGAGAGGATACAGCATCATCCTGCTTCATCCCCTTTTCAGCTGGATCCTGCATATTGATGTCTGCTTGTCGTATTCAAAATAGGAATGGAAAAAGTAATTATGAATAATATATAATACAGTATTAGCCATAACTGCCTGTCAGGGTGTTAAAATATCTACAGAGTGCAAAAGATAATCCTGAAGAATAGGCAGCTCAGAAAAACAGAGTTTTTAAAATCCCAGAGTTTTATTTTATGACTTTGGTCACTTGACCCCAGTTTATAGCTAGGCTGCAAAGATGCTCAGATTAGACAGAAGTGAAGGGTACCAATGCATAGATAAGCAGACAGATAGGCAGAGAAAGGCTTTTGCCAGTTTAAAAGGTTGCAATACATTTGTCACAAACTTAAATACAGTCATACCTCCAACACATGTATATGGACAATTCATTCACTTGTCCTCATTGCCATTATGCCAGGAAGATGACTGTCATTTAAATATTTGCTTTTATTTACTAAATACAAGATATCACAACTACAAGCAATAGTATTCAGGAAACTTACTGCAGAACTAGACTTTTTTTTCATTTTGATTTTTCTGCAGTGGCCATATACACAAAAATAGCAGACCTGTGGATACATGTCCATTTTAGTCATGCCAGGCAAAAATTAAGGTGTATATCACCCTCTGGAGGCTCCCATGACTAAAAGAAAACTTAACCATTCATTCTTCCTTTGATAACAGAAACCTGTTGGGCAAATAAGTAGAGTGTCATATATGAAATAATGTATTTATTACATTATGATATGAAACATATCATATGAGGATATGAAACAACTAAAATATTACTGGTTTTGTGGCCTTCAGTTAGAATGATGGAGTGGCAATAAGTCATTTTTGTGTATGGATTAGCAACTTTGTGCATATTTGCAGGGTGGATATATGATGGGTTTCTTCTGCTTAGACCAAAGAAGTGATTATTTTTGTCCATCTTCAACTTAGGTTATTGCATAGAGGCATCCCAGGACTTTCAGCTGTTAACATTCACAGAGTTTTTAGAGCAGCAGAAATTCTGTGCTTAGCACTTGCAAAAAGTGCCATCAAATGCTGCATAAAAATGAAATCAAGCAGCCTCTGCTGGTGTGATTGGGAATTAAACCAATAAGACACCTTATATCCTAACACTGTACTTAACAAAGTAAAATATAAATAAGTAGCCATGTGGGAATCAACACATTCACATTGCTTCACAGCTTGTCAACAGCTGACTTCTTTGATAGCATCAACACATTTGTAAAATTAACATAGTCAAAAAAGTCATTCAATGTTGCTATCTAAAATGCTGGCTACATTGCATTTTGGACTTTGTTCCTTCCACACCACAAACCCAAATGAAATAGCTAGTTTTTGTTTGAGAACCTGAAACTGTGCAGTGGCAAGGGTTGTTGTCAGGGTTTGACACTGGCTAAAAGCCAAGCACCCATCAAAAAAAAAATTCACTCATTCTCCACTGCTATAGTTGAGCAGAGGAGGGGGAGAAAAAAGGCTGAAGGGTTTATGAGTTGGGATAAGGATTAGGAGAAAACATTAAAGGCAAAACAAGCTTAAATTTAAACCGAATAAAAAAAAATTAATTCACAGAATTAAAAGAGGATAACACAGTTGCCTGTATCCACAATATGGTTTCTGTTGCACAGAATTTGACCCACTCACAGTCTGTAAAAGATGGCATCCAAGACTTATAATTTCACTGCCACTAGATCACAACTATGGAAGGGACATTTCAGGTCAGTCTTTCTAAGTCACCTAGTAGTGTTAATATGGTGGCTTTAAAAAACATGGCTTAAAAAGTACATATCTCAGCTGTTGAATTTCTGCTGGACTTTAAAATTCAAATAGGAATCAAGGCTAAAATGTACTAGATTATCTTAAAATCATAGAATTATAAAGTGGCTTGGGTTGGAAGAGACTTTAAGAATATGCAGTTCCAGCCACACTACCATGGACAGAGACACCATCCACTAGAGCAGGAAAAGCCCGTTCAGCCTGGTCTTGAACACTTCCAGGGATGGGGAGTCCACAACCTCACTGGACAACCTCTTCCTATGCCTTACCATCCTCACAGAAATGAATTTCTTCCTAATATCTAAACTAAACCTACCCTCCTTGAGCTAAAATCCATCACCCCTTATACTGTCACTGCAATTTAATACTTACCTTTGTAAGAAATCCCTGTTAAGTCCCTCTCCAAGTAGTGGAAGGTGCTGTATGATCTCCCCAGAGCCTCTTCTCTTTCTCTTCTCTTCTCTTCTCTTCTCTTCTCTTCTCTTCTCTTCTCTTCTCTTCTCTTCTCTTCTCTTCTCTTCTCTTCTCTTCTCTTCTCTTCTCTTCTCTTCTCTTCTCTTCTCTTCTCTTCTCTTCTCTTCTCTTCTCTTCTCTTCTCTTCTCTCTGGGTGGAGCAACCCAAACTCTCAACCTCTCAAAGAAGGAGTGTTACTCTGAGCCCTCTGATCACTTTTGTGGATCTCCTCTAGAGTTGTTTCCACAGGTCCATGTCTTTCTTTTGTTAGGTGCCCTGGAGCTGGACATGGTATTCTGGGTGGGGTCTCACAAGCTTCCCTCCTTAAAGATAACTTAACAGTTATGGGCAGCTGAAGTGAACTTTTCCTGTGCTATCAGAGAGGCCTTATATTTCAGTGTTGCAAAATACAGTATTATCATCCTTCTTTGGCCTTCTCCTTGATATCCTAATGGGTCACTCTTTTATTTCCTTGACTTTGATTAATTTGTTCTGCGCTAGCTCTGTTCCAGACTACAACTAACAAAAAATTAAATGTCTGCAACCATCCTCTAGTTGTTGTTATGTATCTTTTGTAAGAATTTCTGGAAAATACAGTTCCCCATGTTATCAAATATTCTTGGACCAGAAGTATAACTTGAGTCCCAAAATATATGTCAGTGTTTTGGCCAAGATTCATGTACCAGCTCAGGATTAAATGGGGAAAAGTGGATCCTTATCTCACAGAATCACACCAAAGATCTGAGACCAGAAGTCTTTAGCAGCCCTGGTCAAAAGCAAGATTTGGTTTCATCCAAAACTGTCAAATTTTAGATACACAACTACCAATACAAATCATAACAGAAATACCTATATTTCCACATTCAGGAAAAAATAATGGATTCTAAAGCATTTTAACTTTACATGAGTACTCATTTTCTCTTGATGTGTATGGGAAATAATAAAATATCCCTGTCCAATATATTTACACTTGTTGGGGTATACTAAGTTAAGGAAATTTTTGGGCCCAGTGACCCTCTTCCTATAGTACGTAACTACTTTTGGTACCAAATATTATTTGCTACAAAAAAAATTATAAAATGGTTCTTTGTCATTCCAAACAGAGGAAGAACTAATAGCTGGATTAAAATGAAATTGGATTTTGGAGATGGAGAAAGGAGATTGCCCTTTCTTCCATTCAATCACTGAAACTTCAAGGCTGGTTACTTGTGTAGTTCTGCTTTACACTGAAAAAAGTAAAGCATCTGCCTGACAAGATTTCAAGCACTCTCTTTCTGCAGCAGTAACAACTCGAGGTGCTGCTGCTTCTCAACTTTATTTCCTTGGAATAATACCAAAAAAAGAAATGAAAGTTCATCAGATAAGAGCACTTAAACAGAGATAAGCTGTTTTCAGCTTTAAAATCCCTCTCCATCTATTTAGTTTTCCAGAGATGTAACAGAACTTTTCATAGGGAAGGAACAAGGAAAGAATAAAAGCTGTGAATGTCATCCCTCCTCCTCCTGGTAGAAAGAAGAACTTTATTAACAGCCCTGTGTACCTCTGAATAAAGAGGCAGTTGCAGGCAAGTAGTTAGTCTAGAATTCTTAAAAATAGTATCTTTAAAGTTTTTCTTATAAAATTGGCACAAACAGCATCATTTTTCTTTGGAAGTTTATAAAATATAGGTATTCAGCTCATTATAGAACAGTGTAGTAAAAACAGCGCAAGTAACTCAAAAGAAAATTACATCTTTCATTGTTTGATTCAAAGGTTGTTTGTTTTTTTAATTTGACCTTACAAAGGCTATAATTTGTTTTACTGCTATTCTCAAAGATAACAAAGGGAAGAGGATGAAATTACCACGAATGCATTTGCATTACTAGTGCAGTGGAGTTTTATGCTCCAAAAAGGAAGTATATTCCGCCATACTCCAAAGGAAAGATATAAAGAGCCATGGATGAGGATAATGATTCCAGTAAGTCTCCTTGAATATTATTACTGGTAGAAATACATTCAGGAATATCTTCTAATTAAGTAATTGCTATTGGAGTCTCAGCCAGCCACTGGAACTAATTCTGAGTACTTAATAGCTATTAGATACTCCTAGAGACAATAGGTCAGCAATTAATAAAATAGGGATAGAATAATTGCTTTGCCAATAAAAATTACAGGCTTGCTCCTGGTTTATTATATTTAGTTATCCCTTCCTGTAATTTCCATTTGCTTTAAGAGAAACCACAAATATCTAGGCTTCTTTTTTCATATGAGAAAATAATTCAAAACAGACTCTAATACAAAAAGTCCCTGGTGTTATAATTTAAATGGAAATGGAGTTACTTGGCACCCAAGTGTTGAGTCCCTAACATCAAAGTGTTGACATTTAGAAGTGTTCAAGGCCAGAATATGGCCCTAAGGAACCTGATCTGGTGAGTACCATCTCTGACTATAGCAGGGGGCTTGGAATAAGTGATCTTTAAAGTCCCATCCCACCTAAACCATTCTATGGTTCTATGAGTCCATGAGGCTATGATTTTATGAAATTAATTCCAAAATGATTCAATTTCTACAGTTTGACATTTGAGATAACAGTGTATGGTAATTTATCTACACTGTCTAGAGTCAATTTAAACTCTAATCCTGCACCAGTTTATCTGCAATCATATTCAGTACCGTGAGCTTTCAGAGAGAATTCAAGGTACAAAAATGTTAAAAGCCTAATGTACTATGTAATACGTATTTCTTTACCAGGGAAAATATTTTCCTCCATCAGCTGTGATACATATTTAATATATTTGTAATGATGCTGTAAAAAGAGTGATCCAAGGTTCTTTCCTTTCACAACTCTATAGAAACAATATGATGAGTCTGGACACAAAAAATTCCAGTACAATGTTGACAGCAGACTCAATTAAAATACATTGAATTCTACTACCCTGATCTAGCAAAGCATTTCTGTACCTGCTGTATACTAAACAAACAAGTGATTTCATGGGTTTTACAGGACCTACAAACACTTTAACTCTGAACTTTTTGTTTTGGGGTTTTTTTAATATGGTATACCGCATTTCAACATTAGACAAGAGATTATGTGAAGCACAATTGCTAAGACCCTGGAGGCTGTGGGATCTAAGTCTGGAAAGGCAAGTTTAAATCAAACATATCAAAAGCTATTTTAATTTTAGAATTTATCCATCAAATATAATGGTAAATTTGGGATTTTTTTTTTTTTCTTCATTAGAAAGAAGTATAATATATTTTTGAAGGTAGGAACTTGATGTGTTCCATACAAGATTTCTATGGTCAAAATCATTTTATGAAAAAGGACTTCTAAAGTTTGCTTGAAAGCTTGAACTTTTCCAGCCTTCTAATGCTTGCTTGAGTGACAGAATGATATTATTCTGAAGGTTGCACAGTGACTCTTTGATCTTAAAGCTTGTAAAGGCCGTCTCACATGTGCGTATTCTAATATTCACTGATAATCTGACTTGAACTTCAAGGCTGTAAGACCTTGGATCAGTGATTTGCAATTCAAGTGCCTCAAAAAAAAGAAAAAGAAAAAAAGAAAACCAGCTTAGTCTTATTAAGTGCTGTTGTAAAGCTATTGAAAGCGATTTTTTCTTAAGCAGCTCTGAAGTTCTGGATGTAAATACATAGAGAATGTCACAAATATCAGTGTGAGCTCGCTTCAGTCACCTTTTCTCTCTGCCAACCCATAAGAAATCCACACAAAATTTTAAGTTAGAGTTAATCAAAATAATAAAACCCTCAAACAAGTAATCTAATAAAATAGTCGAGAAAGATTTATTTTTTAAGCTGCATCCTTAAATTCTGCTCCTTTATTGCTATATGTTGTTTTCACTGCAATTCAAATTGTGAACCTTCTGGATAGGATTGTCATAATGCAGCATGCTGTGCAGAGATGTAAAAGGGAAAATAGTGTTTAAAAGTTATACAGGAAAGATGAGATGCTAATACTAAATCCTGAACAAAATATAAATTGTAAAGAGACAGCCTGAAATGACCTGTTATTTGTCTGTGTAAATTCTTCTGGCTCAGAAGCCCGGCCTGACTGACAAAGGGTTCTCCAAGGCTTGATAGGTCCAACCTGTCATGAGAAATATCCTCAGAGGGAGGTGACTGCACTGGGGGCCAAGACTGTACCAAGTCATAAAATCAGTATCCTACACTGAAGAAAAGGGAAAACTAAGTCTACAATTTGTGCCCTTTACAAATCAAGTCGTGCCAAAATTCACTCAGACTGAAGTTCCATTTTTTTCTCTGATTTTCCATCTGTCTGCTCTGTTTCCTTCGGCCTTCTTCATGTTTTACATTCTTTTTCAGTAACTGCATGAAAAAATTATGCCAGTTTATCAATTCTCATGTAATCACTGTTCCATCTTTATTTTAAAATCCAGAGTTTGCATCAGTGATTTTCTTAATTACTGTCAGAGGGGTGAGATAAAATATTTTTATTTCTTTCCATTAAAGTTTGTGTTTTCTAAAGAACAACATATTGAAGATTGTGCTTGAAATTACATTATGAAGTACAGAAAACAGTACTAGGTTTGCACAGGGGAAGAGGCAAATTATTGCTATCCAGAGATTCACAGTCTTCAACTACTTTGTTTTGTTTTCCAATATTTCATAGTAAGAGTAGAGTAACCTGTGCACAGAATGTATATAACAGTCTTCCAAAAGATACAGATAAGCAAAGAAAAATACAGTTGCCTAAACTGGAAGAACGAATGTTACAAGTGAAAGACATACAATAATGGTTTAGTAACTAAATCCGTTCTGTGTTTCAATAACCCAGAATTTGTCAAAAATTAAAACCTTGCAAATAACAGGATGTAACAAAAACCAATGCAAAAAAAACAAAACCAAAAACAAAAACAAACAAAAAAAAACCCCAAACACACAAACAAACAAAAAAAAACAAAAACAAAAAAAAAAAACCAAAACAAAACACAAAACAAAAACCACAAAAAAAACCAAAAACAAATCAAAACAAACCAAAACAAAACAAACAACAAAAAAAAAAACAAAACAAAAAAAAAAAAACAAAAAAAAAAAAAACAAAAAAAAAAAAAAAAAAAAACACACGTTGAAACTATAGTTTGGTCCTGAATTACAAGAAGACTTTATTGTAGGGGATGATTATTTGGCTCCCTATCACACAAAGTCAGCCAACAAGCAAAGTGCTTTAAGTTTCTAGATGTACAAATCACACATACCTTTATCTAGTTTTCTTGGATAGCTACACACGGCCTCAAATTATTTTTAGGAACAGTAATATCTCGTGATATGCATTTTTCCAAGCAGAAAATCATCTTGGGTCCCAAGACCACCCCAAAATATTAATCCAGAAGTTCAGGCCTAAAGCTTGGCCTAATGCCCCATACTTTTCTGCCATGGATCTGGGGAACCAATTCCTCTACCAGAGATCTAGGAAACAGTCTGTGAGGCTCCCTACATTACTTAAAGTACCACATAGTTTAAAAGATCTGTTTCATTAAGAAAAATAGGCCCACATTTGAAGTAATGGAAGAATTATGTATTTTCTATATATTTTTTAAGGAGACCACACACAACAAAGACTCCTAGCAGTAAGTAATTGTTGTTGAAAAATGTGGTAGGAATGCATTAAATTTAAGGGTACATGACTGAAAATTTTTCAAGTGCATTATAATATGTGGAACTAAATCTTAATTTGTGTCCTCTAGCTAGAAGTTACTGCACTGTTCCAGCATTGCAGTTTCATATAATCTTACAAATGTGGGTGCACCCATAATTTTTTTTCTTTTATATCTAATTTAATTTATTTCATTACTTGACTGTCTATCAGTTCCAAGAGATAGTTGCTGGGGTTTTGTACCATATTTCTCTTCTTTTTGTTTTCTCCAGCTGCTTGATCTGTCAATCAAAATTACACCTTCTATAGGATTTGAAGAGAACTCCTTAAATATGATGAATCTTAACTTTAAATAAGTTAACAACAGACTAGGAAAACACAATAAGATAGATAGATAGATAGATAGATAGATAGATAGATAGATAGATAGATAGATAGATAGACAGACAGACAGATAGATTAGACAGATAGACAGACAGACAGGTTTAAGGAAAAAAAGGAAAAGAAAGAAAAGAGAATTAAATGTGTCATTGCAATCAGCAACCCCAAGTCTAAAAAAATCTCTATTGAAACTGTAGGAATGCTGCATGTGATTGGATGCAGACTTGTACCAAAAATTCAGAATGGAATCCCATAACTCAAAGTCTATCTCATTTCATTCAGAAATTCATAGATTCAAGTTTAATTTAATTTTATTTACTTATCATGACACAATAAGAAACAAACATTTTATCCTTTTAGTAGAGATTTTGCAAATGGGGATAACAGCTGTTCTCCAAGTTTCTGTACTTCAAGACATCTTAAACAGACTGCACATCTTTTTATGTGCAAAAACAGTTGAAAACTTTATGTGTAATCGTTTTGTGCCATAGAGGTGAAATTAAAGTTCAAATGTAATCAAGTGGTCTATACTTCTTAATGTTTTGTTATAATATTTTTTGTAGTTTAAGAGTTTAATTTTTATGACAAAGAGTTAGTCATAAAAACGAAATTTTATTATTATACAATAAAATTATTTTAACAAAAATTACATATTAAAAATTACGTGCATCTATATCTACATCATTTGCAAGCATATCTATATTTGTTTTGCACAATAGAACTTTATAACAGATATATTAGCCCTCTTATTTCTAATTAATGTGTTTAAGAAAAGGTCACATTAGACAGAGGCTAATAAATTATTCAATATTTGGTTCTATTCTGTTTGCTAAGCAAACCAGTGTACAGCACCATAAAACAAGTGGTTAGAAAGGGTTTGTGAAACATATACATAGCTAGGTATATAAACAAATACGTGATACAGGAGGTACACTCTAGATGCAATAGAAAAAATATACAATACACTCCATAATTATACAATACACTCCATAATGTGTGTCATGTTACCCAGACCTACATTTTGATCTATACCATCCTATCTTTGTATTTTGGTTGAAAATTTGACTGACAATATTTATGGTTTAGTTTCGCTGTATGTCAATCAAGGAAAATAATTTTCTCCAGAAGACTTTTGTTAATGTCAATATCTGTGCTCTGCTGCAAATGTTAGGAAACATCAACATGATCTGCTTCTAGGGACTTCCCAAGAAGCTTTTATGACATTCAGTCTTGCAACTCACTCAAGTCAAACTTTTGTAGAAAAAATTCTAAGTACCTCTTTACTAAAGGCAAGCAATTTCCATCTATGGCTCATAAGACAATATGCTACAAAACCGACAGCAGAGCTACTTTGATTTGTCTGCTACTACATTTTTCACCATTTATTTTTCACCTCTATCATTTATTTTGCAGAGAAGGCATAAAATAGAATCAAACTGACCTAGAGACTTGAATTTTGCATTCAAGAAAAAGTAAAATATGAAAGCAAAGGAAGAAATGGCAAATGGATCAAAATGCACATTTAGTTAGTATGGTTAGGTGATTTAATTTGCAACACATTTCCTCATTGAAGTGTTTTCTTCTTTTTCTATCAAATTATAAGCTTTCATGAAGCACATTATATGCTTTTTCATAATATCATGGCAAAGTTTAAGATATTTCCCAACTGAGCATGACCATTGACAAATTCTTAGAGATTTTTTATTTTGGAAGCTACATGTGATAATCATCTAACAACATGAAAGAGAAGGCTTGTAAGGCATGAGGGACAAGCACTATTAGGGGAACTTATATAGCTTAAATGTCTTGATGATGTGTGAAGATCATATATGAAAAAAAATTTACTTAAAATATATGTGTAACATATAATCATAGAATGTTAAGGGGTTAGAATGAGTCTTAAAGATCATCTAGTCCCAGCATCCCATCTCAGAGCCTCATCCACTCTGTCTTGGACACTGCCAGGGATGAGATATCCACCAACTCCCTGGGCAAATATCACAGCAAATTTCTTCTTAATATCCAACCTAATTTTCCCCTCTTTCAGTTTGTACCCATTACTCCTTGTCCTCCCACTACAGTTCCTTATGAAGTCTCCCACTCCAGCTCCCCCATGAGCCCCTTCAGGAGCTGTGAGATTGCTATGAACTCTCCACACAGGCTGCAGGATTCATGGCCCCAGTTTCCTCAGCCTGTCTTTGTAGGGGAGGTGCTCCTGTTCTCTTATAGATTTCCTGGCCTCCTCTTGACTTGCTCCAAGAGTTCCATGTCCTTCTTGTGTTCTGGACACCAGAGCTGGAGGCAGCACTCCAGGTAAGGTCTCCACAGACTGGAGGGCCAGAATCCCCTCTACTACCCCCCTCTCTTTTCCCTTTCTCTCTCTACCTCAATGTACTATTGAAGAAAATATATATATGTTCTTCTGACTTTAGCATTTGTACCTTAATTCGAGCAGAGGCATCTCTCTAGCAATTTTAATAATCAGATCTTAACACCACCAAATCCATGTCTCTTTGATTTGGGGACAAGGATGTTGTGCAGGACAATGTCAAACATGTCCACAACTGTTTTGTTGCATGTTTGTACAAAGTGATTTTTCAATTGACAGTTCATATTTTTCTAATTCTCATAATTTAATTTATGCCAAATTCTTATTTTTGTCAATAAATTCTGGGGTTTAGGTAAGCAAAGTTATTACATCACAGAATAACTCACAAATATAAAGTAACACTATCCCTATTTTATAAAAACTAAGAATGAGAGGATAAGAGGTAAATCCACAACAGGCCCATAAAAACTCTGAAACTTTCATTCACACGTAACTCTTCACTTCCAGACAGCTCCAGGTCTCTAAAGAACAGATGAAATCTAACACCTTAGTGTTTACCTTGGGGTTTTCCATGTATTTAAAGTTGTGTCTGTGACCAGTATCTATTTCATTCAGCAGGTTTTGGTCTCTAATTCCTACGACCAGAAATTATAAACTGAGCTCGGGATCAGTGATTGTAGACAAAGAGTCTCTGAGGTCTGAAGTCATTAGCCGAGACACATGAGCTATCATCTTTGAGATCACTACAACTGCAACCTGATTTAAGATGCTTCATTGTGTGGAAGCCATTTGTGCCATTTGTACAGACTCTCAGACACAGCTAACTCAGCAGATAGGTATTTTTCTGTCTCCCTCATTTTCTTCCAAAACATTACCTAAAGAACTGTAACAAGTACAATCAATCTGTTTTAAGATGACAGCACAAGAACTGATATCTCTTCAAATACAGCAAATGACTGCCAATAGCTGTTTATCTGTATATCATTAAATACTTCTAAAATACCTGAAAATAAAATGAGATGTAGATTGGACTAGCAGTCTAGTCTTATTTTGTAAAAAGTTTCTGCCTTGATTTTGACTTTGTATTTGATTACCTCCTTCAGAACAAATTGTGTTGTTTTCTATTGGATTGTATCTTTAATACTGATTGTTTGGCTTTTAATAAAGGAAAAATGAACTTTGAAAGTCTCCTGTTTAAGTGAAACTGTAAGGGATACTTGTGTTCCCACACTCTGTTTACCCTCAACTGGTGAAATATCAATAGATATGTTACAAGATGAAGAAAAGTCTCTTCACAGGCAAAGCCTTGACCTAACATTCAGACACATAAATTTTGTTGATAGAAGGCAGAGTACACAAATGTTTACTCTTTCTGCACTGCCAGAAAGGAAATAGTTGATGTAGGTATGCCACCCTGCAACACATTTCTTTATGAAAAGAAGTTTCTGTATTCTTTACATGATCTGCCACATTCTCAAAAGCAGCTGTTTGACAGATTGCTAATAAGAGCAGAGCTCTGCAAAAAGAATACATAATATATTGTGCATGCTTAGGAAGATTCAGTATTAATTCTGAACTGCTAGTGTGGCTTTTCTTGTGTGCATGGAGATGTATCAAGGAATACCACACACTCCTGGATGGTCCTAAAAGGCTGCACTTGAACAGATTGTCTAGACTAAGTTAAACTCGGTGGGTCTGAAAGGAAAAATGGGATCCATTATTGCAGTGGAACGATCATCTACAAAGTGTCTCTGTAGGGTTACTACAGATTGCATTTTTATCCATTATTTCTACATGGTAGTATGATACACTGATTCATGAATGTGTTCAGTACTCCCCAAACATCTCTGTGCCCCAGTACTTTTCAATACTAATATATCATATCACTAGTAAGTTAACAATATTGGTGCCATAGGTTGCATAATTTTTTATCAGTTTTTTCACTTAATACCAGTAAAGGCTGTAGTTTCTGTATGCATAGCTATCAATATTGGATGCACTTAGTCAAAGGCACTTTTTCCTGCAGAGCAGACTGTATGTTATGATAGTGAGAGGGCTTTAAATCCCTTGCTCCTCATGGGAGGGAGAGTTCTTCTTGACATGGCATATCCATCTACATAAACAGCTACACATCTTCCCACACAGACATGTAATCTGCTATATTTATGTGACAGTTGTAGAAAGAATATTATATATTGGCTAGAATATGAAAGAAAAATCATCACCTAAAAAGCAATGGATTTCTGCTTGGCCTCAGTTCTTTTGTGAGTAAGCTCCCATGAGTTCATGGAGAAACATGAATATTCATGGATTCTTGATTAGATTTGAAAATGCATGATTATACTCCACCTAAAATATCCATGTCACTAAAATGTCCCATGAGTCCCAGATATTTAATAAAGTCACCTTGGAACTGTGGGTTTGTACTGCAGAGCAATCTCCTTAAGTGAAGACTAGACCTTATTTTCTAAAGGACTGTAATATCGTGGTCTTCCAAAACACAAAATGACATTGCTGAAATACTTACCAGATCTCAAAAATTTTAAAAGTCAAAAGCTGTCCACTGCTCATCCATACACAGAGATTCCTACACTGAGTCAGCTTCAGTACTTTGAATGGTGTGTAGTTATAAGTAAATACAAGTTTGAACATAGTGGCAATGATTTATGTTTTCTTATAGGGAATCTTATTATTTATTTAAACATATCTTAGAATCCAGGGATTGTACTGAAACTGTTTTAGTTGTATTGATTGTCCTTACAGCACTGAGTACTTCTTATCTATCCAGTTCTTCTGTTCAGTAATTAGCCACTCATGGTGAGAAATGATGCGCTTCAATTTAATTAGCTTGAAAAAATCCACATTAATCTGCTGATATTTTTTTCATGCAGGATGCCAACACAGTCTCAGAGATGTTACAAAGATATGTTTTTACCTTTTGTTTATTTGTTTGTTTTGTTTCTTTGTTTACTGTATCACAAGGCTGGCACTGAATCACAACTACTACAGGTATTATTCACTGCAAAAGGATTGTGCTTAATTACTCAATGTCTTTCTGATTTAAGGAATCCATATCAATTATTTAATTAGCATCCTGCTATAATTATTTGAATGCTCACAGATTAATTAAGAGCTTCTTACCTTTTTTTAGTTCAGTAATATCAAAGGAGCATTCTGAGAAAAAGCAATATTTACATAGTAAAGACAATCCCATCCTAGCTTCAAAATCCATGTTGGAAAGACAGTAGCATGTCCTAGACATTACACTGCCCTTCTGGATAGTACAGTAGACAGCTTTCTGGCATTTTGAACTGACAGGTTCTCCTTTATGAAACCAGTCAAATTCAGACTGGTTTCAGGCAGACATTCTCTGTTTTTCTGTGTTTATGCCATAATAATTAGTCCCAGTGAAAAACAGAGAGGACTCCAGCAATGGCAACTTATTTATGCACCATGGATTAACATCTCAAACTCTCTGCTTTTCTGTATGAATCTGAATGCAGGTGGTTTTCAACATCTGACATACCAAGCTTAAAAGCCAATTAGGAGCAATTTACAGTAATTCTGCAACAAAACGGCTCCTACTTTTCTGTACATAGAGTTGATCTGCTTAACTCTTTGATCCTGCATCATGAAATCTTTAAAATTACAGACAATAAACCAGCCATGTCACTGAGGACAAAAATTAGAGAAAATCAGGATTTTGCATTATAAGGACTTTCTCAAAACTGTGCATAAAACCTCTTACTGTTATTTAGGCTTTCACATCTGCATCAGCAAGGGAAGAATTCATACTTAATTATTTCCAATTTTTTTGTAATTTTATCTTTTTTCATGAGCTTCCTGGGAAAAAGTACATAGAGTTTGCCAAGACTGCTAAGCTTTGTGCTGTTACAGTCCAGAAACAACAAGAGGTGGCTTGCTGCCTAGTTGCCAAATAAAAGTTTTCTTTTGAGTTTAATGATACTGACACTTAAAAATATTTGGCTAGTGATTTTTAGCTTTATTTTGGACATAAATGAACTGTAAATGCAAGATTTTAAGTGACCATTTTCTTAAATATTGATTAATCACAGCTGCTAAGAAAGGTCCAGGATAAGGCAAAAATCTTAATAAAAGTAAATTGCCTGATTGAAACCACAGGCTTGATCCTATGGAATGTTTCATTTGAGGTCATAAAGAACCAGTAAAAGGAGAGGGCATCTATATTTCTTGAACACTGCAAAAACTGTTTGACAAAATAATAATCTATGTAACAAAAGAGTGTACTCCCTAAGGTGGGAATTTTGTCACATTTGATATAAAGTGTTTATGATAGACACTAGCTAAGGAATTATATTCTACAGTTATAAGTTTCTATAAACATCCTGAATCTGATCCTAGCCCAGCTTTTTGCTCAAGTCCCATCCATGCCTAAAACTCCTCTGATATCCAGGGAGAACTGCAGTCTCAAGGAATTCCTCCTATTGGTCCTCATTTGGCATAAATTTCATTGTACAGATTGAGTGTCTCAGTTTCTTCTGAAGAGAAAGAAATAATTAAGTAATCATTTTTGCTTGTGTTTCTTCAGTTACAACAGGAACCCTTTGATAGGAAGAAATATGCTCAATGCTGTTGCTCAAACACCACAATACAGCCAATACACTAAAACAGCAGACAACAAATTGTTTTCCCTTCCATGTTTTGTGGGGTTTTTGTTTTTGTTTTTGTTTTTGTTTTTGTTTTTGTTTTTGTTTTTTTTTTTTTTTGGTTTGATGAATATGAGAGGGTACTGTGACTGGAAAATAAATATCTCCTGATAAACCCAGGGGGTCCCTTTAGCATGTCAGTGCACCATTTCTACTTAAATCAAAGTGAAGTAGGTGTATACAAGATAGAAATACACTGTTTATACAGGTAGGTTCTATAATGTGTGGTTAGATGATTTGTTACAGTTTGATAGGAAAGAGTGGGTTGCTTTGTCTCTAAGTCAGTCTAGAACTGTTCTCCGCTGTTCAGATACTATACTCAGGTCAAACATTGTGGAAAGTGAAAAGCAGAGGAAGAAAACCTATAGTGAACTATACTGCTGGTTAGTGTATCTGAGAGAAGAAATAGCAACAAAAGCAGTATAGAGTTACCAGAATGAGGAGCAGTTTTGGGAATGGATTCCAAGTGTGTAACACTACTAAAAGTTAAAAGAGTTAGGAATAGGGTCAAAATGTCTGGTGTTTTAATTTTTGGGGGGTTAAGGAAACAGACCATTTCTATTTGAGTAAATGATATTGTGAAAAATACTAAGAAATTTTTATCCTCCTAACACAGTCATCCAGAGTCATCCTCATGTAACCTTAAAGACCCTATTGTTGTACTGAACATGGATCGTCATATTAGAGATTTTCAGGCTAAATTATCTACAGCTTTCAGATATTTGTTTTTCCCCCCAGTCTTCCATTGTTTGGCTTGTTGTTTTGTTTTGGCTTTTTTTTTTCCCCTAACAATCGTAAATTTCCATGACACATTTATTTTGGATTTCTGCTAATGTTACCTTTTCATCACAAAAGCTCTTCTTCCTCTTTTCTGGTGAAAGGGTAGCATTATCTTTGTCCATATCTTTGGACATATTTACTTGTATCTGTCACATGTCTCTCAATCTTTAATTAATAATAGCCTACAAACTGAGCTCTTTAAATCTCCTGACATGAACAAGCTCTCCATTCACTTTATCTTTTTTGTAGTCCTTCACAGGTAATGTTCCAAGCTGAAATCCATTTTTCCTGAATATGACCTGAACTATATGCAGTACTCCAGATTTAAGTCTTAACAATTACCTTTTCAAAAACATTGACTTTACTTCATCTCTTCCAGAAATATCTTTCCTGACTCATGCCAAGGGTGCATTACAGGTTTTACAATTCCATCACACTGACAATCAGGGATGAATCTGAACTATCTAGTCAGTTATGTTGTTCTCTGCAGACATAATTTCTAACTCATCAGGTTACAGCTGAAATGACAGTGATTAGATTGTCAGCACATAATTTTGCACTGTTGCATTTTGTGCCCTGTCTGCTTACAGCTCTCTTCCTCATCATTTAGTTTCTAGAGCTAAATTACTCTCTGCTACTGGTTATAACAATTTTTAAGGTCTAATTCGACTGACCTGTAATACCTTCCCACGTGAAGACTTATCCTTAAGTTTCAGGTCTCTAAAAATGCTTTTTTGGTCAATATTACCTTTAAGCAAAACCTAAAGTAAGTAAAAAAACTTAAAAACTTAAGTAAAACTGAGAGAGGTTTTTTTGTACTTCAGCATTTTATAGGCTTCTTGAGAAGGTGGTTTTCTCATATTTTGGCAAGTCCTTTCCTACATGCTTTTTGCTTATTTTTAGGAAATAAAAATTCCTGACAGCTTTAGCACTTATTTGTACAGAAATTTCATTATTTATGCAGTCCAATTCCCAAACTCCTAGTCCAGATCACTTCTTCCAGCTAGTTCCTTTACCTGAGTGATCAGTTTTAATTACAGTCTTTTCACTGATCCTTACCACTTCACTTAAATTGAATCTGTTTGTGGTGACTTCATCTCGAATTTGTTACCCAAAATTTATTCTTCTCTAATACCCAAATTTCATACAGAAAACTAAACCTGGAGTAATAACACTTTACTAATTTGGCAAATAGTCGGTGAAGAAAGTTACTAGCAATCTCATTCAGGAATTTCAAACACTATATCAATATAAAAGTAGTATGTTCTTTCAAACATCTTTCTGGGAAAAATAATAACATTAACATAACAATTGGTAACATTTATTCCTGGTGATAGTGTATATCATGATCAATATCTCATTCCAAGATCTATAGCATTTCAAAACAGTGCTGAGTCCTGCATTTTGGCCACACTAACCCCTTCAATGATATAGATGGAGACAGTGTGGCTGGACAGTGCCCAGGCAGAAAGGGACCTGGGGGTGCTGGTCAGCAGCTGGTTGAACATGACCCAGCAGTGTGCCCTGGTGGCCAAGAAGGCAAATGGCCCCTGGCCTGGATCAGGAATGGTGTGGCCAACAGGAGCAGGGAGGTCATTCTTCCCCTGTACTCAGCACTGGTGACGCCACACCTTGGGTGCTGTGTCCAGTTCTGTCCAGTTTAGGAAGGACATTGAGACACTTGAGCACATCCAGAGGAGGCAACAAGGCTGGTGAGGGGCTTGGAACACAAACCCTGTGAGGAAGGGCTGAGGGAGCTGGGACTGTTTATCCTGGAGAAAAGGAGACTCAGGGGTGACCTCATCACTCTCTACAACTCCCTGAAAGGTGGCTGTAGGCAGGTGAGGGTTGGTCTCTTTCTCCAGGCAGCAAGTGACAGAAGGAGAGGACACAGTCTCAAGCTGCATCAAGGGAGCTATAGGTTAGATATTAGGAAAAAGTTTTTTACAGAAAGAGTGTTAAAGTACTGGAATTGTCTGCCTGGGGAGGTGGTGCAGTCACCACCCCTGGATATATTTTAAAAAAAGACTGGATGTGGCACTCAGTGCCATTGTTTAGTTGAGGTGTTGGGGCATGGGTTGGACTCGATGACCTTGAAGGTCTCTTCCAACTCAGTGATTCTGTGATTCTATGACTGAAGTCACTCACTAATCATGTAACTGACTATTGATTTTAATATGTTTTGTAAGTCTTTATAAAATTACATAAATAGCTATCAATTTTTTCTTTGCATTTCTGGTACTTTAAAATACAATCTTGCTTAGTAATTCTAAATATAAAGAACAGAATCTGCGTAAAGTAGAAAACATGCAGGTACAGTCAGCAGCAAAAGTACGTGTAGGCAAAATTCTAGTGGGTATAAAATGGAACTAACAGTAAGTGAACTCTATATACTAAGTATATACTAAGTAAATACATATACATATATGGTAATCTTGTTTCCTAAACCTTTTTATTAACTTGGTATTTATGTACAGATGTTCAGTGTTGTTCTTGGACTTCCTGAAGTCTCTAAGCAGTATATTCCAAAAAGTAAAAGGTGCAACAGAGAGAAAAGCAGACATTGATTCCAGTGCAATGGGACATTGTCCAATAGTAATTTACCTAATGGTCATGGGAAAATGGCTTCTAATATATAGTTACTACATGGACAGTGAATTGTTTATCCTTTTAGCTGCCCTGCTTGTTTTTAATAGATACAACCATCATCCTTAAGACAGGATTGTAAAATAAAATTACTTAGGTCCATTTCCAAGAAGTACTTACTCTAGTAGAGTTTGTATTCTCTTTAAGAGTTCCTAACACCGGTTTTCGAAGGGAATTCGAAATTTCTTTTGTAGAATTTGTGAAGGATTATGTATTCATTATTTGTAGGATAATCATGCATGTTGACCATTGACGCAGGGAAGAATCCCAATGTGCTACACACTGAACATGAACATCATTAATTAACCACCACCATGGCTTACAGCTGAGTAAGAAAGTCAGCTGTTTCGTTAGTTTCAAATACACAGACTATATACAAAAGGGAGGCAGTTCTCATTTCTGTATTTCTTTCATTATTCAGGTAGACTGAGAAAAAATTACTATAGGCTCACCATGGGAAAATATTTTTAAACAAATCAAAAGACAACAAAATTCAATCATTTACAATATTAATATTTTCTTTACTTACATTAGCAAGAAGACTTATGAACAGTTTAAAATTTGCAAAAAATATGGGTTTTGTTTTATAATAGCTAGGTTAGCTGTGAAGTAACACAGAAAATTTAATGAATCATCCTTTATCAAAGTGGTTTTATGTATACCTACATGAACTATTCAACATAAAGTATTTTTCCACTTATTTCCCCTGAGGAAAAAGTGGGCTATTTCTAAGTTCCTAGCATTATTATTTCTAGTTTATAACAACATCATAACAACTGGCAATGCTATCCATTCACTTGAGCACTCAACAAGTGTAGAAGAACTATTATAAAATAAGTAATCAAATTCATTGCTAACAATCACACGAATAAATATAGTCAATTTTATGCTGATAAAAATGTCCTGCCTAGTGAGAAGGGTCACAAGGGAAATTTCCACAGCTGGGCACAGCATGCACAGCATGTAGCTATTTTGAATTTCATTTATTGATCTCAGATTAAAGTAACTTTATTGTGCCAAATCAGATGATGCCAAGATAATAATGAATGTCAAGGAAGGGAAGTGATGCCAGCAAATCCTAATGAAGAATCACAGTCAAACATGTTTTCAGTATCCTAGACAGGAACACAAAATAGCACGGCAACTCTATGAAATATAATTATTCAGGGCACATTGTTACAGTAAATGCACTTTTAAACCATCACATAAGAGATCTTTCAAAGAAAATGCAGTATTCACTGGAGGAAGAAACAGGGTAAATAATTCATCAAAGCATGAACTGAACTGCTATTTTTGTCCTCTGCACTGCATGTTTTGAAGACCTCTGATAAACATTTTGCTCAGCTGCTGTGCCAAAATAGTCAGAAAGGTTTGTAGTCCCTGTCTCTTGAAAGGTAACTCTCTTCCTCTTTTCTAATGGAATGACACTGAAGACTTAGAGAACTTCTTATCAGCAGAACATCAAAGATAAAGATTTTGAAACCAAGAGCTCACTGGGCAGGTGTCAGTGCATGATTTGTTTTTTTCATCTCTCCATCTCCATACAACTGCTATTGTATTTCACAGGACTCTGTAACACTCACACACACACCAAGACGTGTTGCTGAAAATGAGTTTTGGGTTAGTTTATTTAGGCAATAACATTATGATTCAGAAATATGTCTGGCTGTTTAAAGAGTAGCACATCACTGAAAGAATCTTTACATAGTCTACCTAGGACAGCTTGTCCCATGCTTAAAATAGATGGGTTTTGAATCATATGTCCATCTACATTTCAGCAATCTTGTTGATGCATTAGAATGGGGATATAGTCGTGCAAGTTAATTCTGAAAGAATGCCAGCTAATTTCAATAGCAGCGGCAAAATACTTTTTAATAGAATATTGCTGCTAATTTATACACCCATAAAACTATTTCCATACAGTGGTGATAACAACTGTCATTACCATGCCACTTGTAACAGCAAATTCTGTCAGAGCTTCCTTTTCACTGGCTTAAGTTGTGTTCCATCATGTTGCAATGTGAATGGTCTTCAAAACAGCAGCTACATTTAAATCTAGAAATAACCAGCACAAAACCTGAGTCATTGAGAATCAGTCCTTCCTTACCACAAGCCTGACTTCAAGATGTTTTGTATCTATCAGTTTGTCTACAGATACTTCCAATCAAGAGGTTGTGAATTCAACAGTTAATTTTATGGAGCCAAGATTTTTCATGAATATCCATTGCCAAATGACTAGGACACCCACCTCATTCAGCACTGGGCCACATTTTCATGATTCATTCATTTGCTACTGATGCAGTTGAAGAAAATTCATGGTCACTGACACTCCTTGACAGATTTAGTTCCAAATGGACCTTCACCTCTTTTGTCACATCCCTGCACACTCTGAAAACATTCCTATCTTTTTGTTGAGTGGCCTGTCTTTTTTTCTATATTTTGTAAAACTGCTTCTTCTGTTTGAGTTTTGCCAGGACCACCTTGCTCATCCATGCAATCTCCTGTCTTCTTCACTTGATTTCTTGCTCACAAGGGTACACTGATCTTGAGCTTGGAGGAAATTATGTTTGTCATTGTCTTGGGCCTTTCTGCCCTCTAGATTCCTAAGGACTAGGGATCTTCCAAATAGGTTCTTGAGGAGGCCAAAGTTAGTTTTTTGGAAGACCAGGACTGTAATCTTATTTATTATCCTGTTTCCTCCAGACAGAATTGTGAACTCACCACGTCATGATCACTGCAGCCAAGGCTGTCCCGGTATCCATATTCCCAGCTAGTCCTTTCTCGTGTGTTATTTCAAGGTCCAGCAGTATATCTTGTCTTGCTGGCTTCTACACCACCTGTGTCAAATACTCTGGATATGTGTATATATATATATATATATCTATCTACATAATAAACATATTCTCAAATGTATATAAACTCAAAAGTCACCATGAATATGCCAAGCAATTTTTTAAGTGCTTAGCTTCTACTGAAACATACCATCAGATACTATTTTCTAGTCTCGCTTGCCTTTTTTTTTTTTTTTTTTTTATGGCTATCTCACAAGTTTGCAGGCATTGCAAGTATTTCTAAATCTTATTTTATCTCTCAGAATTATTTTTGTAATCTTTATGTTTGAAATTAATCTAAGACTAACAAAATCTTTCCCAAAAAGAGTTTTAAGTTCAGTTACCACATTATGTCAACACCGTATTTTTGCAGCAATAACAATAATCATTGCCTCAGGAATACAGAAAGATACACCAAAGACACCAAAAGTTGTACACATGTAGCAATGCTCCTTAAAGTCACTTTTAAAGACCCAAACAAAGAAACTAAAAAAACTCCAAACAAACAGATAATAGACTTATTTTGGGGTCAACAAGTCTTTTTAAAAATATTTTTAAGATTCTTTCATTGTTTTTTTAATTGTTGAGTTTTTAAAGAGGCTTTAAAAAATTGATGTGGCTGGCTTAACCCAACCTGAAATTAGTTAATGTGATGACTTTGATCAGGGGGACAAAAATAAGCTACTTCAACACAAAACACATATTAAAAACAGCTGCTAGCTTATCTTGTAAAGCATCCATTTGGACTCATCAAGCGATTTTTCCATTATGAATTTGAATGAGCATTAAGACTATCTAAAAATGGAACTTGGTAACTCTTTTGCTTTTATCAAGCATTTCAGGATAGGTGAGAAGGGAATGTAAAACTTTTCCTATAAATTTATAAAAGACAGCTTCCTTTTGCTTAATGTCTATCACAGTTGTGCATTTAGGGTTACAGTATATGAAGTGTATATATTATTTGAAATAATCAGAGTTTTCCTGCACATGTTCTATTACTCAAAGTAGGTCAAATTTGGTGCTTGCAGTTTAAACTCTTTCCTTCTATATAGAAAAATCAATATTAATTTTAAATCAGGAAAAATAATATTTCTATGCACAAAACAGTGCTGAATGTATACAATTTGATTTAAAAAGAAAACCTGCCTAAAGGAAAACAGCCAGTAAGTAAAGTATTTTATTCAAAATAATGTACTTAAGTTAACCATTAGCCTCAGGTCTTGACCATTATATTACTAATGATAGAAAACTGATTGTCTTTAAAAGACTTTAAATAACTGTAGCAAGACTTTTACCAACCCAAGTCTTGCAAAGTAATAGGGAGAAAAATGTGTTTTTCTAGCCTGCAGGAAAAAAAAAATTCCTTTCTTTGAGGTTCCACACATTTCCAAAAGGGAGCGAGTGTCAAAGACTTGGATTTATGCAACCACTAGCCTCTCACCTCTATCTGCTTGCACTCCTACAAACACGTTAAAGGATTTAGCTGGCAACTCCAAATAGCTTTCTAACTGTAACATTGCTCTTCTCTTTCAAATTGGAAAAACAATCCCAGAAAACATGCTTATAGATTTCCCTGAGGAAAAAAGCATAGATGGGGAAAACAGAGAAATCAAGGCACTCCCTTGATTCCTGCCTATTGCACACAACTGAGAATCATGTTGAACAAACATTGGGCATTGCTTTTGTTTGGTTTTCTGCTTGTGTGTTTTTAGCAGAAGTTCAAATGTGTGCAGTGATCTCTGCCTGGAGCAGCCACTCATTTGTATTCCTGTCCAGGAAAGGAGTAGCAATACCTCTAGAGGCAAATGTAACTGAAGTTGCTAGACTGGTCCAGCATGAGAACCAAAAACTAGATGCAAGCACAAATAAAGACTCAAAACAACAGCATAGTCTCTCATTTTTTCTCTTCTGACTGTGCACAGCAGTGCACCCAGAGAAGTTCAATCCAAAACCATTTCAAGCAGAGCTGTTTCAGAAGAAAGAAAGGCCATCAGAAGGAAAGGCCACAGCCACAAATGTTAACTATGCTAGCTCTCTCATTTCTGAAAAATCTTTGTGGAGTTTCTTACCCAAGTGTTTCTATGTCAAGACTTGCTCCTTTCTGCATGGAATTCTATTGCATTTGTCTTTTTAAAAGAATTTAAGATGAAAAGTTTTTGGAACACAAGTTGTTTTCTTTCAATATTTTCCAATCAGTTTGAAATTATTAAGTTTTCTGAATAAAAAATTTTCAAGCTAGAGCACTTCCAGCAATAACAAAAGTGAGGTGTGAACACATTTGTTATGCACTTGCTTTTCAAACTTTGAAACTTGTTCACTGATTTCAGTACCACAAACAACTTTATTAAAAAATAATTAAATAAATATAAGAAAAAGAAGAAAAGAAAAGAAAAGAAAAGAAAAGAAAAGAAAAGAAAAGAAAAGAAAAGAAAAGAAAAGAAAAGAAAAGAAAAGAAAAGAAAAGAAAAGAAAAGAAAAGAAAAGAAAAGAAAAGAAAAGAAAAGAAAAGAAAAGAAAAGAAAAGAAAAGAAAAGAAAAGAAAAGAAAAGAAAAGAAAATGCACCCCAAAAACTCCACACTAAAATAATTTTTAGTGAAGCATCTCATTATTCCTTTTTAAAACAAAAAAAAAAAAAAAAGCAATAAGGCAAGACCAAAGTGAAGCCCCTAACTAAAAGTATTGTGCTAACAGCAGTGAGTTACCAAATCAATTTTAGGTCAAGAAAATAATTTGAAATAAAATGTTGAAAAATAGACATGCTCTTACATTGGTACAACGAACAGAATTATTCTAAATTCATTTTTAAAAATAGTGTCCCTACATTGCTAGCTTTACCAATTGCAGTCCACACATAACTAGAAAAGCACAGGAGTAAAACAGAAAAAAGACAAAAACAAGTCAGGGAATAACTGAACAGGGAAGCCTATCTGTACACAGATTCTGCACCTGTTCCTTCTCTAACCTTCCATCTTCATAAAACCTTTAGAGGATTAATTCAAGCAGTATCTACCATGCCACAAAAGTATTCCTCAGCAGGCTGCACTGTCCTAGACTGATCAGCCCTGCCAGAGAAACTAATTTTTTTACATATACTTCTGTGATAAAAATCAGAAACTGAGTTGTTCCAGACCATGGAACTCTGTAGTGAACATGTTGCAAGAGATACCTATCTGTAAGATTTCAACAAAGAAGATTAAATATTCCTATGAAGGAAAATGAAAAGGACATGCCTGATAGGTTGCAGTGTACACACTATGCCTGAGATACCCACAGCATCCCTCCTCTGGTCCAGGGATGTGGCCAGACTTCATTGATTCTCAAATATTTCAGTCTACTCCAGTTATAGATGGACTAATTGATGAGGGAATCTAAAGGTTTCAATTAAGATTTGAAGACTTAGATTTAAATATTTAGATTTAAAGATTTAGATTTAGGTTTAATCTAATCTGTAGCTTCTTCCCTATACAGAAAACATGAAATTAGTTGCTCATAAACTCAGTGCCTTTCAGTGCACAAAAGACTTTGTGCCATAAAGTGGGGAATAATAGGGTTTTTCCTTTCTCTCTGTTACCTCTAGTTATCTAAAAGCTGGAATATTTTTCTTCCACCCACACCTGGGGAAAGATTTTGGATGTATCCTGCCTTTTGCACTGCCAAAGTCCTCTCTTTAAATGCCAGATAGCTTGTTTAGCAGAACAAAGCATTAGAAGTTGAGTTTTAGGACAGCTAATAATGCTTGTAATAAACATGATAGCTAACATGAGTAAAATGGCAATTAAGTTCATGAAATATATAAAGTGCCAAATAGATTTTAGCACAGAAAGACATTGAGAAAGGTAACTTTTATTACTGTGCAGATGTCTATCAGGTCCATGAATTACAATTTTTGAATATTGTTGAGTGATAAATCACCATATATGAGGGAAAACCTCTGTGGTGTGTTTATCATGAATGATTACATGATGGGTATATCTCCTGCGTATGGTTTTCCAGCAGAATTCTGCACCCTAAATTAACCTGTGAGCTAGTTCCTGACACCTTGCTTCCCCTTTTTCTGCTGCCCCAGGGAGGGCAAATAACAAAAAAACCAACCGAATAATACTGGTTGAGGACAAATTGGTGTGTCTCCAGCATAAAGGAGGTCTGAAGTAATTTTCACAACATGTGAGTGGGTTCCATTCCCCATGTTAGACTGCTTCCTCAGCTGCAATTGGCATAGCACTCACAGCCCCTCAGGACCTGCTATTTTTGCTTAAACTCAAAGAAAGAGTGCCAAACTACTCTGCACTGGAAAAATAACATCAGCCCATTACAGGATGAGGATGCTCAACTCACATACAGGGACAAGGCAGAGGTATTTAACACATTCTGTGCCTCTGTCTTCGACACAGATGACAGACCAGGGTGGCCTCAGTGCCCTCAGCTGGAGGACCATGACTGCAAGAATGATCATTCCCCAGTTGACCCTGAAGTTCTGTGAAGTCTGCTGCTCTAGCTGGATCCCTGTATGGTTAGGGGGACTGATGGAATTCACAAAAACCTGGCCAAAGTCATTGCAAAATCTCTCTCAATTTTTGAGTGGCCTTGGGAATCCAGAGGTCCCAGCTGACTTGAAGCTCACCAACATTGTCCTGATTTTCAAGAAGGGCAAGAAGGAGGACCCAGGAAACTACATGCCTGTCAGTCTCAATTCAGTATCTGATAAAGCTCTGGAGAAGTTTATTCTGGGGGTACTGAAAAACACCTGAAAGACAACAGTCATTGGTCACAGCCAGCACAACTTCATGAGAAGAAAGTCCTACTTATCAACCTGGTTTCTTTTCATGACAAGGTTACCCACCCAGCTGACCAAGGAACCCAGTAAAGTTTTCAATACTGTCTCTCACAGGATCATTCTGGACAAAATGTCCAGCCCAGCACAGAGCTGGATAACCCCATCATGGGATGGGAGCAACTGGGTCACAGGCCAGGCACAAAGGGTTACAGAGAATGGGGTGACATCAGACTGGGGACCTGACACTGGTGGGGTTCCACAGGGCTCCATCCTCGACCCTCTGCTCTTCAACCTCTTCATAAATGACCTGGACACAGGACTGGAAGGGACACCGAGCAAGTCTGCAGATGATACAAAACTGGGAGGAGCTGTTGACTCCCTCGAGGGCAGGGAGGCCCTGCAGAGAGACCTTGACAAATCAGGGGTCTGGACAATCACCAACCATATGGAGTTCAACAGGGGAAAGTGCTGGATTCTGCCTCTGGGATGGGGCAACCCTGGATGTAGGGACAGACTGGGGAATGGGATGCTGGAGAGCAGTGCCATGGAAAGGCACCTGGGGGTCCTGGTCAGTGGAAAGTTGAACCTGAGCCAGCAGTGCCCTGGAGCCAGGAGGGCCAGCCCTGTCCTGGGGGCATCAGGGACAACATCACAGCCAGGGAAGGGAGGGGATTGTCCTGCTCTGCTCTGAGCTGGGGCAGCCTCACCTCCAGTGCTGGGGCTGGTTTGGGTGTCACAGTATAAAACAGACATTAAGCCATTAGAGAGGTCAACAAAGATGGGGAAGGATCTGGAGAAAAAGCCACATGAAGAGAGGCTGAGGTCACTTGGTTTGTTCAGCCTGGAGGAGACTGAGGACAGACCTCACTGCAGGTACAGCTTCCTCAGGAAGGAAAGAGCAGGGACAGACACTGATCTCTCCTCTGTGATGCCCAGTGACAGGACCTGAGGGAATGGTGTGAAGCTGTGCCAGGGGAGGTTTAGGCTGGGTATTAGAAAAAGATTCTTCCCCGAGGGTATTTGGGCACTGGAACAGGATCCCCAGGGAAGAGGTCCCAGCACCAAGTCTGACAGAGTTTGGATTGGGATGTGGGAAGTCTCTGGCACACTGTGTCACTCTTGAGGATGGTGCTGTGCAGGGCCAGGAGCTGGACTTGATCCTTGCAGATCTCTTTCAACTCATCTTATTCTCCAATAATGTTATTTTGCATTTTACCTGGGAAGAATAGAATCTGGATAGAGCCAAAGACTGTGAGTGGTAAACTGTTTAGAATTTTTTTCTTGCTTCCACTTATATCTTTCTTTGTATACTTTGTATACTGGTAATATCTAAAAACAACCAATAATGAATCCATCAAGAAAGTAATGTACCCAGTAGTTCTTTTCATCCTCAGGACAGAATTCAAAAGAGCATCTTTATTACCAGACTTTGCCATCTGACTAGGCCATTTTGCAGTCTTGAAGAGAACCCTAACACTGACACATTAAAGCTAGATGGTGTTTTTTTAGTGCCTGAAATTGTCTCACAGAAGGGACCAGTATTCCTTTACACCTCTGTCTCCAGAGACTGAGGCATTTGGACACACATAGACCATCAGAGAAACTTCATTTATTGCTTTGTTTGAAAACAAACTTATCCTTCTCGCATGGTACACAGCTGTTGTTGTATTTCAGATTCACCATTTGACTAGAAGCAATCCTCTGATTTTACACGACACATTAATCCCAGAAAGTACTTGTGCTGTTGCATGCCATATTCACTGTCTTGGGCAGGCTCTGAAGTCAGGGCAGCAATGACTTTACCCCACCTTGCATGTGGGCTCACAAACTGGCACTTCCAGTGTACTGGGAGCGGTATACCCTGCTCCTGCCCCGGGGGAGCACTCTGGAACCATTCCAGAGGCAGTGCAATGCACACAAACAATGACTCCAGCACTCCCAGCTTTCTTGAACACTTACCACATTGCTTCCATCTGTTTGGCGGAATACGCCCAAACATCGTACTCTGTTTAAGTAACCTGATTTTATTGTATATACCTGAAATCAAAATTCCAATTATTTTTTCTAGACTAGAATCTGAAGGCAATTGCACAAATATTAAAGCGCTTTTGAGGAAACTAAGGATTTCCAGCTGTGGGGATTGGAAGGGGAGAGGGGAATGTAGAGTTCTTCCCATGACATCAGAATACTTGGGGATGAAAAAAATATACTTCATTACCCTAATATAAATTAAAAACTGAAATTGCCTGTTCAGGGGATCAGAAAGAGGATATACTGGCGGAGTAACTCCTCTCATATTTACCGTGCTTGGTTCCCAGTTTAGAGTTCCATCTGAAACTTGGGTTTTAGCAGCCTTGGTGGAGGCAATAGCCTCATTTTATTAAATGGTTGTCAAAACAGAATTTGGGGTGTCAGTGCTTCATGAAAGCCAGAGCAATTTTGTCAGGTAGAAAAGCAAATAACTCTTTTTAGAAGGTGTACAAACTAACTTTATATGAGCACACATGCACACACATAAAGTGTTTTATATATATATTTATTAATATATATACTTATGTCTATCTAATTGCAAGTCTGTCATTTTGTTCTGAATTTAATAAAGGCAGAATTTTAAAAGTAAGCAACATACAGCACTACTTAAGCAAAGATATTTTTGCTGAAGAGAAACAACAGTTATTTCTAGTCTCAGAGCTGCTGCAAATGCCATATGGGAATCCTTATTGTCCTTAGCATCCTCAATTAAAGTGTGCATTGCAATAATAAGTAACAGCTGCATGGGAGGTGAATCAGGAAGTCAGAGAGGAAGTTTTTAATATTTTCTGGGAACGTTGACTGCACCAAAGAGGCTAAAGCAGTGCTCCTAGATGCTGGGAGGACTGAAGAGGGAGAATGCTTGCTCTTGTAATTAAAGAGGTGTAGTGGAGGGAATCTTTCTATCATTCCCCCATCAAGGAACATTGCCCTGGGAAGACATATGGTCGCCAGAAGCCTGGGCTCCAGGAGTACAAAACCGTTTCTTTCCCAGCATGGCTCAGCATTAAGAGCATCATAATTGAGTACTCATGGTATTAAAAGGCAAGGAAAAAAGTTCATCTGGGATCTGATCCAAAGCACACTGATGTTAATGGAAAAAATCCCACCGATTCCAATGAGATTTTGGTCAGACAACAGTGTATTTAGACAAATTTTTTTTAAACCCTTTAGCTGTGGAATTGTCTATTTTCAACAGCAAAAGACAGGTCAGGGAATTATGTAAGGGTGAATCAGTGTATAAATCACCTTCTTAGCCCAGAGATAATAACAGTAATAGAATAGTTTAATTTTCTAGTGCTTATGTTTTCCTAGTGTTTATGTTCTTCCAGATACAAGCGAATGGAAAAAATAGCGAAGTCTTACAAAAGTGATCTCTTCAGCTGATAAGAGAACCATCAAGTGACTTAAAAGCACAGAACTCGTCAAGGGAAGTGGAGAATCTCTCACATGACAAAGGGTGGGAAGCAGAAAAGGATTGCTGCTGTTCAGACACAAAAATGAGAGGTCAATGAAATGAGAGTAGATAAGTTTTTATTAGAGGAAAAAAAAAAGAGAACAGAAAGAAAATTCTACTGAAATTAAAGTCCATTTCATATGCTTAGAGAAAAAGAAAGCAAAGGTACGATGGAATTTTTTATTCACATATACTTACACTGTATAGGAGAGAAAAAGGAGAGAACACAATGTAGCCTGAAGCAACTGCTCAACACTATCGTCAGACCAGTGAGCTTGCTGAAGCTGGGAAACACTAAGCAGGGAAAACATCTCTAGACAAGGTGCTATGGATAAGATTATAGGAAGGTTTTGTAATATCAAAGCAAAATCTCTAGTGATAAATGAGAAGATGGGATGAGCCATTATACTCAAAGCTGGTTTTAGATTCCCTCATACTAAAAGGAGAAATTACCAGAAGTTACCATCAAAGGTTTATTATGCAGTGAGATTTTGCATGGCTTTATTACTGTTACTAATCCTCTATCTATCACTTTTTCTTCCTCAAATACAAAGGGCACAAGGCTGAATCTTGAGTCAAACCTGGTGACATAGCTTTCAGAACCAAAGGCCATGGCTGGGTCTAATCTAAATGGTTTAGGTATATGTCCTGCAGTACATAATATTTTCACCTATTCTGATTTAGTTTGGGGGGATTTTTTAACAGGTAGGAGTTTCGTCACTTGGCTTTACTTAAGAGCAGTGCCAAGAATGCAGCTAGCAATATTTCAGCAGGATTTCCTGAGGTGAAGTCAAAACTTCATATGTTTACAAAAAGGAAACAGCAGATTGACCTGTCAACAGAAAGTAAGCTAGATCTGAGCCTCTGCAGCACCTCAATTCCTAAGATCTATGAGCTTGATCTACAGTAACTAAACCCTCCAATACAACTCTGACAAATGCAAACAGATCCCTCCACACTCAATTTTGGCACCCAGAAAGGAACTTATCATTAGATCACAGTTACTGGGTCACTGCAGATCTGTCTGTTAATACACTCTACAGAAGTTTTCTGTTTTCTGAGTGGTAAAAGATGAAGAAGGATTAAATTTCATATATTGTCTTCAAAGCAATACTTTTTTTTTAACACTTCTGTGAGCTGAGAGTTTCTTTAGGTAGAAAGCCACAAACATGTGAATGACTGCTGCTTTTACAAAGTGAACAAAAATTTGTTATAAGAGGCTACAGAGTTCAGAACTGATGCCCAGATGGAACTGACTACCAAGAGTCACAGTGTTGTAATCACTATCCTAGATGTATTAGAAATGGTTTATCCAAGACCCTTGTAAATGTCCCATGGTTTGACCCTTCCCCTCTGTTTTTGCCCCATTGGCAGGATGCCAATTCTCCACCCTCCCCCTTCCTAGAAAAGATCGGTATTCCATAACTTCACCCTCTTTTGCTCCTGGACGCCTCATGAAATAAACCTTGAATCCCCAGAAAGGGCAAAGAGCTTCTTTTGTAATCTTT
Source organism: Muscicapa striata striata (assembly GCA_030060385.1). Taxonomy (NCBI): domain Eukaryota; kingdom Metazoa; phylum Chordata; class Aves; order Passeriformes; family Muscicapidae; genus Muscicapa; species Muscicapa striata. The sequence goes on from JAREIS010000070.1 coordinate 3,167,436, forward strand.
TACTCTGTCCCTGTGGGGGCCAGGATGCTTCTTAGCAACTGACCTAGTCTGGGGCCAGGAAGTAGCCTCAGCACCCCTGCAGCACAGAGTGATGTTAGGATGTATTGAAGCTTCATCCTCATTTTTTCTTGCTCAGTGTTCTCTCTTGGTCTTCTTGAAACTACCTGTATATAATTTTTGGTTTTAAACTATTATCATAGTCCTCTTCCCAAACTTAGCATACAGGCAGTGCCTTAGTGCAGGCCAAATTCATTCCCCTTACCCTACCCCTTGTCTACTTGTCATTGTCAAAGAAACACTAGATGGCATAGAAAGAGTACCATTGTAAATGAAAGCAAAATTTATGTGGCTACGATGGACAGCATTTATCAAGAAGTCAGAGTGTACACAAGCAGCTACCTGTCAGATTAGTACACTATATGTACATTATAGCTGTGCCACAGCATCGTGGTTACATATACATCCTCGTGCTGAAGAAAAGAATAAAAATATATGGTATATATTTTGAGAAACAGTCATTTCTCATTAAGACTCCAGTGGTGACATTGATTCCCAGAAAGTTCAATGGATTTATGACTGAACTGACAGTGGATCTTCTAAAATGGAAGACTATTGCATACTGAACCATCTCTTTTGCACTTTCCTTCCAGGTGAACTGCAAGTAGCAGTATGTGGTGCAATTGTCCAATATGAAGGTGAAAAATATGTGAATGACCATTGCCAGACCTGCACCCAAGTGATGAGTACATCTAGGAGAGGGAAACTGATATTTCAGGTACTTCTGTGTCCTGGGAATAGAATTTTTAAAAGCTGCATGCAAGTTTATAGCACCCTCTCTCTTTCCATTTATAACAAATTGTGATACTCCCAGAAACATCACCCTAATGTAGACCACCTTACTAATTATGGGTGGTCCATATCCATTATTATAGTTTTCCTTTTGGAAAACTAGAAACAGCAAAAGAGCAGATACTTATGAATGGGATGTACTTATGGATGAAGGATGTAAAAACCAGCATGTATATACATTTCTGCTGGGAGGCAGTAGCTCTCTCTTGAGTTCTTACACAATTTTGCAGCACACCTTTAATATTTCCTGAATGAAAGGGCAGAACAGCGATCCAGCAGAGAAGGAGTTTTCTAAATAATAAATAGGAGAAAAAAAAATCATTGTTAAACATGCTTTTGGATCACAGGCAATCATAATAAGAGTTTTTACTGTTAGTCTCTGAAGGGCTTAATTGTGTGGATGGGAAAGGAAGAAATCTCAAGGATTTCTATAATATAGATCATAAAGGAACAGAATTTATTCTAGTGTTATTACTAAATGTTTGCCTTTTTTGATTTGAAGCTTACCCTTAATGTACTCTTCCTCTTCTATCAAGCCAAAGAAATTTAGCCCTGAAGCAACATCTCTTTTTTTATGGAAATTTTATTTCCTCCTATGAACAGGCTCCCCTGTGTTTAAGAGAGCAAAGTGGAGGAAACAACATTCCATTTCAAACATAAATACCATCCCAGATACATTGCAGCAGCTTATATTTAAATCATATATACCCAGTGCAAGAATGTCCCCATCAAAATCTTTAGAAAATGTAATGACTAGAATAATATTATCTTAACAAACCAAATCTTTAATCTGTTCCTTTATCTGTGTTCTCATTCTTACAGTAGCCTGCATTTAACTTCTGGCTCCAAGTTTATCATTAATTTATGCAATCAGAGAAAAAAAATGATCTCATTCTAAAATTGGCTCATTTAAAATACTAAGCATATGATTTTTACTCATTGCTCATGGTGGCTTAGAGAGCCAGATAAAATTTTAAAGATAACTTAAAAATTTTGTTCATAGAGTGTATAACAACAAATTCTCAGCCTTTATTAATTCTGTTATGTTCATTAAATTTTCCGAATTTACTTCATTATACAAACAATATTCATCATCAGAAAAAAAAATCCTTAGCAAAAACTAAGGATCTGCATGGAAAGAGTTGTGAAAGTTTGAGATAACAGATCATAAATTACTTCTTTAAATAAAACAGAGACCGTATATACCAATATTTTTAATGCCCTCATACAATAATCTACAAACCTCTATTTTTAGTCCTTAAACCAAACACACCAAAAGAGACCCCACAATATTATATTATATTTAATATACACAATATTATATTTCTGCCATGAAATATATTCAGCATAACTAGGAAGAGCCACTACAGAATTTTCCTAATGGCTGAGATCTCAAAAGAATTACAATTGCAGGTGACACTAATTGGGGCCCTTTCTGGCAGCCTGAACGAGGAGACCATGGCTTAGTCAAACATAGCTACTAATCCTTAACCCTGGATGAAGTCTCTCTGGGTCAGTGTTGCTGTATATCATTTGAACTGCATGGGCAGGCTTGTTTTACAAGGCATGGCCAGTGCCTGCTTTACATCTGTACTTTCAGTATGCTCCTGTCTTTCCCTTGCTTGTTAAAAACCATCTGTTTACTACACTGAAAATGTAGGTGAGCTCTAATCACCTAAATTGTACAGAAAGAGGAAGAGAATTTTGAAATGGGAATTTTGATAGCACAGTATTTGGGAACATTGTATAATACTGTGCATAGTCTAAAAGGCAAATAAATACTTTGCTATAAATTAGAAGACAAAGAGTAGATTAGTGTGGTGCAATAAATCATAGATGACAGAGAGCCATGGGAAAAAAACTCTTCACTGGCTGATTGGGAGATACCAGTCAAGTTACTGAAGTCTGATTTAGTCAAATGATCTGGAAACCCCTGTTATCCTTTAAGTCTCTGTAACTGTAATTTAGGATGGAACAGATCAGCCACAAGGATGCAAATTATATTCTCTTTCAAACACGAGGATGCCACCCACAAGTGATTGCACAATTCTATTAACAAAATGCTTTAATCTAATTTAGATCATCTTTATGGATGTTTTTCCCTGTCTTCTTCTAAATTCGGGTAAAGAGAGCAATCTTAAGAAACATTATCCTCAAATTAAATACAGCCTGCTAAATTAAATCAGCTTGAAGAGCTGGAAGAATGTTATCTGGGCTTTGCTAAGTCATAGTGAGATCAGATTTTTGTTTGAGAGATATCAACATAGACTCTACCAAATTAAGCCCATCTCTGATCAACAAGAGGTGTAAGTTTTACCTCCTAAGACTTGGCTGAGTCTCATTCACCAGCTAGAGAGGGGATGTTGCTGTGGACCAGCTCTGTGGGTCAGTAAAAACCCCACATCACCTGAAATTAGTCCACTATTCCTCATCTTACAGGTCAGACTCATGTTTCAAGGTCAACCTAAATTTCTGTTCCCAAATTAAAGCAATTGATAAAACATTTACTTAATAGACTCAGAAATGTGCTAATAAGTCCATTCTGCTTCTCATTATCTAAAAATATTTAATGATGGCATCGCAATTATCTTGGATATGCAATGGATTCTACAAGGACTTTTAAATAATTGCTTTCGCTGATATCCTTTCTCTTCACCAGTCCCTTGTATTAGAGTTCATTTAGGCATAATTTCTCTAAAAATATTTACAAAATGTGGAAAAAATTTTCTTGATTAGACAGCTCAAAATTACATTAAACTTCATAGTTTAGCACATGACTTTTAGTAATAAAGATGTTGCATCTGTAGATAATGTCTGCTCTTATCCTCAGGTTTTAGGGCAGAGTTTCAGTATCCTTGTTTTGCGGGTTTTTTTTGTTCTTTTCTTTTCTTTTCTTTTCTTTTCTTTTCTTTTCTTTTCTTTTCTTTTCTTTTCTTTTCTTTTCTTTTCTTTTCTTTTCTTTTCTTTTCTTTTCTTTTCTAATGTTTTCTTTTTAACTTTCTTTTTATTTTCTTTTTTTTTTTTTTTTAGGGGGGTGGGTTGGTTTTGTTTTGTGGTTTGAGGGGCTGGCTGCATGTGGGTTTTGGGGTTCTTTCTTTGGTTTTTTTTTTTTTTTTTTTTTTTTGAACAACACTTGCTCCATCTAGTGGCAGTTTCTCAAGGGAGAAACCCCCCCCCCACAAACACTCACAAATGCATATCGAAATAATATCTCAAAAACAGGAATATTTCCATTCAGGTAATTTAGCTTGTTTCAGAGCTTTTCTCTTTAACAACACTTCTACACAGAAAGAAGTAAAAGGCATATGGAAACATTTTATCCTTACCACAAAATAAAAAGATAAACTTTATGCAGTAAAAATCCACTGTAGCTGCTTGTATATCAAATATATCTTGTATATCAAATACATGAAAGCAAATGCTTTATTTTTAACTCTAAAAAGACTTACTGCAACCATCTTTCATGTGTTGGTTAGTGTATTTTAGTAATGAATTCCATCAACAAAATGCCTTAACTTGCTGACTATCCAGCTCTACCTGGTGGTGCATTTATTGGTGATGTCTATGTAGCTGGGCCTGTGACCTGATAGATTTGTTTCAGGTACACAAGGGAGAGGTTATTCTTAAACTAATTACACTGGCTGCAGGGTGAGAAAAACCTCTTCTGGCCCAGCTTTGTCTCACAACAATCTCTTGATAAGCAGTTGGAGCAGCTGCAAGAAGATCTGTAAATTATTTTCTGATGGCAATAACTGAAGTGCTAATGGCTGGAGATTACTGTTTCAGCAATTTTTTTTTTTTAAGTGATTTCCATATTAGGTACAAGTGTATTTTTGTCCATGCGATAAAAGCAGTCATTCTTACAAAAATGTAAGGGCTCAGGGCACAGTTGATTTTGTATATATATATACACATATATATATATTCTGTCACAGCATGCCCTAAAGAAACATGGTATTCAGATTAGCACATCTATACACTTTTTAGTTCATTTATATCCTCTTATTTCTCTGCTTGTAAACATGAGGTATTGACTACAATTCTGAATTTGAAATCAGGCATTCCATGATATATATTTTGGCAAATTGGATTAGTCACTAAATTCCTCCACATGTTTTCCCTTCTCTAATATGTACTAGTCACTAGTAATTAATTTTTGAACAACAATTGAAGCTGACTGATATCTCCTGTAGTTTTCCTAAAGGAATTCAGGAGGCAAGTTTAACTAATGCAAAGGTTTTTTTAAAAATGAGAGCCTAACTACTTCACATAAAATGGGTTTTTATTTAAGCTTATTTCAAATAATGCCAATTTAATTAGACTGGTTCATAAACTAAATTACTTAAAGGCTATTCCATTGAACAAATAGACTGTTAAGGAGGGTGGTCATAGAATACCATAAAAAATATCCTGTTTTACTTGCATGTTTATGCCCTTCCCTGACCACTCCATAGGTAGCAAAATGTGCCTTTCTGTTTTCACACGATGCCATGGGCATCAAGTTAAGGAGGCAAGAACTCCTCACACTGCAGTGAATGTCTGACCAGTCAACTCAGCTCAGGTGAGTCACATTTTCTCTGCAATTAGAAAATACATACTCAACTGCTGCTTGCCAGGTGCCAGTCCTAGCAGCTGTTGGTATAACATTCTGCCCCACTGAATTCTGTGACACTTGTTAAAGTGAATGATTTAAAAGTTTAGCTAACTTTTTAATCCAGCTTTAGTCACTCTAAGCACATTCAGCCAAAACTGTTGTTTTGATTGCCTTGGGGATGTCACACTTATTGTACATTCACAGAATCACTAGAAATTCAAGCCTCCTGCAATCACTACAGGCAATAAGAGTTCTTCATTTACCATCTGTAACCACTGCAAATTTGTCTACAAACCCTCACACTTTCTGTTTTACTAGGTAACTGTATGATTCAAAAACACAAAGATACAAAAAGAGAAATAACAGTCGGAAATTGTAATCAGCAGTATTCTTTAAGTCTTCAGCTAAAATGAAAAACAAACAAACAAACAGTTTGAGGCCGAACACTATTTCTTTTTCTTCTATCTTGATGGCAGAAAAGGAAGGATGAAAAAAATGATCTTTTAATTCAAAACTATGGAAGAAAACAGAAAAACTGGATATAAAAGGATCTCTTTTCCAATCACAGAACAGTTTCAATTAAGGTATTCTCTTCACCTCATGATGAGAAGATTTGGGATTCAGTTTCCCATGGCTATAAAATGGGAAAGTGTCCCAAACAGCCAGCTACTATGTGGTTCCTGCTGGAGCTTGCAAATGTATTCATTAGTGGAAAAAACTGCAAACAGAACATCCTCCTTGTAAATAAAATTTTTTAATTCTAAATATCTGCAAACTGGCGGAAAAGCATGCCTTTGGCAAACAAGTGGTTTGCCTTTTTAGGATTGATATTATAAAGATTTTATGTCAACTGTTAAGGATTCTGTTGCTTTGAAAGACACTTAATGGAAACATTTTTAATTGTTCAGCGGCATGATATTCAAAGGACTCTTTGGGAGCTGCTAGTGACCTCTACCTTAGGGAAAAGGATTTAATTGCTGAAATAACTGCATGTTGGTCTATTTTCCCACTCTATCTTTAAACAAGAAAGAGGATGTGCTTGTGAACTGCAAATAATTCAAATAGAAGTAATTAATGGGTTAGGGGTATTCAGCTGTAGAGAAACGTGGGCATGACAAAAAAAATTTTTGGTGCATGACAAAAAATGGGATACCAAATCATTTCCACAATTACTGCTTTTGGCATCTATTTTTATTTTGGGATTTTTACTTACCTTGGTAAAGCCAGTTTAAAAAAATGTCAATTTTACCTAAGATAAATTAAAATCTACTTTATTTGACATTTATGTTACACTGATCATTAAAACTATTCTCCCAGATGATAACGGAGATAAAATGGACTCTGTCCTCAACCATTATTATACTTACCTTAGATTTACCCTCCTCCAAATCTTTATGAGCACATTTTGTATAAAGTTAAATAATGCCAAAATTATTCTAATGGTTCACCATTTTTGAGTGGTTGTCTAGCAGCCCAATTAGTCACCACTTACTCTGGAATGTTTTTACTGGAATGATTGATCATGCCAAACTGGAAAGGACTCAGCCATTATGAGAAGTGAAAGCAGGAGGGATAACTGCAGCCTTGCAAATTGAATAGATGATTACTCATTAGGTCTGTAAAGAGACAAATGTTCCCTTATATTCATATCAAGGAAGTACATCATACTCCCACATCTAACCCCAGCTGGCACCAAATTCACTGCAATTCTACTTCGCATTGCTTTGTACCAGATTATTCAAGGGGGTTTTGTGTAAAAGAGGTCTATCTGAAGCCATTTTTAAAAACAAGAAAATGTTGCCACTGAGAGAATTAAGGCTACAGTCTGTTCCTATTTCTCAGATGAATCTCTGAGAGCACTTTTTCTACAGGCGAGAGTGACAATTGTCCTTTAAATTCCCAGCTTCTAAAGTTGTGCACAGTCTTCCCATTAACTTCCAACCTGCATTGTATTTCCATAACCACACAAAAAAAGGGAAGAGTTTATTTATAACCCCACTTACTATCTCTTTTGCTTCAGGATGTACGAATACAATTACTAAATCCTTGACTGAAAAAGTAATTTCTACCTTTCTTTTACTTCCAAAACTTGCAGCCTCTAAATCCAGCTGTCTTGAAAATGGTTGTCTTAATTTCCCACATGCACATCAGCAAATTTCTGCATGCACAAAGCCAGACTTGCCCTTCTCAATTCAGAATGCAATTTTCAATTACCTTCTCATGGCTTCCAGCTACAGTCTGGGTTTTCTCACTGCACATAACCCCTGACCTGTTGTGATAACAATCACTCCTTTCTCAGAAAATTACAGTCTCTCATTATCACTATATTTTTAAACTTCATTTTAACACCTCTTCTCCCCTTTTATAGATTTGTGGATATTTTTCCTATTCTGGCCTCATGGGTGAAGGATTTCATTTGTTTGCTGAATAGAGTTTCCCTTGCATTCAGAAATTCACACTGCATTGCCAAATTGTCTGTTTCTTTATACACACACTTTGACAATGTGAATGCATTATCCTAAGTTTTATTTTCAAGCATCTTAAAGCATTAAGAAGTCTGCAATGATTTTTGTGCTACCAAAAAAAAAAAAAAAAAAAAATACTAACAGGTTCTCTAATGTGTCTTTTTTCTCTCTTCTCCCAAAGTCAGATTTGACAGATGATTGACATAAGCTCCCTGGCTATATTAAAACAAAGCAAGTTTCCTTAGTGGCTTCTCCAGCAGCTCAACAGTGCCAGCAGTGATGCAAGAGAAACTGGGGATCACCATCAGTGTCTAAGTTGCCCTACACCTCGACAGAATCAGCATAAATAGTACTTTTCTTAACCTGCCAGAAATAAAGCCAAAATGTTTTTCACAACTGTGATACCAGTTGTATCACAAAGCTCATGGATGTGCCAGGTATTATTGTTACTAGAGAAGGTGTTAAAGACAAATATAAAGACTAACATTTAAAGAAAGACCTCTCAGACTTTCTGTAGTGAACTATTTGGACGCTGAGGCTAAATTTTCTCTTAATCAACCTGCTTTCAAACTAAAGGGGAACAGTCTTTAACTGAGACAGGATAGAGGGGGTGTTTTGTACTAGTCTCTTTCCCACCCCCTGAGCCACCACTGCACAACTGCAAAACTCAGAAAATTTACTCAGAAACTTTATGCAGAAAATTTGTGCAGGCACACCTGGACAGACAGACGCACGCACTTACCTGCCCTCTTTCTGTCAACAAACTTCCAGAATCTTCCAGAAAAAAAGATTGAGTATTTCCCAAACTCCTCACAGAAGATATACTGGGGCATTTACTGGAAGAGCCGGGAAAACCAATTTTCCGTACATAATGGGCCCCCATCCCTGACAGCACAGGACTGTGTATGATGACCATAGACCATGATCACTGATATCACTGGAACCATGGATAGTGATTATCTATCTATCTATCTATCTATCTGTAGACCTCTTTTCCAATCCTTATGTATTTTTACCAGTTAGACTTCAAAGCAGTTTCTCAAATAAAATTCATTTTAATATCATTTATTTAGAGTCATGTGTTTTAACCCACCCCAAAGAATCCATTAACAATGAACTTGGTTGCCCTGCCTCAGAGCTGGGTCACAACCATTTCCCTTAGATCTTTTGTATACATTAATAGACCTTAGCATGAAAAAGAGACAGGTGAACAAAATATTCAGATTTCAGAATGACGTATGGTCTAAGTTTCATACAAGATGCATAAAAATGTACAACCCCTTGCTTGTGAGATGAAATATTTTGTTATCATGCATCAAATGAGAAAAGAAAGGGAAAAGCTGTCAGATTTTTAAATGGTAGAAGGTTAACAGTGTGTTATCCTCACAGTTTATATGAGATCCCATGTTTTGAGGGGTCTGGAAATGCATGAGATTTGGATTCATCTCAAAAAGATGTCATGAGGAACTCCAGGGACAGCCTTACTCAGGTTAGGTGAAAATTAAATATAATGTCAGCCTATATGAAGTAACGCTGTGATAATGCACATTATGCTCCCATAATAAAATTGATGGCACAAAAAGTCATTTAACAGAAATACTTTTAAAACATGACCTGTAATTTGTTGTTGAATGGTAATGACTCAGCAGGTTGCAAAGGCCAAGAATTTAAGTGTTAATGAAATGAATGAAAAGGGATTATGCATTAATTTCAACATCTCAAATAACCAGTGCCATAAATGTAGGCCTTTTGCCAAGCACCAGCTTGCAGTAGCAAGGATTAGTCAATTTTGGGGGTTTCTTATTAAATTATATAAGTAACGGTGGGAAAAGCTACAACCACCCAACACAGGATGTTTCACAGTGTGAGAATTGCACCACAGACCATGTAATGTGCCACTTCCCTGCTGAATGATGGAGTTAAAGGGACTACAACATTAAAAACAAGTATTCTAGAGAGGAGGAGAATGAACATAATATATTACTTTGCACAAACCAATTTTTCCATGTATTATTAAATTTCCAGGTCACATCTCTCTGACATACAAACATGCCTGCCTATTGGTGATCAAGCCAAGGTTGTTTTTCTTTCTTGATTGTCCAGACACATCATTTTGACCCTTCTGTTCTCCCAGCTTCACCTGTTTTTGTTATTGGGTCAAAGAAACCCACTTAGTGTTCAGTTCAGGAGTACAACAGTCTGGAGTATCCACAGGAATCTCAATATATAATTTATAATATTTGTTCCTAAACAATATACAAACACAGACACAGAAGAGCATACACTGAAACAATTGCCTCTCAAAACTGCCTTTTCACACATTTTTTTTCTTTACAAGTCTTCTCATTTAAGGAGACTGGGTAGATTTCCAACATATAACTAAAATAAAATTACTCAGTGTTTTCACAAAATCCATCTTTGCTGTATTTAATAGCAAAATCCTCCCCAGGATCTCAGAGCATAAGCATAAATTATGCCCTCAAACATGGGTTCACTGGATTGTTCTTCTAGTGCTGATAGTTCTCCATCAAGGGTCCTTTTTCTTAATGGGCCTTCATTCATCTTCTTATAAAGAAGAAAAGCACTAAAAGATGTGCAGCAGCTGGACATCTCTGTGGTAAGGTGACAAAAAGAAATTACCATGGAATATCTAAAAAAACCCCTCAACACAGAGAAAGCAGAACAGTTGCACCTATGCGAGGCATCTAGAAACAGCAGCTAACAATAACAACATTATTTCTACTTTACACTCATGCTACACACAGAAAAGGAAATAACTTGTGTTTCTGTTGAATACCATAAAGATGATATTCACCATCTCAGCAGCATCATCTCACTTCTGTCCACATTTTTCCCTGCTTCTGATTTCTCAGCACGGCTGCTGACATCCCAGGTATCAAGGGAGAGCATCAGCTAAGCCTGAAAGGTGAGGGCTCTAAGGAGAGGCTGACCTTTCCCAAGAGATGGAGCACAAACTAATTTCTGTTTTCAGATGTTTCCAAAGCACAGACCCATGCACAGCATCTTTGCAACAAAAGTCACAGAAGTGATCAAGCCTTTCCTGTGAGAGGCATTTGACAGAATCCCTGCATGACTATGCTTACTCAGCTGTTGACCAAAAAAATCTCATATATCCGTGCCTCTGCATACTTTTCAAGTAAGGGAGCACTCTAAAGCAAAATTTATGTCATATCCTGTTTTCCAGTGGGACAGCATATACTGCAACACAGCTTCTACATCTTTAGTCTTTCATAGAACAGAAATTCGCCCACATTTAAATATTTAACTTATGAGCTAAATTTTAAGTAAAATTTCTACAGAATGAAAGCAATCCTGTATTTTGTAAAATACTGATAATGTACTTAAATGCTGAAGCACAGGTCAGGTACTGAGTACAAATTATACATTCCTAGCATTCCTGAAAACATGTCAAATATGTATCCATTACTTTAATGACAGCAGAAAATATAACGTGTTGAATTCTTCTACTTGTCCCAATTTTTGACAACTGTTGTTAATTAGGATCTGTCATAATAGAGTAGGGTATAAAATTTGTCTCTAATCTTTCCCAAGGGCTACATATAACACAAAAATAAAAATGAACATAGAGCTACTACAGTATTATATGTTAATTAGGTTTTCTGTCACAGCAACAAATGTTTATTGGCCAAATATCATGTTAGATGTGGAAGAGAAAAGGAAACTGGAAGAGGAAAAGGAAACTGGAAGGGGAAAGGGAAAGGGAAAGGGAAAGGGAAAGGGAAAGGGAAAGGGAAAGGGAAAGGGAAAGGGAAAGGGAAAGGGAAAGGGAAAGGGAAAGGGAAAGGGAAAGGGAAAGGGAAAGGGAAAGGGAAAGGGAAAGGGAAAGGGAAAGGGAAAGGGAAAGGGAAAGGGAAGGCAAAGATGCTGAAACCCAAACAAGCATGCATTCCTCTGCCATTTTAAAAATCAATGAGGTTCAAGTGACCATCACATAAACTACACTCCTAAAAGTTAACAAAATTTTTAAATAGTAGAGTGTAGAACATTTTGCAACCCTCATTTATACCACCCTAACAGAATTACAACTAATATTGAGATGGACGGCAAACTGCTTTTCACATTCAGAGATGCACTTGAACTGCAACAGACAGTTTTTATAAGGATAAAAATTAGGCATATATCCAAGCTTTATACTTCATAATTGTTGCTCCCTTGTCTCTCCTTAATATAATTCTAATAAAAGTCTATTTGAATGTAACTACTCACTAACTACTCATATAAGTTGTTTTGAAGTTTTGAAATATATGTGTGCATGCTACACAATTAAAACTGATATTTTCAGTGACTAATTGTGTCCAAAGAGGCAATAGATTTTTAAAAATCGCCAGTATTTCACAGAAAAAATATTTAATTTTATCTGTAGCATTTCACTTTAATTATTCTGGTCAAAGTTTAAAAAAAAACTCCTTCCTTTGGTTATTTTATAGTGGGACTTATCATCACACAGGAACTTTAAAACATGGCTGAAAAAAGTATCTGGTTGGACAAACTAATATAATTTGCCATCTTTCACAGAAACCAATAGATTTAAGGACCAGAAGAGGGCACAAAGTATTTGATTAATCCACAGTAAGTATTGAGAATTATTTTTATAATGTCACAGTTCTATATATGCATACATATATTTGTATAGTCAGCTTATGGGTTTCTCCCATAATAATAATTTTACAATATTTTCTTAAATTCCAAAATAAATACAGACTAGGAAGTATAATTTGCTTATTTCAATAGTCAGTTTTATATCTTGGCAAGTTTCAGTGAACATGGATTTCATTTAGAGGGAAGTAACTTTTCACATAGTTCATAAAGTCACACTCAGGATTTTTATTTTTTTCCATCAGATATTTTAAAATAAATACATACTGGCCACTACTTCATTGAAAAAAAAAAAATCAAGTTTTTCTTTATGTAACAATTTTAGATTTTAGACACAGAAATAAGGCCATGGGACTGGAAAACAGACTTCCCAGGTGGATTTATTTGCCTGGAATATATGGGTCTTGATACTACTTTAATAATAAAAGAAAAATTAATTGAAATCCATATTCTTTTTTAGAAAATAGATATTAAACGTAATAGTCAAGTGTTGTTTTGCTGAAGATCAAAACACAGCAAGAGCATTTTGGTCTTGTATAGCACAATTTTGGCCCTGCATCCATCCATTTGTTCAGACTTGAAGACAAAATTCATGCCAAGGACTCTAGTGAAGCCACATCTTTTTCAAAAAAACTTAAGGTTTCAACTAGCCTATGAATACATTTTCCAGTGCAACAGACTGTCAATAACAGAAGTGAGAACTTTCCAGCGAAGCAAAGCCAGAAAATCTGAAAAACAGTGAAGAACAGATCTGTATTCTAATATCAAAATTTACCCTCTAGACCTCTTCCTTGGAAATTAAGGAATTCAGAAAATATTTTGCTTTTCCATTCTGCTTCTAGAAACTTGGTTTACTGTGTTTTGTCCTATCTCAACAAAAGCAATATTGCGAACAAAAATCTGAACTTGTCTCAAGATTCCTTTCAAGTTTGTAACTATGTTAATATTGTTTCCAGCAAACATGGAAAAGATGGGTTACTATTCTGACATAGGAACAAGACCATACATACACATCTAAGCACACCAAGTGATTTTTTTGTGCAGAACTTTATGTTATGGCAGCAACCCATGTACCCAGATTGCTAAGAAGTTACTCATTGCCTTAATCCACGAGTAACATCCCAGAAAAGTTAAGACCAGTTTGCAGCACTTTAGGTGGGTTTAGCAGCACGAGTTAGCCAAAAGGTTTGTCTCCAAGGTACATTTTTATCCTTCTTCCCACATTTAATGTCTTTATTAATTGTGGGGCTGCACAGTACTGGAAGAAGAATATTATTCAAGAGGGAAAGGTTTCCTTTCTTCACAGAGGAAACAGATAAACAGTTCAGAAAACAACCTGATTTTATTCTGTATTTTATTAAATATTCATTTTTTCTTTATAATGGCTGAGAACTGTTTCCACGACTTTCAAACCTCTTTCTAACCATTTGTATTCAGAAAGCTGTGTGTGCATTCCAGTGCATACATGAAGTGCAACATTACAAAGGAAAGCTTCAGGAAATCATGTATCCTATTCTGCTTGAAACATTGCTTTTTAATTCTAAGGGTTCCCCAACAGGACAGGAGGACATCTACACAGGTGTTGAGGATGCTTCTTTACAAACCACAGTACAGTGTCATATTCCAACCAACTGACTAATTTCAGCACAGAGTATAGAAATGAGGAATTGCTGAGATGATGCACCATATCTTCTAATACCTCACTGAGTGCCTCATAAAGTGCTGTACTGCTCCATAGGGGTCAGTCAGCACATTTAGAGGCAGCTAAAATATCCCCAGACAGTGCTGCCTAAAACTTTGCCACTATTGTCAACAATATACTATTCTACAAATGCACTACCAGCAGTACTCACAAAAATTGTTTCTATTTGAATACATATATTTCCTTTCTTGTCCTCAAATAAAAAGGAAAAGAAACCAATTTTTCACCAGAAAAAGTGTCAGTTGCCTCACAGGGCTTCTATGGAAGACAGTGTTAAATCTTCCACTTACCTGAACAGCAGCAGAATTTCACCAACCTCAAGTACTCTTGGAAAAACCTAGTCTTCCTTGCTAGTGTCTTGAGAATACAAACACAAGGACCAAGTTGTTGCCATATATATGTTTCATAACATTTCCTGCAAGAGATAGCACTATTTCTTGTTTAATGAGCTGTGATATTTGGTGGTGAAATCAAGCCTGTTGTTCTGAAGGTTGCTACTATGCAAGCTCTGATGGAGCAAGCAACTGAAAATTTAGATGGATTTTTTTTTCCTTCACAGTGTGATACAAAAGGAATAAAAAATTAAATCTAAAATCTATTCTTCCCTTAGTGTCAAACCATAGGCATGCACCAGAGAAGCATGACAGCCTTTTGAAACCCCTCAGTTACTTTTGGTTGGGACAGAAGCTGGAGCATAAATTAAAGCTTAGAGTACTTTTAGTCCTCCACTGTGGTATGGCTCTTGTCCTCTCTTACCATGGCCTGAGAGGTGGACAGCAGGTTGATTATCCTTGCACCTTTTCTCTGTACCTTCCCTGTCTTCACACAGCAAGAAGGAGGACATTTGCTATGAGGGGTGGTTTTCCACAGGAGCTATTGGTGTTCCTTGGCCTTGATTTTGAGGGCAGCAGCTGAGTGGTGTAAGTGTGGAGGAGATACATCTGTAAGAAAGGAGAGGTGTAGAAGAGAGAGGAAGCAGACGTCAAAGGTTTTGAGAAATACCAGTTCAGCATAAAAATACCTCAGGAATTAAAATGGGAGAAAAATAGAAATCACTAGGGGCACAAAAAATTGAACAGGTATAGCCTGTTAACTTATAATAAGAGATATGGAGAAAGTTGTTATCGAAAATTTTAAGAATTCAGAATTCATAATTGAAGAAAAAATGCAGTTGTAATGTCTGTCTGTTTCCTGGATAAAAAATTACGAAATGCAGAAATCACTGGCTGACTGACCATGCAGAACTCCCTAAACCAAACAAAAGAGAATCACAATTTCAGATTGGCAGTAAGGTTTTTAAAGAAGGAAGAAGGGAGGGAGGGAGGGAGGGAGGGAGGAAGGAAGGAAGGAAGGAAGGAAGGAAGGAAGGAAGGAAGGAAGGAAGGAAGGAAGGAAGGAAGGAAGGAAGGAAGGAAGGAAGGAAGGAAGGAAGGAAGGAAGGAAGGAAGGAAGGAAGGAAGGAAGAAGGAAGGAAGGAAGGGAAGGAAGGAAGGAAGGAAGGAAGGAAGGAAGGAAGAAGGAAGGAAGGAAGGAAGGAAGGAAGGAAGGAAGGAAGGAAGGAAGGAAGGAAGGAAGGAAGGAAGGAAGGAAGGAAGGAAGGAAGGAAGGAAGGAAGGAAGGAAGGAAGGAAGGAAGGAAGGAAGGAAGGAAGGAAGGAAGGAAGGAAGGAAGGAAGGAAGGAAGGAAGGAAGGAAGGAAGGAAGGAAGGAAGGAAGGAAGGAAGGAAGGAAGGAAGGAAGGAAGGAAGGAAGGAAGGAAGGAAGGAAGGAAGGAAGGAAGGAAGGAAGGAAGGAAGGAAGGAAGGAAGGAAGGAAGGAAGGAAGGAAGGAAGGAAGGAAGGAAGGAACCTAAACTTTTCTCTGAAGTATTAAAAATATGCTTTACATCATCCTCTCCTGCTCTACCACATGGATGTTAATTAGGTGATTTCCAAATCAAAGGCAATTATAATGTAACTTGCTTAAATATTCTGAATGAGAAGACACTAATGGACTGAAGGATGGCAGTGAAGAGCTTTTGTCTGTGAGCTGTTCTTAAATGGAACAGAGCTAAAATTTTCCAGCAGCTGTTATGGTGCTACATTTTGGGTTTGTTTGCTGCACACATTGTTGGCAATACAGGGCAGTTTTCAGTAGTGCTGAGCTGCACTGACACAGGATTAAAGACCTTTTCTGCTCCCCATCCCACCAAGCTGACTTGAGTAAGAAGCTGGGGCAGGGGCACATCTGCAACAGCTCACTCCAGCTGATCCAGTGGATATTCCATACCACATGAGGACTAGCTCAACAATTAAAAGCTGTAGGAAGAAGAAGGAATGGGAGATATTTAGAGTTATGGACATGCAGAATAATGGCATTTGCCTTCCTGGGTGGCTGTTATGCATGGTTCAGGCTTGCTTTCCTTGAGATGACTGAACATCTGCCTGCCCATGAGAAGTGATGGGTGAATTCCTTGGTTTGCTTTGCTGGTGTGCACAGCTTTTGATGCTCTTCTGACTCTCTTCCTCATCCCCCTGAATGAAAGTGAGTGAATAACTCTGTAGAGCTTAGTTGCTGGTAGGATGCTGCTAGAAGTACTGACTGATAAGATCAAGTTTTTCTATACAATGTGAAAAGTAAAGTCAAAGAAACTCTTTTCTCTAAATCAATTTCTATATAATTTCAAAACTTGCATCTCTATACCAAAATATACTCTTCCCAGAGTCAGCTGAGATTTTAATATTAAAAATAACATCTAAAAATGGTATTTGTTTGATTTTAGATATTTCCTGGGGATGCTGGTGCAATCATTATTATTCAGGGAATAATAATTATTTGGGGTTTGAGAATTTAGTGGTATGCAGATCAGGCACTCTTAGTCTGCATTTTTCACCTCAAAAAAATACAATACCTATGTCAGAGGACAAGTAGTCAATTTGCAATAACAAAAAAATACATAAATATAGTTTATATTGCCTAATCTTCTATTTACATTGCAGCACGGGGTTCGTTATCTTAAAAGGAAATAAATTTTGTAGATAGTGAATCTAATTTAGTGACTGATTAAAATAAAGATATCTGCAGGGGAAAAATATGGATTTGTTTGCATGTGGTAAAGGTGAGAGAGAATTCTATGCATCTTACACAAATGCCAATAGAAGTATGAAGTTAACAAATGTCTGATCACATGAGGTCTTTTGCTTAGGCTGTGTTTTGGAAAAGTTTTGCTAATAACTGCCAGTAGTACTAATGTTCTTTCAATCCAGCTATGCAAAACTTTTTAAAATCTATGTAATCTAGCAATATTTCAAATCTCTGGAATAGATATTTGAAAAGTGATCAGATACATTAGATCTGATAAAAAAGTATTTTGTAATAAGAAAACCAAGTGTTCAGTCCATCACAGCAAATGCCAGAAACAAACATCAGTAACAGTCAAAAAAGCCATATCCTAGTTTTTAATGGCAAATATTTCTAACACCAATCAGCCATTTAATACAAGATGAAAGACACTTGTGAGAAAGTCTGCTTGCAAACAAGATTGTTATTTTCTGTTGAGTCTAGAAACTAGCACTAACTTTCAAAGATTATTCTTTACAATAGATCTCCTGTGTTAGAAAGAAAAGTCAAAAAACCAAAAACAACAACAAAAGGAAGGAATTCAGAGATTTCTTTTTTTTTTTTTTTTTTGTGTCTTCAACAATTTCTCTAGCAGAAATATATTTTCAAGCAACTTGCAGAAAAAAGGACAACAATTTAGCTGATGGCATGGTTTTACAAATTATACTGTAAATATAAATAAGGCTTTCCCAGAGCAACATATAAATTGGATCCTTTCTAAACTCCTAGAGTGGTTCAGGGAAAAGCTATCTATATTAAATAAGTATCCAATTCTTACTGTTCAGTCAACTTACAGCATCCAGCAAAAAAAGCTTTTGAAGAATTTACAATAAGCTGGAAGGCATCCAACAATTACAGAAGGAAGAAAACTTAACAAGCAGAAAAAAAGTTAAGTGTGAATACTACTGTTTCCAAGCAATGCACTCTGTCAACATGGATATTAGGCAATATATACAGGCATATGTTTCATGTATTGACATACAGATGAATGCTTGTATCAACTTATAAATTAGTATGGGGAACAAAGCTGGTAGTAGATAATGACAATTTACAAAAGCAGACAATAATGCAGACCAGATTCACAATAAAAATACAGCACTTATGTACGACGTGCCATAGCTTGCAACACTAGTGATTTCAGACAGAATATTAATTTGCAAAAGGGTTTAGACTTCAGGATAATTAGAGACAGAAGCAGAGATAATTGGATAAGATATCACAGAAACAGCAGAAAAATCACTATGAAGTAGAAACCATAGTCCCCCCAAAAAAGATAACAAAATCAAATCTTAAATACCTTTTGCACAGAGGTGCTTTAAAGCATATTTTTGCAGGAGTTTTTGATGTACTAAAGCAGAAATAAAAAACACATATACCCAGGAGCAAAAAAATCTCACCAAACCCACACATACCTATATGCCCTATAGTCTTTAAAATTATTGGATGTGATTTTTTTCGATTAGGTAAGATACATCATGAAAAAATATTTTTAATTGACCCAACTAGATGTAAGAATGTAACATAAATATTTTTAAATCCTATACAAAATATATTTCTCCTTCTACCATCCTAACAATAAGATGTGTCATACTATGTCTCCAGTTGCGAAAGAGAAACCTAACTCCATCCCTTCAAAAATAAAATAATTTTTTTAAAAAATTAAAAAAAAGAAAGAAGAATTACTCTCTTCCTTATGTATTTTATGTTTCTATCTTATTAGTCCTCTCAGAAAAGATCTCTTCATGCTTTCTTTCCTTTTACTGGAAGGAACAGGTTCGATTAAATAACTTGTCTGACCAGCAAAAGACATTAGCTGGAACACCATGTTTGCTGAAACCAGTTGTGAGATACACATTTACAAGACTGTGGGTTAGAAGACTCTTGTGTTATTTTTACCCCTTCTCACAAAGGATATATCTCTTGGTATCTTAAAAGCAGCTGCTATTTTTGAAATCTTACAGATTTAGAAATTTAAATGGTTTCTAAAAAGACAATACATTGATGACTACCTGCAGGAAGGCTTCAAACTATTTAAAACTGAGCAGGAGGAATCACACCAGAGATAGGTAACATGAGATTTATAAAGTAAAAGAAATTCAAAGAACTTGAACGATTTGTAATCATTCAAGTAGCTGGAACAAACAAGATCTATATAACACATTATATCAAAACCCAAACTAACATTTTGGCTGAAGTGCAATGCATTCAAACTTTGGATTGAGCCATTTATAGTATAATAAACAAATTTGCAATAAATTCAGGGGAAAAAACACCAAAACAAAACAAACCAAAACAAAAACAACAAAAAAACCCCAACAAACAAACAAAGAAGAAAAACAATACAAACAAGTTAACTCCAGTAGTGGAGTCACTAACTCACTAACTCCTGAAGATGATGGTTTCAAAAATATCCCTCTGGGAGATTAAATGCCAGATCCACAGAGGACCTTCCAGCAATGACTGCTCCCTTGCATTCAGAAACACAAGCCCAAAAATCTTGCCCAAACTCACGAATATTTGATTTTAGGAGATAGATTCCACAACTCCAGTGGATCTGCTCTGTTACTTTACTAGGAGATGATCTGTTTTGTTAGGAAAGAATAAATCCTCGGAGACTGACAAGACACACCCTTCCCAACAATATTTCTCAAGATAGCAGAAATGTTTCAAGCTGCAAACACACATCTGTGTTTGCATTAGGTTAATGCACATAAGCCTATGTTTGCTTTAACAAAAGTCACAGCAGGTGATTTTGTCATCGTACGTCAGAATGAAGTGGCTCTTCTCCCTTCTACACAAATGTTGACATTAGGAACTCCATCTATAATGTTAATTACAGCAGTTTATACTTAGCAATGAGCATTTGAACCCAGTGTTTCCAAAAAAAAAGAGAGGACCTAGCTAATCCACTTATTTTAGTTCTGTGCAAAGGAGTTCAATTGCCTTGCAGCAGGGTAAGAAAGAGGATTGTGTACCCTCCTAACATTGATTTCAATGCCAGTTAGGATATTAAAAGAATGGCACTTTTAACTCAGCTGCACTGAACTATTTCTGTGATGAAACTGTGTAATAAATCCTGCTTAATTTAATGGGTACATTTTGCTTACAGCTAATACTTATTACTGACAGAAACTCAATTCCAAATTCTATAGGCAAGAGATTATCTTTTCCATAACATATTTTTAACATGCAGGACAAAAAGGTTGAGATTCAGAGGAGAAACAACTGCAACTGACAGAACCCACTTGTGAATCAGCTTGACATTTGCTCTAGACAGCTATTTCAGAACATTACTGTTTAACTTTGGGTCACCCAATTAGATGCATAGTAAGTAGGTACAGAGAGAATCCCTAGTGGCTTTGTATCATGTCCAGATCAGATAAATGACAGGTTTTTCTGCATCAAATTTGGTAATAAAAATTTTTGCAGACTTCAGGGTGATGGAGAAAAGAATGAAAATGCCTCTTCCCAGCTAGTTTCTCCATTCTTGCTCTCAATCATTTTTTGAGAATTCAAAATTACATTATCAAATGTGCCAACTGCAATGTAATTAGTCAGCAAAGCCTCAGTACACAAAGCTAGTCTGATAAGTTTGGTATTATGAAGAGTTAGCTATTGCTTCACTTTATGGAGCTGTAAATAGGAATGTTACTCTTGCCAACCTTTTCTAAATTGGATATGACAGCTTTGATTTTTTTTTATATGAAATATAATACATCAGGTTGAACAGCTGGATAAGCTAGAGTTTTAACCATTTACAAGGTTTTGTGAAATATTAAATCAGAAATTTATTCACCGTATAAGCTATGTGCTTTGCAGTTGCAGTCAAAAAACTTCTAAGCTTGAATAGATCTCATTTATAAAAGTAAATATATACTTGAGCATGTCGGATTGTCTGTTTATGTGTATTTTAATTTTCATTTTTCATTTTAATATATACAGGCAAGAGGGGACTGTATGTATCCACATGTAGACATGTGCTTGTGTATACCATCTCTCACATACACGTGCACAGAAATCACTGAATGCAGATGCTTGGGTTTGGTGGGGTTTTATAAAACCTTAATGGGAAATCAAGATGCCTGTAAACTTCCTGACTCAACACCCTTTCACAAATTCCTGTAAAGCCTTCCTAGGTTTTATCCTGTGTGAAATCAAGCATGAATAGAATTAGAATAGAATAGAATAGAATAGAATAGAATAGAATAGAATAGAATAGAATAGAATAGAATAGAATAGAATAGAATAGAATAGAATAGAATAGAATAGAATAGAATAGAATAGAATAGAATAGAATAGAATAGAATAGAATAGAATCCTTCCTTTAGTTGGAATCTACAGTGATCATCATGTTCAAGTGGCTGACCACTTTAGAGCGGATCAGAAGTTAAAGACCGTTATAAAGAGCATTGCCCAAATGCCTCTTTTAGAGAGATTGACAGGCACAGAGCATCAATATATTGTTTGCACCTTAACTCAGGCACAGGCAATTCTTATAATTGGATCACAACATGAGGGCAAGCAGCATGGTAGCCTTTTCCTGGCTGCTTACCAGAAAAGCAGCCTGATGCATGTCCCTCCCCGGAGGCAGGACTTAAAACTTCTCCTTCATGAACTTCTAGGTGCTCCTGCCTTGGTGGCTATGACCCTGGGGTGACACAGAGAGCAGCACCAAGCCATGCCTCCAGGCAGGGGGAGGGAGGGAAGGAGGGAATTTGTTGCAGCTGCAGTGAGGCTGCACCCAGCAGCTCAGGCTGGCAGGAGAGCAGAGAACCAGGATGTGGGGGCAGAGGCTGGCATTGAAGAACTCATGAGTGTCCTGGGGTGATGAGCTGTGGGGCACAAACTGGACCTGGAGACCCCCAGTTGGAAATTTCTGTCCTGAGACCAGCTAAACAGAGGGGCCTGGAGAAGCCTTCAGAGTGAAAAGAGTCTGGAACAACCTGGTACACATAGAAGGACACCTCCCGAGACATCCCCACCCACCATCAAATAAAGCAAAAAAACATGAGGATACCTCATGCCCTGCTCATAGCACTGAGACTTTTGCAGTAGCTTTCATGCATTGATTTTATTTATAGTTTGATCAGGAGGCTGGGAACCCTTGAGGGCTGATGCCTTCCCCAGCTGATGTTTCAGTCTTGGTTTGGTTAGCCCCCAAGACACCCTCAGAGGTGATCAATGCAGTATCAACCTCTTATTAGCTGAGAGGTGTGGGGGCTATTTGTCTTCCTCTGGCCCACAGCAGAGCTTTCAGTGCCCCAGCTGGAAGTGGAGGGCCTAAGTAAAGCCTCCCCTGCTTCCCTCTGGGTCTCTGTGTTCTGCAGGGATGGCAGTCACAGCAAAGAGGGGTTTCTGGTTATCTGCAGTGAACTGAGACCACCTCCACTGGCCAAGGAGGAGGCGGTGGGGAGCTCACTGGCACTGGGCTTGCAGCCCTGCTGAAGGAGGCTGGCGTGGGAGCGAGACCCTCCTCAGGAGGTAGCGGGGCCAGGGACACATGCAGGCTGCTCCCTTGTCCCTAGTGTCCCTGCCAGCCCAGCAGACAGCAGCCTCTGGTGCACCACTGCACAGCCATGGGCGCACACTGCAGCACAAATATCACCGTGGCAAAGATCTTCAGCTCATGATGGACACAGGGCTGCAAGATCTGGAGGAGTGCTGGGTGGCTCTGGAAGTTATTGATCCAGTTCAGGGCCTGGAGGTCTGGAGGTTGCCCACAGAATGCCTGAGCACCTTTTCTGAAGCCCATTTTTAGAGTACTTCTTTTCATTTTCCTCTTCTCTCCAATATAAAATTTGTCAGCTTAGAGAAAAACATTCCAAGTGTAACTGTGGTCTTGTGCAGCACACTATGGCTTTGCCCCAAGGACAAGAACATTCTACCTAGATCTCCAAGCTTGCAAAACTCCTCTGAATCCTTAAGAAAATTTATTTCTTTTCATTCCTTCAGGCCTGGTGGGATCTGCTCTCTCATCTGTTGCGATGGGGACACATGGAGCAGGGAAGAGGATGGGAGCCCAGCCCCCAGGGGAGCCACTTGAAAACCACGAGGTCTTGAAACAATAGAACAGTCTCCTCTCTGGGAGCCTCCCCTGAGGCTGCGGGGACCAATCAGAGACCTGGGTTGGTGATTGACAGCCCAGGACACCAATTAGAAAGCTGTTTCGCTTCACAAATCACAGGGAAAAAGGGTTGGTGTGGTCTTTGGCCTTCGGGTTGGGGAGGTGAGCAGGTGTGGGGCTCCGGCACTGGCATGGGGCCCGGCCCGAGCCCCAGCAGGAGGGGAGGGCCTAGCCCCGGGGTGGACCCGGCCCAGCCCCGGCTCTGGCCCCGGTGGGCCCCGGTCCCGGGGGGACCTGACCTTGCCCGGCCCCAGGGGGAGCCCAGCACGGCCGGCTCGGCTCGGCCCCCGGCCCCGCGTGGCCCCAGCGGGCTCAGCTCAGCCCCTCGGCCCCGCGCAGCGGGGGGCTTGGCTCGGCTCAGCTCAGCTCAGTTCAGCTCAGCCCGGCTTTCCTGCTCTGTCTGGCATGGTCGAGCATTTTGAGAAGAGGCCCCCAGCTGGGCACACGGCAGAGGGAGGCCTGGCCATCTCCACGTGGTCCCCCTGGTGGCCGCGTTTTTCCCAGCGTGGCTCCAGCCTGGCTCCTTACCTTTTGGATACAAGTTTTAACTATTAATGCCTGCATGAGACTCTAGATCTCCTGAGCTTCCCAGAACGAAAAGAATAAAGCAAGAATGTTGTAAATAAACAGGGCCGAAGCCTTTATTAAGATGCAGCTCTTTTATTGACGGTATAGGGCTACGGGAAGGCCGCCGCCTGCTGCTGTCATAGGCCGGTGGTGTCGCAGGGTGAGGGGAGTCCCAGCACCCTCGCGCACGCACAGAGCTCTCTTTCGACTCGCTCAGTCCAGGGGTGTCTTTGTTTCTGTCCATCTTGCAGAAGGTGGTGATCGTAATGAAGTTCTTTCTCAACAACCTAGGGGATTCTTTGTGATCTGCGGTCATCAGTTTTGCAGTCTGAGGCTTGGTTCTCTCGCTTGCTTGAGATTTATTCCTGGCCAGGACTTCTGGGGTTGCAGTGTCCACTTGGGAGTAGGGGTAATTTGCATGGGGGGGATGGCCTTCAGCAGCAGCAGCAGCAGGCGGCCGGAAACAGGGCCTGGGACAGGTGGAAGGGGTAAGGGAAAATGACGGAAGTGGGAAAGGAGAAGGGCGGAAGTGGGAACTAAGGGGGTACAACAGTACAACAAAATACAGGAGTACATCTCTGAACAGTAAGTAACTCTTAAATAGCGTAAACTGAACATCTACCACAATCCCCCCTCTTATTTTTTGATCGGGACGTAGTCCCGCATCAATTTGTGGTATCAGGTTCTTCGGGGTAGAGCTTCCTAAGCTTTTTAAACTGGTTATACATGCGTCTTGCAGGCCCTACTTCCCTAGCATGGACGGTGGTGGTTTCATTTGGTTCTTCTTCTTGGGTTTCTAGCTTTAAGATATTTGTTTTTTCACAGCTTCCGACTGGGTCTAATTTGAAAGTGGACTGGACGGTAGACGTTATTAATCGGGTTAAACAGGGGAGTAAACACGGGAGGATTAGAAAACCGGCGAAGGACGTTAGAATTATAAAACCTAATTTCTTCCACCATGCCCCCTTAAATGACCAAAAATTGTCCCACCAATCAGTGTTTATGAACGGTGTCCACTTTTGATCTCCTACATACGCAATTTTCCTGATTTCTTTTGAAAGGTTTCTAATCACTTGACTTTTGTCATCAATCTCAAGACAACACTCTGAAGTGTTAAACTTGCCACAAATGCCACCTTCATCTGCTAATAGGTAGTCTACCGCCAGCTGAATCTGGTAGACTACTGTTCTGGTTTGTGCTAATTGTTCACTAATATAATCTAGGGCTAAAGCTGTTTTATTTGAGATCATTTCCAATACCGCTTGAAGCCGAATTACCCTGTTTACCATGTATATAGGGGTGCGGTAGCCCCACGATCCATCTTGGGCCCAGGTGGCTGGCCCATACGTTTTTATAATTCTTTCGGGAGTCCAAATTGATCCTCTCCACTTCTGAGTGCCCCCAAGAGCAATGACATCTCTTTGCTTCCAGATGTTCTTTTTCATTTGGTCATATAAGGGAACTCCTAAAAGATGTCCTGACTCCTTTTCAAGGAGGAAAAAGGCCGGTTTAGTAATTCCCACCGTGCATATTCCGGTCCAGTCGTCGGGCAGGAGAGTATATGCATGATCCCCACATATCCAAAAAAGGTAAGGTGGAGCTTTCCAGTGGCCTATCTGAACTTCTAAGGGGTTTTCCCAGTACTTAGAAATGGATGGTATACCCCAAAAAGGATTCCATTCCCGGTTAGGGCACTCATAAAGGTTATACTCCTCATGGTAAAGGCACTTACTCTCTCTCTCTTTTCGGTAGCCCAATATGTCTCAGCTTCCCGTGGTATCCACCCCTTTTTGCTCCCTCTCATTATCATAGTTAGCTTGCATGGCATAGCTCCTACAAATGTCTTAAATTTTCTTGCTTTCCTTTGGACGCACACTTCCCCGATGATTTTTGCTTTTAATTTCCATTTCTCAGTTCTCCTCTCACTTTCCTGTGGAAGGTCTGGGTTCATCTGCATCCATCTTAAAATTTCTAAGGGTGATAGGCTGATCCCTTCCCAGGGCCACACATCGGCCATCTGGGTACTGCCACATATGAAACAATTTGTGATATTTAGTTCGTGGCTTATCTTTTCCATTAGTTCTATAAAAAGGTTTTTACTGGGTGCCTCATTGAGTTCGATATGCTTTGGGAGTATAGACTTTTCTTTGATTAAATCCTCAGCTCCTGGTAAATTATCTAGATTTTCAATACAAAACCATTCCCTGATGGGACATTCTCCAGTTATGCGTTGCCCAAAAGGGGCGATGTTTTTGGCTAGCCAATATCTTTGTCCACTTTCCTCACACGTGCCCAATTGCGCTTTGTTAAAACAATGAGGGGGTACTTGAGTATGTACTTGAAAGAGAGCCTGCAGGTCCTCTCCCTCATACACTGGACTATAACACCGAGGACACCCTCCTTCCACCCGGGTACTGGCAATCAAGACTATCATCAACTTAACCAAGAGTCCAGTATGGATCACTCTCCTTGAATCCACCCGGGCTTGCCTCTTGGTAATTGGTCCAGCTTTTCGAGGGATCACGCTCTCCCCTCTATTTACTTTCCCTCCTTCTATACTTATTAATTTGGTTAACGCTTCACTGGAGAAATGTCTCATGAGGAAATGGGTTAATTTTGAGCTGGGTGAGGATGTTGCGATGGGAAAATAGGGCTTTTTGATTCCATCCTTTTTCCGAAGGGCTACTATGCAACTCTTACTTAAACATTTTTGTCTTAACTTCTGTTACATACAACAACTTATTGATTACACTATATAAAGTAACACAACAAGGACTAGCAACAGTATTACCTAATAGAATTTATCACTCCTAATGGCTTCTTAAGTCCTTTTAGTTTTCTCTGCAGATAAGTCTCTGCTTTTAGTCTTTTTGGTTTTTTCTTAAAGTCACTTTTAGGGTTTTGGGATCACGTGTTGAAGTCCACTGGTGAGGAGTAGTTGTGGGGTCAGAAGGGGTGCTCGGAGGTGGTAAGGGTTGGGGAGTAGTTCCAGGGTCAGAAGGAGTGCTCGGAGGTAGTAAGGGTCCTTTAATCCGAGATATGTGGGTCCAACCTTTTTCTTTGGTTTTGATAGCCGCGTGCGAGGTGAGGAGAACTTGATAGGGGCCTTCAAATTTGGGAGACAGAGAAGTATTAGTCCATATTTTTACTAGTACCCAATCCCCAGGTGTTATCTTATGGATCTTTAGCATCTAAAGGGAGATACCCTTTCTTTCTTAATTCCTCTAGGGTTTTTCCAATTGTTTCCAAATATTTTTGCGCTACAGCCTCCCCTTCCAAATATTCTCCAGAACTATAGGGGGATAAAAGGAAGGGGAGTCCAAACACCATCTCATATGGAGATGCTCCAATATCTGATCTGGGTTTTGTTCTCATTCTAAGCAATGCCAATGGGAGACAGCCAATTTAGTCCTGTTTCTTGAATTAATTTAGTCAATATGTTCTTAAGGGATTTATTCGCCCTCTCAACTCTCCCCGAGCTCTGAGGGTGCCATGGTGTGTGCAGTCTCCATTTAATTCCTAGGGCTTTTATTATGTTCTGCAGGATGTTAGCAGTAAAATGAGGGCCTCTATCTGAATCTATTGTATTTATAATTCCATATCGGGGGATTATTTTTTAGTAAGATTTTAGTTACCACTTCAGCTGTCTCTCGCTTGGTGGGAAATGCTTCCACCCAGTGGGTTAGGTGGTCTATAATTACTAAGAGGTACTTGTAACCCTGAACTGATGGCATTTTGGTGAAGTCTATCTGTATACTTTGAAAAGGTCGGAGGGCTAATTCTCTTCCCCCTAATACTGGTCTTTTTATTTGTTTTTGATTTGTTTTTTGGCATATTAGACATCCATCTGTTATTGCTTTTGCTAATGAATGGACCCCTACGCAAAAATTTTCTTTTAAAAAGTGATCACATATAGCGGATGCCCCCCAATGAGTTAGTTCATTAATTTCTTTTAACATCCTCCATGCTAACGCTTTATTTAAATACTTCCTCCCATCAGGCGTTGTCCACTCCCCCTTATCATTTTGGTGCAGCCCTAACTTCTTTATTTCTTCCCACTCCTGCTTACTAAAGGCTTGTTCGGGTTCTTTTTCTGGGATTGGTGTAACTTCTCTTATTTTTAAGATTTTAATAGACTCTCTTGATACCTTTGCTGCTAATTTAGCTGCCTGGTCCGCAGCTTGATTTCCTCTCTGTTCTATAGTATTACCTTTTTGATGCCCTTTTATGTGTACGATAGCAATTTCCTTTGGTTTCATTAGGGATTCTAGCACCCTTTTAATTAGATCTTTGTGTGTTAGCTCTTTCCCCTTTGAATTTAGGAAACCCCTTTCTTCCCATATCTTTCCAAAAGAATGAGCTACCCCAAAGGCATACCTGGAGTCAGTATAAATTGTTCCCTCATCTCCCTCTAGTAAATCAAGTCCTCTTTTCAATGCATATATCTCACAGCATTGGGCAGACCAATGCGATGGTAGTCTCCTTTGTTCAAGTATCATTAATTGGTGTTCTCCTATTTGCTCTACTACTGCGTACCCTAATATTCGTTTTCCTTCCACTACCATTGAAGAACCATCTGTAAACAATATTCGGCCGTATGACAATGGCTGGTTCCCAAGATCGTCTTTTACTTTTGTTTGCAAATTGATGGTTTCTAAACACTCATGTTCTAACTCTTCTGAGGCTTCACCCATTAGAAACTGTGCTGGATTGAGACATGTCGACTTCTTCCACTCTAGATCATTGGACATTATTAGGATTGCTTCATATTTTAATATTCGGGAATCTGATAGCCACGGCTGAGCTTTCTGGTTCAGAATGGTTCTGAGATCATGAGGCGTGTGTATCTTAATTTTCCCATGGAAGGTCAACATTTGGGTTTCTTCCAGCAAAGTTGCAGCAGCGGCTACAGATTGCAAGCAGGTAGGCCACCCCCGGGCAACTGGATCTAGTAATTTTGAAAGGAACGCAATGGGTTTGCAACATCCTCCCCACTCCTTGGTAATGACCCCATATGCTATTCCCTCTTCTGCACTCACGAATAGATCGAACTCTTTCTTTAGGTCAGGAAGGCCTAAAACTGGTGCTGATTTTAATTTTGATTTTAAATTCTCCAATTGTTGATCATCGGCACTGGTCCACTCGATTGGTTCGGGCTGAACTAATTTTTCATATAGAAATTTTACATTTTTAGTATACTCTTCTATCCAGAATTTACAATAGCCAAACAACCCTAATAGTTTCCTAACGTCCCTTTTTGTCTTTGGGGCTGGAAGGGCCAATATTCCAGACACCCTTTCAGGGCTTAGCTTTTTACATCCTTTCTCTAATATGTGCCCTAAATAGGTAACTTTTGGTTCTACGAATTGCAATTTCTGCTTTGAAACTTTTAGGCCTTCCTTCCCTAGGAAATTGAGAAGCTCGATGCTGGTCCTTTTTACTAGCCCTCGATTTTCACCAGACACTAACAGATCATCGACATATTGCAGTATTTGGGTGTCTCTCTCAGCTTGGAAGGTCTCTAGCAATTTTTCCAATTCCTGCCCAAACAAATATGGGGACTCAGTAAATCCTTGGGGCAGCCGGATCCACCTTAGTTGTTGCTTTCTCTTACTCTCTGGGTCTTCCCACTCAAAGGCAAACCAGTCCCAGCTCCCTTCCACTAACGGGCATGTCCAAAAAGCGTCCTTTAAATCAATCACAGTGAACCATGCATGTTCCCTTGGCACTTTACTTAGCAATGTATATGGGTCTGTCACAACTGGGTGCCTGGTTTTAGTTCTTTTATTTACTTCCCAGAGATCTTGCACCAGCCGGTATTTATTGTCTGCTTTTTTAATTGCCAGGATCGGGGTGTTATGGGGAGACATGCATGGTTCTAGGATCTTTTCTGTTAGCAGTTGATTTATTATAGGTGCCAATCCTTTCCTGCTTTCTGTAGATATTGGGTACTGCCGTACCCTTACTGGGGGTCCCTCTTCCTGCATATCTATTTGGATCGGTGGTATGTTTAAATATCCATACTTTCCCTCCTCGGCCCATACTTCCAGTCCTATTTCCCCCAGATCCCTGGAGGATAGGACCATCATCTGGGCTACCATCCTACCTTCTCTTGGGATCACTGCAATTCCGAATTCAACTTGCAGATCCCTCCCCAAGAGATTTCCTCCTAGCCAGGGTAAGTAAAGAAAATCTGCTGTCTGATGCTTAAAATTTCCTCTCACATCCACCTCCTCTACTATATTTGCTTTAAAGGGTTTCCCTCCGGCTCCTATCACTTCACAAGTTCTGTTACCAACGGATGTCCCTGGAGGAAGCTCAGAAAAGCTGGACCTATCAGCCCCTGTGTCCACAACAAAAATAATTTCAGTATTATGGGGACCCACGACTAACTTTACGATGGGCTCTTCAAGGTGTTTCATGGGGTCCCCCATTGCGAAAAGCCCATGACACCCCTAGTCATCAGCGTCTTCTCCTTTCAATATCTTTTCTAATTTTTCCTGCTCTCTCAAAATGGCTTCATCAAACGAGACTTTTTTACACTCTCGTCTGAAATGCCCCTCTTCTCCACAGTAAAAACACCTTGGTGGTTTCCTAATTCCCCATGGACGACTTCCAGTCGGTAACCCACCTTGTCCTTTTTCTCCCTGATTTGGCCCTGGTACTTCCCTTCTTGGCGGTCTTGGTGTATCAGGTCTTATCATGTCTCTCACTCCCTCTCTTGCCACTGCTACCATCACTCTAGCTTTTGACCTATTTTTCTCTTCTTCTCTTCTTAAATATATTTTCAATGCTTCCCTTAACAGTTCATTAAGATCTTTATTCTGCCAATCTTCTATTTTTTCCAATTTTCTCCTGATGTCTGGCCAGGACTTTGTAACAAATTGCATTTTTAAAAACAACTGGCCATCTGGCGTGTCAGGATCTATACTTGAGTATTGTTGGAGGTTTTTTCTCAGGCAGTTCAACCAAGTTGCGGGGGTTTCATCTTTGTCTTGTGAGCTGTCAAAAGCTAATTTAGCATTACTGCACCGCGGCACTGACTCTTTTATACCTTTTATTATTAAACTTCTATACTCTTCCATGCTTTTTCTGTCCCTTTCTACGTTGGGCTGCCACCCGGGGTCAACCATGGGTAACTTATATTCACCGGGTGGTCCTGTCCTATTTTCTCTCTCCCAGACTTTTATACCAGCTGTTCTAATTAGGCGTATTTCCTCAGGATCAAACAGTATATTTAAAATCGAATTTAGTTCTCTCCACGTGTATATATTAGCTCCTAAAAATTGATCAATTTGTTTTGCCACACCAATCGGGTCCTCCACCAGGTGTCCTAACTCCTTCTTAAAACTTCTAACTTCGAATGTTGTGAGTGGAGCTTCTACCAAGCCTATCCCCCCGCTCATCCCACCCATAGGGACTTCCCGTAATGGAAAGAGTTTTGCCTTTGATCGTGTGTAATAGGGATGACTCTGGGGAAGTGGGCCTATTTCTGCGTTTTCAAATTCGGATCCCCAGTGGGTAGGAGGTGGGGGAACTTCTGATGGTGCGGGAGAAAAAGCTTCTACAGCTGAAGGTCTTACAGGAGTTGGCGATACTGTGGGTTGAAAACCGAGTGGACTCATAGAAGCCTGCAAAATGGGAGAGGCAGTAGAAGGAATCTGAGGGAGTAGAGTAGAGGCCGGATGTGCTAGGAGAGGTACAGGAGCTTGGGGTACTAGGGACCTGGGGTACTGGGTAGGAACCTGGGAGGCACCAGGAGAGGAGCCGGGGCCTGAGGCACCGGGAGAGGAGCAGGGGCCTGGGGTGCCGGGAGAGAAGCAGGGGCCTGAGGCGCCGGGAGAGGAGCAGGGGCCTGGGGTGCCGGGAGAGAATCAGGGGCCTGGGGTGCCGGGAGAGGAATCAGGGGAGGAGGTACTGGCAGAGAAGGGGTAGTAACTGATGCCAGATACTCTGGGGGAAGAAGAGGAGGAGGCAAGTGTTCTAAGGGGTCCCATCTGCGTGCACTATTCTCATCTTCTCTCTCCTCAACTTTCTTTTCACTCTTTTTCAACTTACAAACTTTGACCCTCTTAGTTCCTGCCCCCTGCCTTTCCCAGTGGATGGCGTATTGGAGCTGCTCGGTGTTAGAGCCCCCCTGGGCCCGTAGGTGTCGCACTAATTGTGCGCACATCCACGGGTCTCTGGTTCCCCATTTCGGCCATTTTTCTGACATTTTTAAGATGGGCCAAACTTCCACACAATAGTGTATCATTATTATTTTGTCCATCCCCTTTAAACTTTCCTCTGTGTCCCACCCTTGTAAAAGCTGTCCCAAGGGACTGTCAAGGGGGATGGGATCATCTCCCTCCTGTGTCTTTTTTTCCTTACCAACGCACTGACCCATCGCTGTTTTATTTGTAGAGGATTTTGGGCTACCTCTACACCCCGTGGGTTTAAAGGCAACCACGACACCTAAGGAATTGACTTAGAGGATTTTGGGCTACCTCTACACCCCGTGGGTTTAAAGGCAACCACGACACCTAAGGAATTCAGGGCTATCCTCACACCCCGTGGGTTTAAAGGCAACCACGACACCTAAGGAATTCAGGGTTATCCTCACACCCCGTGGGTTTAAAGGCAACCACGACACCTAAGGAATTCAGGGTTATCCTCACACCCCGTGGGTTTAAAGGCAACCACGACAGCTTAGACCACACCTGCTAGGTCCCAGCAGGGCCTCGACCTAGCCTTGGGTGTGGGGAGCGTACTGTGCTGTGCGAGAGGGGAGGGGCTTGGTTCACCCCGGGGGCGCCTCAATCACACAGGCTTCTTTCGCTTCCCCCCGTTCCCGGCCAGCCCCCTCGCGGGGGTGTGGAATCGCGGTACTAGGGGGTCCTCACTCGCTTCGGTTAGGCCGGCTACCGGCCCCCGTCTCACTCACACTCTCACTCGCTCGCCCCGTGCCCGCCACAGGCTTGCTTACCTTCCCTCCCGGCTCCTCGCTGTTCCAGGTCCGAGGTGGTCAGCTGTCCCGGAGGGCCTCCTCCGGGCGGTGCTCCCCCGTCGAACGTCCTCTTCGGGCGTGGCCTATCCCAGTCGAGCCCCCAAAAATTGTTGTAAATAAACAGGGCCAAAGCCTTTATTAAGATGCAGCTCTTTTATTGACGGTATAAACAGGAAGGCCGCCGCCTGCTGTCATAGGCTGTCGGTGGTGTCGCAGGGTGAGGGAGTCCCAGCACTCTCACACACGCACAGAGCTCTCTTTCGACTCGCTCAGTCCAGGGGTGTCTTTGTCCATCTTTCAGAAGGTGGTGATCGTAATGAAGTTCTTTCTCGACAACCTAGGGGATTCTTTGTGATCTGCGGTCATCGGTTTTGCAGTCTGAGGCTTGGTTCTCTCGCTTGCTTGAGATTTATTCCTGGCCAGGACTTCTGGGGTTGCAGTGTCCACTTGGGAGTAGGGGTAATTTGCATGGGGGGGGTGGCCTTCAGCAGCAGCAGCAGCAGCAGGCGGCCGGAAACAGGGCCTGGGACAGGCGGAAGGGGTAAGGGAAAACGACGGAAGTGGGAAAGGAGAAGGGCGGAAGTGGGAACTAAGGGGGTACAACAGTACAACAAAATACAGGAGTACATCTCTGAACAGTAAGTAACTCTTAAATAGCGTAAACTGAACATCTACCACAAGAATAATTACAGAAGTCAGCGGAATGAAGACAAAGTTTATCATAGAAGGAGAGATGGAAAAGTCGCCACTGATAAGTAGCTTAAAACCTTTTTTTTGTGGGCTTTAGGGGACTGTGACTTTACTTAAAATTCCTTTAAACTGTGGAATATACTTGGGGAGGTTAAGTGCTTGAGATGAAGACTTTTTTTGCCTCGGGAAATGAAGCTCTCTGTTTTTGGGACTGGAATATTGGACAGAGACACTTGGTGAAGAATGAGATAAAGAGACTTTTTGTGTTCTCAGCAGCCTGCCTTTAAAATGACACCCCATGTGTTTCAGCAACCCATAATACAGCTCTGAAGAAGGACTGTGAAAATGGGAGAAGGAAAAATCATAATTTGTAGTTTCCGGGCGGATGCAAGTTATGAGAGTGAGACACCCTCTAAGCCTAAACTAAAAGAAGGGACTTTTCTCTCTAGAGTGAGCTGAATTGATTATTTAAGTAGATAACTGACTGAAGTGTTCTCTGTATGTTGCTGGTATGATGAAAGGGGGAGGAGGGAATAATCTGGAAATCTCATTCTGAATTGTTTTATGTTATTAACAAATTTTCTTCTTATACCCTTTTAAGTTTTAAGTCTGCTTTGTCTTTACTCCTAAATTCAACCCCCAAGAGAATTTAAATCTATTAAAATTGGCAAACCCTAGTCACACCGTGACATCTGTGAAGACACCGCATGGTACTTGTGCCATGTGGAGGAGTGGCAGCTGGTCATCTTCCCACTGAGCAGTGTTCCACACAAGGTACCCAACAAACTCAGCCTGCCACAGGAAACAAACCAAAGTCACTAAAACAGCCTACTTTTGTATTTTTTTTCTTTATTTTCTTGGGGGGAGGGGGTGAGGGGAGGACACACTAAGAAAAAAAATGAAACTAAAGATCTAGACTTTCCTCTTCAACAGAGTGGCACATGTGTTGTAGAAGGCAATTATGCTATGATTCTACCTATAATAATAGTTTAAAGTGTATCTACAGGGAAATTAAAGTCTGTAGCCTTCTAGTTTCCCAAAACATTTCACTTGTAGAAAATCTTATATATAAATAGAATCTTTCACTGAACATCTGCACTCTCTAGGTGCTCATCGGATGATACATGACCTATAAAAATGTTTCTAGATTCACTCTAAATTCCAGTAGTATCTTAAAATACTTTCTGCAAAACTTCTTAACCCATATATGTGCCCTGTAGCCTAGTGGTTAGCTGTGGGAATTCTTGACAACTATAAAAAGTATAGATAAAAGATAATTTTTAGCTTTGTCTCTCATCAGAAAAGCATAAAGAGTTTTATCCAGTGAAGACATTTTGACAGTCATTAAGCTCACTTAAGGAATGCCCAAACTCATATGTAATACTGTAGTTTCATCAGTGGAGAATCTGACAAATTATAATAGGGGAATTCTTAGGGTTGGTGGTGGGGGAGGGAAGAACAGAAATGAAATAATACTCCTTTAAGTTGTTAAAAAGTGTGGCTAAATGATACAGCTCCTAGAATGCATTGGCATTGGCATTCCATACCAACTTCCTTGGCTTCAGAGCTGTATAGTCAGTTTGTGGGCCCTGAAAATATAACATTGTGTTTTTTGGTGCTAGAATGTCCATCAATTTAGGTCCTCATAGACAAGAGGTTGTTTTTTTCCTGGAACTGCTGTCAAGAAACTAGGTAAAACAAATTCTATCAAATCTGTTTATTGCAAATCAAACATTTATATTTTAAGAAAAAAAATCTTTGCTTTATTACTTTTAAAGTGAATTAACAGAACATTATAGTGACAGCTGGTAAAGGAAAGCCCATGGAAGTTAAGTTTCAGTCTATCCTGTTATCTTTAAAAGAGATCAGAATGCTGAATATATAGCTATCAGACAGCTTGGTCTGTACAATTAGCATTTCTGGACATAATCTGGCTGTTGGTTATTCCCTATATTATTTTTTTTATTTGCTAGAGTTCAAAACAAGCATAGATAAACTAAAAACTAAAGAAGTTTATTTACCTGTATTTTTTCTTTAATTCATAGGAATAACACCAAAATAAAAGTGAAATCACCTAAAAAAATGTATTCACACCTCATAAGTAGTGGAAAGATTAAGAATAGCCAGTCCTATAATTATTAAACACAGCAATCACACTGTTTTACCTGTTTATTAGAAGACATATTCCAGATGGGCTCAAAATAAATGAAACACTAGTTAATAAATGTACATCAAAGTGCCATTTTAATCTAGCTTTTTCATAATACTTCACATAATAATACTGAGATACTGGGGTGCATTTTCACTTTTGTACAACCTGTCAATTCCATCTTAAGGCTTTTTTGTTTCTGCTGTGAATATCATCCACAGCTTCAGTTCAGTACCATCTGCTATACACCTTAGGAATCCCAAACAACAGCCTTTCCCTTCAAAA
Organism: Muscicapa striata striata; assembly: GCA_030060385.1. Classification (NCBI taxonomy): domain Eukaryota; kingdom Metazoa; phylum Chordata; class Aves; order Passeriformes; family Muscicapidae; genus Muscicapa; species Muscicapa striata. The sequence continues at coordinate 3,203,583 of JAREIS010000070.1, forward strand.
CAGCAATCATTTGGAGTCATAAAATCCCCTACTGTGTTGGTATAATTTGGGAGGCATCACACAATCACAAATTTCATTTAATGCTTCTCCATCAACAATTTTACTTACTTTTGTTCCTTCTTTTTTATTAGCATTTTGAGCATGCTAGATAGAATTGGTCTCTTTTTTCCTGCTGATTTGAAAGTGATAAAACATGCAGGAGAGACAGCATGTTAAATTTTCTGTGCTGTGATACTCACTTGCTCTGCTGTTTATGAAGAATTGTCACCTTTCTGGAAACCCTTGTCATCTGTTCTCCAGTTCTTAAAGATAAAAAAGAGATGAGGTGGCAAGTGGTGTGAAGACAATTGAGTGAAGACAAAGCTGGGTAATTTTTTTTTTTAAATATCCTTTGAAACAATGTTTCAAATTTTCAGTGTTCATCTGTCCAAAAGGAAATTACTTGGTTTAGAAATTTCCCTTAAGGTTTGAAAAAAAGGATTTAACAACTCTGTAAAATCTTCTAAACTGAAAAAATAAAGCATGGTTGCATTTTCAGAATGCTCCAAGATGCCGTAAGGCAGTACTAAACCTTGTGAAGCCAGTTGCAGAAGCTGAGGTGTGTGTGTGGTGCAGGTACATAAGTTGTATCTAAACAAGTGAGTTTGGATCAGAAACATCTTGCAGAGACCCCCATATGATAAGCAAAGTAAACCAGCCTGTAAAGCTTAACCGGACTGGGAAAGGACTAATTCCAGAATCCAGCCTAGCTTCGCTAGCTCTTGTTTATTCTACAGTCTGCACTGCAACCCATCCATGCACAAAGTGCTTGGGAGCTTTGCTTAGTTTTCATTAGTACCCAAAGCATATCCTAGCTTTGTAACTGTGTGCGTACTGAATTTTTCCTGTTTCACAGTTCAGCATCACAGAGCACAAGTACTCACAAGACTAGACTGCACTGCTGTATAATTAGGAGTGTTGCCATCACAGGGCACTTCAAATATCCCTCGTACCCATAACATTTAATTTTCTTTAGTTTGCTTATTGATGCAGGAAATTATTAAAGCAAAAATTAAATGAAAATTGACTCCAGCTATGCTAAAAATGTAAGTAGTTTCTCAACTGTTTAGTCAATTTCTGACTGAAAATACACTGTACTTTCTGTGTTTTGCAAAAAGAGAAGGGCATAACAAGATTATGAATTAAGACATTGTTTGAGGAGATATGAATAGCTAAGCTGACCTTGTCTACTTGAAAATAACCAGAACTGTAGTTGTGGTCTAGGAAACTTACTTACAAAAAGCCAACAGTAATCAAGACTGTTTGGATACAACATACATAAAATTATGATAGCACAATGCACTTCAGGCTGGGGCTTTTTTTTTTTTTTTTTTTTTTTTCTGACTGGAAAAGCCAATTAAATAAAATTCCAGGAATCACTGAACACTTACTGAAACCTACAATAAGCTCCAACAGCTAGTATGAGAAGACAAATAAAATTATCTCTGTTTGAAATGATTACTCTAGACTCCCACGGCTGTCATGGCGCAGAAATAGAAAGGATATTTTTATATTCTTCTCTATTTATTCTTCTCTCTATCTACATTTTAGTACTATTATTATTTTTGGTTGTCTGGTTTCTTGTTTGGTAATTTCATTGATGATTTGGTTGGTTGGTTGATCTGTTGTTGCACAACAAGCTAGCTATGAACTATGCCATGTCACATACAGATTTGTAGGTCTGTACAGGAATTCTACACTTAGAGGATCACAGAATGGCTTGGGTTGGAAAGAACATTAAAGATTATTTGTTTCTAACTTCCTTGCCATGGGCAGGGAGACCTTCCACAGACCAGGTTTTTCAAAGCCTCATCCAGCCTGGCCTTGAACACTTCCAGAGATGGAGCTGGAACCCACGACTTCAACAGAGGTCCTGAAAACCTAAACAAGTATTTAGATACCTTGACTTTTCAAAGCCATTTTCCCTTCAGCAGTGAGTTTTTTACCATGGTTCAGGACTCAGAAGTTCACCATTTAATTTGAAAATTTTTGAGAAAGCAAGTTACTACTGCATGCTTTTGAAATTAGTTGCAGCCTGCTCCTCTTGGGCAATTTCATAGTCATCTCTGGCCCTTCAGATCATTTGCTCTTTATCTTTCACTTCTTGTTCCAAAACATTAATATGTATCCTATGTTGCTTCAGTAGCTCTCTCTTTTCGTGTCATGAGTTAAATTTTTTCTTCTGAGAATAAATACTTTTTGTTTAACCTTCTGATATTCCTATTAAATGAACACGCAGCAGGAGATAGCAGAGAAATAAGAAACCATATGTTAGAATCAACAGCAAAAAAAAAATCTCCCTGATCACTGCATTCAAAAGAATACGAGCTGGAAAGGCAATTATACGTAAGATATTTTGGTCTTCTTTGTACAAAAAATGAACTTTGTTAAGTCTCTGTTACACTGTCTTAACTTGAATTATTTCATAACCCATTAAGATTTGTCTGGTTCAGTGGAAACCTTATAAAAATGCATCTTACTTTCAACCACAGTGCCAGAAAGAAACATGAGATACTTCAGCTACATGGCTTTGTAACTATATTTACACCATAATTTGTACATGTACTAGAGCTCCTAAGTAGAGCGTAAACAGGGATTATACAATGTGTCACTTTGAAGCAATAGACAAACTTATTACCTGTATTCCTTCCTGGAAGATATAAGGTTCTCATACTTAGCACCTGAAGGACACTGTTTAAAGCAAAAAACATATTGAAATCAATTTTTATTTACCTGATTTGAATATGAATTAATTTTTTACATCTATAAATTGAAGTGCTGTATTTTAGGTGGTAGTTTTCTCTGGCATCAGAATTCACAGGCACACTTGCACGAATGCAAAACAAGTACCAAGAGAATCCTGCACGCAATAAGGCAAATCATCACACTGATAAAGCCCCTGTGTCATCATCACATTGACGGAGAAATTAGAGCTGGTGACACACGATAAAGAAAATTGCATAGAAGAGTTTGAAGAACAGGTGGAAAACAAACAAGCAAACAAACAGAACACCAACCAAAACCCAAACAAAACAATCTGGCTTAACTTGTGATTATATTTAATGCTCAAAAATGTAGATTTCCTTCTTTAATTCCTTTTTCACAAATTAAAAATATGGAAATCTTTTCTAAAAAGAGGGGCACCTACAGAGTAACTAATTCATTTTATGGATGAATTCTACTGAAAAAGTGATAATTAAAGCAGGAAAATGTCTTTTGTGTCAGCTTCAGAATAAATGACTGGTCTCTTGCATGTCTGGTTAGCCTTTTGAAAGTGGAAAATGTAGGGAGAGAAGAATCCTCTTACTAATTGCAAACAAGTCCTCTCTCTCTGCTCAATTAAAATTTAAACTAAGTGGAATCGTACATACAGCATGGGCAACAAGAGCAGTAACATCCTGTTCAATTTGCTGCAATGGAAAACTTCTGCTCTTACGGTATAAAATGTCACCAAATTTTTAAAAATTGAATGAAATAAAAGGAAAAATACAGTCCCTTAAGAAGTCTTATACAAATGAAAAAACAAGTACCTGACAGGACCTCAGGCAGTATGTTTACAACTGTAAGATGGCCAAAGGTTTAGCAAAGGATGGCATTCATCACACAGACCTGTTTTCTGGTCCATGCAATAAACTTCTCACAATAGAGGGGGTGCAAGATGCAATTGCAACAATAGATTTTTTAATTCATAAACACTTTTGAGTTCATAAACTCAAGACTCCAATGCAGTAGGAAAGAACTACAAATTTTTAGTCACATAGGATTAAATTGAATGTCATGATCTCTATGATTGAAGGACAAATTATTCAAAAGGGCTGTTAGTGAGAGTCCAACTCAAAATTTTTTGTGATTGTAGCTGACTGGTAAGCAAAAATTCTGTTATTTTGCCACAGATTAATATAATGTTTTTGATTATTTGGAACATTGGTACCAATATCAAAATTTTCAGTCTATTTTGCATACATAAGCAGTCCACTTCTCAACAAAAAGACCTCAGTTTCTTGTCAATTAGAATGTTATGAAATTATACTACAAAACTCCTGAACATCATCAACAGACATTTTACTCCTTTGTATAGTTAGCTGACTACTGTGTCTTATGTCATTAGACCTGAGAATTACAATATTTTCTTTCTTGATACCTATTCTCACAAATTTCTTTAAGCTCTAGGTAATACAGGTTCTGGAAACAGCTGATAATCTTTATCTTTTAAGCAAGGTTTTTACTGATTTAAAACTTACCTAATTGCATTTTTTAATCACAAATACCAAGACACTATTCCATCTAAAAAAAAAAAAAAAAAAGATAAAAAAGTTATCACATACTGTTTTTAATCAGTGTAGATGGGCAACAAAAAACTATCAGTTTAACCTGATTTTGATGGATTGGGGAAAAGAATAAACCATTCACGTAGCCTTTTAAAATCAGACTTCTCCAGGAATTTTCACAATGTGAAAGGCATTTCTAATCACATCAAAATTGAAGATTTCAGCTTCCATAAAAAGATTTTATTACAACTCATAAATGGCTAACATCCAACCCGCAGTTTGTTGGTTTCACAGAATTCTTTTTCTAATTGATAATTTAATTCTAATTCTATATATACAAAAACTTTTGCCCAAAATATGACTTGAAACCAACTTCCTTTTATTCTAATTACTTCTGGTTTTTTGGTTTGTTTTGTGATTTTTTTTGTTTAAGACTTTTGATATACAAACCAGCTGCATTCTTCAAATGCACAACATGATCCTCTAGATCAGTGGGCTGATGGAGAGAGAAAGGAAAGGAAGGGCTTATAGAGAAGGACACACTAATTCATCACCCAGTCAGTCTTCATTGATTAGGTTACTGACAAGTCTTTATTTCTCCTACCTCTTCTGAAATAGTGATTTCTTCTTCAAGATAAGTTGCATTTAATTTTCTGAGGCAAAGAAGGACATAGTAGGCATGGAAAAAAAAGGTCCTTTAGGGGAGTGACAATGTCTACAATGTCTACAGCAAGTTAACATGAAAATATTTGATAGGCACTTCATGGTTATTCAGAAATAACAGTCAAAAAATTATTCAAATCAAACCTTTCTCAGAGTTCAGGAATTTACATAATTGAGAAATAAACATACAATTATGGGTCACTGATGGCACAGCATTAAGGTACTTAAGAGGAAATATCTCAATATCACTGTATTTAAACCAAAAATATGGAGTAATTTCAGGGCAATAGATGTAGCATATTAAGGCTGAGTCTACAGAAATACAAAACCTATGAAAAATCTCATTCTATGCACCAGAATAAAGTAAAAATCCTCAGCTGCTAAAAGCCTACACAGCTTCTGATTGAAATGGAGCTACATCAATTTCAATAGCTAGAAACAGAGCAATGGGAGAATAAGTCAGTGTGCTGTGCAATCAGCACAAAGACATGGAACGAAGATAAAAGTTCTTAGAGAATTACAGCCTTTACCACCCTCACCTCACTCTCCCTCTGCCCCCCTTCATTTCCTCAGCAGAATGAATGTTGTTTGGAATCAGGATTGCCCCCAAGGTTATGAAGACCTGATCAATTCCTACCAGTACTGAAGGTGCAAGTGGAGCAGCAGTCTCACAAGCTCTCTGCTTATGCTACACACCAGCACCCACAGATTTAGTGGCAGATGCCTATGCAAAACCTTTTTGCCCAAAGATGGGATTAAATAATGTTTTCTGGTGTAATCTTCCTCCAGTTACTACAGGTAAGTGCTTGGCCTATTTCATTTGACTTTAAATTTCACAAATGCATAAAAAGAATGTTGGAAAGTTAAATGCTATTTTTACCCTTTCTTAAATTTCATTAAGAGGATGTAGGGGGGGAAAAAAGCCTAAAAAAAAAAGGTAATAGAGAAAATAAACCTGTCACGCTTTCCCTAGCATAAGTAAAAAGACTAAAGACTTTGTTAGAGGCCTCACAACAGAATATGAACTAATTTTCAGCAAACTACTAAAAGATTATATAATTTTCTGTGTATCTCTTCAGACCCTGAAAGTTTTGACCTCTATTCCTCTATTTCAGATTTGTCTTTTCTTTGAGCAAGAACTTCACTGTGGTTTTTCAGCTCAACTATCCTATTTTCTAAATAATTTATCTTCCTGCCAAATATTGTTTTCACCTCTCTTTTTTTTGCTCATGCTGGAATCAATGCCATCAATCCCCTGAGTGTCAATCAAGAGACGGGAATTAATGAAGTCACATAAACTTGTCAGGTGTTGTAGACATTTCTTAAACCATGTAGCGAAGAGAAGGGAAAGTTTGCTAGACTCAAGATAGAAACCAGATTACAAAAATACACATATAGTCTGTATGTGTTCGCTGGGACAGGGAGCTGGAAGAACAGAGAAAGATTTCCCTGAGTGAAAGATGACTATTAACCTTTAGTAGCATACATTATATCACAGATGATGTAGGGATTCCCAGCTTGAGAAAAATAGCTTTTTCCTTACCTTTAGTATCTGCCACTTTTCTCTTGAAATTTCTTCCACACACTTAGCCAAAAGAGTTCTGTCCTTTAATTCACCTGTTTGCTTGATTGTTTGTTTGTTTTACAAAAGCCTAAAAAAACACAGGATTATTTCTCTTTAGGTAAATGAAATATATCTAAAGGCAACTGAAATAACATTATCAGATCAATAATGAAGATAGTATCAAGTTGATACTCGGTTTTGGCTGTCTGTAGTCTATTTCCCACCTGTTGGTTTGTGAGAAATTTTCTCAAAAATCTTAGTTTTCCTCTGTCCAGTTTCACTTTCAATTGTTATTTCACAAGCAATTAGAAAAACACAACACAAAACCATCAGAGTAACAACACTTGTTAAAAAAATCAACTAAGATGTGTGTATGTTCTCGTTTGTCAAACATACACTTCATAATTATAAACTACTGGTTATAATAAAAATCTTCTGTATCAAAATACTTCTATAAGGCAGACTCAGAAAATATAACAAATTAGAAACAAAGGAATTACTCAAAGTGACACATTAAAACCAAGAATGTGAACCATACAACATATGAGTTAGGCTTTATATCAGCACCGATTTTGAAAGGAAGGTATTTTCTCTTTTCAAGTTGAAGCAGTTTTGGGGGTTTTCTTTGTTTGTTTTTTTTTTAACAAACAGAAGAATTTAAATACAAGGAAGATATTTTAATGCCTGTGATATTCAGTGACTTCCCACTGGCCTTATACTAGTGTTATCTGCCTCATGTTTATACTACTTAATCTTACTAAGTGGAATGTTTCTGCAGTAGATTTAGCAGAAGCTATTATTTATTTTAGCAGAAGCCATGAATTAAATCTATTTCCACTCTTATCTGAAAGCTCATATAAAACATTTGTTTTTCTTTCATTCAAGATGGTTTAAAAACAAAGTATAATCCAGAACTGAGTCCAAAAGATCCCTCTTCTTCTTAGCTGCACAACTTACATGCAGTGACCCTGGAAACCTGCAGTTCGTATATTCATAAAACAATGGAATTGTTAAGGTTAAGGTTGGAAAAGACCTCTGTTGTAATTTGATAAACTGAGGTAAAAGGAAGGATTCACATACCCATGCCATCTCTTCCAGCTGGTCCCCAGTTTCCTGTCTTCCTTCCTGTCCTTTGACCTAATCCTGTGACCTTGTAGTCCTCCTAGGGTTCCTGTATTATGATCCTAGTCCCCTGGGTCTTTATCCCATTGGCTGCCAGCCAAAGCCACTCCCAATCCCCTCTCCTGAATACCTAGTTCCCAGAGGGGATCTCCCTCTTTCCTGCCATGCCATCGCGTTGGAATAAACCTGAGAACTGAAAGGGCCTCTTTTGTATCCTTTCCATCCATGCTAAAATACTTTGTCTGATCTTAACTTATTAGGAAAAAGACACAAAGTATCGTTTTAGCAGACCTCTAAGACCATTGAGTTTGATTGTTTAACTAAACCTTTGTGGTTGTCACTAAACCAGGTCCCGACTACCATACCCACATGCCTTTTGAGCACTTCCAGGGACAGTGATTCCACCACTACCTGGACATTCTGTTCTGATGTTTGAACACCATTTCAGTGAATAAATTTTTCCTAAAATGAAACCTAAACTTTCTCTGGTGCAATTTGAAGCTGCTTCTCCTCATTTTGTCACTTATTACTTGGGAGAAGAGGCAGACCCCCATCCTGGCTACAACCTCCTTTCAGGTAGCTGTAGAAAGCAGAAAGGTCCTCCTTGACCCTTCTTTTCTCCAGGCTCAAGAATCTCAGCTCCTTAAAACTGCTCCTCATGTTTCCAGGTGAAGAATTGCTTGTCCCTAGTGGACTAATACAATGATAATTTTACAAAATCATGAGGCTATGGAACTGTACAATCAAAAGTTACAGTAAACATTAACCAAGGAGACGAATAAGAAATGGCACTTCATGGATTTAAGGACTTAAAAAATAATGAACTAGACCAGATATGTTAACTTCACTCCTAATGTGGAAAAATAACACCAGTTCATCATGTGGTCACCCAAGTGTGAGGTGGCTGATCACCACAGATCACCAACAACACTCCCAAGACAGAAGAACCTATGTCCTGATGGAGGGGAATACATGTTAAGGGCTTTGGGTAAATTATTGTCACATATATGTTTCTTCTGGGAAAACGTATGAATATATATGTAAAATATAGTATGCAAACAGCAGCTTTTTCCATACTCAGCATGCAAAACAGGTGAAGCTATCCCTTGTGTATCTGGTGTCACAATGAGGAATGCCCTGCTCCCAAATATGAAAACTACAATTTTAATGAGTTTGTTTTTTCTGCTGTATTTTGGTATCACTCATAGAACTTGCCTTTCCTACCCTTTCCCAGATTTGATGATCTTCTCCAAACTTGCTCCAGCACATCAAAGTCTTTCCTGTAGTGAAGAGTCAAAAGCTGAATACAGGATTCAAGGTACACCAGTGCTGAATATAGGAAAAGGATCCCTTCCTAGTCATGCTTGAAACCTTATTTTTGATATTCGCACTAACAATGGCAACATAAAAACATGACTTAGCTTCTACGCTAATTAAAAGCTATAGTAGATAAAAAGCAGATATTTTTTCTTATCTTGCTTTTCATATTGCTGTAGATTTTACACATCTCCTTAATAAATACACGGCATCAGCATCAGTGCCAGGCTGCTGGACAAAAGGAAAGAGAAAACCTCCACAGCTCCAAAAGTAGTAGCAATCAAGACCTTGACAGTAACATATGGCAAAGACAGTGAAAGTACTAGAAATTAACACTAAAGGGGGATTTTAAATTACACCTTTTAAGTTTTTTAATTAAAAGGGCAAGCTAGTTTCTAACTTCCTGGTGGCTCCTCCTGGCTAAATTTTTAAAGAAAAGCAAGATGTGTGGTTGAGGTTTACTGTGCTTAAACAAGCTTACATTACTCAAACAGATAGTGTTATAAGGTGAATTAGAAAGCCACAGTTTAGCAACAAATTTCCGTTTCCTTTTTGGTGACGGCTCCCAGCAAAATAATGATACCGATCTTAACAAAACACTTGATTGTCTTGCTCCAAAATTAATTTTGGTAACAAACTGATTAACTTTGGAGTAGTGGAAAACTTCATTGTATGTGCTCTTTATTTTCCTGTTCAAAAGGAGAAAAAAAAAAATCTAATATTCAACTGACCAGCCAAATTCACTCTGAAATGTAAAGAGTTCATAAAATTAATGTTTCTAACTGACACTTGTGTTTATCATTGTATTGGATTTGGCCAGGATGAAATTTACTTTCTACACAGTGGCCCTTTGTGTGCTATGCTCTGTGTGCATGGCTAGAACACTGCTGGTAGAACACCTGTGTCTTGTTTATTGCTGAACAGGGCATGCTTGCACAGCATTAAGGCTTTCTCCCTTCTCCATCCTGGGAGCAGACTGAGAGTGGAGGGCACATAACCAAAAGAGCTGGCCAGATCTGCTCAATGCATTATCTCCAACCATGTGGCATCTCACTCAGCAAAGAAAGTTCAGCGAGAGGAGGAAGGAGGGATCTTTGTGGTTTTGGTCTTTTGTCTTCCCAAAAAAACATTATGCTTTTGCCCTACTTCCCAGGGAGCAACATCTGGGGAGTAGCAGACACTCCCCATTTTCCTTTCCATGCAGTTTTACTTTCCTTATTAAAATGTTGTTGCCTCTATCTATGAAGTTTCACTTTCTTTCTACTTTGTCCACATTCTGCAAATGTGAGTGAATAGCTAGGTGGATGTTTGCTGAGGCAACCCATTACACTCACTCTATGACTTTACATGATTTTTTGCACTGCCTGTTCACTTTAATATTTCCTCTCCACTGCATACCTTCTCTGATTAATGTATTCACTGGAAAATCTTGACTTTTTTTACCTTTCTTTCCCCTTCCCCTTTGTATTTCCTTGTGAAAAAGTGTGAACATTTTGAAAATACAAGGATAATTCAATGAGACAAATGAAGCAACTATGCCTGTCTCTGATGAAACACAAAATTAAGATTCTTAATTTATATTTACTTCTGAATGATAAGACATTTCATCTTCACAGAATGAAAGAACATGCTGAGTTGCAATGGACCCATCAGAATCATTGAGTACAATTCTTGGCCCTGCATAGGACACCATAAGAGTCACACCAGTCACATACTGGAAATTAACACTAAAAGGGGATCTAAATTGTATGGCTGCTTTCTTTTGAAATCTTCAGAATTTTTCCCCAAATACATTAGTAATATAAAATTATAACTTCTTTCATGAGAAAGAAATACATTTTCAACATCAAATGGCAAGAAAATGGTAGTTTTCTAAAATAGTTAAAAATGCACTGAAGATACATATAAATTTAGGGGAGAAAAAAAAGAAAATATATATGGTCTGCATGGTTGAAACAAGGAAAATATTAATGTAATTTTTTTAATTGTCAAGAAAAACGATTAAATAACCTTGTGAAATTTATGTATCTATTACGTAAGTCATGCTATATCAAATATGACACTAAAGCTGTGGTAATAATCACACAGTACTCCTCTGTCTTTTTCTATCACATGATATTCCTGCAGATCTCTCCATGTAATTGGTGTGGAAATGAGAGAGAGTGAGAAGGTAAGGGAGAGACAGGAGGAGATTGGTTACATTTCTGAAAACGAATCTCAGCTTTGTCACAGTGTGACTGGGGTTGCCAATTTTAATATATTTAATTTCTCTTGGGGATCGAGTTTAGGAGTAAAGACAAAGCAGGCTTAAAGCTTAAAAAGGGTACAAGAAATTTATTAACAACACAAAACAATTCAGAATGAGATTTCCAGATTATTCCCTCCTCCCCCTTTCCTCATACCAGCAACATACAGAAAAACACTTCGGTCAGTTATTCACTTAAATAATCATTTCAGTTCACTCAAGAGAGAAAAGTCCCTTCTTTTAGTTTAGGCTCAGAGGGTGTCTCACTCTCATAACTTGCATCTGCCTGGAAACTACAAATTATGTTTTTTCCTCCCATTTTCACAGTCCTTCCAGAGCTGTATTATGGGTTGCTGAAAAACACATGGGGTGTCATTTTAAAGGCAGGCTGGGGCAAAAAGTCCCTTTATCTCACTCTTCACCAAATATCTCTGTCCAATATTCCAGTCCCAAAGACAGAGAGCTCCATTTCTCGAGGCAAAAAAAGTCTTCTTCTCAGGCACTTTAACCTCCCCAAGTATATTCTACAGTTTAAAGGAATTTTAAGTAAAGTCACAATCCTCTAAAGCCCACAAAAAAGGGTTTTAAGCTACTTATCAGTGGCGAACTTTTCCATCTCTCCTTCTATGACTCTGGTCTTCCTTCTACTGACTTCTGTAATTCTTCTTGCTTCATGCTTTCCGTTCTGGGGGCTCAGGAGATCCAAAGTCTCATTCAGGCACTAAAAGTCAAACTTGTATCCAAAATGGTAAAGAGCCAGGCTGAAACCATGCTGGGAAAAACGCAGCCACACGTGGTGATGAGCTGGCTGGACTTCTTTCTGCGGCCACACGGGGCCTGGGCCGAGCCGAGCCGGGGCTGTGCTGGGCCCCCCCCCCGGGCCCATCCCAGGTCCGGGGCCAGAGCCGGGGCTGGGCCAGGTCCACCCCTGGGCCTTCCCGGGGCCGGGCCCTCCCCGCCCCATGCCCGGGCCCGGGCCCCAGATCTGCTCACCTCCACAACCGGAAAGCAGAAAGACCAAACTAACCTTATTTCCCTGTGATTCGTAAAAGCGAAACAGCGTTCTAATTGGTTTCCTGGGCTGTCAATCACCAACCCAGGTCTCCGATTGGTCCCTGCAGCCTCAGGGGAGGCTCCCAGAGAAGGCACTGCTCCCTTTGTCTCCAGCCCATGTGCACAGCATGGCGCTTCCATGGGGGATGGGCCACCATCCCCCACGCTCCATGTGTCCCCAGAACAGCTTTCAAGCTGAATTACCAAGTTTCAGAAAGCTCACAAAAGAAAAGTTACTAGGAATGGTGCTTCAAGTATTCTACTCAAAGTTGGCTTCAGTGAGACTGAGACACTCTACAGAAGTGTGCGAACATCTCAGAAGCGAGATGCCCATTTGTGGGACAGTGGGGTCTGGAAGATAATTTGGCTAGAAATCATCACGTACTTAGAAAGAGCACTTACATTATAGTTACAGCCACTACAAGCCCAAATAGTACATAGAATCCACAGGATATTTACAGCTTGTGAATTTAAAGATGTTGCCCCTTAGAAATGGAGGAGACAGTTGTAGGAAACGTGCAAGCTGAAGGCAAAGTGAAACATTTGTGCAGCTCCAGTACTATTCAAAAAATTGCATGCAATATAATGATGATGATACTGTGAATTCACGTTTACTTTTTATTTTGTCATTTTATATAAGGATTCCAGAAGTAGAGGAAAGACCTTCAGTGCACTTGGTAGTCTTTTCCACGGAGCTAGAAGTTTCATCTAGATACCTTAGACTTATTAATTGTGCCAAATAATCCCTTTCAATCAATTTCATTGCTACAGTTTACTCACTGCTGTAGTCTTCTCCCTTCAACAGTTCTACTCAAACACTGATTAAAAAGAAAAATTATGTGAACATAAAAATAATGCTATTTTCTTTAACTAAACTGCTCTGGACAGACTCTAAAATGCAGGCAAATGTCTAGCCTAAGGCTTGGTACTGCAAAAGAAATTAATGTATATATTGAGTGTATGTAATTTCCTGAAAATTTATACTATGACATCAAAAGTCAAAGCAGATCGTGGGAATGCTTTTCCCTTGGCAAAATGCCACTGATTTCCAAGGCATGAATTATATGGCATCAATCACTCCAATGCCTTAGCTTACCTTCTAATAAACTTTTCTAAATCTAATGTGTGGAAAGGCTTTATATTAAAGTGCTAGATATTAGAGTAATCTTCAGTAGCACTAAAACCAGGGAGCAAAATCTTTTTATTCTAAAATACACTTATGAAACGTGATTCCTAATAATTTGATCAAAGTCTCCCTAAAGTGGCTGTGAAATGGAAGCAACAGAAATGTGTGACAAATATATTTGTGCCTCCGGGCCATAACACCAATCCCAAGGACAAGGCAAACAGCAATACATGTGGCATTTGTGCTGGACAAGCCACTTTCAGCAGCTGCAGGCCAATCCTGGCCCAGCATCTTTTCTCCAGCCAGGCAAGGAAAGGACAAGAAATGCCAGTGAAACAAGCTTGCCCTACTATCAGTGCATCTTGCAGAACCACAATAAACAGGCTGAAGTAAGAGGATTTAAGATTACTGGATGGCTGGGAGCTGTGCTTTGTGAATGTGGGGATTTTGTGGGAACAGTTAGCCAGATTCCCCCAGGGTTTAGAATAAGACCAAGGTGTAGAGTAACAGTGGGGAGAAGGGCTGGAAGCTGCTACCTGTCTCCCATATTTGACAGTATCTGTCAGCTCCAGCTACTCGAACCTCTTCTTTGTTCATACCACTTGTGGTGCCAAAAATATGCCACATTAAGCATCTCAACCAGACCAGAAATCAAGTCTCTCCTGCACTTAGCTGCCATTTCTTCAGCACTCTGCTGTCAGATGAAGATATATGAGTAGGTAGCTCACTTGTCAGCACAAAAATCATCCAGATACACCACTTGTCTCACTATTGCCCTTACAGACAGCCTCTATGGTCCCCCAGGTCCCCTACAAACTAGGAGCAGTTTGCATCTGGCTGAGTTGGAAATGGCCTTGCACTTACCTTTAGACTCCTCACTCTGCATCTATATGTGTGACATGGCAACAACAGCAAATTCCCTACTCACATTACTGTTGGAATTAGTGAGTTAGGGGATTCTCTGAATGGTCATAGCCTCACACGTTACACACATTACATTAAGACCGAAGACAACACTAATCCATGCCAATTTCTAACAACAGGTGTAATTGCTATGCTTTCTATGTAGAAGTGCAGCCTCTCTAAAATGAAAACGAAAATTTCTTTCCCACAAACAGAGGACCATGGAGATTCAGAAAAAATTACTTTCCTGCTTCCCACGCTGTAGTATCTCCTCATATATAGATTTTTTGAAAGAGACCTGGCTAATTTACAAATTGAAGTGACACAAATAAGGAGCATGTTGATCATCTGGGCTAAAAATCTTTCTGAAACTTCAGAAAGCCAAGTTCATACAAGTTTGGAGGAACACTTTTTCATAGATCACTGGTAAATGGTAAGTTAATAAGAGTATTTCATGCTGAACATAGAGCTACAAAGACTAGAGCAGACAGCCTATGTTTTTTTTACATGAAGGAGACAATCTGTGACTGTGAAATGCTACTTTGTTTACCATCCCTCTCAAAACCAAAAAAAGTCCTACAGCCTCTACTTTCCCTGCATTACAGGATTTCTGATAGCTAGCCAGTCCTTGCTTTTTGCCAACAGATGTCGAAATTTTACCTGCAGGAATAGGCAGATAAGGCTAAATTCTAATTACTGCCTGTACATTGCTTTTTGCTACAGTTGTTGCTGTATCTGGACACAGGCTTCCAGAATGCTCCTTTTGGTCAGAAGAAGACAAAAAGTAGGTCCTTAAATACAAATGTGTTTTAAAGCTGTGTAATAAATAAGTAATAAAAATTTAAGGGTGAAATGTAGGGTGAGACATGATGAAAAGGTAAAACAAAGAAAAATAATACCTGATAAAGGTGTTTTATAAGAAGTAATCTTGCCTGTAATTGTGAACACAATTTCAAAATATACTGTACGAACCTAGTTTTGATTAATCTCTTGATTTTTTTATGTCATAGTTTGGTTTAGTTTCCATTAAAACTGACCTTATTTGCAGTTTAGATTAAAATTGTGCTCACATTTTAGAAGACCTACATAAGGCATGAATCTGGAGAGAATCAATTTCTAAATTGACAGGATAGCCAGAGCAATTGACAGGATAGCCAGGAAGAAGTGCATAATCCACACACAAATTCCAGTACCTTTGAAATTAAAAAGTTCCTTGAGATATTCTAGTACAGTCTGAAAACCTTCCAGACTTGGAAGAACAGACCTGTTTATATATTGCAACACTTACATAGAGTGAATAGAAATCACAATATATTTTGAAAATAAAAGGTATTCCGGGCTGAAGATGTACATTTCTGATACTTTCCAAAACTCCTCTCTCATGTCCCATGCAACTATTCTCTCTCTAGTATTTATGGCTGCCTAAAACAACAACTAACCAGAAAACAAGTGGAAACTTTGAAGCTTCAGATGCAGCAATATAAATTAAAACATTCCTGAAACCCTCAAGTCTCCATTCATGCTTCTCAAACAACAGAAGACTATTTATTAATTCAGAATCACCTGGAGAAATCTATTCTGTAAACCTTTTCA
Source organism: Muscicapa striata striata (assembly GCA_030060385.1). Lineage (NCBI taxonomy): Eukaryota > Metazoa > Chordata > Aves > Passeriformes > Muscicapidae > Muscicapa > Muscicapa striata. Next base: position 3,219,476 of record JAREIS010000070.1, read on the forward strand.
GACTTTGCCTTTCCTAAAGCCTCAAGCCTTTCCCTCCATTCACATCCTGAAAATACCTTATATTGCCTCCTCCTAGAAATTTAGAAAATTAGATAGGAGAAAAATGCCACAAAACTGGAAGGCCTTAAAACATTTGCAGTTTGGATTGCAGTAATACACTGAACTATATCTCAAAGTATATAGACATCAGTGTTTCCTTCCAATCAGCTGACCCTTGATGCTGTACAAAAAATTAAAGCCTTAAATATATATATTTTTTAAATGTTGGGAATACAATTATATTCACCAGTTTTCCCTTTAAATAATCTATATGGCTTGGTTAAATTAAAAGTTCCAATGGAAAATTTGTCCAGAAATGTTTATGTCCCTGCAAAATAAGTATTGGAATGATCAGTGAATTCTCAGTCAGTGGTTAGTTTGATATGGGTTTTCTTTCTTTCGTTCTCGTATTTTTATATCTATATGGTTTTCAAATAAAAGGTAGAAATAGACCATAAAGAATTCATTGGGAGCTTTTGAGAAAGGAAATTGAAACCATCAGCCAGATATGAAAGCTGTTGAAATTAGTAACTGCACACAGCATGAGGAATGGACTACAATTCCCAGGAGATTGTATATAAAATGGAATACTTAAGTATCATGAACATGGCTGACATTTTGTTTTCCAGAGTTCTCTCTGATTCCAGTATTACAGAGGTGCCACTTATAATTGTTATTCTGATAGTTCACAGTGGCACTTCCCATGTGTGTCTGCCACATTGATTTTAAATAGATCAGAAAATGTCAGGAGCCAACAACTGGATAACCTTCAATGGATAACCTACGACCTCCTCACACTGGTTGCTAATGAGGCAAGGCTGTAGTTTGTTGAACATTTGTTTCAGAGGAAATGCTTTACTAAACCCCTTTGTGATAGCAGAAACTGTAAAACAGACAGACAATTTGCCAGAATTAAAACACGCAAAAAAATTAATCCACATGAGTTCCCTGAGGATGCCAAAATCAAGAGGAAAAACTTATTATGCTGACATAACACTACGAAAAGAAAAGACTGTCAAACTCTGACCAAGATTCCTTACTGGTGACTTCAGAGATTTCATCTGAAACTCTTCTCACCTTCACTTGGTACTGTATCTTTAAAACTATTTTGCTTATTGGCCTGAACTTTTAGAGCTACTTGTATTTCTGATTATATTTTAGATACAGAAAAGCTGCTTTTCCTTCACTTTTTTTTTTTTTTCCAACATCAAAAGCAAAACACCTCTAACAAAACTGTAGCATCCAAGGACAAATTCAATTGTTAACTTAGTGAAAAAGTGCCTGCCCTTACTGTAAATTTTTGTAGTACTAAAGAAAAAAAAAAAAAAAGTGAGTACTGTAAAACACAGGACACAGCATTTACTGTGCCATTTCTACAATTCTAGGTTAATAGCAAATCAGATGTAGTCATACTTTTAATAGGTTATACAGGTCTTCTTTAATTCCTCCTTCACCTGGGGAGGAAGAAGCCCAAGTGTCAGCACAGACCAGGGGTACAGAGACAGAGCAGCTCTGTGAAAAAGGACCTGGGAATCTTGGTGGATCACAAGTTGTCCATGAGCCGTCTGTGCCCTTGTGCCCAAGAAGGTCAAGGGTACCTTGGGTTACATCAGGAAAAGCATGGTCAGAAGGTTGAGTGTAGTGATGCTGCCCCTCTACCTGGCCCTGCTGAGGCCGAATCTGGAGTGCTGTGTCCAGTTCTGGGCTCCCCAGTGAAAGAGAGACAAGGAGCTACTGGAGAGGGTCCAGCAGAGGGTCACAAAGATAGTTTGGGGTCTGCAGCATCTCTCTTATGAGGAGAGACTGCAGGAGCTGGGCCTGTTTAGTCTGGAGCCAAGAAAAGAGGGGATCTCATTAACACATAGAATATCTCAAAGGTGGGTGTCAGAAGAATGGTGCCCAACTCTTTGCAGTGATGCCCAGCAGTAGGATGAAGATCTGTGGCAGTAAACTAAATACACAAATTGCACATCAACGTGAGGAAGAACTTCTTTACATTGAGGGTGGCAGAACACTCGAACAGGCTGCACAGGGAAGTCATGGAGACTCCCCCTCGGAAGACATTTAAAAGCCACCTGGATTGTTCCTGTGTCACCTGCTATAGGTGACCCTGCCTGGGCAGAGGGATTGGACTGGATGAACTCCACAGGTCCCTTTCAACCCTTGTAAATCAGTGATTCTCACCATATAGCAGGAAGGGATATGCAACAGAGAAAACTTCCCACAAGTGTGTAAAATGGAATCATTGCAAACACCTGCTGAATTTCTTCACAATATTCATGTCTATTAATACAAACATCTGATGCACAGTGCAGCGACACTCGTTCCATGAGACAGTGAAGCAGTTGTAGAGCTGCATAGACCAAATTTCTCTATTTACTGAAGTTGCTTGCAATATCCATAAATACTGATGAATGTCAGACAGTATTCACCCATGACTTAAGATATTTCATTTTCTCTCTTCTGAACATTACTGCATTATAGAAACATTCAGTCAGGTTTTATATTATGGATGTCAGAGTTGACAACACAGCAGATAGCACTCTTCCAATAAATCTGCCATAATGAACCTGCACATCAGGCCATGCAAATAAGCTTTATGTAGTGCTGAAATTAGCCACATGAAGCAAAACTGTTTTCAGGATACCCATCCTGTCTGTGGGTCAAGAACTGTGGAAGATGGATCTGTTGGCATCACCTTGTCTGACACTTCATGCTCAGGAGCAGTCACCTAGAGAAGATGGTCCTGAACAATATCCAGAAAGCTTTTGTTTGGCTGTGGCTTGCATTCTTTGGTTTGGGCTGGGTTGGGTTTTTTTATTCTTGAAGAATGAAGACTACCACCTCCCTGGAAATCTGTGCCAGTGCTCAGTAACAGTCTTAGTAAAAATACATTTTCTGATTTTCATGCAATACCTCTTGTGTTTCAATTTATACCCACTGGGTCTTGTCCTGTCGCTTGGCATCACTTTGCACTCTCCCTTCAGATACTTATATATGTTGATAAAGTCCCTCTGAGCTTTCTCTTTTCCAGGCAGAACAGTCTCAACTCTCTCAGCCCTTCCTCATAGGAGAGAGGATCCAGTCCTTTAATCATTTTTGTGGCCTTTCATTGGAATTTTTCACATGTCAATACATCACCTGTAGTGGGAAGCCCAGATCTGGACACAGACGTGACCTCACCAGGGCTGAGGAGATGTGAATGATCTCTTCCATCAGCCTGTTGGCAAGACTCCTCTTTATGTAGCCCAGGATACTGTTAGCCCTTGCCTTCTTGCAGCTGACCCATGTCCAACCTGGTGTCTACCAGGACCCCCAGCGCAGTTTCTGCAAAGTTATTTTCCAGCTAGGCATGCCTGGGGTTATTCATCCTCAAGTGCAGAGCTTTGCAGTTCTCCTCAATGAACTTCTTGAGCTTCCTGTCAGCCCATTTCTTGAGGTTTCTCCAGGATGAGAGCAAAATCCCTGAATGGCAGCACAGTCTTCTAATATATCAACTACTCCTGCCAGTTTTATGTCATCAGCACACTTGCCGAAGGTAAACTCTGCCCCAGCATCATGATAATAATTAGTTACTAATTAATTGCTAATGAAGATATTAAACAGGCTCAGACATTATTGTCCTTGGAGATCACCAATTGATACTGGCCTCGGATCAGACTTTGAGCAACTGACCACCACACCAGGTGGCACCACACCAGGCAAGGCATTTCAACATGGAATTTACTAAGCTGGCAATGAATTCCCCCTGATGAAGCCATACAAACACTTCGCATTATGTTCTTGTTAGTGTGCCTAGAAATACTTTATAGGGACTATAGTGACATTTGCTTCCTGCTAGTAATCAGCCATTTCACCCAGACACCATGATCAATGATTGCAAGGCATGAAGGGAAGTTTCAGGGAAGTTTCAGGGAAGGGAAGTTCCAGGGAAGGGAAGTTTCAGGGAAGTTTCAGGGAAGTTTCAGGGAAGTTTCAGGGAAGGGAACTTTCAGGGAAGTTTCAGGGAAGTTTCAAGGAAGGGAAGTTTCAGGGAAGTTTCAGGGAAGGGAAGCTTCAGGGAAGGGAAGTTTCAGGGAAGTTCAGGAAGTTTCAGGGAAGTTTCAGGAAGTTCCAGGAAGGAAGTTTCAGGAAGTTTCAGGGAAGTTTCAGGAAGGGAAGTTTCAGGAAGTTCGGGGGAAGTTTCAGGGGGGAAGTTTCAGGAAGTTCAGGGAAGTTCAGGGAAGGGATGTTTCAGGGAAGTTTCAGGGAGGGAAGTTTCAGGGAAGGAAGTTTCAGGAAGGGAGGGAAGTTTCAGGGAAGTTTCAGGAAAGGAAGTTTCAGGGAAGGGAAGTTTCAGGAAGGAAGTTTCAGGAAGTTTCAGGAAGGATTCAGGAAGAAGGGAAGTTCAGGAAGAAGGAAGTTTCAGGAAGAAGGAAGTTTCAGGAAGGAAAGGAAGAGGAAGGAAGTTCAGGAGGAAGGAGGAAGTTTCAGGAAGGGAAGGAGAGTTCAGGAAGGAAGTAAGGAAGTTTCAGGAGGAAGGAAGTTCAGGAAGGGAATTTCAGAGGAAGAGGAAGGAAGTTTCAGGAAGAGGAAGTTCAGGAAAGGAAGGAAGTTTCAGGAAGGAAGTTTCAGGAAAGGAGAGAAGGAAGAATTTCAGGAGAAGTTTCAGGAAGTTCAAGGAAGGGAAGTTTCAGGAAGGAAGTTTCAGGAAGAAGTTTCAGGAGAGTTTCAGGGGAAGTTTCAGGAAGTTTCAGAAGGAAGGGAAGTTTCAGGAAGGAGAGTTTCAGGAAGAGGAAGTTTCAGGGAAGTTTCAAGGGAAGGAAAATTTCAGGAAGAAAGGAAGATTTCAGAGGAAGGAAGAAGGAAGGAAGTTCAAGGAAGGAAGTTAAGGAAGGAAGGAAGGAAGGAAGGGAAGGGAAGGGAAGGAAGGGAAAGGAAGGGAAGGAAGGGAAGGGAAGGGAAGGGAAAGGAAGGGAAAAACTTTCTTACAGCAAGGCTTTCTAACATATCTAAGGCCTACTTATATGTGGACACCATTGAAGCCCCAGGTTGAAAATTGTAAGGCCTGAAGACTTTTTTCCTTTTCTCATGCTAGAGAAATCTTTCCCAGGCTTGAGACAGTTTCTCTGCTCCTGCCTGAGCTTTTCCCAAGGTGGTAAATCTCGGGAGAAACAGAAAGGAATCCACAACAAGATTAGCACCTGGTGTTTTCTGGAAGACAAGGAAAAAGAGTTCTCACATTCTGTGAGAAAGTTTTTTTGTTCTGTTGTCCAATGGACTGCTGTTCCTTCTGCAGTTTGCGATCCACACGATAAATGTGGCTCGCTGCGACAATAAAATCGCTTCTCTTCGCCATCTAGCTAGAGGAGTCTGTGCCGTTATTTTGCGCGACCATAGCGCGTATAGCGACACTTATAGAAGCACATATATATTTTTTTATCCATATCAAGATGTTATCAAAGATTGTTTCAATGCAATTAAAATACAATTGCTTCCTTTAAACTTTCTTTCCTGAATCATGAGCTACCATAATACGCCAACATTTTCTTTGACAGACAGCTTCCTTAGCTATAAAGAAAGTAAACTTGGCAAAGTCATATTTCCATAGTTCCTTTTTTTTTTTTTTTTTTTTTAGATAAATGTTTTATCTGCTTTAGTTGCCTCGTTGCATCAAGAAGTGGTTCCTGAAGTTGCCAATATGTGATCACTGAACTCACTTTCTCATAATGCCCTCACAGCAAACAGATGACCTGCCCTATTTGTTTGGGGCCAGTGCAGTACCACAAGTTTGGGATCAACTTATTTTCAAATACTTATCTTGACAGAAAGTTGTATAAATACCACTGATGACAGATCATTACAATTTTGAAATCAGCAAACACAGAATAAGAACGAGACACTGAATAGCATTTTATCAAGTTAGAGCCCTACAGCATAACAAATTGGTTTTTGCAGATGTATTATTTTATGTCATTGCATAATACACAGGCTCAAAGGCTGACTGTGCTTTAAATTGTCTGAACCTATGTAACAAATAAAAAAGAAAATGCAATGTTGTATATATAAATTTGAACTCACATATTGCTCTTATATAGACTATTTTCAGTATTTTTCAGTTCTCTAGGCTGATATTTTTCTTTTTAGATCTATTCACCAGGATTTGACAGCTAATTTAATTACTTTATAAATATCACTGTTGATTTTAGGAAAAGGCTGGAAACATTAAAGAAGAATAAAAACTTTGAACCTAGCCAAGGCAATATGTTTAAAATACAATTTCATTTTAGATATAACAAGCATCTTTACTAAGATTTTGCTGAACCTTGAGTAGTTATGTTGCAGCTGGTAACAAGAAAACAGAAAGTTCCAGGAAGCAGTAAGAGACAGTAATGATCCTTTCATATTAATGACAGTCAGCAGATAATGAAAACACCATGCAAATCGCCTATTTACACTCAGCAATACTACAGCTGTTAATGGATCAGTGAAGTGAAGAAGAAAGGAAGCTGTAGTTGAGAATGTAGTCACAGCTGGAATCAGCCCAAGTAGCAGATTCAGCTATTGAAAAGAGAGAGGACTCCTCCTGAACTGCAGTGTATAGTAGCTACTCTAGAAGTACAGAGCCAGAGTTATGCTGAGTTGCAGTTCTATTTGTTAGGAGCAGTCCAAATGAGGTCTCAAAATCAGGGGAAAATCCCTTATTTTCCAGCCTCCCCCCATTCATTATGAAGCAGGAGCTAATCTGTGCAGAAGGAGTGACACCAAAAAAGCATGAACACTGTTAGTAATTGCTGACTTCTTGCTGAGAGTTGCTGAAGTACTCATTTGCCATCTGGACCTCTCTAGAGGGGTTTGCAGTCTACGGGAGGCTCACATTCACAATGCCACAAACAGACTGCCACACGGGGTTTGCAAAGCACCAAAAGGGGCTTCATATCCTTCAAGAAAGTTGAAGAAAGTATCCTCTATACTCCTGGCTGGAGATTGGGGACCCAGAAAGAAGATCAATGGATCAAGAGAATGGTTGACTGCATGGCTGGTGCCAGGCTCAGGGTTTTGGCTTCTATTATCTAGGATGAGCCCTTGAAAAAACAACTGACAGTCAATGGGCCTCACCTGACTGGGTGAGGTGAGCATGTTCTGGGAAAGAAACTGGCTGGACTTCTTGGCAGAGCTTTTAAATCATGCTTAGCAAGGGAAAGGGATATATTTCCAAGTGACAGAGAGGAATGAGGAAGAAACAGCACTTCCAGGAAACAGCAAGGAAGTACCTGTAAATTGTCACCAGGGAATTAGGGAAGGATTTTCCCAAAAGGTGAAGAGATCTCCATCCCAGAAGGGGCAATATGTATGTAGGTCAGAAAATAAATTCCAAAGAGAGTATACTCCCATCTCTGCTAGATGTGAAGGGTAATCTGGTATAAACAGATAGGGAGAAGGATGGAATACTCAAAAAGCTCTTTGCTTCAATCTTCACCCACCACCAGACATCTCATGTCTCTCAAGTCCCTCAGCATTTAGGTGAGATGGGAGAGTGAGCTCCCTTCTGTTGTCAATGAAAAGCAGTCTTAAGATCACTTGATGAAGCTGCATAACCACAAGTTGACAGGACTTGATGACATGTATCTGGAGTCCTGAGTGGTGATGTTGCCAAGCATTTCTCCATCCTTTTTGAAGAGTCATAATGATAAGGTGAAATCTCCAATGCTTGGAAAAAAAGGAAACATCTCTCGTATTTTTAAAAAGGGGAGGAAAGAAGACACAGAGGACAGCAGACTGAGGAGTCTCACTTCTGTACCTGGGAAGATCATGCAGCAGATCCTCCTAGAAAATGTTTTATGGTACATAAAAGACAAGGAAGCGATCTGAGGCAGCCAGCACAGGGACTGCCAGTAGCAGAGAGGGGTTGGATGAGCTGTGCTGATCCGGAAAACTCCCTCACACCCAAAGATGGTAACCCTTCTACTTCTGGCTGCAGCTGAACCAAGACCCCAAAATAATGTGGATGGTAAGGAATAAAACAGTCCTAGAAGCTACACCCCTTTTTTCCTATAATCACAACACTAAGCACAAATCTTGCCTGAGCAAACTGGTGGCCTTATGTGAGCAACTGCAATAGGCGACCAGCACAGACTGACCAATATCATCTATCTAGACTTCTGTATGGCCTCTGACACTTTTCCACACAACACCCTTCTCTCTAAAATGAAGACCAATTGTCTTCAAACTGGACTGGTATTTGAAGGGTGGATTGTGTGGTAGGTAAGGAATTGACTGGACAGACACACCCAAGGGATTGAAGTCGATGTGGAGGTGGAGATGATGACAGGTGATGTTCCTCAGTGCTCTGTGTTGGGACCAGTGTTCTTCAATATGTCTCATTTACACAGACAGTGAAGTCAAGATCTCCCTCAGCAAGTTTGCAGATGAAACAAAACTGAGCAGTACTGTTGATACACCTGAAGAATGAGATACCATCCCAGAGGACCTGGGCAATCTTGAGAAGTGTGCCCATGAGAACCTCATGAGATTCCCAATGTGGGCATCCCAGACATGAACACAGGTGGAGAAGTCATTGAGAGCCATCCTGATGAGGACTTGGAGTTGTTGTGAAGGAAATGCTGGACATGAGTAAACAGTGTGAACTCACAGGCTAGAAAAACCAACTGTGTCCTGAGCAGCATCAAAAGCAGTGCGTCCAATATGTTGAAGGAGATTATTTTCTCCCTCTGCCCTGTCCTTGTGAGACCCCATATGGAGTGCTGCATCCAGCTCTGGGGTCTTCAGAGCAACAAAGATGAAGACCTGTTGGGAAGGCCAACACAAGCAGAGGGTTGTCTTCTATGAAGGCTTAGATAGCTGGGGTTGTGCAGCAAGGAGAAGAGAAGACTTTGATAAGATCTCATGGCAGACTTGCACTACTTAACAGGGCTTTTAAAAAGAGGGAGAGCTATTTTTTTATACAATCTGATAGTTTTAGATCAAATGGGGAATCATTTTAAAATTTATAGTGGAATTAAATTAAACATTAGAAGGAAATTTTTACTCAGAGCATGAAGAGTCACTGGAACAGAGAAGTTGTGGATGCCCATCCCCAAAATTGTTTGGTGCCAGTTTGGATAGGGCTTTGAGCAACCAGGTCAAGTGGAAGTTGTCCCTGGCCATGGCCAGGGGAGGTGAAATTAGATGATCTACCAGGTGTTTTCCAACCCAAACCATTCTATGATTCTATGATTCTATGATTCTATGATTCTATGATTCTATGAAATCTTCCACAAACCAGGACCTAGAGCCTATAAACCTATCATCAAGAAAAGGCCATTCCATTTTTCATTTTGCTTGGTGCTTCTTTTCCAGAAAGTAAACATAGTAAATCTGTTCTGATGTTTCATAAATGCTCAAGGGGGGAAAACAAGAATATATTGTACAGTGTTAATTGTAAATTAAACCAATAACTGGTGCAAGACTGTGTTATTCCTAGGTATTCGTTAATTAAATATTGAGGTTATTTGCTATCGTTGTAAGTTTGTCTTCCTGGCTTATAATATGCTATCCTTAGAAAAAAAGGCCACAATGCAGAACAAGGAAAAGGACCAAAATCAAATGTGATTTTCTGATTAACTTTTGCACATGGAGCCCATGCGTATTCTAGAAGACACATTTCAATTCCTCTCAGTTCTGCTGCTTTGCAATAGCAGCTGCTTGTAAAGTAGAACAAAGTATTGTGTTTTAGTAGGTGTAGTATTTGGCAGCCATAGAAAATGCAGTACAGAAGAAAAACCACATTATTTTTCTTAAGGTGTCTAAGTACCTGACACCAGAAGCTTGTAAATAACATAAATTGCCATTGTAAACCAAATTGTTATCATAAAATTATTCACTTTCAAAAATTGAAAAAGTATTAAACATGCCAATAACAGAATTCTGTTTGGTAGTGTTATTTTCTAGTGAAAGATAATAGTTTTAATTATAATTGCTAGTAAAATAGGTGAGGTAGAAAAGCAATACAATTAGATCTAATTCAAAATGAGGTGCCTATTGATAAGCATGTTTTTATTACACTGGAGGACTCTAATAATGTTATATTTAACATCATATGATAAATATGTAAAGGACGTAGAAGTACAACTTCCGGTAAAGGACATAGAAGCATGACTCAAACAGAATTACACTGAAATTTGGTATTTCAGTAACAGCTGGCAGCTGGCATTACCCACTGCATGTCTTAGGTGTAATGGAGACTGTTGTACAACATCTTCCCCATAAACAAAGGTGCTTAACAAATTCTGCTAACAACAGTGACAAAATTTTTTATCTACGGATAACGTTTGAGGAAGTAATGTTCTACAAGAGCTAGGATTAAAATCTGTCAGCCCTGTGAAGGACTTGGGGATACTAATGAATGTAAAATAGGCCTCATGAGCAAGTTATGTGTTCTTGCAGCCCAGACAACCAGCCCTATCCTGCAACAAAAGGAGCAAGGCCAGCAGGTCAAGGGAGGGGAGTCTCTGCTCTGCTCTTGTATGACTCTGCCTGAAGTATTGCATCATTCTTAGCGCAAGAAAGATATAGCCCTGCTACAGTAGATCTGGAGGAGGGCCACAAAAATCACTGAAACACCTCTTCTTTGAGAAAAGAGCTAAAATACCTCTCCTTTGAGGAAAGGCTGAGAGAGATGAGGTTGTTCAGCCTGGAGAAGTCTTATTGCAGCTATTCAATACAAATAGGCTGAAGAGAACGTTGCAGAAAGACACTTTTAACAGGATTTTTAGAGACAAGACGAAGGGTAAGTTTCAGTAAGAAACTGAAATAGGGAAATTTGGTTTTAGATTGGATCTAAGGAAGAAATTCCTTATGACAAAACTGGTCAGTCACTGGATGTTGCGGGTGCTCCATCATGGGAAATAGTCGCAGTCAGCTTGGACTGGGCTTTGAAAAACTTGATCTAATGAAAGACATCCCTGTCTATGAGAGAGGGATTGGGATAGATGATCTTTGAATGTCCCTTCCAATTGAATCAATCTCTGATTCTGTGAAAATTGCATTGACAGATGTCTGAAGTCAAGTTAGAGAACACTATTTGAACCCCCTATATATTACTGTATACTACTACTTGCACTTTCCATTACTTAATTGCTAGAGATTTCTTTCAGGAAAGTGTTAATTTTAACTTAAAGATTACTGGTGATTGAGAATTTGTCTTTTATAAGTCATACCATGGTTACTTTTACAGAGAAACAGACCTTTTGTTTCTAATTAAGATATGTGAATTCAAGTTTTAATCTTATTCCTTATGTTTGCCTGCTGCATTAAAATATCCTGCTTCTAGACATTGATCTTGCATTTATAAATATCGACAAGTAAATATTGACTTGTAAACAATGCTGTTCAATGAACTTAAAAATGTATGGTAACATTAACATAATGTATGCTAATGTATGCTTTGTTATGCTAACTTTTTGTTTCTATCCCCGAATTATCTGTAGCAGTCTTACCTGTGAACAGCAAAAACTTTTTGAGTCAGATTAGAAGCAATGCTAAGAACTAATATGACTTCTTTACTCATGTACTTTCTGTTTATATCTAATACTGCTGATAGTGGAATTTGCACTGGCACTTTTGTTTTGTTAACTGTGTTTGCATCTCTAGTTTTTTGTTGTTACAACTCCATTCTATAAACACAGACTTTGTGATTTCCATTCTTATAATTTTCACTGGATCATATTAGACTATGACAGAATTCTAGAAATAGAATTTTTAGCAATATCAGAACAGATGTCTTACAGAAGTTTATTATATCCATATCAATACTTAATCAACTAAATTTATAATTCCAATAAAAGAAAGTATGGTTGGATAGTTTCACATAGCCTAATTTCTCTAAAACTCTTTGACACTACTTTTTCCTATTTCAATTTCTTCCTAATAATAAAAAAATTGTCTTCTATTGTTCTGTTTCAGATCTATGTCAATTTTTCTTATTTTTTTAAACTTTCCCTTAGATCAGAACTTGCTTAAAATCTGCATTAACACCTAGAGACTAATTTGAGTGAGTTTCATTTTGATAGTAATATAACTGCAGAATACTATAAGTGGAATAAATAACACACTTACTATTTAATTTTTTTCTTTTTAAAGTTTGAATGCTAGAATGTTAAAAAGAGAAGAAAACAATTAAATTTCTTTTTCTTTATAGAAGCCTGAGGAGCATATTCTTCATTGCTTTTTAAATGTGTCTACTTAAGTGACATTCTACTGCACAAAACTGAAAATAGATGATCCATAACAAAAAAAAAAAAAAAAAAAAAAAAAAAAAAAAATATATATATATATATATATATATATATATATATAGTCTCACCTAACTGCACTCATAAGTTAAGGACAATTTAAATTCTATAATTTGAGTCTAATTTGAGTCCCAATTCTCAAAGTCTCAAGTCTTTTAAGATTAAAAAGATTGCTTTATTAAACAAAAAGGACATGTAAAACTAGGTTTCTAAAACTCTATGTACACTTAAATAATTGTACATAAACAGATTATTAAATAACAAACAAAATTATGTTTTACCAGCAAATTCATTCTTACACAGCTTAGAAAATTCCAACAAATGTCCACAAAATCCTGTGATCTGAAACCATTAATAGAAGATCTGCACCATCATTTTGCTGATAGTATTAGATGACACTGCTTAGTGCCTTAAAATCTTACTCAGTATGCTATTATAATATAAGACTGCTTAACACAGAAATTTCAATCACATTGGTACTTGAAATTGCAAACAGGTAAAAGCTTAAAATATGGTTGAAACAAAAGCAGAGTTTCTATTGTTTCTATATGTAAAGTTGCTGAACCTTATCTGAACTGAAAATTCCAAGGACAATTTTCTTGCAGAGTAGAATGCAAATGCAAAGTATTGGTATCTTCTCATTTGAATATTGCAAATATCTATATGTGTGTTTGGTCTTTAGAAAACAACAGATCATATTCATTTTCTAAATAAGTCGATCCCCTTTTATAAAATAAAATCTCTTCCTAAGAGAACATTTTGTGTTTCAACTACAACATACAATGTCTTCATTCTTCAGGTATGCCTGTATATACTTAATTACAGTGCATATTTATTTTCAGCAGGTCTACATGCAAATTGATGGCTATTCCTGTGAACTTGAAAATAAGCATGTTGACTAAAAATGTGAAACAGCATCTTATTAAGTTCTACTGCTCCTTGTTTTATCTGTAGTTACTTGAAAAGACTACAGAAACAAATAAATAATTCAATATGATTTTGATGTCATTCTGGCCATCTATATTTTCATGTGTTTACTATTCAGGTGGATACAAAAAGAGTTATTCAGATGTTCAGTAGAGATATATAGATTTTTAATCTTCAGAGCTGGAGACTGAGCATTACTTTTGTAGTGTAGGAAGGAGTGGACTCTGCAAAAAGAGAAAAAATAAATAAATCTCAGACTTTAGCTATGTAATCCAGCACAAATAAATGGGGCCCTTAGCTAGAAACAGCTTGGTTTGGTCTTGTTTCAAAGGTACTCTACAAATGATCTCTGTGCTATCTTTCAGAAGTTCTGCTGGTTCATATTTTATAGAAGACATTCCTTCTACAGTCTCTTTTTCAAAGCAGGTATTGGCATTATCTATAGCACAAAAGTTTAGAAGCAGGAAATACAAAAGTGATTCATGATCCAAGCTCATCATAAAAAGCAGGGAGGTAAGTTCTGTCTAGGAAGGAAGAAAACTGTGTCCCTGAGCTGCTTTGCCCCCAGAAAAGCATAAAGCTAGCCTATTCTCAATATATGCACAGATTATAGGTGTTAACAACAGAATTCCGGCATGAGAACATGGAAAGTATCGTGAAGACACACCCTGTGGCCTTTATTTATATTTCTCTTTTAACAGGTTTTGTAGGACCACTGTATAAACCACTTAAATTCAATGCAAGGAGTGAAAATCTGTAAGATTCATTCCAAAAATGTCCTTTCTACACACAAACTATTAAAGGAGTTAAAATGAGCCTATGGGCTATTCTGTCTCACAGAAACTTCCCCTTTTTCCTAACAAATCTTATTAAAGCATGCTCAAGAGCGAGAATTTCTCAATGATGGTAAATATAAAACAGAATAGCAACATGAAGTAAAATGTAAAGTTTGAGGTGCTATGTAATAATGATAAAGGCAGGTATTCTGCTACAATTGTACAGTGGTGAAACTGTTAGTACCTTGAAGCAGATAATAGTGTCAAAGAATATTCTCCCAATACAATAAGGCTTTCATATATACACTGTGCTTCTTTTTAAGGAGAAGAAGCACTTCTTAAGGAATTCAGAATCACTAATAATAAGCCCAAGAGAAGTAAGTAAATCTGGAGAATGAGAATATTCTTTGTGTATATCATCAATCAATTAAGGTTCAGGCACATACAAATACAATTAATTTTTTATACATTCGTTCAATACCAAGGGTCTTAATCAGGGTACAAACTTTTAACAAAGCAGATTTGGCATTTCACTGTTAGTCTTATTTAATAGCATAAAAGACAACTAGATTTTAAGGGTATGTTGCTTGTCCTTAAAAATGAAGGTTCACAATGCATGTCTGTATTCATATTCAAGATAGCAGGCAGCTCACTGCACATTTACACATACCCCTTTCCCTTAGGTCTTCAATGTATGCTTTCATAAACTCTTTCTCAACTTGTTCACGTTCACGTTCATTTTCTATAATTTCTTCAGTGTCTTCACATACAATTGTTTCAACCGGACTGTCCTTGAGACTTACAAATCTAGAGAGAGATTAACACACAAATATATGTACAGGTATCTGAACATCACTGGCCATCATGAATGACATTTTAGAAATTGCTGCCAGAGCCAGAAGCAGAAGTGTAAAGAACATTAACTCAATTTTGCATTATGGCATAGTTAGGATACATCAATTATTAGAAATACAAATTTAAAATTGAACTTTCTCTATAATCCACTTTCCATATAAAAATGATCAGGTTTATCTTTTATCCATCTATCTACATAAATCATTCTTTGCAATAACAGGTATCATTGTTTATTACAGAACTTCTGACCAACTACACTGTAATTTCCCCATTTGTTAAAGAGCAATACGAAGTCCATCCTAACAATATTGCTTAGCAATCTGGAATTTTACCAGAATCATTAAGCTGACAATATATGCCTCCATTTGTTGGTTATTACATTACTTGTCTTTTACAAAACATGACAGGGCATGAATTACTTTGTAATTGCAAATTTCCTAAAGCTATACTTGCAGGTGAAAAACCAGGTGGTTACATAAACAACATATACAATGTTCAAATAAGTGCATAGCATTCTGAAAATCTCTGATGTTCACTCCAAGAAGGAGAAAAAAAATTCAAATCTGTTACTTTCAGAAGAATAAATGTTCCAACAAATCATATGGCTTTCTAAAAATCTGATTAATTGCTGTGAGTTTGTGATCAGCTAACTTGTTTGCCCCAGATGCCACAGAGCACCTCTCTCTGCCTCTCTCCTCAACTAGACAAGGGAGAGTAGCAGATGAAAAAATTGTAGACAAGCTTAATGAGAAAAGTAAAACCTATGCATAGAAAAAAAGCAAAGCAAAGCAAAGCAAGAAAAATTACTCTCTACTTCTCAACAGGTAATGTCTAAACATTTCCTGGGAAGCAGAGACTCAGGATATGTAGTTGGTTTCTCTGGAAGACAAAAACTTCAGTAACATGTGATACACCACCTGTCTCCTTTCTTTTAGCTTTATATGTGAGCATGACACTATATGGTATGAAATGTCCCTTTGGACATTTGGGGTCAACTGTTCCAGCTGTGTCCCCTCCCAACCTCGGGCTCACCCTTAGCCTACAGTGCTTTCTTAAGGGAGGGCTGGAGAGACAGCCTTGATGCTGTGCCACCACCTTTCAGCAAATGCTAAATCTGTTATCAACACCTTTCTACCTACCAGTGCAAAGAATAGCTCTAAGAGAAGAAAAGTAATTCCATCCACAGCTAGCTCCACTCTGAGCCAGACCCAGTATAGAGTCTGAAATGGTTCCATAATCAAAATGTGAATGTTGCCAGCAGAAATGCAATATCCCTGTAATTGGTCTTTTAGTCTTACCCTGCATGCAGCAGTAAGGTGGTATTTCACAGCAAAGAAATGCATGTGACCTTATATAACATTTTACTAGCCATGTTTCCCTTTCCCAGTAAGATGCTTTTGATAAGCACTGGGCTTATCAGCAGTTAGCTTCCAGGCTACTGGTCCCACTCTGAAACATGGTTTTGCAGCTCCGGAGTTGGAGCTACTATGACCAGTCTACCCAGAAATAGCAGTTTAGACATATTGATGCACAATGTGGGTAACTGGTAATGATGAAAATCATTATTAAAATCATGAAACTGCAGATCCTCTGTAATTTCCAATCTTTTTAGTGCTCCCTTTACCACTCTGATAAAAATTGGATCACAATTTGTAGAAACTTATGCTGGTGAAAGCATTTCTCCTGGGTGGATCTTACATTCTTAAGAATATTTCCCTTTCTCTGTCACTTTTACTTACTTTAAACCTGTGGTTGACTCACAGATGGCTGTGGGTATCTCAACCAGGTCATCACCACTGACAACTAGCAAACTGAGCTTTGGCATATTGACAAGAGCTCGTGGAAGATAGGTCAACTTGTTTTTCTGTAGGAGAAATGTCTGCAATTCATCTAACCTGTAAAAATGTCAAAGATAGAGATGACGTAAAATATTTATTTCAAAGAGGAACATCAATCCAAGATAGTAATACTGACTTAATCTTCTGTATAATAGGAGCAATTGCATGCAACATCTTTGTCTTCTTAAAAAGTCACTCAAACACTACTTCCAGGAAGTTTCATCAACCTTAATGGAAATCTCCAGTACTGTTTCAGCATTACAGTAATAATAGCATACCTCTGACAAGTAATCAGAAGCATGCTCAAGATAAAAGGTTACAAAATTTATTGTGCTTTCATACAGAAAATGCTGAGAGAACATGATATAAAGCCTCACCATGTGCATCCTGTAACTAATGAAAAATAGAGGCCACCATCTCACACCTTTGCCCATATGCTGGTTTCTATGAATTAGGTTTGTCTGTGGTAGGCAGTGCATCTCCATCTATTGTCTTTCACTAGTAATTAATACTGTGGGGAGCAAGAGAAAGACCTGCTCCTCCTCAAAAAGCTCTTGCAAGTTGTCCCAATGAAATCAATTTAATGACAGTGTTTTGTGGAGGAACTTTTATTTCCCCTGGCTTTTCCTAATGCAAGAGAAATTTGTGTCTTTGCCTTTATTCCTTGTATTAGGCACAAGACAAAAAGTATAGCAAATTGATGAAACAAATTTGTCTTATTTAGCTGGAAGGGTCCATTCCTAAAACACTGTTGGAAGGCTATGCTGATCAGGCCCATGTGGTTTGTTTGAATTCAGGTACAAATATTAAGTAAGACTTCAGTTTACTATCAATGCATCTTTATTAATCATAGAATATTGTAATGGTAGTACAGATAATGTTAATTCACTGGGGTTCCTTGACACCACAGGCATTGAAATAATGAGTCTGAATGAGAGTATAAGTTTACTGATGTGGGGATATCCTGACATTTTTTAGTCCTCTGTATGCACATGAACCCAAAGTGAAACAAAGAAATTTTTTTTTTTTGGAGTCTGATTATGATATTTTAGCATCAAATCTAGCAACTCAGTACAAAATGGAGAAGATTAAATGTAGAAAGAGAATAATTTGATGATAAAGGAATATAGGTTACAGGGAAAAAAATTCTTTAAGTTGAGAGGGTATTCTTACCTAAAAGAAGAATACCCTCCCAGAAACTCTTTGAAGTTAATTAAATCTCCGGTCTGATCCCCAGAAAAAAAGGACAAGTTTATATTGTTTCCTGTGAATTACTAACACAAGTTAAGACCAGTGCTGCTGTCAGAATAATCTGTGATTATACAATGTCCCAGAAAATTCTTTTTGCCCAGCAAAAAAAGCCTTGCAAAAGTTAGGAGTGAATGAGTTTTTTCTGTCTCAGGGATTTCTATTCTCAGATAAATAAATAATCCTGATTTTTTTTTTTATAAAATTTAGTTAATATGTTTGGGATTTTTCACTGAAGGCTAGGTCAAGTTTCGTAAACCATGTCAACACAGCACTCTAGAGTGAATAGATAAACTCAGGGATAAGAAAAGTGCTTTCTCAGGCTAGCAAGACCCATTAAAAGGATCAGCATGAATTTTTTAAAAACTAGTTCAAAGTGGTTATCTATACCACTGGGAGAGTAAGTATACATGCACATATTCATATATACCTCAGAGTAGAGGGGAAAAATTGTCACTGGAGTCTTACCAATATTTTGAGTCTTACCAGTATTTTTCTTTATTATCAGGCTCTTTGAGTAACTTAAATATGCTTTAGTTCACCTTTTCCTCCTCCTCATCCACCCTCCAGAGAGTTAATGGTGCCAATTCCATATGGTGAGTCCCCTTTTCTGGAACTAAGGCAGAGTTTATCTGGTGAACTTCCCAAAAAAACTTGTCTAAATATAATGACAAATTATTATGAAAGCAGCAGAAAATATATTTTGCTAACCGACTGCCATCAATGAGCTAGTAAAATCTGTTTTTGTTCTTGGACACAGTCCATAAATAATAACAAAATATTTGCATGCAAAAATACCTGATACATTTCCAAATGTGACTTTCCATCAACAGTATCCCTTGGAAACTTGTTACTTTCTAAATTCATTTAAGAGTTCCTATAGCAGTCATTGAATTAAAACATAAACTACCTGTCTATGTCTTCTGGGAGATCTTTCAGGCTGTTGCTGCTAATATCCAACCACTGCAAATTAGACATCCGGAGTACACAAATTGGGATAGAATGGAACTTGTTTGCTGACACATCCATAAACGTGAGTTGTTTCAGGTTACTTAGCTAGAAAGAAGTGGTGCTTTATTTTAGTTACTTTTTGCAAATACAAGAAGACATTTCATTCATCAACCATTTTTATTCCTCTAAAAGCTCTTAGAAAGATAAGAATTCATTATTTTTTTACTCAACCATTTTGCCAGCCTTGACTTCTAGTCATCATTTTATAAAAAAAAGTAATTCAGAAATACCTACCTCCCAAATTGTTCATCACCTTTCTAGCATCAGGGGATTGAATGAAATTTTTATTCTTTAAAATCCTACAGGTTTAGATGAAAAGTCTGGGACCAGAAAATTAGTTGGTTCTGAGGTAACAAAAGACAATTTTTATAACTAATAGATACCAGTTTACCATTCTCAAAAACAGAGATTTGATAACTTCTATCAAAATTACAAAGATTCCCTTCACTATAACTCTACTGTGCACTGAGAGTGTAATACTAGGAACATGATATGAAAATGAAACTATCAATTTAAGACAACAGATAATTTGGTCCAATATTTTTCATAGGTCTTTAAAATCTCATCTTCCATACTGCAAAGTAAATCTAAAATAAAGTACACTAGGTATTTTTATTAGAATAATTTTCAAAGGGATTATATTTTAAAGTAATACTAAATGCAATGAAGATTGAGCACAAATGTAAAATATACCTGTTAAAGAAATTAATGTGTTGAATAGAGATCTCTGTGTAGTGAATCAGTTATGCACTCTGCCAGTGTTCATACAACCATGCAGCTAGCTAAAGAGAATGTCAAAGGAGTATAAATATTAACAAAAAAAGTATTTTAGAAGCAAAATTTTATTTTGAGATTCTAATCATCAGTCACCATCACTATCACATTCTATAGATCATGATACAGAAAAAATGTAGCAAAAAAATTTCTTTGGGCTTTGCCTGGAGGTACCTTAGAATATAGGAAAAAACCTCAAACCAAACACATTTTCCATTTCCAAGGTGAGCAGAACACATGTGAAGGACAAAATATGAAAAAATTATAAAGTAATAAAATACATTCTGAATCCTTGACAATTATTTTTTAATTATTAAGAATTAAGACCTGGAGTTTCTTTATATTACCTATCTAAGCTCCTTTTTATTGCAATACTACCAGACTTCCACCTTAATTTAACCCCTGCTGTTTAAAATCCTCACATTCACAGCATGGTGATGTGACAGAGCTACTCTAAAGATTCTAAAGTTTCTTTAGAGACTTTCTGATGATGGTTTTTTGTAGGGCTTTTAGGTTTGGGGGGTTTTTTTGTTGGTTTTTTTTTTTTGTTTAGTTTTGTTTCTTTTTTTGTTTTTGGGTTTTTGTTTTGGTGGGATGTGCATTTCCAGTTTGGTTTGGGGTTTTGTGGTTTTATTTGCCTGCTGTTACTTTTTTTCTAGTTATTACTTCATAAGCTGCAAAATCTCATATCTTGAAAAACATTTTCAGGAAGATTTACTGAAGGTACCCTATTACAAATTACTACACAATGAAGTTTATCTTTCAAAAACATAATAGAGGTTCAGAGTTCCTAAAGTCAAAGTATAATTTCAAAACCTCCCCCCACTGTCTTAAAACAGTCCTGGTGAGTCATCACCATGGACATGTCCCACTACAGATTCAGGGCAGGAAAACACATTTTATTGTGACACTTTTTACTTTCCAACCATTTTATCATTTTGGGAACTGAATAAAAGCAATGAACATTTAGTCATATTCTGTAAATTTTCCAGATACGGTATCTTTTTTCCAGAAAAACAGAATCTCTCATCGAACAACGAAAGCACAGCTAGTCTTCTAGATTGTAGGCACAAGACAGTATAGAAAATAACTGTAACTATCTTTATACTGCAATAACTTTGTAGTTTCAAATTATTATCACAATTTCAAATCCCAAGCAAACATTTAAAGCTTCTCTAAACTCAGAATAACTTGCTAAAACTGCTGATACATGTACCAGCAACAAATTTTCCTCCCAAAAACTCTGCAAGGTCCCACAGGTTTAAATGCCACCCAAAATATTCTCAAACCATCCCCAGAGAAGAACTGGGGATAGCAGATATATGTTAAAATACACTTTCTTTACTATTCACTTAAGTTCCTAAACACTTTGCTTTTACATGTAGTCACCTGTCACACTGAAACAACTTGGTAACACTAAGATTAGATGGTAGATTTATATTTATTAAACAAGTTTTCCCAGAAAGTGCTTTATTGAATTAAATATTACAAGCAATCTAATATAACAGTATTACCTTTTTATGAAATACAGCTGTTCCTTACATTTTTCAAATAGTATGGTATATAGATCAGTTTAATACTTTAATAATTGATTAGATTAAAATAAACATTTTCAGGAGTTTGTCTTCCCATAAAAATGTACAAACAAAATATAAGGCCATCTACTCTATGGATACAAATTTTGGTTCAGCATGCTACAGAACATTTGGAGCCACAGTTATATTGTGTATGCTGCAAGCCCTCTGTACTTGTACTTTTAAGATAATATTTAACAAAGCTGTCCATTTTCTAGAGTATGTTGAAACCTAATGGAGTTTTTAATTTGATATCTTCATGATATGTTACAAAAAATGCCTGTGATAGATGATGCATTAGACATTTTGGCAGCTGCATATTATATTTTCTAAAGAAAATACTCTATATTTTATTTCTTCTTAAAGGAATGATAGATTTCTGTGCCTTTTACAACATTTCATTTTCAAACAAGCATGGCTCTCATATAATTTTTAAGTTATCATTCATTTTTGCTTGATGTTGGTTTTTACTATTTATCCTTATGATACAACTTTGAATCAATCACTATATAGGCTTTATGCAAGTTCCATTTAAAAAAAAATAGCCGTATTTAATAGTCTAGCTACCTGGACAGACTTATTGTGGTACTTATGTTCAATCATTCTTGTCATTTTTCTTTGACAAAATGCACCATATCTTCATAATTTTGTTCATAGAATTAATCCAGATAACATTGTAGAGGCCCACTGCTTCTTTTTCTCTGTGGCAGTTAAACCCTCAGTTGAAAGAAATGGACAACATGTCTGGGACTGTATTATTATTTTATGAATGGGTGTGGTTTTATTTTTCTTCTGCTTTTTTGCTGTGAAAGGGATTTGGGCATGGGTCACATGCTTATTTGCCATGAATTGCCTATTGCTTATCATCAACATGTTAAAAGGTGTAATGTTGTGTTAAATACCATATTTTTCATTGACATGTAAATAACAGAAACTGAAACCCATCAAAGTCAATACATAAGACATGCAAAAGATTAACCTACAAATGTCTATCCATGCATTACAAATGCACTTTTGCCCAGAAATTTCAGACCTGAAGTCAGAGTAAACTTGTACCACTTCAGTAGTATAGGCTATCACATATACTGTTTCTCATAGGTTGACATTCATTAACCTGCTGAACACAGTAGGATATATATGAAAAAGAATCACCCTAGGAGCAAACTTCATAGTTGTCCACTTAGATATCATGACTTCAAATCAAGTGCCTACCTTTTCTTTCATTGAGCTGTAAGTGTAACCTCTTCTATAATCTCACTGACATTCACAGATAAAAGCATCAGTTACAGAAATTAAGCAGAAGAATCTTTAGAGGCAGAAGATACCTTTCATGAAGATATAGTTGTATATTTACAGCCCAGTTCCCCATCAATACTCCTAAATTGGACTCTTAAATTTGGTAAGGCAAAGGCATTCAATAGCCAATCTAATGGCTTAGAAACAGAGTACTAAAAGTTAGTGTTAGTGTTTTGTGATAAAACCTTCTGAAGCTCAAAAATACATGAAATCAAACAGCACTTCATTTTGTTGTGTCTTGTGCAATGCCTTAAACAGCACAGCTGTCTGTCTCAAACACTGTTAAGGCCAGGGTTAAGGAGAAGGACTTTGCCATGAGATGAAAGACGTAAGCACATAATGAAGTGACAGGATGGCACTAACTCCAGGCCTGGTAGAGGTGAGATCTCAATAGCACATCCTGGACAATGCATTCAGAAAAAAATTCACACTACATGTGTAAAGAAGCCACTGCTCATATGCTTATCACCAGTCAAACAAAGCTCACCCCAGCTATGGTATGGATAGCATCCACAATCACTAAAACCTCTCTGAAGAGGCCTCTGTGGGTACCTAGAACTTGGACAGTAAATTAAGCCAGCACATCAGGAGCTTGAGATAAGATAAAGGTGGTGCCATTGTCTGAGAGTTATTTCCTGGGGGAGGTTAACAAAGCTCAGAGAGAAGAATCTATCACTGATAATGACCACAAAGAATGCAGAATTTATGGGCCTCAAGGAAAGCCAACTCTGCAACTCTGCTGAAATCAGAGCCATCTGGGTAAAAGGTAATTCCTGCAGGGGAAGATCACAAGCACTGACTCACAGCACACCAACCCAAGAAACCCACCAACCCAAAGAAGAGAAAAACTAAGGGTGTGGACTTACTATCTTTAGAAGTGAGGTAATCATGTGACCAATAGACTAAGAGAACAATGAGCATTAATTCCTTTTTTTGCTAAAATGTATAAATAGTGAAGAGTTTTGAAAGGCCTTAGGAACATCATCACCAAGAAGCCCAGGGTGATTAAGGACCAACAGGACACTACTGGATTCAGTGGAGGCAAATATCTTTATATCTCTCTCTCCCTTCTGCCTTTTCTATTTATTTCTTTCTACCTCACATGGATTGGTAAATAAAATCTGAGTTGTTGCCTTCAGTATTTGCACCTTCAGTTGTTTGCACCTGAACAGGTGCAGAAGCATTTCTCACTGACTGGATTGTGACGTCTTGGTAAGCTTTACACAAGAAATGTAAGTGAAAAACAGCATTCACCATGATGACATCATTCTGATTTTTCAATGCTAAAATTCTAAAATTTTTGTAGAGTTCATCCACCAACAGACACCGTAATCCTTATGCCAAACCATTTACTTGGAAGTTTAACATTGTCCCCTTTCACTGTGCATCATTTCATCATCCAAATAACTAAAGTTTAGTGTCTAATGGAGTAAATACAGCTATGATAATCCTAGCATTAGAAATTCATGGAAAGGGACTTTGCTTATTATTAAAGTAGGTTTTTTGTATGCACAAATCTTTCGTTAGGTCTACAAAAAAAAATATATATATACATATATGTATAGGAAATCAATTTTATTCAATATTCAGAAAATATACATGATATATGCAACACATGCAATGTCCACAAAAGTATCAGGTATTGATCATTCACAGGTGGTTGAAGAATCACATAACAATAAGGGCAGGACTGTTGACATATAGTCAAAATCCCTAAGAATGTTGATTGTGTGTTTAAATCTAAGCATAGGAGTTGTTCCAAGCCAACAGAAGAGTCACATGTATGAAATTAAGTACTCAAATAATGATTTCCTGGGCTAAAGCCAAAACAAGTCTTGTGTCTCAAAAAATACATTTATGTTGATTACTTACATTAAATTTTCATAGCTTTGATACTGCAGCTACATACAGTCTGCATATATTATTGAGCTTTGCCATCAAGTCATCTCATACTCAAATTTCTAAAACTTAGAAATTAAGGACACACATTAGAAGGGAAAACTATATTCTACCAAAAGTCAGTTAAAGATTTTTCATCAACTTAAATAGGTCCAGTAGCTCACTTTGGGAGTGTACTCTTCATATGTTTCAATTAAAACCATTAGAAGAGGAAGAAGAGCAATGTCAGTAGCATATGGACATTAGCTGATCTATCCAGCATGTTTGGAGAAAAGTGTCTTTGAACTTATCAAAACAGTCTTTAAAGATATATTCTGTCCCTTCACCAAGAGATTATCAATATTGCTTACTCTCACAACAGAGTAGAGACAAAGCCAAAAATGTTTTCCTTTCTGCTTCAAGACATATAGCAATTGAAGAAATGCTATTTAGATGGTGCCATCTTAATTATGATTTAAGCATGTACAATGATTCTGGTTTGCCATGACAACACAATTCTCCCCGTGAAGTTACCCTTCTGGTTCAAAAACCTGAGGATGCTCATTTGAGCTCATTCTGAAACCTAGAATAAATCATTGTTTTCCAAAAGGGGGTGTGGGAAAAATATCCAAAAGATATGGAAATTTTATTCTGTAGAACTTAAAAAATATATAATAAACAAAGATGGCAGCTCAAATAACGAACTACAATACATTGATTATTTTGTTTTATGTTGATAAAATAGTAATCATTCACTTCAAAGGAAAAGATTGTCAGGGATGTTTGAAGAGGTTATATCAGCAGAACAAACTAATGATGTAATACTGACAGACACAAAATAAATAATTAGGAAAAATAGTGAGAAACTCAGAAATAAAAGTAAGAATGTGGTTCTGTACTTCTAATTTGTTGAAATCACCCCATTTTGGTGATTGATGGTGATTGATGATGAAACTATTTCACCTTAGCTGGCTGAAATGATAGTTTAATAATAGTTTAGCTGTGTCTGGGAATAGCAATCTGTGTTCTACACCACGTCAAGCAGAGATAGCCTTATAAGTTTGGAAAAAAGACTTTCATGAAATGTCAAACAGAAATCAGCCATGCACAAGATTCTTGAAGTGGGAGTCCTTAAAATCAGAGGGTCTTGGGAAAGTTGCAAAAAAGCAAGCCTCAGAGCAGAAAGCATAAGGCATGACAGCAGAAAAGTTATATGAGATGCAGAAAGCAAGAACAAATAGAACAATGGTCTGTGTATTAATGCTTGGCTAGAATAACTCTCCAAGCTGAAGAAAAGGATATCTAGCCAGATATTAGGAAGGTTTAAACTTAATAATGGAGCTCTGTGAATTGTGTTTTAAGGCTTACAAGCAGGTATTGTATTCTAAATAAGCAAGCATTGTTTTAACCAAAGGTATGTGTACTTATAATGGTTGGATAGAACTAATGTCAATATGGGGGTTTTTTTGTGATTGGTCAAAAAACTTTCAAAGTGCATTGTAACATCACCATCATCTGTGGCTGTTGCTGAGGACATGAGCTGCTGGCATCTTCCTGCTGTCCCAACCATGAGACTGATGTTTGGGAGGAAATAAAATAATAAAGCAGCTCAAGACTCATTCCACAGCAGTCCCGTCCCATTTGTGATTTTGTACATAAACCCATGGCCAGCATTACTTGCCACGTGTGGTATTGAGAAACACAGCAGTGTGAATAATTGTCTACCAGCAAGAGAACCCTGCAACTTGGACCTGGATTTGTCTTTTCTTGAAGCAGGAGTTTCATGAAGAATATCCCCAGATTTGTGAAATTCAGTGGAGATAAAACTACTTTGCACACTGTGACATATCTGGTCCAGAACTGGACCATAAGTAGTCCAGCATATTGTTGTAAAATATCCATTATAAAAATTGTTTTTCTTTTAACTCTGCAGACCACACGTGTATGACAGTGATGGTAGACAAACCTACAAACTGAGGACACTGTTGACAATTTAACACAGCAGGTCACTGTTTTGTGGCTTGACAGGATTATAGAAATTTTCTCTCCCTCCTCTTCCTGCCTTTCTTATAGTGCTGCTAGACACACATGGGTTTTATACACTTTCTTTCAGGAAGTGACAAAGCTAACAGGAAAAATTTTGACTGTATCTCTTCCCAAAAGATTCTGTTCTCCCTATTTTATAACAGTATTTCTAGTAATTTTTATGTCTTGCTTTGACACAAACATGCAAAAACAAGTTGAAAATATAGCTAATGTTAGTAAAATAATTAGATATGCAAGAAGTCATGTCCTGACTTGGACAAGAAAGCTAAAGAATGGCATATACGTGGTGTTTACAGTGATAAATATAGATATTTGACTACTTTTTAAGAACTTGTTGGTGCAATTAAGACCATGAGGCTGTGAATTCTTACAGTTCTTAGTGCTTCATTGCTATTTTGCACTACTCCATCCTGTCTGTGACCAAGTAACCTTAGGACATCCATTGTATTATATTGTTCTTATTAGATGTCTCATAAAGATAAAATGAATACTTATGAATACTTATTCATACTTTAGTAAACTTGCAATGAAGCTGGAATTTCAAGACGCATTTTAGAGGTAGAATTCCCCCACTGTGAAATTTACAGAGACATACTCTGGAGAGCAGCCCTCTCATAATTCCACTCAGCCATGTAATGTTTGGTAGAGACGATAACATAGCAGGCCTACAAACATCATCTGCTTTTTACAGGAAAGTCTGGAAATTATCTTTTCCTTGGGTTTTTTCATTGGTTATTTGATTGGCTGATTAGTTTTTTTCCTTTATATACTAATGAAACATTTGCTGAAATGGTCTTTAAAAAAAGAAAAACATCTGCCTGCATAGAATATATCTGGCCAGGTCTTCAGTGTAGCCAAGAGGCTCTTGTATATCTGGGAAGCTGCTAGGTCTAAATTATATCAAGACCTCTTCCTCAGAGTACCTCAGGAAGATATACACACAAACACAGCTGAAGGCTTGTTCCATAAGCTCCTTAGATTGCTAAATATTGTCCTGTGTCTCTTAAACAACAAGGAAAAAATGGCTAACAAAATCAGTCAACTGGCCTGTCCCAGCATAGCTGTTCAGAAGATAAATTGTGTAGAATCAGGTTTCATGGTACTGAAACAGTATAAGTTCAGATACATTTTACACTTTTATTTCTATGCCCTATATCAATATAAGTAGCTTACAAACAGATGTTTTACTAGTCAATTCCCCTCAGATTGGGTCCAAGCTACTTATCTTTGTTTAGCTACATATTGCTGCTAGAGGCATATATAGCCCCAGTAATTTTTTAATAATAAAACAAAAAAGTTTGACATATTTATGTATATCGTGTGCAATATCAGATAATATTTTCTGTGACCATGACATTTCACAAATACCTATATAATGCTTTGAGCATATAAAAACATGAATATAACTAAAGAAAGTATGACTGCTGAGCAAATACATTGTAGTAACATTTATTATTTACAGCATGCATCTGAAGCTGTCAAGATTTTCACAACTGCAAATAAAACCTAGTACTGAGAAGTACAAGCTAATGCAAGAACATTTCTTAAACTGACTGAAACCTGGGAAAAGATGCAAAAATGAAAAAAGTCTTGTGCTCACTATACATTAGTGGTCAAAAAGGCGAATAAATAGTTGGATATATATATATGTAATGGGATGTACAGTAATTAATCCCAAATTACTTCCCACTAAGCAAAACAACATTACACACAAAATACCATAATCCCCAATTTTTCTCTAAGTAAATTATAGTAGAGATGAACAATAGATAATAACAGAGTGGAAGCACTTTGTTATTTTCTTTAAATTTAGCTTTACAGTAGTTCTGAAAGACCTAGATCAGGATTAGGAAAAATTGTAAAGGTTAGAGCAATTGAGCAAGAAATTGGTAATTCATGACGTACTTTTCATTCACAATGTTCCTCACAAGTGCAACATAACCAAAAAGCATTGCACCTCTGGATAAAATGAAACCTCTACACAATTAGATTCTAGAATTTGCAATGACAATATGTTTTTTAATAACTTTGAAGAATTCTGAGGAAACTGGCGTTTACACAAATAATGAAAATCTCTATTTCTATGCCAGAGTCCAAAGAAGCATAGCTCAAATTTTTTCAACCTCAGAATACAGCACAAACACCTCACCAGTGTAGAATATTCTACATTCTACAAGAATGTTCTTGTACAATAATACCACTTATTGAGATTTCAAATGTCAAAACATCTAAAAGTTTAAATTTTTGTAAAGCAGATCTGCACTTTAGGGTTTATTACTGTACTGTTATCATCATTACCAGAGCACGAAAAAACTGCAAATAAATCTGTGATGCAATGCTCTAAAAACACATGGTAAGAGTTCTCTATTGTGTTATTTCAATACCAATAATAGTCACTGCAAGCAAATGGGAAAAAAGTAAACAGAAACACAGTGGCAAGAAGCCACTTACCAAGGTGAAAATCTACGGCAGAGAAAGTATAACACAGGTTTCCTGATTTCTAGTTTTGAGATGCTGAGGACCACTCCAGGTATGTAATATAACAAGTATATCAAGACCTTAATTATGACAATGAAATTAATTGAGATTTAAGATTACCTATATTTTTAGAACTTCCTCATTTCTTCCCTTTTTTTAAAAAAATGCAGTCCAACATTCTACAGTTCTGAAGCATCACATTAGGTCATCTAATCTCAATAACTTTTTTGTTGCCTCTAACCACTATTTCAAAGAGCATTTTATATCTGAGAATAAAAAGTATTTCAGCTATATTAAAGACAGTTTGAAGTAGCCTGGCCTCTCCTTAAAACACCTCTTTTCACTGAAAGAAGTGTATTCAAAGGGAAACCATAGCTGCAGAAAAGAACAGCAAATTGTGAAATGGTGATGGCTGCATGTGATCCAGAAACTTGTAGCCCCTCTGCTACCACTGTCACACCCTTCAGACATAACTTTCAACTGACCAACTCTGTATTTCAAGATGAAATGAAGTAACAGCCTCAAGACTACATGGCATATGACATGACTGAAGCTAGGAGCCAACAGCAGCTACCCTCAGCAGCAGTCTGTGGTGCATAAACTCCCCAGTCATATAATCATGTATCATGTAACCAGACACAGTCAGAGGAAGTTCTGTCACACAGCCATACACCTTCTTCACACAAACTCTACACACAGGCAATCTCTGGTCACACATATACCCAACATCCACAGTGCACATGTAAACTGGCACATGGGATCTCAAATTTTGTGTCACAGAATTCAGCGAACAAAAATTACCAGTATCATCTTGCATTAGTCCAGAAAGTAACAGGTTGATGTGTCTGCAGTTATGCAGGCAATGGGGAATGTGATAAAACACATGTCAATTAAAAATAGATGGGAAGAAAAAAAAAAAAAAAAGAAGAAAAAAAAAAGGTTGATTTTGTAAAATAAAAGGTAAGAGAAGTCTAGAAATCTTATTTTTACAATGCTGTGCTTTAACCTTTCCATGATCTCTATGATATTTTCTTTTATTATTCATAAGATTAAACATCTGCTTCTAAACTCCATCAGTAGTAAACGGCTTTATGACAAATCAAAATAGTGAATTGATGGATAGTCTAAACAGCAAGTGAAAAAATGTTTCCATTTTGTTGTATTTATTCTGAGCTTTCCAGCCATTAATTTCTTAACCTGAATTCATCCTGCTTTGTACTGCAGTTTAGAATGACAGAAGTCCAAGCTTGTGAGCTGGCATCTCTTCAATAAGTAAAGCAGGAGCCATTGGGACATATCCTTCTTTGAATTCCCTCACAAATTCAATATCTCTTCCACTTCACATTGGATATAATTCTATGTTCTTTTACCCAGGACTAGTAAGGCAGAGGTCTTACCTGAGTTTTATATGAGATAAAAAAATGCTAGGATTATGTCTACTTTCAACTGATCAGGCTATCTCTGTCTTGTATCTTTCCCACTGATCAATGATGATGAATAAAAATTACAGTCAACCTTATCAAGTGTTCTTACAGCTGTGAAGTTGATCAATTATGTAACCTGTAATTAGTCAACAGCTGATAGAAATATATTCAGTAATAAATTAAACACATTAATTTCAATTATACTCTCCAAATTTATTCTTCTTAAGGAATAAATAATACTTCTCATTATCTGCACTTTATGGAAAAATAAATAACATGCTTTTCTCTCCCTTCAACTATAACTCTGTTTTGATTCTCATCAATTCACATATGTTGGCACCAGAGACATTTTTCTGCAAGACAAAACATGCAAGTCTGATGTGTTATATATTTGTTCTGCTCTCTGCTTCTATTCAGTAGCTATATAAAATCTGCCTCAGATTATCTCACAGATGAATGGAGGATATATTAGTAGAATTTTGAAAGCCTATTTTGCTTTCAAAGAAAAAGCAGAGCTGGAACAGTACCAAATACTCTTTCCTACCAGTGAATTATTTTACAGTTATATTCATGCTTTTTGTAATGATATAGCCATGTTTTAATGTTCACATTATGCCCCTTTGGTCATTGTTAAATCTTCCCTTATGCTGTAAAACTACTTGTCTGTCATTGCCTATTACAAAAACATTTTAGGCTGTGAAAGGTGATACTACTTCTACTGAACCAATGTGAAAGGTAATGGAAAGGTCACTGGAACCACAGCATGGAGGTAAGCATGGGTCAGATCTCCAGTGAAGTGGACTGTTATTATTAGCTGCTGACTTATTCTGATAGTGACATGGTTTTAAAATGAGGCTATATTAATTAGAAGGCTTTGGAAGCACAGTGTCAAGAGTGGGATCAACTGACACATCTTCCCATGCCAAACTGGATAATCCTATTTCCTAACATAGATCCATGTCCTTCTTTAGCCCCTCAACTATTAAAACATTTGTGAGAACTCCTGCAGCAGTAAGGCCTCTGAGAATCTCTTCTGACACCTAACACCTTTGCACCTGCTTTTTTGGGTTTCACACCCCTCCTGCTAGTGTCTGATATCGCATCTTATACCAACAACAGCTGTTGTTTTGCATGGATTGACACTTTGACCAACTGCAAGGGAAAACAACTTATCATGAGCTTTAAGCAAACTCAAAGACAATATAAGTCCTGAACAAAGAAGGATGAGATTAAATCCTGTCTAATGGAGATGCAACCAAGCCAAGAAATTGGAAAACCATTTCTGAGACTTAAAAATGTATATACAGAAATGTTGGCCCAATAACAGTCAATTGGACTCTTCCTAGTGATTTAAAATGAAAAATTTACCAGAAGTTGGCTTCCCAGTACCAAGTTAATCCCTTTATTACAGCTTTCCTCTCTGCTTTGTGGTCCTGAAAAACCCCCACAAATATAATTCCATTTTTTACAAATATGATACATAGCTCCTTTGCAACCTAGGAAAAATCTTACAGAAGGAAAGATTTAACAGATTCTTTATAGTTTCATTTGATAAGACAGGAAGGACCTACGGGTGAGTCCATCCAGTGCCTTATTGGATAGTGAAATCCCTGGGAAGTTAATGTCCTGCAAAGTGGATTGCATTTCTTATTTATAGTTGTCACACGCATTAAAGAAAAAAACAAACAGCAATGAAACAAGACAGGTTTGGAAGCATGCAGATTTGAAGAGTAATGTGCTGGTAAAGCAATCTAATATTTTACATTTCTATAGAGATGGCTGGTGTCCCACCTACCAGATAATGGCTTTGAGATGTGTCAGTCACCAATCACAAAGACAACAAGTTACATGAAAATGCCCAGTGGGGATTTATTTGAAGCCTCCACACACACACACATAGAGCTTGTGCCTCTGTTCTTCCTACTAAATGTGTGGCTTTGATGAAGAGGACTGGGCAGACAAACAAAAAGAGGACTAAAGAGACTGAAAGCTTTCCAGTTGTAGAACCTCAGTTTTAAAATATCAATTGGAATCATACTAATGTATGAAAGGATATTTATGTCTGTTCTGGATACTGTTGTGTTTGAAAACCATAGGTGACTAATGTTAGTGGCTGATAAATCCCTAGTCATGTCAGGGGGTTTTTTAGGGTCACACCTGTTAACATTATTAAATTATTTAAGAGGCAAATATCTATAGTTATATTTTTCAGGTAAGCAAAGCAGAGGAATAGCACCAGTTATAACTCCTGTGACCATAGAAAGCCTTTTCAGAGGGGATGCATTCCCAGACGTGTAGGTCATCAATGCAAGTAAGCTAATTGTTGACATAGATTAGAAGCAGCCTGGGCTGCAGTTATCGTACACTGATGGAATTCACAGTCCTGAGGGATATGAGTCAGTCGAAGAGTAAAGTCAGGACCCGGAGCTCTAGGAAAGCAAATTTCCAGTTCTTCAAGAGCTTTGTCAATAGCAATCCCTTGGGAAACTTATGTCAGGGACACAGGTGAAAAACAGATCTGGCAGATATTTAAGGATGCCTTCCACAGTGCGCAAGATCTTTCTATCCCCCAGCATAAATGATCAGGCAAGAATGACAAGGGACGGGAATGGCTAAGCCTGGAACTGCTGGTCAAACTAAAGGGAAAGAAAAAAAATGCATAGTAGAAGCAAGGACAGGTGGTCTGAGAAGACTATAGGAACACAGTCTATTTGCATAGCGATGGGGTGAGGAAGGCCAAGGTGAAACTATAAGTGGGTCTCTGCATCCCTATGGACCTCCATGGGCTGCTGAGGTACAGCTGGCTCACCATGGTCTGCACCAGGGGCTGCAGCAGAACCTCAGCTCTGGCATCTGGAGCACCTCTCCTCCTCCTTCTCCACTGACCTTGGTGCCTGCAGAGTTGTTCCTCTCACATGTTCTCACCTCACTCTTCTCTGGTTACAACTACACCTGCATAATAACATCTATTTCCTTCTTAAATATAACAGAAGCATTACCACCATTTCTGCCCAGACCGGCCTTCGCACTGGCTCTCCCAGACTTGGAGAAAGCTTCTAGCAGCTTCTGATAGAAGCCACCCCTGTGGCACTCACACTACCAAAACCTGGCCACACAAACCCAATACAGTATGCTAAGGCACACAGAAGATTGGGAGGTTATTCAGGACAGCCAGCATATCTTCACCAAGGAAGTGTTCTGCCTGCTCAGCCTAGTGGCCTTCTACAGTAGAATTACTCCATCAACAGATAAGGAAAGTGTTACACAAGTAATCTGTAAAGCCTTTGGCATGGTTCCCCAAAATTACTTCTTGCTGAGGTGGAGAGACAGGGATTTAATGGCTGGAGTGTTTAGTGAATGACGATTTGCCTGGGTGGTCTCATCCCCAGAGTACTGGTCAATGTCTCAATATCTGGATGGAAGTTGGTGAGAAGTGCTGTGCCTCAGGTGTCTGTATTGAAACAGTGCTATTCAATTTCTTCATCAATGATGTAAGCAGTGGGATCAAATGGACCCTCAACAAATTTGCAGATGTCACCCAGCTGAGTGATGCAGTTGATCCGTTTGAGTGACTTGTGTGATGTGATGTGACTGATGTGACTGATGTGATGATGCGATGTGATGCAATGTGAGGATGTGATGTGATGTCAGCCAGAGGGATGCAATGCCATTCAGAGGAACCTGGACTAGCTCGGAAACTGGGTCCATGTAAGCATCAAGAAATTTAATAAGATCAAGTACAAGGTGCTGCACCTGGGTTGGGGCAACCCCTGGTCCAAGCCCAGGCTGGGGATGAACAGATGAGAGCAGCCCTGTGAGAAGGACGTGGGGGTGCTGGTGGTGAGAGGCTGGACATGACCCAGCCATGGGCACTCCCAGCTCAGAAAGCCAAACGTGTGCTGGGCTGCATCCAAAGCAGCGTGGGCAGCAGGGAAGGGAGGGGATTCTGCCCCTCTGCTCTGCTCTGCTGAGACCCAGCTGGAACCCTGCACCCAGCCCTGGGGTCCCTGCATGGGAAGGACAGGGAACTGCGGGAGGGAGTCCAGAGGACAACAAAAGAAGTTAACAGAGTAATGGAAAACCTGCTCTTTGAGGATAGGCTGAGAGAGCTGAGGTTGTTTAACCTAGAAAAGAAAAGGTTGCAGGGGAAACCTCACTGTGACCTTTCAGTTCTTAAAGCAGGCTTCCAAGAAAGATGGAGACAATTTTTAGTATTGTGATAGGACAGGGGGTAATGTTTTTATACTAAAAGAGTTTAGAATTAGACAATATAAGGAAGGCATTTTTAAAAATGAGGGTAGTGAAACACTGGTGCAGATTCCCCAGACAGGTGGTAGATATCCTATTCCTGGAAACATTCTAAGTCAGGTTGGATGGGACCTTGAGAAACATGTTCTAGCTAAAGATGTTCCTGCCCATGGCAGGGGGGTTTCACTAGATGATCTTTACGGATCTTTTCCAAACCAAACTATTCTACAGTTCTATGATTTTGAAAGGTCTTCATGTCTGTGCTTGCTTATATAAGGATGTAGCTGAAACTGTGCATCAGAAAGACGAGATTTAATTTGATCTTTGAAATCACAGTATGTTAAAGCAGCCATGAAGCATAACCTTTTAATTTCTATGAATTTCAAAGATCAGTTTTTACAGGATTGACATGAAAATTTAGGCATTCATAGATACTCATTCTGCTTGACAAATTATTCATATGCTTTAACAGTCTCTTATTCCTTCACTTTGTGCTACCCAGACAATATAGAAAAAATTCTGATCACTTACTAGGACTGCTCAGATGTAGTATTGAACACTGTTCAAGGCAGAATAACTTTGAAAGGAAAAAAACTTTTTAATTTGTTTCTGTATGAGAGTATCATTGCAAGCATTTCTGTCTTATTCATGGTACTGTGGAATGACTTGCCTGTCCTGTGATTGACAGCATGTGCTGTACCAGATGGTATGGATGGAGGAAATTAGAACTCCTTCATATTCCTTCTCTTCTCATTGAAGTTTCTTTGGGTCACATAGATACTGTTGGCTGCAGCAACATTATTGGCAGAAAAAAAGAGAAATCCACAACAAAGGTGTCTCTTTGAAATACCATGCACAGAAAACTCTAATTGTGTGATTCAGTAGATAACTGTAGAAACTAATACTTTCTGAAGAAAACACACCTGGAAATAAGGTCAGAGCTACAAACTTTTTTCTACAAACTTTTATCAGAAAATATTTATAAAAACAGGATTTTTTTCCTGGAAGAGGAAATTTATTGCATAACTTGTATGATGATGATAGTGAACAAAGCTCTATCCAACAGTTAAAATACAAATACCAGTTTCATACTAATTCTTAAATACAGACACAAAATATACAAGAAATTTGGAAATAAATCCATCCATCTCCTTCTCCCTGTAACTACTAATACATAGTATCCAGTATAGTCACACGATGGTAAGAGAGGGACTGGATAAGGTTCAGGGCATGCCTCTCCAAGCATCTTAGCTAGAAGAACAAAGTCCTCTCCACCTAAGAATCTTACACGTCGTATCAGGCAGAATTGTGCCCCCAGCCTCAACCTTCCTCTGCTAAACTTGGCTACTGAGGTCTAGAAGTATCTGGTACAAGCTGACTACATAAACATTAACGTCATGTAGGTTGACTTTTCTTATATGTATGTTTATATTTTATTTCAATTAATATTTTCACTCATATCCAGAAGAAATTATTAATTTGCCAGTGAGGCTAATATAGATTTGAACCCCACTGCAGATCCATAAACTTTCTCTGCTGAATTTTACTTTCAGTTGATACTAATCAAATATTGATCTTAAATGTAACTTTTTAATATCTAAAAATGTTAGACATCCAACAACAGAATAAATTTTTTAAAATTGAAAACTAGACATTGAAACAGATTGCTCTTTATTGGACATAATATAAAATGATATGAAGCCCTAAGCCTTGAGAAAGTAAAAGATAAGGGCACACAGCCTCAATTTTTTTTCATGTAACATCAGATTACCTCATTTTAAGATTTAGTGAGATGTCTTACAGAGTACTGAAAGTAGCCTTTACAAACAGAGAAAGAGTTTTCTGCTAGAAATGAACAGACAAGTGAGAAATGTGCTTTCCTCTTGATGCTGTGGTACAAGGCACGTCCCTTAAGGTACAGTTCCAAAGCACACCCAAATAAAAATACTGAAAAAGTCCAGGCACTTGGACATGTTCCTAATAGGCTGCTCCATGAGGTGTATTTAGACAAGAATAATGTTATGATTTCGGATGGGGTGTCTCTCTGGCTCTTTTTTTACATTACTCTATGTAAAAAAAACCTAAGGCAAAATTAGACTTTAATAATTATACTTTAATAATTTCTACTGGGCTGCAGGTGGCCTTTATTACTTTTTACTAAGTTTTACACAGAAGAAAACTGAAGCCATTCTCACATACTCCTTTAATCTTCCCAGAATAAACTTTTAATGATTTGAAAGTCAAATAAAAATTTAATTTCCTAACAGAGGATAAACAGGAAACATTTTTATCAATACTCCATGTTATTTTTTCTATTAGTTGCCAAATTTTCTCTTTCTTCCTAATGTTGTAAAGGAAGCCATTCTCCTACCAAAACAGAGCTTGCAAATATTTGCTTGTTTATAATCTCCAATTCCTAGTACTGACTCCACATGAGAGATATGGAGAATCTTTTGAGCATTTCACTGGATTAATGGATGTTAGCAACAATTGCATTAGACAATAAATGATATAATCTAACTTGTGATCATAAGTACTTGTGCTGCTTGTCCATGCAGGGTGCTGGCAGTGTGGGGAGTTTAGGGGAAGACACTCAGCAGAAAACACCAGAGGCTGCCCCAAATGGATGCCAGCAATTCCAGATGGCTCCAGTGGACTGAGCCAGGACACAGCAAAGCCCCTCAGTGAAGTATGTGGTGCCACTCTAAAAACTGATGTAAGAGAGAGGAAAAAAATCCACTAGAGAAAGGGGGGAAATAAAGAGAGTGAAGTAGGAGGTGGAGGTGCTGCATGGTGGAGTAGATCTCCATACTACAGCTCATGGAAGATTCTGCTGCTGCAGATGGATATTCCAGGAAAAGCTCAGCACGTGAGGGCCCCACACAAGGGGAGAACACAAGTATGAGGATGAAGGAGAAGCAGCTATAACCGACTGTGTACTGTAGCTTCCCTTGCCACTCTGCATTACTCAGCAATGGAATCTAAAATAAAGTTGACCTTGGGAGAGAGGGCAGGAAATATTTTTTTTGTTTCTTACTACTGAAATATATACTGACAAATATTAAATTAATCTTCTCAAAGTAGAGTATGTTTTGCCTGTAAAAGTAAAGGAGAAACAATCTCCTAGTCTTTTATCTTGAACCATGAGATTTCTCAAATTATTTCTCCCAATGTCATGCTGAGGAGGGGAATGAAGTAATCAGGCAGGTAGGCATTTGGCAATTATCCCAAGCTAGCCCAATACTGTCTTTCTATTTTCCCTTTTTCAAAATTTTAATTCATTAAATAGTTACCTGCTAATCACTATAACTATTTGTCTGAGAGTCAATATTAGACACCTATTGTGTTAGCAAGGATACTGATTCAATAGTTCTGAATAACATGAGCCATAGTATGCCAAAGGCCAAACATTTTACAGCATTTCACATCATTCAACAAAGGCATTCCTTTAATTGTATGCTCAGCTTCCAAAGCTGCCCTTGAAAAGTTGATTCTGAGAAACTGTGTTTAAATTATAAATCATAAGAGCTTGTGTAGCCTACCTCCCAGATCACTACAAATATAAATTGAGTTTCAGCCTCCAGAGAAACACAATAGATAATGCCAATATTTTTCTTCTTGACCTTTTGTACCATACTAACATGATGTTGCTTGCAGTTTTTACTGTTATATAAAGCATTTGCACAACTCCAATTTTTTTCCATAGGTTTTAAGCAAACCATTAGGCCATAACCTAGATTCAGTTTTGTGGTTTTCAATCTTATTGAAGAGGAGACTTTTGGAAGGAAACAATATTTTTGAGCTCTCTAAAAGAAGCATCAGTCTTTCAGGCTCAGCCCGGGAAAGATTTACATGCACAAGCAGGTTTAAATGCATGATGCATAAACATGGGTAAATCTTTGCACTAGAAGACCTCTGTAAGCAACTGGGAAAATACTCAGTTTATTTTAAAATAGCAATGACTAGGGGTAAATTTACCATCCACAGATTTGAATATACTCACTATTCTAAGATAATTTTATTTAATTCCTTTCCCTAGTCAGGATATATGATTTTCTGATTCTACTATGATGCCTTTTTAAAGAAATTAGCTAAATTCTACCTGTTAAATTCTATCTGTTTCATTCACTGGTTTTCCTATCCAAAGGAGAGAAGGCAAGAGAAAGGAGACCTGCATTGTTTATTCTGTTGCTAGCATTTCTTTTCCATGTCTATTTACAGTGGGAAGGTTCACTCTTTGTTTCAGTTTCATTCACACAATTTTTTAGGAATTATTTTCAAAGATAAACTGCTTTACTATGAAAAGTCAGGGGAGAAAATTAATTACTATTACTTTCCTCAGAAATGAACATAAGCAGGGCTAAATCATATCTCACATAAGTTTAATCCACTCCAATATTGCCTGTGAATCACCAGTAACAGATGTTTAGAGAAAAAGCAGGAATCAGTAAAGAAGAGCCTGACACTTTTCCCTAAAGATCCCTCTATTCACCCCCCAGAAATCAGGATATTAAGAACCCGAGAAATACAGATGACAGCTAAAATTGTGGTTAGGTATCAGCCAATGATTTTATTTCTCCCTGACAATAAGTCTCAGAGCAGCTGTGGCAGAGAGCAGTTATGCAGCCAACAGAAAAAAAATAATGTCAGTGCATGCCTGGGAGTTCTTTTCTCAGTCTATTATACATTCATGCCATTCCTCACACGTAATATCCTTTTCAGAGAGATATTTGTGCTCATAGCAAAATGCAGTGCTGTTTATAGAACTCTCCATACAGGTTTTAGGGGAAAAGAGACACAGGGAACAAAGTGTGTATGTGAATTTCTCTATCAAGATGCACTTCATTTTTACAGGAAACACCTATTTGCAGCCTTCTGCTTATTACCACAGCCAAATACCCTTTAGGATCCTGTCCTTCTTCATGTAACAGAATATGTACAAGTAAAATTTAGTCACTTGAAAACTAAAACCATGTACCTTGGTACTATTTAAGTGCTTCCAAGGCATTTTCAATTATATTACTATTAAAACATTATTTCTAAAAACTGCAAAGAATATGATTTAATGTTTTAAGAAAAGATTGAACACTGTGATAAAATATTTTTTAAGCCAAATAAAAAAGATAGATTGTTATCTTACTTCAAATGGGAGCTCTGTTATTTCCATGTTTCCAGACAAATCCAGTTTTTCTAGATTCTCACAATCACCCAATTCTGGAGGAACTGCCTTCAAATTATTGAAACTCACATTGAGCACTTTGAGGTTTTTTAAGCAGCCTGTGAGGGTAAGATAATCCAAATCAGTCTACTTCAAATAAAAAGGGAAAAAAAAAAAAAAAAAAAAAAAAAAGAGAAAACAAAAATAAAAGGTATCCTCAGTTAAACAAAGAAAAAGCTTCTTATTGTGATGATGAGTAAGATTAATAAATATTTTCTGCAGTGATCACTAACATTTTGAGGGGCAATAATGCCCCTTAATCAGTAGTGTTTCTGGAGCGAGTTTGAAAGGAGACAGCAAGGACTTTCAAATATCTTGTTTCTTCCAATGATGAGATATCTCTTGACCTCAGCTGAAACTAGAAAAGTTGGCTTTTGACTCTACCACTGTAGAAAATTTGCCTGCCAACTGAAACACATCTTAGCAACTTTTATACAACCTCCTACTAAACTTATAACATCAGAATTCTGTCTTTAGTATCCTGCATTAAACACTTTTGATTATATAATGGACGTGTGTATGTGTTTCATTATTTTCTTCATTGTGATTTATCATATCTACTGGTTTAATTTAAAACCCCTCATAATATTCTATGCTACATTTAGTAACAAAGTTTTTTGTTTCTTCAAATTATAACATTGCATAATTGTCAGCAAAAGAAGGCTAGAAATGTAATTAAAATATCCTGGAAAAAAAAATGCAAGTTATTCTGTGATATAATCAAACTGGAAGAAATTTGAATATATCAAATAGCTGATGTGCTAGCAAAGGAACCATTAAATGCATAACGAAATGAGAACATTTTATGGAAAACCTGGTAGTTGTATTACATGATCATGTATTATATGAATGGTCCACAGAATTGCAGAATCACAAATAGTTTCATTTGGAAGGAACCTTCAAAAATCATCTAATCCAAAGCCCTGCCAACCTGACTGAATACTTCCCATAATGAGTCATGCACAATTTCTCCAGGCATACTGTTCCAAGGTCACATCATCTTCATCACAAAAACGTTCCTACACCTACTCTCTTTCCATTTAAAGCCATTGTCCCTTGTCCTGTCAGTACAGACACGGCTAAAAAGCATCCCTGTACCTTTCTCCTAATTCTGCTTTATATGTTGAAAGGCGTTAATAAGGTGCTAATGGAACCATCTCTTCTCCAGTCTAATCATTCCCAGCTGTCTCAGCTTTCCTTCACAGAAGTGTTCCAAACCTTTGACAACCTCCAGCCTCTGACAATCTTCACTGAAGCCATTCCAGCAGGCTTATGTCTTCCCTGCTCTGGAAGTCCCAGGACTGGATAAAGTTTTCCAGGTGGAGTTGCACAGTGACACCCTTCCTTCAACAGACTGGTCACACTTCTTTTGCTGTAACTCAAGATACTGTTGGCTTCCTGGGCTACAAATACACACTGCCAGCTCATATCCAATTCTCATTCACCAGTACTCACAAGTTCTTCTCTGTGGGGCTGTTTTTAAGCCATTCACCCCCAGTCTGCACTGATATTAGAAATTGCCCCAGCACATGTGTAGGATCTTGTACTTTCCCTTGTTGATTTCCATGAAGTTCACATGAGCCCACCTCTCAAGCTTGTCAAGTTGGTCCTGAATGGCATCCTTTCCAGTAAGGAAACTGTATATTCTTCAACTTGCTATCATCTACAGTATTCTGCTCCATTTATTTTCCTGTAGTATTCCCTTCTACCAAATGACAGAATACAGCATTCAGAAGGAAATGCAGAAGTAAGAAACACAAATGCAATTCAGTAGCTGGAAACTGGGAGAGAATGGTATAATCATCAACAGGCTTTCAAAGTAGACTAGATATTTCTAAAGCAAGCCAAGATATACAGCAACCAAAAACCTATATTAATCAGAGTCTCAAGTCTGGCCAGGAGAGGGCTAACTTTTCCAGTAGTTGATAAAAGGCATGGCCAGGACCCAGAGGGTATTCTATGCCACCTCACATTATTGTCAGGAGTGGAAGAGACTTTCTTCCAGAAAGTAGTTCTGGTTCGGTCAAGTAACCATGGCAGAGGGAGCCATTTGATTTCTTAATTTTCTATTATTTGGGGTATTTTCTGTGTGAATTGTGTCTTTCTAGTAACTTCTGTCATTAGTACTGTGGTTGTTACAGTAGATTTCATTAACTTATTGCTGTTTCTGGTAATTTTTTCTTCTCTCAGTGTGTAATCTTTGTGTTTTGTTCCTCCTATTCTCCTCTACAGAGTTGCCTTGGGTTGCAATGCAGGATGTAACCATAAGTGTATATTCTATCATCATCTGTTGAAACCAAGTGGGGCAGTGATCTTGTCTGACAAGAGTGCTGCAGGGAGAGGAGAAGGGGAAAGCCAGGGGGCAAGATGGTGCATGGTTTGAAGAGTCTCAGGGGGGTACTGAATTGTGGGGTTCCCTTCCTAAATCACAACAATCAGTCTTCTATTTTTTTTTCTTAAGGATCTGGTGTTTCATTAGATTTGGTTGACACTGTAGAGCGCAAAGCATCTGCAAGTCAGTGTCATAATAGTGATCTTATTGTTAAGACATAAACACTTAATCAAACTTCTTCCAAAGAAAAGGTTGGCTTAGAGTTGCTCACTTTTTGTAATCCGTGGAAATCCTCACCAGAGGCTATTTAGTGCTTCCACAGAAAAGGACAGAGAAAATGCATAGGGATTAGAAAGTCCTACATTTTTTTTCCTGAGAAATTGCTGTCGTCAAAGCCAGAGACATACAGCTCAATGGCCAGCACTAGCAGTCACCAGATCACACAGTATTTTGCATAAAGTCCATAGTTTCCCTTGGACACAACATTGTCTTCAAATGATGACTGGACCACCCAAATCATCTCACACATGGCAGACAAAGCCTATGCGGTGAGAACTCTGTTATATTAATCTCTACAGGTTACAACAAAGAAAAACATGGATTTTTCCACCCACTTCCTTCCAGTTTTAGCTCTGCCATAAACTGATGTGTTTTCACACATTCAGCTGTTTTTAGGATGGTGACCTTGTTTTCCTTTACTATAAGCTGCTGGTTTAGTTAAAATAGAAGAAAAGATTTCTGTAAGACTACAACAGACAGTGTTTTGTCAGTACACTACTATCTGAGAAGGGTTATAGGGGTAATAAAATAATTTAATTGTGTCAATATGTGAACTACCTAATTTCCATATTTTTAAGCACCTAAAAATAATAGAAGTTTAGTCTACTTATCAGGAAGCCTCACCAGGTTTAGTATCATAAGGTAGATGAAGATATTACATCACATGCTAAGTGTCATAACCATAAATTTACCACTTCATTGCAACAAAATAATCACAGTAATAGAAATGCCTTAAAACTAGAGAATCAGAAAATCACAATATACTTCCTCAATCAATTAATCCCGTGTTAAAGGAGGGTAAATCCCATTAGAATGAAAAAATAACCATTTATTCAAAATAGCCCTGGAATGTTTTGCCTATTCTTTCAGCACTGGAATATTGTACTGGGTCTATCTGGAATGGAATTAGTGCTTCTCATAGCAACTCTTATGGTGTTATGTTTTGGATTTATGACCAAACTGTGGTAACAACTGAGTAATGCTAACACAGCAAAAAATTTTGTTTCTCACTCTGCTGCCCCAGTGAGTTAGTTAGGAGTGGGCAAGAGGCTGAGAGGGACAAGGCTGAGACACTGGATCCAAACTGACCAAAGGAATATGCTGTAACATATAATGTCACATTCAGCAGTAAAAGCTGGAGACAGAGGCAGAATGGGAGTGAGTTTTCCAAGGTCCTTATTGCTTAGGGACTGAATGTGGATCAATTTACAGTGAGTGAGTGCTTTTGCATCACTGGTTTGTTTACATCTTCTTTTTAAACTGTCTTTATCTTGATGCATGAGTTTTCTCGCTTTTGCCTTTCTCTTTCTCTCCCCGTCCTGCTGTGGGAGTCTGGACTGTGGGGGACTGAGCAAGCTGTATAAAAGCATTAACCCACAACAGATGTAGTTGCTAACTTTTTGGCCACTGAAGTTGAAATGGAACCGAACTTCTCAGTTCCATTTGTAATTGGAGAATTACTAATGGACTACTAGGTAAGGCATCTGGTGTTACCAACATTCTAGTCACTGTCTTGTCTAACTCTGTTGAGATGGTCAGCTACGATGCATTAGAGACATGGAGCAGAACCATTTATGAAAAAGAAATCACAAAAATGCAGCAGACTTTCTAGGTAGTGTGATGGACTCAAGCACA
Organism: Muscicapa striata striata; assembly: GCA_030060385.1. NCBI lineage: Eukaryota > Metazoa > Chordata > Aves > Passeriformes > Muscicapidae > Muscicapa > Muscicapa striata. Next base: position 3,263,624 of record JAREIS010000070.1, read on the forward strand.
GTTTCTCTGTCTGACTTTTACAGCACCTAACATGTATCAATGCTCTCAGTATGGTTTGCAGGTATGAGGAAAAAAGACAAGTAAAAAATGTATCACATTTTTTCTTGTGATATATAATCTCTCTTTAACAGACAGAAGGGCACTACAGATTCTACAGTCAATTTACAGCAATTGCTGTGACTAAGATTATGAAAATTACTGGGAAAAAGCATGAGTCATGAAACTGAATTTTATTTCCATTACAAACTCAGGATAACATAGATAAATGGAATTAAGGTTGCCAAGATCTGCCTGCAGGGAGCAATCTCTTGGAATTCTATAGGGGCTATTTTTCACCTCTGGGCTCTTCAGAGGATTAAGTTATGCCACTTGACATGTGAGCAGTAGTCAAGTATTAACACACCCTCTAGGGCAATATGACATATATAAGACTAAACAGGATCTCCTGGACAAATTCCTTGCATGACCACTTCACAGAATTACTTTTTTTTTTTTTTTTTTTTTTAATTTCTCACATTCTATTTGAAAAGTAGTTTATATTTTACATCTGCTGCTGTTATGCTGTTATAGGAAGCTACTGAGTTTCATAATTTCCTTAATTCGGAATGATCTTCAGATTGCTAGCCTTAAATTTATTTGTAGAAATTCTATAACATTCATTCTTTTATCTGTTCATCTTTAAATAGGTTTTTTTCCCTCCCTGGTGTTTACTTCTGATGTTTTCATAGTTAACAGACATCTCAGAATTTATTTTACTAGCCTGGATAAGCCATTTTCTCTAGTCTCTGTTGACAAAATAAAATTACCCGCCTTAAATGCTCCTAATGGACTTATTTTGCATCTGCTCTCATCTAAAATTACTGGATAGTCCTCCTGTGACTGTTAGATTTGGAATTTCATTTCTTCAGTTTTTGCATTTAATGATCTCTGACATGTTGCACAAAAACTGAATACATGACCTTGAGCTCTGCAACTGTGAATTTAATCTCTGTATTTTTTCAGAAGTCTATCTGCTCATCAGCCTTACCATATTTCCATCCATTTTGCAGTGACAATACACAGACAAACTGTGTCAGAAGATTTGAGTAACCCTGTTCCTGAAAAATGCTAAGTGATAAAGTCAAGACTGATCCTTGAGAAAATCCACAAATAACCTTCTTCATGACCAACACCACCTCTTTCCAAATAAACACATTTTTGCCTCTGTTTGACAAGTCTTTTGTTCATTTTGACAATTCTGGCATCAAAGTCCATTCTGCTAGAGTTAAACATTCATTTTCCATAGTTCTCTGTATCAAGTATGGAATACCAGGTAGAAAAGATCTAGCACTTGAAGCTCAACCATCTTCTCAAAAGATAGAAGTCAAATGAGTTGGGAACAACTTGCTTTTCCTTTATAAAATTTTTATTTCAACCTGGTTTCCATTTAGCACCACATGTCTAATGCTTCCTTCCTCTAAATAACTGTTTTTTACAACCAACAATGTAGGTAAGGATAGAGTTAGGTTATATGAGCTGTTGGAATGGTTGGAATGGTAATTCAGATTACAGAGTGAGAGCTGCTAGGTTAACTTTGTCAGAGAGAGAGCACAATTGTGTGACCATAAAAAAATCCATGAAAACTAAGGATTCTCAAATCCTGTGTCATAACCGAAGGAGCACTCAGTTGTGGAGGGGATGAATCCCAAAATAGCCTTCAAGTACCATGGATATTGTCATTTGGAGGAGGGGGAATAAACAGGGTGGTAAAACAGTGTGTAGGATTTTCACAAGTCTGAAATCTGCATCTTAGGGCTTATTTATGTCTCCTTAGTGCAGAAGTTCTCCACCATCCTTGGTATGAGTCAACATCAGGTTTAATGAGCATGTAATACAGCCATTGAGGCAGCTTTAGGTGGGGAGCGAGGAGGCAGCATCCCTTCCATGACTGCACAAATGTACAGCAGGATCTGACTCCCACAGGTTACATATACTTCCAAATAATATTCAAGCACAAGTTCTGAATTAGTAGTAATAGTAAAATCATTGCTGTACAATACCACTTTTAACTATGTTTAATGTCACTGAATTTTCATTTTATAAAATTTGTAAATTCTGAATTAAACAGCTAACATCTTTGTGTTCTCTATAGAGAGGCAGTAAAAGCCAAAATTACATCCATGGCCTCCCTGAAAGTTTCCCAATTAAGTTTTTGGTTTTTTTATATGGGAGATCCAGTGTCATAGTTGTTACATTTATTCACAGTTTAAATTTTTAATTAATTTTTCAAAACCTGAATTGGTAATTAAATTCTCTAATTTCTTGTAAGCAATGCAGCATTCTAATAATTGTAGTACAAATTCACCTTTTTCAGAAGCCTACATTAGTGGTCCTAACAAGGTGTCAGAGACAAAATTCAGACGAGGTTACAGATTGCCTTTATTATCTAGAGATCCCATTCAATGCAAAGATAGACCCACTTGTGCAAACTGGAGTAAAATGCTAGAAAATTTTTGACATCAATCTGCAAGCATAGAATCATTGAATTATGGAATGGCTTGGGTTGAAAGGTACATTAAAGATCATCTAGTTCCAGCCCCACTGCCATAGGCAAGGTCACTTTTCACTAGACCAGGGTTCTCAAAGCTCCATCCAACTTGGCCTTGAACACTTCCAGGGATGGCTGACCACAGCTTATCTGGGCAAACTGTTTAATTGCCTCATCACCCTCAGAGGAAAGAATACCTAATACCTAAACCTACCCTCTTTAAGTTTATGGCCATTACCCTTTGTCCTGTTACTACATGACCTAGTAAGCAGTTCCTAACTAGCTTTTTTATAGGTACCTTTCCTTCAGGAAAGGCCACAGAAAAGTCTCCCCAGAGATTCTTTCCTACAGGCTGAAAAAGCCCATTTCTCCCAGCCTATCAGCATAGGAGAGGCCCTCCATCCCTCTAATCACCCTCGTGTCCCTCCTCTGGATCACTCCAGCAGTTCCATGTCCTCCTGTGCTAGACCCCAGGGCTGGGTGCAGGGTTCCAGCTGGGTCTCAGCAGAGCAGAGCAGAGGGGCAGAATCCCCTCCCTCCCCTGCTGCCCACGCTGCTTTGGATGCAGCCCAGGACACATTTGGCTTTCTGGGCTGGGAGTGCCCATGGCTGGGTCATGTCCAACCTCTCACCCACCAGCACCCCCAAGTCCTTCTCACAGGGCTGCTCTCATCTGTTCATCCCCAGCCTGGGCTGGGAGCAGAGCATGCCTCAACCCAAGCACAGCACCTTGTATATGATCTTGTTAAACCCCATGAGATTCACATGAGCCCAGCTCCTGAGGTTGTCCAGGTTCCTCTGGATGACAGACAAGTTAACCTATCCTTCAAACAGGTGTCCCACAGCACTTAGCTAGGTATTATCTGAAACTTTGCTGAGCGTGCACTCAAATCAGCTGCCTAAATCATTGATGAAGACATTTCCCATGCAGTCTCCTGAGGGCCACTGCTTCCCACAAACAGCCATCCAGACACTGAGTTCTTGACCAGTACACCCTGGATGAGACCATATAGCAAATTCTTCATCCATTGAACAGCGCACATAACATATCCATGCCTCTGCACTTTAGAGAGAAGGATGTGGTGGCCAACCATGTCAAAGGCCTTACCAAAGTCCAGACAGATAAGAGCCCTTCTCCTGTCCATGGATAAAATCATTCCACTGCAGAAGGCCAACAAGTTGATCAGGAGGGACTTATCCTTGGTGAAGCCATGTTGCTTTTTCAAACCACACCCCTGATCTCTGTGAGCCTTAGCATAGCTTTCAGGAGGATCTATTTCATTATTTTCCCAGGGACAGGGATGATGGTGACAGGTCAGCAGAACCCAAGGTTCTCCTTTCTACCTTCTTCTAAAATGGGCGAAGTGTTTCCCATCTTTCAGTCACCTGGGACTTTACCAGACCACAATGACTTTTCAAATGTCACAGAATGCCTTAGTGGCTACATCAGGCAGTACCCTCAAGCCTCTGGGATGCATCTCATCAGTTCCCATAGACACACCCATACTCAGATTCCTCAGGTGGTCATGAACCTGATCTTTGCTTGCAACGCAATTGACTTAACTCCCCCAGTCCCTGCCCTCAGTGCCATCCACTCAGGAAGTGTGAGAAGAGGGGGTGCCATTGAAAACTGAGTAAAAAATACCCTCATAAAAACTTGCAACACCAGTATTTAATACTGCCTCTTCAAAGGGGAGATATAAACAAAATTTTCCTCCATTTCATACAAGACTGAGCTGTTGGATAAATAACACTGAATAAATGACAAAGGCAATGGATGAGTTTGCAGTTCCTCAGAATAGGCATGTAAGACAAGAATATGTATTTCCTTCTTGGAAACACACAATTCACATTGGGAATCTTATTAATAGGAAAAGCTATTTTAGATATCAAGAAGTCACTTAAAATTCTATTACTAATAGTTTTCCCCTCTGAGTTCTAGGAAAGTTGTATTAATGATATGCACAAAGGAAATTTTATACTGTACAGTAGAAAAGAGACAAAAACTCCCTGTGATTTCTTAATAAAGTATGCCTCAAAAGCAGTTATTTTGAATCCTAAATATTTGGATAATCAAAAATAGGAGAGGACATTGTACAATTATTTTACTAAGAGCTCTTTGAGAAGTATAATGGATAATTTGTGGGACAAAAATATCCCAATATAACCTTACAGTTCCATGCCAGCACAAAGGCTTTGGGAACATATGAAAGTTCAGCTCACTACTTCCAATGTAATTATGAGAATATATTGTCGGATAGTTTCAGTTATAGCAATTACTAATGCACCAGCACTGCTTTATATAGAGCAATTGCACTGCAGCCACATAGCCAAAGTCAGAGCTGTAATCTCTCTCAGAAGACAAAGAAAATCCCCCGGCTACACCCCATTCATGACTCTGTTATTCCAAGACAAACCATTTTAATATAGACACTTCCATTCTGCAGGTTTGTTTTTTGTTGTTGTTTTTGTTGTTGTTTTCTTTTTTGTTTAAGATTCTCATTAAAATATTTTCTATTACACAGAAACTATCAAATCAAAAGTATTCTTAGCTGTCTTCTGTTACAAATTTGTTCTTGTTCTTGCACATATGTGACTATAAAAGTCTGATTTGAAGTGTCTGATAATGGATTCAACTCTTCTCTCTGATTCAAAGTGGAGCATTATCTTCTAAATCTGGTAAAACGGGAATATGAACTTCAATATTCCAGAAGTCCAGAAGCTTCTACTGCAGCAATATTTTTTTTTCATTGAAAATATTCTTATCACCTCGTGCTGTCTCATACCTTTACCTCTTGTGAGAATCAAAAGTTGTCATAATATGGCTCACCAGGTTATCCTCTGCTAGATGATTTGTTGATCTAAACTTGACTTCAATTCTGTCTGAAGATTAAAGACTCAACAAGATGCATGTCACTGCCAGCATCACCTATCAGTCATTGCTCTCAAGTACATTTTAGCTGTGGTATTTACCTAGTTATTGCTGCTTTGTAAGCAGAAGACAAAATGATGAATACCTTAGCACTTAACCTTTCCAGACACCTTACTTTCTGATTTAACACTCAGTCCTCACTCTTTGCTTAGATAGAGCTCCCAAATCAAATCCACATGGATAATTTTCCTTATGAAAATTTAGTAGATAAGTTGACTTATATATAAGCATACTTAAAATATGAAAGGTTTCATTTAGAAGCAGTATTCAAAAACTTCAAAATATCCAAGACCTTTACATAGAACTGTCTTATGAAAATAATTAACATTTCCAACACACATTAATATCCATCTTGGTATGCATATATAGTAAATGAAATAAAAGCACAGTTATTTGTAAGCACATCCCCTTACATATAAACAAGAGAGCATTACACAAATTAAGACAAACCCCCTCTAATTTCAGCCATAACAAAAACGGCAGTTCCACTGCCTTATTAATAGGTGGCCTCTCAACATACAACATTCAGTAAGACTGAAAAACATCAGGAAGTTTTGGCAAAAAAATGCTGAACAGTTCATGTACACAGTCTTGGAGTGGTGTTTTGTATTACTTCTTTTTCACTACATCAGTGATTATTCATCAGTTTCTGGATAGACTAGAATCACTACTATGATATAGAATTATATATTAATTGCATCTATATCTGTTATTTATATATATTATATATTGTATATTGTATATTATATATTATATATTATATATTATATATTATATATTATATATTATATATTATATATTATATATTATATATTATATATTATATATTATATATTATATATTATATATTATATATTATATTATATATTATATATATATATTATATATATTATATATTTTATATTTTATATTTTATATTTTATATTTTATATTTTATATTTTATATTTTATATTTTATATATATATATATATATATTATGTATAAGTAGTATTTATGGTTTAGCAAATTTGTTCATTTTGTTATGCAGTGACTGATGTTCAAATCTATGTTTCCACAGAGGAGTGTTTAGATTTAATGAATCTTGAAAAACAAAATTTCTGAACAAAATTTCCTGGGTAAGAGGATGGTGACTGCAATAACACCGTGTCTGAGGGAAGCCCTATAACAAAATATTTTCTAACATTCTCTGGCCCTCCCAGGCAAACATTTACACATAAAAAAAAAAAAAAAAAAAAACAAAAAACAAAAACAAAAAAACAAAAAACAAAAAAAAAAACAAAAAACAAAAAAAAAAAAAAAACCAGCAACAAAAACGTTGAAAGAAATAAATTATGAGTATAAGCTAGTGGAATAAACATATTGGAGGAAAATGAATAAATGGGAATAACATAAAAGCTACTGATGAGCAGAAATCCCATCATTTTAATGCAGTTGAAATAACAGTAATTGCTACTAGAAACAATGAGACTTTCATCCTCATTTCCCAAAAAAGGTTTGGTACAGGCTCTACATTACCCTCTACTAGAACAATCTATTTGTCCCCTGGTCACCAGTGGTGTTCCCCAGGGCTCAGTGTTGAGGCTACCCCTCTTTAGAGTCTTTATTGTTGATCAGGATGTGGAGATGGAGTGTGCCCTAAGTCACTTTGCAAACAACACAGAGTTGGGTGGGAGGATTGATCTAGTAGAGGGTAGGAAAGATGTTCAGAGTCATCTGGACCAGCTGGATCAATGGGCCATGGGCAATTGTATGAGGTTCAATAACACAAAGAGTCAGCTCTTTTCCTTGGGTCACAATAGCCCCAAACAGCACTATAGGCTTGGGGAAAAGGAGCAGGAAAGCTGCCAGGCAGAAAAGGATCTGGGGGTGCTGGATGAAAGCCAGTCAAACATGGCACAGCATTGTAGCGAAGAGGGCCAAAGACAGCCTGGTCTGAATCAAAAATAACATGGCCAGCAGGACCAGGGAAACTACTGTCCTGCTGTACTCAGCATTGGTGACACCACACCTCAAATCCTGTGTTCAGTCCTGGTTTTGTACAGGACAGGACTAAATTTTGCAGCAGCCAGAAGGGGGCATTGCTAATAGCCAGAGGTGATTCTATACTGCCTCAGCATTTTTCAAGGGTGGAAGAAAGGGTGCCTTCTGGTCAAATAAGTGTGGCTGGGTATCACTGCTTTGCTCTGTAAATGATGTTTTAGGCTGTTTCCAGTAAATTGTTCTTATCTCAACCCATAATCTATACCTTCTGTGCCTCAAATTTTCCTCTCCACACCACTGAAGGGGAGGGGAGAGGGAAAGAGAAATGAGTGAGTGCCACATGGTATGAAGTGCTTCAGTGGGAACATTAAATTGGGGAATACTGTTTCTAATCCACAACAGCCCCCAACACTGACGTGCTGCAGAGCATCCAGAGAAGGGCAACAGAGCTGAGGAAGGGTCTGGAGCACAAATTTTATGAGGAGTATCTGAGGGAGTTGGTGGTGTTCCTGGAGAAAAGAGAGGTGACTTTATCACTCTTTACAACTGCCTGAAAAGAAGGATGTAGCAAGGTGAGAGTCAGTCTCTTCTCCCATGAGAAAAGTAGAAGTGAAAGAATGAGACGAATTTGCCTCAGGTTGCGCAAGGGGTCGTCTAGATTGGATAAAAAATTGGTGAAAAAATTCTTCACTAAAAGGTTGGCCAGGCATTGGTACAGGCCACTCAAATAACAGGTTAAATTATCATCTTTGAAAATTCAAAAAAAATGTGTGGATGTGTCACTTAGGGACATGGTTTAGAGATGAACACAGTAGGAATAGGTTTATGATTGGCCTAAGTGATCTTAAGAGGCCATTTCCAATCTTAACAATTCTGTATTTCCGCGTTTGTGCCTGTATTGTAGAAACAGATTTTTTTTTCTTAGGGATCATTTTAATTAACAGTGAGAATAAAGAAAATCTTTTTCTCCTTCTACCTGCCTCGCTTGTTAAGTAACAACCCTCTGTTTAATGGTAGGAAGCTAGTAGCCTTTCCCCTTTCTTCCATGCTATTTCCGCTTTCTTCCAAACTACATCTTGTAAGGTATTTGTCCATTAAACTCATTGACCTATCTGAGTTCTGCAGTCAAAGTCCTGATAAAATCGTTAGTGTTCATTTTATGTCCATTTTCTCCTGCTTGTGTCTTGTTTATGATCTGTTAGTGTGTTTAGATGCCAGGCTGAAACTATAAAACAGATCTTGATGTGTATGTAATTTTTTTTTTCTAAAATATAGTGCTAGTAAATAAATCAAAAACATGAGTGTTGTTTGACTAATAGAATGCTAAAACAGTAGAAAGTTCTAGGTCTAATTTCTGTGTTTCAGGTTGCTCTCCCTCTTCCTGTTTTTCTTAGTTAAACTTATGATATCAAGGGAGGTGGAGCTCTTAGTCTTTCAGGTAAAGAAAAACTGAAGTCTTTTAGAAACAGTCTCTTATCTCTTAGTGTGCATAAGGAATGGCATTCATGGGGAAAGCTTAGGACTACTGTATTTAAAATTGAAGGCTGAGGTATTAGTATACCTGGGTGTATGAGCTCAGCCCTGGAGACAACAATTGGCCCACTTTCTTCAGCTTTCAAATATACCATCTCTTACAGCTATATTTTTCCTTACAAGAGCAGTAAATCCCTCTCAATACCAATACAATCTGTCAAACAAGCTTTTCTATTCTAAGATCAAAAAACATAGGAGAGGCAAGCATTAAAATTATTGTTATGCAGCTTAAAATGGCAAAGACCAAAGTATTTAAGCATTAAGAATTTGTTTCTCTAAAACTTATAACACCAGGTGGAGTAGCTTTAGATTAGATATTATGAAGAAATTCTTCACCATAAGGGTGTTGAGGCACTGGCACAGGTTGCCCAGAAAAGCAGTGGAAGCACCATCCCTGGAAGCATTCAAGGCTGGGTTGAAAGGGGCTCTGACCAACCTGGTCTAATGGAAGGTGTCCCTGCACACGGCAGTGGGGTTGAAACTAGATGACTTTTAAGGTCCCTTCCAATCTAAATTTTTCTCTTAATCAATTACTCTATGATATATATCTATATTTTATAAATTAAGGTCATTACTGAACCCTTAAAAAATTACAATGTGTATTTTTTGCAGAATTCTGTTTTTGGTTCCTTTTCCCCACAATCTTATGTTTCAATTCATCTTGTTCAAGGCTTAAAATTCCATAATACTTCTATTTGTCTTAATCTGCAAGGAGTATAAAACACCACCTGTTCCCGGAAACAACTCCCCATCTACTTGAATACAAGCAATAACTGCCTTATAATCAGATAACAAAAATGCGCTTTTCCCCATACTATATTAATGGTTCTCAATACAATTTACAAGTATAATTAAAGCCAGAGAGATATAAAAATGTACTGGGGACTGTTCAGTGTAAACAAGACAATTATCAGTAAATTAACAAGAATATCCATGGATATTCATTTCCCTGCAATAGAGTTAAATGGTATAAATATCTGAGTATCTTGGACCAACTCACCAATCTCTGCTGGAAGGTGGTTGATTTGATTTTTTGACAATTCCAGTACTCTCAGATCTTGAAACAGTGCAATGTAGGCTGGAATGGTTTGTATCAATGTGTTGTACACATGCCATTCTTTTAGATAGATCTGCTCTTTCAGGGAATCTGGGAGTTCCTGTCAATGGAATAAGATCAGGTAAATAGAAAGCATGAAGTTAGAATTTTGTTACCCTGTTTCCAAACAGGGAAAAAAAATGCACTTTGCCTAAATTATCTTGATGTAGAATAGTCATTTGCCAAAGCCTTACAGAAACTATCTGCTTTTGAAGAGCATTGCAGCTGTCTTCATCACATATTCATTTTTTTAACTCTTAATGCAATTATTTGCTCTAAAACAGAAACCTATCCAAAGAACTCAATCTGTTTGGTGTCTCACACATTATTTCCTTTTTCCAGATGGAGGATTTCTTTAAAATACATTTCAGTGCTTTAATTCACACATCAAGATGCAGTAAAATGCAGCACAGAACAGAAAAATGCACAGAGAATATCTAAACAGGGTTTGCTAAAAAAAAAAAGAAAAAAAAACCCAACAAAGTGTGATTTTGTTCTGAATACCTGCCAATGTCTCAAAACTTGTTTTCCAAGAGGGAACAGAAACCATTTCAGACATTACACACATATGTCTCTTGACTTAACTTCCTAAGATGTTGCATCAATGTTAAAAAAATTTTGGAGGATTTCTAAGGAAATACTTAGAATGAAAAAAAAATATTTTAAAATTTTAAAAAATTGGTTTTTAGATCAGTCCATATTTGCAAGTAATTTTTGATTTAGTCATGCAGAGTCCTTTGTTTTCAAAATTCCAGAAATTTTGAAATTTCCTTTAATTTTTGAGTAATTTTCAGATTATTCTATTTATCAAAAGTCTTCAATACATGAATGAAACTTAAATTTATAAAGGCTTTTCATTCTTACAAAATTGCCTTAATTAATTGGTACTCAGATGTACATGTCTTTGTTTGAATTATGTCACCAAATTCTTTGAACTTGAAACAGATCAAAAAAAATCAATTCCAAAAGTGGAAGGTTAGATCATTAAAACTCCACTTTCTTAAGCATTGCATAATTTACCAGTCTGTCCTATGTTTTATAACACTGTGCACTGGTAAAATGTGGAATAAATAATCTGGATGCGGTTCTACCACTAACTTTGCTCTGTAAGAAGAGATGTGAAAGTCTCAGCCTTTGATTCTTTTATAAATTTCGGATTTGTTTCCTTTGTGTGAAAAATATGACACAGTATGAATTACTGGTTTTATAACAAGGATATTGCCTTCTTCTTTTTTTTTCTTCTAGATTTCATAGATCTCCCAAGATATTTGTAAGAATGATACATTTGATTTTTTTTTTGTTTAATGCTGAACTTCTGGATTAGTAATAGTGCTACATAATTCTTGGTTAAATTAAAACATCAAACAGTAATTATAGATATACTGGACTGTCTATCAGAAGCCATTTTTTTATTGTTACTGCCTCTCATTTCCGTTCTTTTCAAATTTATGCATGTAGACACAAAAACTGTGTATTGTTGTTCTGCCTTGCTACCTTCCCTTCCATATTTGATACAGATAGTGTAATTTCTTAATTCACTTTCCAATTAGGTGTGTGTGTATTGCATTGTGATCCATCTTCCATTTATGACAATTAAAAATTCAAATGCCTCAGGGCTGGTAGTGAGAAATCCCTCCAACTTTCTGGAATTAGTTACTATTTCTCATCTTCAGTGCTGCATATTTTTCTGCAGCAAAATAAAATGAGAACAGCAAATTCAATTAATATTTTCTTTCCTACCTGTAAAGAGGGGAAAATTCAGCACACAGGGGATAGTATTTAGCTGGGGTGTCATAGATATCTCTGTATGGAAGAACTATGATTCAGAGAGAGAGATGAATAAACATATTGGATGGGAAAAGATGTTTTATTAACATCTTTTTCCACTCTATTTCTCCAAGTGCAGGTCACTCTTTACCTTTCTATTGACCTACTGGTTTTTTGCACTTTATTGTCACAATACACAATCTCCAGCTCTTTGGTGGCAAATAGAGCCCTTTCTCCTCTGAAGCCAACAGCCATGCTGTTCTCCCACACTGAAGGGGATACTTCACAAAATTCTCCTTGATGCATTGGAAACAGTGCAGTGGACAAGGCTCTCTGCCAGATCAAGATCAAATGCATTCATCATTTTAGAAAAATTAAGCCAAAATACAAAAAATATGTATTTATTATTAATACATAAAGATTTGGGGTTTTTTAATCTTTATATCTACATTAGGTCTTGTTTACAGTGCAGGAAGATATTGCTGTGCAGCAACAGAAATACTTTTGACATGACTTCAAAAGAATGGAAGTAGATTCCCTTCTTCTACCAACTACCATCTTGCTTCTCTTTCTTGCAAATATTTCTTTATATCATATGATCATACCTATAATTTGAAAATGCAAGCATGCGAATTCTTTGCTATATGTTTTTTCAATATTTTCCATTTAAAATGCATTTATATTTGTATTGGTGAAACATAAACTGATGTGATATTTTGCTTCATAACAAACTAGATAGGGATGGGAACTGAAATTTCCACAAGCTTTATATTTGCTTTACTCTCTGGTTCTCTTGTGTTCTTTTGTAATCTTCTGCTGCCATGCTAAAGCTGGCAGCCTGCTGATAAATTGCTTCATGAAGACTGACACTTGGAGGAGAGCCTGGTTTTCGCCTTTAACAGCAAAACAATACCTCAAACTTGTTTGATTTTTAGAACAGAAAAAGTTTGAAAAGGAAATAAATAACAAGCATACAACCACAGCTGATTATAGTATTTCAAATTTGGCGAGAATTCACCTGCTAGACCTGAACCTGGACTAAAACTAGGATCAAAGCTCTATGAAGTTTAAATTCGGTTTCTTTTCCAGCTCTATATTTTAATCTGTCATGGGCCAAAATAAAATTTTGGACCCAAATCTCCCAGTCTTTTTTAAAAATGAAGCTCTTTCCAGGCAATCCCTCCTGCAGGTCCCCAGCACAACACTGGCACTACCCCCGTGTCCCCCCTGTTCTCCCAAAACAACTGTGTGTTGTCTTTCACTCAGTGTGTAAAAGGCTGACCCACACACAAGCATTCTTTGATTAATTTACAGCTCTGCACAGACAGGGTTGCTGGGTGGCAGGCCCTAAACCTTAACAAGGCAATTCTATCAACAAGTAGCTGATTCTGGCATCTCTGGACACCACTGCCCAGCCGCTGGCTGCCCAGGCTGGTGGCACCCAGGTGGCTGCAGGCAGGCAGGGCTGAGCTCAGCAGGGCCACAAGCGCTGGGGCTGTGTGGAAGGGGATGGCTGAGGGCAGCTGGAGAAAGCAGGGTCTGCCTTATGCCAGGCATGGCTGCTTCCATCTGGGTCCACCGTGTCCCAGCCAGCTCTTCGCATCCCACCCCGCTGTTGTGAGGGTGCTGGGTGTGACCCCATTGCAGCAGCACATTTCTGGGTGCTTAGTGATGCAGGGTGCCCAGAGACCACTGTTATATAGGGCCATGGCCTGAGCCTGAGGTTACTTGAGGTGCACTAAGGCCTGGAGTGTCCAATCCCAGGAGAGCCTTTCCTCAAGAGATAGCATCTCCCCTGGATGCCTCAGTGGCAGAGGCTGCCAAAGAGGCACAGGGTGAAGGACTGTGGGGATGAGACCACCAAATCTTCTTCCTCCTCCTCCCCTTCAGCTTTCTCCTCCTGCCCATGGGAGCACAGGCAGCCATTGGCAGCTCTGCAGGCAGAGGAATGCTGTGTGCCTCTCACCACTGAAGCTCAAGAGATGGCCGAGGCAGCAGCTTCTGACTTCATCAAGCAGGTGAGAGCAGCAGAGGAAGAGAGGCAGGGAGCTGCTGCACACAGCCCCTGCTGCCCGACCCCAGCTCCCTGCCAAGCCCTCTGGAAACCCACACCCTCAGCGGGCAATGGGCAGGGGCAGCAGCAACGACAGTCCTGCAAGTCCAGAGACCAGGAAGAAGATCTCCACACAGGAGATGGAATGCTTGAGAAACTACAGCTGTCTCAAGTGGAACACAATGAAAACCAAAGCTGGAGTGCTAGAAAAGAGAAGTCTTCCTCGCCCCTCACACAACAGGTGTGGTCAGAGTACTGGAACTTTAACAATGGAGTATCCCACCCAGTAACCAGCCTTGAGCAGGAGAGAAATGGGCTCAACTTTGACCTTGTTTAATGAGCCCCTCTGGGTGGCTGAAATGATGGATATGAGGATGACAGCACCATCCAGAGCAGCAGACAGAGAGATGCAGGAAGCTGCAATTCACCCAGGCCCTACTGGTCATCCCCAGATCCTCCACACCAAGCCAGATGGAAGCCCATGTCCTCAGCAAGTGGGACTGGCAGCATGAGCACTCCTATCAGCATCAGCGACCGAGGCAGAGGCCTTGGCCAAGAGGGAGAAAGACTAGGAAGATAACAGAGACCAAGAGCTGTCCCAAAAAAAAATTGGAGCCCTGAGGAAGAGGGTCTTACCATGCACTGGGACGGTCAAGTGCACACACCTGGAGCACCGAATTGGGTCTGCCAAGGTGGGTCCATAACAGGCCTTCTTATGACCTGGATCTGCTGTCCTGCTAGGATGAAAACATGGATTGGGAGGAAGAATGTTTTTTCAGCATTGACAGCATGTAGGATATGAGTGAAAGAATCGCTTCCAAAGAGACCACTTTCTGGGAGGAAGTGGTGTGGAACAGGAGGCCATCTGAATGTATCCTCAGCAGGTTCGCACCTACAGCTGTCCCCACATAGCAGGCCGCCCTCCTCAGGAGGACACTTGTTTGTGCAGGGTGTTCTGGTGCCTTGCATCTCAGGACAGCCTGAGCTGTGGCATCCCGCTGCAAGCGCAAGATCAGGTGGATCTCTGGAGATGGCAGCCGGCCCTAAGCCTGTGCAGAACTCCTGTAAAATCCCAGAAGACAAGGGGCTGATGTGTGTGTCTCAGACAATGCTAAACAGATGGATGGCTGTGGATCCAGCCAAGTATTTTGGTAATAAAAGACACGAACTGTTGATAATATCCAAGGATCTTTGGTAATAACATGCCATGGGAAAGAACAGGATGTGGCTGGCAAAGACTGCCACCCAGTAGGCTGTGCAGGCCCAAGTGGAGCAATGCTTTTCCAGGACAAACATGCTTGTTGTAGCTTCCAGAGAGAAGCGCAACACAGTACCACCTAAATGCAGGTAGAAGGCCAAGATGCGGCCTTGGACTGTAGGGGGATATCAAGGCTCCCAAAATCCCCAAAGGCTTCCAACCCATTTCCAGAAATGTCTGAAAGAATGGACTGTGCATGATGATAAATTTGCACAGTAAGTGAGAAACATGCCTTCAGGGCAAGAAAATCTCTCTATGAAAAGTACCTCCTGTCAAGTCCAGGAGGAATTTCTGATGTCATATTAGACTTGCAGAAAAAGCAGATAATTGTTTCCATTCACTCTCCTTGTAACTATTCTGTTTGGCCAGCAAAAAAGCCAAACAGAAGATGGTGATTGACCATGAATAAGGGAAAATTAAATGCTAATACTGCACCTTTATCAGCAGCAGTGCCTATCATTGCTAAGTTAATTGCCATAATACAGGAAGCTCATCCAAGTTTAGCTAGCACCAATGTGAAAGATATGTACTTTATGGTTCCATTTCAGGAGAGCCATTGGAATTGTTTTGCTTTCACATGGAAGGAGATGAAATACACTTTCACCAAATACTGTAGGGATACTAGGACTCCTGCATGCTAACACATTTTACCCTAGCCCAAAATTGTCTACAATTCCAGTAGATGAGGGGATAAGGACCCACCACTATATTGATGATGTATTGATTGTGGGTCCGGATGCAGGTAAAGTGGGATACACCCACTACCTGTTAAAGACTAATTTGCTCCCATTGTCTCCCTAAATATATTTGATGACTACAATGGCATCTCAATTTGCAAGATGAGGAGCTGTCTTTTACCATTTGGATTAGCTTTGAGATTTAAGATGCACCTTATATAGTTGTCAGACCACATCACATAGCAAATGCATACATTAAGCAATTGGACAATATATGCCTCTGGAGAAGTAAAATTGCAAGTCCAACAAGTGTCAAAAAAGGCTTTAAAAAATCAATTACTTAAAAGAACAAGATGTATTATGAGTTGTATACAACTCAGAATGTTGTATTACCATTCCTTATGCCTCTACTTCCATTAAGGAAGCATGAGCT
Source organism: Muscicapa striata striata (assembly GCA_030060385.1). Lineage (NCBI taxonomy): Eukaryota > Metazoa > Chordata > Aves > Passeriformes > Muscicapidae > Muscicapa > Muscicapa striata. The sequence continues at coordinate 3,279,881 of JAREIS010000070.1, forward strand.
AAGATGAAGGAACTAACTGGTTTAACTGCAGAATTGTTTCAATCCATGAAGCCAAATGAGTGGTTTAATGGTTGGAGCCCCAGCTCTTGATGTCTATATTCTGATCATGAGAACTCATAGGGTAGGGCTCATGGTTACTGTAATTTGGAATGATGTTGCTAACTGGATTTATTTCCTAAATGATTGACGTGGTAATTGTTTCATACATGATTTATTGCATTATCTCTTCTGCTTCATCCTTATTTTCTCCCTCTGTTTGGTATGTCCACATCACCACCATGGATGAAGTATATGATCAAAGACTACTACCACTGATCAAAATTTAAGTAAAAAGATGGTGTAAGGAAAGGCTTAATAATGTTTGCATCACATACTTTAAACAAGCACTCTCTAGTAGCTGTTTTCTGCTTGTGCTATCCCCTCTAACTCTGTATCTCCCTCTCCCTCCTCCCCACCTCACTCTTTTTTACCCATACTCTTTATGAAGTTGGTACACAGAGTAAAATTAGTGGTCTTGTACCAGGATTTGGTAGCATTTGCACCTTCATTTAGGCAGAGAAATTTAATATCAAATTGTAACAGTAATTTGCTGATGAAACTTTGTGAGGTTTTTTTTAACCTTGTTTTTCTTCATTCCTTTAAACCATGAACATTTGCAAATCTGTGGTGGGACATCGCGATCCCAAGGAAGTGGGGGGGGGGGGGGGGACATGTCATGGACATGACAATAAAACAGGGATGATTTTCAACCTCACTTGTGCCTGTTGATTCTTGAGAGAAAGAGGACTGCAGGCTGCAGGCAAGGCCATTGCTGACAGGCAGAGAAGGAGTGCCCCCATGCTCCTCCTCTACAGGCTATTAACATAGATGTTAATTTTAGTTAATGGCTGGACTCAACGACCTTAAATGTGGTTTCAAACCTCACTGATTCTTTTCTCTTCTCAGTGAAAATACATATTATGTCAGACAATAAAACTGTGAGAATAAATACAAATATAGAAATTTGTTGCCTTGTTCTGTGAGGAAATTAAATGCAAGAAAATAATGATTTGTGAGTAAAGAATTTTACCACCACTCACTTGCACATCTAACATTAAAGTTTTTAAAGGAGGTACACATCCAAATTCTCTACTCAAGTAAAGCAGCATAGCCAAGAACAGTCCTACTCTGTATTTGAGGAGCATCATCAGCTTTCCTGTGCCAATATTGATATCACAACATTAAAAAATTTGTTTATCCTCAATATTTTGTGGAAAACATTTAAAATTCACTGATTCACTAGAGAATAAACATTCATTAATTAACAGCAGAAAGTAAACACTCAGAGGGGAAAAACAGAGTTAAAGTGATTTAATTTTAAAATTCATATGAATATTCATGGCATTATTTTGCCTCAGTTTCTAGTTCTAATGGTTGTTTCTCTGAAGAACTAATTTAATTGAGTAGATACATGTTTATGTGTACAGAGGTTCTCAAGTGTTGCATCAATTCTACTTTTTTTTTTCTTTTCCTAGGCATCCAATTCAAACACACAATTCAAAGGTCCATAATCCATATATATATATATATATATTTCACAATGTGTTTGCCTGGAAAACTCTCAAATAAATAATTTTATTTTTCTGAAACTTACTTTGAGAACCTGAAATTACTTGTGGCACAACACACCATTCTCATGCTTTCAAAGTCCCAAGTGTTTTGCAAACACAGGAAGATTTAGGAGACTCACTTCCAGAGCAATACAACTGGATTCTCCCCATTTTTCATTAAAAGAGAAAAATAAGAGAAAACCTGTCTGATTTCATTCACAGTATCAAATTGTGATTCTATGATTATGAGACCAGCCCATTTTTTATTGTATGCTCTTTTCTTTCCTAACTGCATATACTGCATATAATTCATTACTGTCCCCAGCTGGCAGAAATGCACACCTGTGGGAGGTAGGCACTTGAGTCACAGAACCACGGAAGCACAGAATCACAGAATCACAGAATTAACTATCTTGGAAAAGACCTTTGAGATCATCGAGCCCAACCTATGACCTAACCCCACCTTGTCAAACCATGGGCAAGTGCCGCATTTACTCTTTTCTTAAACTCCTCCAGGGATAGTGATTCCACCAGCACCCTGGGCAACCTGTTCCAATATCCAAACGCTCTTTCTGTGAAGAACTTTTCCCTAATATCCAGCCTAAAATATTTGTCAGGTATGTAAAAGGGAGACAAGGACCCCCAAACCTTAAGGGTGTTGTCAAGCAGCCCCAGCCAGATGGAGCTTTGACAGATAAAGGTAAGACTGTCTCATAAATGTAGTTATCAACCACTGCCCACAGGCTGAAGCAAACTACAAGGATAGGCATGGCTAAACCAGAACCCAAGTCACAAAATGTCTTTCAGATTCAGAGTGACCTGCTGAGTACTTGCTCTTCAAGCACAAAGGCCAATTCTACTTCCAGTGTTGTTGATCTATGAGGAAATATAGATCTGCATAAACAGAATAGATTTTTTTTTTTAAATTCAAATACTGTAAAATTAAGGTCTAGTCTCTTTAGCTACTACTTTGTGCCTATTTGTCTAACCTAGTATTTTTGTCTGAGCTTTTTACTTTCATGTGAGTTACACAGAACACTGTAGTGTGCCATTCACTATTGCAATCTTACATTTTCTCCTTTTGTTTTCCTGGCATCAAAAGAGTTTTCATTTCTGTATTTATCCCTTTCAAGGCATGCCCAGTGCTAGTTGTGTCATGTTTACGACTGTTATTCTTGCTTCTAAGAAAGCAGCAAGATTTGTACTCGATTCTTCTTATTTCCAGTCTCTTTTCACTGACCCCACTGTCACTCTAGCTTTGTTAAAAGCACAAACTGCACTGCTCCCTTGCCTACTTTAACACTGTGTCATAATTCCTTGGCTTTAAATCCATAAATCACTCGCTCTATTCATCTTCTTCACAGAAATACATGCCTTTAAAGAGGCCCATAGTCACAAACACTAAAAGGAGAAATATACCAAAAAGTGTTAAAGGCTAATTATTACAAAAATAGTACCCTTTTTCCCCTCACTATTTTGTTGTTGCCAAAGAGCTTTATCTTTCTCAGATGTGTTAAAATAATTACTTTACAAGTACGAGGAACAACAGGTCTCCACCTAATGAAAATGCATTATCATATCAATGATATTTGAGAGGTGGGAAAAAAGTGGCATCAGGTCTCGAAGGAAGGAATTCCTATTAGGAATTCAAAATATGTGATCTGCTCTGATTTTCACCTTTACTAAGGTTCTCAGAAGAAGGTCTGATGTTATTTTCAAAAAAGCATGATCCAGATCATTTTCAAAATATTCATCCAAGCTATCCCAAGCTCTTGCATCTGGGTAAATATCATTACCTATCCACATGTGCTCTGGCTGTGCAGGGTGTCCTCAGAGATAAGGAGAGACCACTTTCTCTAGGTTCTAGATAGCCTCATGGCAAAGCATGACCAAAGGCATTGACTACATCCCTCAACTGCTAGGTTAACGGTTTGTCTCAATGAGCTTAAGGGTCTTTTCCGGCCTAAACAATATTATGACTCCATCACAGAGCATTTTTAACCTTCTACTCAACAATCAGTAAGGCAGATGCTATATCAATATGGAGCACAAAGCAGAAACTTCGTTCTAACAAGACTATGGTTTTACCATCTAGACAACCTGGGCACTCTGACACTGAGACCTATAAAAAAGACATGTTAAAGCCACATTCCTATACTGGGGATTACTCCTCTGTGAGATTTACGTTCCTAGCATCCCTAAAAAGAAATGGTATAGCTCAGAAGCAAGTCTTGTTCTCAGAATTAAACCTCTAAGTCACACCAACAACCTACTCACATTTAGCTATCAACTGTCTGGAGGACATATTACTGCTTCATTGATGAGAGAAAAGGGGAAACATAATAGATATACTTATCAGCTAAAAGGAAGATAGAAGATTCAGCAGCTCATCCCCAAATGGATACTTTACACGGCTGTGCTGTTTGCTGCTGCCAATGGTAAGTGGCCCGTCAACAGCAAATCCAGCTGGCTATGTGCCTATAAATCTGCACAGGTAATCCCAATTCTGACCCACAGCTCCCAGCTACATAACATAAAAACTTCTCTGAGAAAACTGTCATATGTCCACAAATTTTATTCATGTGCAAATTGGCAGACTGTGCAGCACTGATTTTATAGTCTGAAAATTCATTTTGCTTAAATGTGAAACTTTATTTTTGTGAGCAAGTAATAGAAGAAAATACTATAGGATCTGATTCTGTCTTTTTTTCAGATTTTATAAAGCAAAATAAGTGGTATTATTTGTATAATGGATGAAAACTTTACACAATTTCTGCAGTAAGTGGATATACACTTCTTTCAGAACTTTGTCAAATAATTTTTTGCAATTTTAAAATAATTATCTGTTAGACAGACAGCTGTTAGAAAGTAACGTTTCAAATTTGATCTCTAAATAAATCAGCTGTGATTTGTCTGCAGACAGCTGAACTTTGCCACAGTTTTTGTTGAAAGACGAAACCCACTTCAACTAGGCTATAGCTGGACAATGAGACTTGATGGCTGTTTGGTATGGACACACTGAGCATCTGATAAGAAGATCACACAGAATGACACACAGAATCACAAGTTTAGAAGACACTTTCATGATCATTGAGTCCATCCCTGCCCAACACCTCAACTAAACCATGGCACCGAGTGCCAAATCCAAACTTTTTTTAAACACATCCAGGGATGGTGACTCCACCACCTTCCCAGTACAGTTTCAATACTTGATCACTCTTTCTCTAAAAAACTTTTTCCTAATATCCAAACTATATCTCCCTTGGCACAGCTTAAGATTTTGTCCTCTGGTTCTGTCAGTTGTCACCTGGAGAAAGAGACCAACCCTCACCTGCCTACAGCCACCTTTCAGGGAGTTGTAGAGAGTGATGAGGTCACCCCTGAGTCTCCTCTTCTCCAGGATAAACAGTCCCAGCTCCCTCAGCCCTTCCTCACAGGGTTTGTGTTCCAAGCCCCTCACCAGCCTTGTTGCCTCTTCTGGACGTGCTCAAGTGTCTCATCGTCCTTCCTAAACTGAGGGGACAGAACTGGACACAGCACCCAAGGTGTGGCCTCACCAGTGCTGAGTACAGGGGAAGAATGACCTCCCTGCTCCTGCTGGCCACACCATTCCTGATCCAGGCCAGGGGCCATTTGCCTTCTTGGCCACCAGGGCACACTGCTGGGTCATGTTCAACCAGCTGCTGACCAGCACCCCCAGGTCCCTTTCTGCCTGGGCACTGTCCAGCCACACTGTCTCCATCTATATCATTGCAGGGGTTATTGTGGCCAAAATGCAGGACACAGCATTTGGACTTATTAAGCTTCATCCTATTGGACTTTGCTCATCCATCCATCCAGGTCTTTCTGCAGTGCCTTCCTGCTTTCTGACAGATGGGCATTCACTCCCAGCTTAGTGTAGTCTGCTAATTTACTAATGAAAAACTCAATATTCTCATCCATGTCATCAATGAAAATATTGAACAGGACTGGCCCCAGCACAGACCCCTGGGGGACACCACTGGTGCTGATCCCCAGCTGGATGCAGCACTGTTCACCTCCACTCTCTGGGCCCGGCCATCCAGCCAGTTCCTAACCCAGCACAGAGTGCTCCTGTCCAAGCCACGGGCTGCCAGCTTCTCCAGGAGTATGCTGAGGGAGACAGTGTCAAAGGCCCTGCTGAAATCAGGGGACATGACATCCACAGCCTTTCTGCATCCACCGCAGCTCACCTGGTCATAAAAGGAGACCAAAATACCAAAACCTATGGTGGTTAGGAATGTACTACTCAAGGTGGCATAATATGTGTAAAAGTACACCAATTTCTCTTAAATGGGATTTTTCAGCATATCAGATTAAAATGAAATATTCTGGAAAACAGAACAAAACATCTGTTTGACTTTGCCTCCTAATATCAAGCCTATCTTACAGTGACATAGCAAAATTTTAATGGTTTGGCAAAAGATAAGCAACAGAAAAGTTTAATTTGCAGTTCCTACTATATCAATGTCTAAGGAGCTGTAATCTCTCTTTTAATTTTTCTAAAGTACCTCTAAACTAAGGTTTACAATACCCAGAAGTATGCAGTTTTTTACAACACATCCTAAACATAATTTTCAAAATCCTAAGTTCTTCAATTAAAAGATGTGATAGCTCTCCAGGAATCAGTCTTACCAGATCAATGATAGGTATCAGTTCAAGAAAGAGTCTCCTTAATAGAGATGAATGGGAACTAGGGCTTTATATATTCCAGAAATTTCAAATATTGTATGTTTATTTAGAGAGAAGTTAAAGCAAAAAAAAAAGAAAAGAAAACTGAGAAAGAAAATATTGTCAGATTCAAGATCAAATCTAAGATGAAGTTGCACTTCAGGTCATTAAAAAATAATTCTAGCTTTTTATCAGTGTTTTGATTCATATTTTTTTGAATGAAAATACTACATGAAATTAAATTTTTAATTCAACATTATCATTAACAAAGTAATGTTTCTCCAAATATATTTGAATTAAAGCTTTTACAACTCCAGAAAGTTTCTGACCAACTCTAACTCATCATTTGCTCAATTTCAAGCCAGGACTTACATCTTGTCTGCAAACTGCTATTTCACGTCAAACATATCTGCAAGTCAAATGTGCTTTTTTCAGTTAGACCCTTGTGGATTGATGCTAATATCAATTTTAAACTGAGCAGAACTTGAGAAAGTGTGATCACAACATTAGAGCAAGGATACAGATCTCTGATTAGTAGAAGACAGCAATAAGCCAACAAATATTATTTTCATCTCTCTTCACCCATGGGGGGATGTTAGAGAAAGAGACCTTATTGCAATATTATTGCTTACACCAAAATTATTAAGAGAGATAAATTACATATATCAGCAGGGAATTTAAAATACACATACCTGAAAACTAAACCACTAGTTCAGGCTGAGTTAAAAAAACTTTGTTCAATTCTAACATTGTGGAAAAGCATCAATTTCATATGCATTTGCCATAAAAAGGTGGATTAAAAGATACAGTCTAAGACACCCAAACTCTTTACCAACAGAAACATATTTTCCATTATATTTACCATCCACTGCTCTCCAGAAAGCTGAAAAATAAACTTGTTTTGTTCCTTATTTACTCCATCTGACAAGGCATGACTCTTCTTGAGCTGAGGAGTCTTTTCACGAGTGTCCAGGTTCTTTGCATTGATGTCTACAAAGCCATTCTTGAGGTATTTTGATTGAGGAATACCTTTCTTACGGCAGTCTAGTATCAAATTCCATTCCTGTTTTATCCTGAAATAGTACCAAAAAATGTTTATGTGAATCAGCTGAAAAAATATGGCAGGTAAGTTCTAAAGCTTAATCTGTGTTTGCAGAAGAACTTAACAAAATATAATTATTCATCTGAGGTATTGGCTATTTATATAAATAAATAAATAAATAAATATATATATATATATATAAAACTATATAGTGACACCCAGAGAACAACAGAAAAGTGGAGACTGAGCAAACAGTTATGGAAAAGAACAGAAATTATGATCTTTAATTTGATAGGATAGGAAATATATTCTTACAGAAGAGGTTATATGCAGAAAGAAAATCAAATACCTGGTGATATATGAAAATATTTTCTATGGGGGAAAAAAGGTAAGAAGTGCCTTTTTACCTTTCCCTTCCTTGTTCAAGTATAACGATTTATTTTAATTTTTACACCAATATCTTCTTAGAAGTAGAGGTCAAAGTTATCACATGCCAACTGATTTCAGATTCAGTTTCAGTTTAACTTTTATATCACTTCCAAGGCAAGCTTTTTCTCATATAGCTTCAGGTGCAAATTCAGTTTGACATAATTAAGCATTCTCAAAAGCTCATGCTTTTAGTTAGGAGAGATTTATTTCAGCTTAGTCAATTAAAGAACTGGAAGCAAACCTTCCTTACACCAAAATAAGACTCTGCAGAACCCCTTGTGTCATAAATCTGACCTCACACTTTGAATTCTATATCCTGTGGTATACAGGACTCATTTATGTCATCTCCATCCTCTGATAGAAAACTGAATCTAAAGAATTAAAGAAAACAAAGAGCTTAAGAAGGACACAAAGCTCAGGGTAAAGTATCCGTAGAGGAAGTAAAGACATCATGTCCTAGAAAGAGAAACACACACAAGTTCATGAAGCTCAAACAGGAAGTAACAAAACCTTACATGTATTCCCTCTTAATCATGGAATTCTTCCTTACAATGCTAAGATGTAAAAAAGAGTGTCACATGAAACAGAATCATAGAATCATAGGCTTATTTGGGTTGGAAGGGATGCTGAAGATCATCTGGTTCCAATCCCACTGCCATGGGCAGGAACACCTTCCACAAGACCATGTTGCTCAATTCCTCCCCTCAGCCACAAATGAGCCTTGAACATTTCCAGGGATGCGGCATCCACAGTTTCTCTGAGCAACGTTTCAGTGCCTTATCACCCTCACAGTCAAGAATTTCTGCATAATATCTAATCTAATTTCTTCTTAATATCTTCTCTTTCAGTCTGAAGCCATCCTCCCCTGTCCATACAGTTCCTGATAAGGAGACTCTCTCTGGCTTCCTTGTGGCCCATTTTCAGATAATGGAAGGATGCTATGAGACCTCCAAGCAACTTTCTCTTCTACAGGCTGAGCCACCCAAACTTTCTCAGGCTTTTCTCAGCCTGTCTTCATAAGAGAGATGCTCCAGTCCTCTTATCAACTTCATGGCCTCCTCCAGACTTGCTCAAACAGCTCCATGGTTTTATTTTGTGAGCACCAGAGCTGGATGTGAAGCCTCACAAGAGCAGAGCAGAGGGATAGAATTACCTCCCTTGACTAGCTTTTGACACAGCCCTGCACACAGTTTCTTTCTGGGCTGTGAACACACATTGTTGGCTCATATTTCGCTTTTTGTCAAAGATCACCCACCAGTCCTTCTCCTGAGGGCTGCTCTCAGTCAGTTCTGTGCCCAGTCTGTAGATGTGTTTGGGGTCACCTCAACCCAGGTGTAGGTCCTTGCATTCCACTTTGTGGAATTTCATGAGTTTTGCACAAATCCACCTCTCAGGGCTGTCAAGGTCCCTCTGGGTGGCATCCCTTCCCTCCAGCATGACTGCACCACACAACTTGGTGTTGTCAGTGAGCTGGTTGAGGGTGCCCTCAATCCCACTGTCCATGCCACCAAAGCAAAAGTGCTGAGCAGCATCAGCCCCAACATTGAGGGACGCCACTCATCACTGGTTTCCACTTGGTCATTGATCTATTGTCTAACACTTTGCATATGACCATCCAGCCAGGTCTTTATCCACCAGACAGTCCATCCATCAAATCCATGACCCTCTATTTAGAGTCAAACATGTCATATGAGACAGCATTGAACGTTTTGCATTAAGTCCAGATAGATGATGCCAATTGCTTTACCCCTATCCCCCGATGCCATGGCTCCATCAAAAAAAGTCCCCAGATTTGTCAGGATTAAAACCAGAATGTCTGGTTTTAAGCTGCATACAAGAAAGCAGTTAAAAACTTAGATACAAGAAGCATGTCCCAAAATCTTACTGAAATAAATAACTTTTGGATGCCCATAACAAGGTATGAAACTGCATTGCAGAGTACTCTTATGGAAATACAGTAGCCCAGATTAAAAGTCATAGTTGACTTAGTGGTATCAAAATAAGTCTTTAGAGAGCAAAACCGCATGCCTAGATAGAAATGTATTGAGACAGTTGTATACATTGTGGCACTCAGAGAAATAGGAGATTTTAGAGAGACTCAGAACCAGAGAGCAGAGCAATGGCAAAGACACAGAGCGCAGGGGCACACTGCAGGCATATTCTACACTTTTGGAAAATACATATAACCATTTATCAGAGGAGCAAGCCTGAGGGACCACCAGAGGGGAGTTTCAAGGTGCAGCACACTACACATGGAACATAAGAAAACTGCAGAAAATCCCTTCTGTAATAATCATTTCAATGTATTCCTAAGCGACATCCTTATAAAGTACAGAAAAACACCTTCTACAAATATTTCAGGAGGTGAATTAACAGTGAGCATGATTAAAAGGTAGCTCACTGGATAAAGTGTTGACAGATTATATGAAGACAGCACAAACTCATACTAAGTACATTCTAATGAAAAGACAGTAAGGATTTCTTTATCCCTTGTTTCAAAAATTACATAAGTATTTTTTAAAAGATAAAATTGTATTTATCTTCAAATGAAAAATTTAGAAGGAAACATGAGCTCTGATTAACACTAAAAAAGCAAATGAAGTTACTGCAGGTATACAAATGAGTAGGAATCAGACAGGGGATGCTTCATAGAGATGATGGGAACAATAACTTCTCAGAATATGAAAGGAGCAATAAAGGAATAGTTATAGAAGCTATTGATAGCTGCAGAAATGTTAGTCATTCTTCGCTTCAGTTTTCATTAGAGAGATCAGAATGCACTTCACAAGTCAGCATCTGGAATAATTCCTGATATTAGAAGTATCAATAGGGGAGCTGTAAGAATACTAAAATATATTTGAAATAAAACTCTCAGTTTTTCTCAGTGTCTACTGCATTGTGCAATGTTTAATGTCACAGCAAGCTGTGATATGTAAGTGAGTTAAGAAAAAATAGACTGAAGAAACAGCAAAGCATTCAGCCCAGGGAGTCCCTAGTGTAGACTAAAGGTGTTAGCACAGCCAAGGAAGAGTACACCAACTATGCACAATATCTCCACAAACCTTGTCTGAGTTCATTTGACATGACAAAGACAAGAAAATAGGTTAAAGCACATACAGCTCCTCAGCCCACACTGTGATCTGTCAACTAGCTGTAGCTAATATTTCTAAATTTTCTATTACAGAAGGAGAGAATCCAAACACCTGATTTCATTAAGCAGCCCTACTAAGGGTATCCCTATCAGTTGCAGTCTAGAGGTGCTCAGATGACAGAGTTTTCCATATCAGCAGGCATGATAGTTCAAAAATCTTTCAGATTCTTTGACATATGAGCCAATTCAATTTTTAGTGTTGATCTTAACTTCAATCTGTCATTTGTACCCCAGAAACTGCCAACACAGCAGAGTGTGGATATTGCAATAACAAGAGATTGCTAGAAAAAGCTACAAAACAATATTTTCATACACTATAACGACAAATAAACAGTCCCAAAACACCTTCTCATATTTTGTTCCAAAACCTGTGTACCAGTGAGTATGGCTATATAGCTATAAAACTCTGTATGGCTAGGAAGTGAAGTGGTGTGGGGAAGGTGTTAACTGAATTTCAAGGAAGAGAGCAAAATTATCTGAACAATAAAAATGCAGGAGCCATAAGGACCATAGGACCAAACACCTAGAATTCTTTTTTTTCTAAAATATTCCAAAATTTACCACTGCTGTACTGCTCTTTCTCACATGCTTCAGTCTTCCACACAGATCTTTTCTGCCCTTCTGTGAAGATTTACTCTGCATTACTACCCTCTCGTTTCTGTGGAATTGCTTCATTTTCTATCAAAGCAATAAATGTTTCCCTCAGTGCATAATTTAGCGCACTGAAAAGACTTGCCTACCAAATGGGCAGGTTTTGTATTCATTGTTCTCCCTTCAAGCCCAAAAAATGACTAACTCATTCCTCACAGTATAAATTCTAAGAATGCTAGAAACCTAAGCAACAGAAAGAAGAGGTCAAAAAGAATAACTCAATAAAAAGTAAGCTGCATTACTACTCATCAGAACTGGCTATCAGGTAGATCCCAGGAACTCTAGAGTAGAGGCTCAGATCTAAAATTTTATTCTCTCAAAACAAGGAGTATCAAAAATGGTAAGGGAGTTACATTAAAGCTGAAAAAACAAACTGTCCTCTCACAGTCTTCTGATAACATGTACAAAACACAAAACTCAGGAGGTCATTGCTAGCCAAGTAAAATAAAATGCATACAACAAAAATGGCTGTTAAGCAAATCAGTCAGTGAAATACTTACCTCAGAAGAAAGAGAAGGCTTAAAAATTAAACCTACCAGGGAATTCAACAGGTATATTGCACATAGATATGGAAATCCTGTGTCAAATTTCCTCTTTATTCAGACATTAAGTTAAGGTAACGTGCTCTGTTAGGTTTTTAAAGAATTCAAGTATTGTGTAGAAGCACATTTAGAACAGATGAAAGGTGAATTAATAATGGAGCAACAAAAGTGCATTATTTTGTACTGTATATCTCAGAATGAAAACATTATATTTCCCAGGGGCAAAGGGTCTAATAATTTACAACACCTGGCTGTACCCTCGAGTTACATACTACCCAGAATAATTATTATAAGCCTTACTGGCCTGGAGTTATAACTTATATCAAGCCAGTATGTGTCATGAAGAGAAGATGACAAAGTTGTAAATTTGCAGGTTCAGTTGAGATCAAACCAAAGGGATCTGTTTGGCTACATGGTTACCATTCCGTTCTGTTGTTGTCAAAAAATTGAGATGATGGTACTTTTTAAGAGATCATTATGAAAATAAAGACCTTTTTAAGTCTTCATTTGGTGACAATCTTCAAATTAGTCAGAATTTCCTCCATGTTTGTCATATCTGGAGGCTATTATATGAATCTTCAGGAAAGATGACTAAAAGAAAATTACCTAAACCAGTGAGACAAAAAAAAAAAAAAAAAACCTCACCCAAAGAAAATATTTTTTTAAATACTAATATACTTTTAGAGAAATTATATTTTTGGTCTTGACACTTTAAAGACTCCTGACAGTCCAGAAACTCATTTCCACATATGACAGATAAGTTACAAAACCACAGCCCTCCTGAAGTTCATTTTCATTGTCTTTTAAATACAATTTAACAATGAAATATTTTCATCTTCATCTAGGCCTTGTTCAAGCAGTTGAAGTCAGATTAAAGAAACAATAATTATTTTCAGTAGTAAAAAATTGAAGATAGTTAAATCAAGCCTAATTTGACCTCAGTATGAACACAAAAAATATTTTTCTTAGACAAAAGGCCCAAGTGATCTCTAAGGTTCCACTCAGCTAACTATTACAATATTTCCTCTTCAATCATTCAATTTTAAATCGATCAATTTTAAAAAAGTCTGGCTGCATGCTGCTTATGTCTGTCAAAAAAAAAAAAAAAAAAGTTAAGCTTCTGTAACACAAAAGCACACCTGTCACTAAGGCATATGTATGTGGTATAGAGGAATTTTACTCTGGCAAGTTATTTTCCAATATATTGCCTATTTACAATAAGCTTCCAGGACAATTTAGTTATGAAACAAGACCAGCAGGAAAATAGAAGATTCAAGTATTATCATTTTGGTTAGTGCTGTATTCCTCCTCAGGTAATCATTTCCCAAATAGTAAGTACTTCACTGCTGGAGTATACCTTCAGAAAAAAGATTTGCAGCATTTATTACTATTATTATTATTATTATTATTATTAAGAATAAGAATAAGAATAAGAATAAGAATAAGAATAAGAATAAGAATAAGAATAAGAATAAGAATAATAGTTCTTTTCAAGGACATGGGAGTTCCCTCTTCGAAATTTTATTTTCTCCAACAAAATTATGAGTCTAATCAACCTGATGCAAAGAGTTACTCGACAATAAACTCAGTGATTGGACCTTTCAAAGGAGCAACCAGCTTGGAAAAGAAGTATGCATTGGTAGGGATTTCAAAGCCATGGAAGCAAATGAGGAGTAATTGGGTTTCTTTCAATTGCTCTTCCTTCAGCAGGTACCCTCTGTCCAATGTCTGATTAGAAGATATTGGGGAAAAGCTGTGATTCCTAGGTAAGGAAAGGAAGTTTTGTCAGATGGCACTATTCCCTCTAAACCAGGACACAAGAATTGACTGGGACACTTCATGGTGACACAGTTTAGAACTCCTGAGCAATGTTTAAATCAAAATCACTAGCCATGCAGGATCATTAAGGAATCCTATGGAATTTTTAGTAGAGCATCACAGTAAAATTGGAGCTTAGCCCAGAATAATATTCCTGATCGATGAGTAATATTTGCTTCAAATTCAATTGGATTGATTCAATTTCAGTACCACTGCCAGGCTCTTCCATGCATTTTAAAGGCTTGTGGCTGAACATTGGCTTTTACTTTACAATGCATTTCTTTGCATTACTTTAGATGTGTGGTCTGTATGCACAACTGCCTGTAAACAAAGGCAAATAATATATTTATTAGTGCTGCAGATCTAAACCAAAATTGTTGACTATAATTTGTGTTTGGGGCCAAAACTTCAATTTTTGACTAGCTTGGAAAAAGTTTTGCCTTGGGTATTGAGTAGGAGAATAAAGATAAACATAATAAATAAAATCTTAGTTCAGGTACAAATAAAGTTATAACACTGAAGTTTGGCAGAGAGATAGAGACAAATCTTTTTTATTAAACAAACAGGTAACCTCTCAGAGAGAAAAAAAGTCTGCCTGCAAAGTGTAGTTTTCTTGTTGCTTTTTACTTTTAATATTCAGGGAGTATAAACTCAAAAAATAAAACATGTATCTTTAATTAGCCAGACTTTGAGAACAAATTTTTGGAGAAGAGACACTGGAAGAGGTAGCTGAACAAACTTATTTTTGCTTCATGTTTGTTGGTGGACAGAGTAGCCTATGCCATTTCACAGCAAAGATTTAGATAGCTAATCTGGGCAAACAGCTCTGGCATTTCCTCACTTGAATGCATAATTTGTTAGCCTTCAGATTTATCTTACCTGCTTTTCACACAAATAACAAACATGTTGCAATCCCTTAAAAAAAATCTAACTGTAAACTTTCACTCTTCCTCCCTTAAAAAAAAAAAAAAAAAAAAAAAAAAAAACCAAAGATAGAAAAAGAAAAATAAACATGAGTGAAAAAAAGAAAACAAAAAAAAAAGAGATCTCAATGCAAAAAATTCTCATATCACATCAAGCTCATTTGACAACATTCAGGATTTTGGGTAACAATAAAAGACTATTCACAACAACCAGGATCTAGAAGATTAGATATAAAACAGTGCTATAAACACAAACTTCTTTCCATAATATACACTTTTATAAACATATAGGAAATCAGGACAGTACACACTTTTTGTAACATTTTGTGGTTCATATCCTATGGGAGATTTCAAAAGGGCTTGTCTGACAGGATCAATAACATGACATAAAATGAAAATAAGCCTATCCAATACTGTTCCATTCCTTTTTCTTTTATATTCAGTTGCTGTTTTATGTTCTTTAAACTGCCAACTTTCATAGTCTGACAAAACCAAAGAGGAAACAGAGGACGGAATTAGATCCACAAAAAAAAATTATCTAATACCAGTATCTCAGAATGCCAGTATCCTCAGTAGTTGGCTGCCCAGAATCAGCTTTCACTGGCCAGTTGCTTAAACACCTGCCTCATAAGCAAATCTTTACAAGACCTCACCAATTAATGCACAGCTGAAGCTTTTCATTCGTGAGATTTTCGTCTTAAGAAAATCTTCAGTCACAAACTACTTTACAAGTTACAGTTTAATGAGGCTGCACAAACTAAATTACTTTGCCCCAAGTCAAACTAAGTTCCCTAGAGGTTAACGGGAGCTTTGTCCTCGAATAATACATACTACATTTCACTGTGTATTATCAGGTCATTTTACATAGTAATATAGCATATAAAGAAACTGCACAATCCTAAAGGCATTAGCAAATTACAACCTCTTTGAGAAAAACTGAGTTTCGTTAAAAAAAGAAAAAAAAAAAAAGAAAAAAAAGAAAAAAGAAAAAACAAAGCAGCCCCAAAGGCCAGATTCCATGCTCTGTTGCATGACTGTATTTGCAGAGAAACTATTATTTTCAACCCTACTTAGGAATTCACTCTGACTTCTGGCCAAAGTAAATATCTAGAATCTTAAATGCCAGGATGCAGTCCCCATCTCAGGAAAGTGCTATCTCTAAATGTCTTCTGGGATTTATAATTTTGAATCAAAGTACTTCCAAAATACTTTCTTACTGTGACACAGTATGAACTTGCATTGATGTCAGTGGACCTACCTGACAATAGCAAAATTTTAATCCCTGTGTACAATACCTGAACTTAGTCAATGCAGAACTCCATAAAATAATGAAACGTATTTATACACGGAAACATTATTTCTATTATTTAATTAGAAATACAATTTTATTTACACTTTCAAGCTAAAAAATAGCAAAATTTTCTCAAAATTTTTTGGTCCAACATTTGAGAACACTGAAAAAGACTTAAGAAATAACTTGTGAGCTGACATTTCTGACCTGAATGCTAGTGGCCACTGCACACCTCATAAAACAAAGAGGATTTTTTTAAACTGAATTTGGCACTTTATTACTAATATTCTTATTACTTTGACCATTATTCTATCAGCTTTGAACATTCTATAATGCCTGCACCTGAGAATGAACATGAACTTTGCCATTTGTTTCAGTGAGTGTAACACTGATCATTCATATTCAGGAAACAAAGTCCAATGTATTTCCTCCTTTTTTTCCAGGAGCTCTACAAGTAGAACTAACTGGAAGGCAATCTGAGTGCATGAAGACACACAGCTATGCAAAGTACAATATACAAATTGCAATTTAAAGAAGATAACAAAAATCCTTTGCATATCCAACAAGTGCACCTGGGAATTTTATTTCTGGGCATTATATCTTAAATTTCCTATAGTGGTGCAGGAAGATAAGAGAATGAATTTTAGATGTCATTAATGGAAAAAACACAGGAAAAGCGATGAAGCCCCACCCTTTCAGATGGAAATGTGTCTACAACAATTAAACACAGGCAGAAAAAAAACAGGGAGAATGCCTTGCTGTCATTGAAAATACATTGAATACATTGAAAATACTACCTCGGAGGACATAAGGCTACCCTCTTACCCTCTTACAGGGAGAACTTAGAATGCAACATTTGCTTTTGTACTAGTGAAATAAAACTTATCTTCTGCACCACAGAAAACCAAAACAAAAAAAGTGGCAGGAGGATTTTTGACATGCTATCCACATGAGGACAGAAAATAAGGTTTGATCAAGTTTGATCCCAAATCCTTTCATTTGTGTTTTCTACCATAAGGGAAACAGC
Source organism: Muscicapa striata striata (assembly GCA_030060385.1). Taxonomy (NCBI): domain Eukaryota; kingdom Metazoa; phylum Chordata; class Aves; order Passeriformes; family Muscicapidae; genus Muscicapa; species Muscicapa striata. The sequence continues at coordinate 3,297,033 of JAREIS010000070.1, forward strand.
AAACATCCATCCCTCAGCTGTCATGGTTTAACCCCAGATGGCAACCAAGTACCACAAAGACATTTACTCCAAACTCTGGTGTGCTTGGTGGGAGAATCAAAAAAAAAAAAAAAAAAAAAAAGTAAAGTAAGTTAAGGATAGCTTAATAATAGAAACAAAGTAAAATACAATATTACTAGTAATATTGATAATAATGAAAAGAGAGAAAGAAAACCCAAGAGAAAGTAATTATGTCAAATACATCTGCTCACAACCTGCTGACCCATTCCTAGTTGATTCCTGAGAAACAATCACTCACCTCTGGCCAGCTCCACCAATTTATATAGCAAGAATAAAGTTCTATGATATAGAATATCACATTCAGGTCAGCTGTCCTGGCTGTGGTCCCTGCCAGCTCTTTTTTCAGCCCCTCACTATCAGAGGGGCTGAAAAGTCCTTGACTTAGCATAAGCACTACTTAGCAACAATCCAAACAACAGTGCATTATCAACATTATTCTCATACTAAATCCAAAACACCTCACTGTACCCATTACTAAGAAGAAAATTAACTATCCTAGCTGAAACCAGGGCACAGCTCACACCAAAAAGAAAGCTTATCCTTGCTAGAGCATTCAATCTGAAGGGTGAACTTCTTGTTTCTTTTTTTTCTTCTTTTTTGGTTAGGATTATAGTTTTTAATGTGAGTTTTAGTGGAGATAAGAATACCAAGACTGCTGCTATGGCTGTTTTGAAGAGAAAGGTCCCACTGAAAGGACAGTCAGACTTTGTATTACTCTGGTCTCCTCTTAGACCAGCTGCTCTGCTGTCAGTGTAGCTGCACTGGCAGTGAGAATCTATTAGTGAGGGTATCCTGAGAGCACTGGAACACCACACAAAGGTTCAATGCAATTATGTTCTTAAACAAGGGCGCTGTTTAACCCTGTGCCTTTTATTTTTAAAATAGAAAGTGAATTCCATTTTTTTCTCTTCTCAGAGGGAGGGAATTGATTAAGTCATATGTTTCCAAACTTGCCAACACAGTTTAATATTTAACAGCATCTTATGGGAAGCAAAATATTGTTTAAAAAAATCAATATAATAAAACCAATAAAATTATCATTGAGTGTAAACATTATATCAAGGCCTTCTTTAATACCCCAACAAGAAAAAATAACCTAACAATTCTTATTCTCTTTGCTATTGCCTATTCAGAAGCAATTAAATGTGTCCACTAATTTAACTCCTTTTCTTTCTCCTGTCAACACAACAAAAATTCTTAAAGTATTTCTTAGTATTGAAACTTAAGAGCATGTGTTCATTCTGTAATTAATAATCCATACTTTTATGCAGCACATGAGAAACAGAAAGGTAAAATATATATGTTATTTTTCCCTTCAATTTATGTTTATGGTAAACAATAAAATATATCATTATCACAATCTACAAAGGAAAGAACAGAAACTAATGAAATGCAAGTAATGTTTGTGCTGCATTTATCTTACTATCATATGAGGAAAGGAAGTAAAATGTCATTGAAATCAAGCTCAAACCAACAACATTAATAATCAATTATTATTTAGTGTATCCAAAAATATTTATTATATATATTTCTATTTATTATATTTAGTATATATTAATGTCAGTGGATAATAAGAACAGATTTGGTTAAAATAAACAACACAAAAATTTTCTTACCTCTCCAATGCACTTTGTTCTAATCTTTCTTTCTCCTTCCTCTGACGTTCTTTGTTCTTCTTAACTCGAGTTTCCCACAGTCCTCTTATGACAGAAAAGTCAAATATTATCACCTGATGCCCCATATTGTTGACATTAAGTTTCTCCTGGAAGAACAAGCCAACTCTTCAGAAAAGGAACAATAAGAAAAACAAATATCCAAACTACCATGTTTCATTAAAATTCTCTGGGGAAAAGAGCTGAAGTCATAGGAAATATTAACATACTATGTTTTCCATCTTACCCAATTTATCTAGGGTTTTATGCTGACAGTAATCAATGTGGCACACAATTGACTTCTACATAAAATCCATGGTAACAGCTACACATTGCATTTTTTGTATTCCTTATATCTTTTCCTTTTCACGAAAAAGACAGAGTTGCAAAAAAACACTGGTTTGATTAAGTAACACTGATGAAAATTGCTTTCAAGGCTTTGCATTTTTAATAATTTCTGTGACTAATATTAAAACGAATGCTCATAAAGAATTTATTCATTTTAAATCATGCAAAAGCACTTCATCTGGAGTTGTGTATTGATCTTTACGACCTCAAGCTATCTTGTTTCAATGGAATTTGTGAAATTCCAGTGTTCTCTTAAGTATGTGCTTATCAGTGAAAGATATTTGAAAGACCAGCCCGACAACACACAAAAAAATTTACCTAAGGCAGAGACATGGGGAAGGTTTTGTGAACACATCATGGTCCCCACTAACATGTCCTTATTTTGGATAGTCAACAGGGTTGACTTTGCAGCAGCTGGGAGGGCCATGGTCAGGACTCTGAGGTTATTCACCTCAGCACATGATAAGGCAGTCACATCTGCCTTTTTCAGCTTACTGGAGTGCACAGTCAGATAATGCCAGGTCATAATGAGCAATCACATGTGGATCATTCACCTGTCCTGTACACTGTTATTGGCATAGTTGTTACCATTTGATTTTTTTATTTCATGGCTATTTCTACTAAATAGTTCTTGTCTTAACCCATGATCTTTACCTTTTTGTGCTTCCCATTCTTCTCTTGATGCTACTACAGGGGAAGGCAAGCAGTGAGAGCACAGCACATTGGTGTGTTTTGAGTAGAAACACTAAATTGGGGAATACCATTCCTAATCCACAACATGTATAGAAACACATTCCAACAGTCAGAGGCTTGGTATCAGTGTGTCAGGTTCCATGCAGTTAAAAACTGATGTCAGCCAGAAAAAGAAGGTCAAAGATATGTAACTCCTCTGGAATAAAATGCTGGAAAACTGGTAGCAGTAGACAAGGACAAAGCTTAGTTACTCATTCCATAATGGCAACCTCTTTTCCGACTGGGTGCACTGCAGGATGTGGACTGGAAGAGAAAACTCCCTCCCATCAGATCAGGTTCATGACCATTTGAGGAACCTGAACATATGTAAGTTCTTAGGGCTTGATGGGATGCATATCAGAGTCCTGAGGGAATTGGCTGAGACAGTTGACAAGCCAATCTCCCTGATATCTGGAAATTCATGGAAGTCAAGGGAACCTCCTGTTGTATGGAAAAAGAGAAACACTGTACCGATATTTTTAAAGATTAGAAAGGAGGACCTTGCGCATTACCAAACTGTCAGCCTCACCTCTGTGCCTGGGAAAATCCTGGAACAGATCCTCCTACAAGTTGTGCTAAGAACAAAGAGAACAAGAAGATAATTTGGGATAGCCAGCAGGGATTCACCAAGAGCAAGTCCTGCCTGACCAGCCCAGTGGCCTTCTATGAAGGACTTGACTACATCAGTGGATAAGGGAAGGGCTACAGATACAACATCTTTCTAGTTTGATGAGATATGGATTTGACAGGTGGACTGTTGGATGGTTAAGGAATTGCCTGGACAGTCACATCCAGAGAGTAGTGGTCAGTGGCTTGGAGTCCTAATGGACATCAGTGACAAATGGTGTCCTGCAGGAGTCTGCATCGGCACCAGAACCAGTCAGTATCTTCATTTATGACATATACAAAAGGGTCAAGTTCACCCTTAGTAAATTTGTAGAAGACACCAAGCTGAGTGGTGCTGTTGACACACCTGAAAGATGGGATGTCATCCAGAGGGACATGGACAATCTGGAGAAGTGGGCCTATGGGAATTTTCCACTTATTTTACCACTTTCCAACTGGCACAAATGCAACTTTCTGCACTAAGTGCAAGTGCAAGAAGACAAAGGGCAAGGTGTTGTACCTTGGTCAGGATAGGCCCTTAAAACACAGGCTGGGAGATTAACAGATGCAGAGCAGCCCTGCCAATTGGGGTGCTGGTGAATGGGAGGCTGGACATGACCCAGCCGTGGGCACTCCCAGCCCAGGAAGCCAAATGTGTCCTGGGCTGCATCCAAAGGAATGGTTAGCAGGTTGAGGGAGGGGATTCTTCCCTTCTACTCCACTCTTATGAGGACCCAACATGGGAGCTGCATCTTCCTTTATGTTCCTCAGCACAGGAAAGACATGGACCTTTCAGAGCTAGTCTGGACAAGGACCACCAGGCCAATTAGAAGGATGGAAAATCTCATCTTCAAGAAAAGAGTAGGAGAAGCCTGGAGGAAAGAAGACTTTGGGGTAATTGCAGCTGTCCAGTACCTGAAGGGACCCTAAAAGAAAGATGGAGGGAGCATGTAAAGGGAGAAGGAAACTGAAAGAGATGGTTTCAACTGAGCTCAAACTGAAAGAGATAGTTTATCTCTTTCAGATAGATATTCTGAAGAAATTCTTTACTGTGAGGGTAGTGAGGCATTGGAACATGTTGCCCAGAGAAGCTGTGAATTATCTATCTGTGCTAAAGACCCAGGCTGGATGGGGGTCTGAGCAACCTGGCCCAGTGAAAGGTATCCCTCTCCTGGAACTGGATGATCTTTAAGGTCCTGTTCAACCCAAGCCATTCTATGATTCTCTGTGTGAAACACAGCATGATTTACAAGATGATGTTCCATACAGTGGTGCAGCACCAACATAGGAAATTAGTCACATACTGAATCTCTAATGCAAGTACACAAACAAACATTGATAAAGGAGGTTAAACTATACTTTTTTGCTCAGAGTCACTGGTGGGGGTTCAATGATCACAATATACTGGCTCTCATGAAATGTAGCTAGATTGCTAACAGAGGAAAGTCAGTTATTTGAACTTTGTGTGAGGTTTTATTACAGAGCACATTTATTATGCCATTTATAAGTTGGGGGGGGGGGAGAGGAACAGTAGAAGAAAACCCTGTTTGACCATCTACTTATCAGTTAAAGAGCAATCCTCCCTTTCCTGTGTGTTCAAGCTCATATCTATGATTTTTCCTCAGATGTGATCATTGTTCTACTGTGCTCAGAAAGCTACAGATGCTACTGTAGTCATTTTTTCCAAACATTGCATCCATCAGCTGGGGCTATTTATTATCTGTCCTCCTGTTATAATATTGAGGACAAAGGGGAAATTATTCTCCCCTCTGTATTTTTTTCTTTGTAGCTTTGCAACTGTCCCTTTTCTCTTTCACCTACACATCCATCTGTAGTACATAACACATAAAGGAATCATTTGTTCTAGCCAAGAAAACACCCTCATGTCCTCTGGAAAATGCACAGCATGGATAAAAAAGAATTATGCATAGGTGCATCCAGAGCAAAGGTATCTACCTGCTCACCTTAAAAGTCACCTCAGTAAGAAAGGCTCTTTCAAATACCAACAAGTACTGGCTCAGAAACTGGTCAGGGACCAGCATCATTCTTTTTACATAGCCCTCTGTATCTTAGGATGTTTATATAAAATGTTATCTTTGTTGTTCATAAAGATGTACCTATTGCTTGTTTATCTTTGCTAGCACTAAAAATGAGGCAAAAATAGTTCCTAACCTATCTGGAACTAACACCTGACAACAGCTGAGTCAAAACCCCATTAAAACAGTGTAATTAAAATGGTGACCTTATCCTCTGTGGAAAGGTTTGTCCTTCTATTCACTACTAATTTACAGGAACAGTTTACCTCATAAAATAAAATCTTCACCTCTGCTTACAGGAGAAGGAAACCCAGTGACAAGGACTTCAACCCTCACAGTAACTGCAGACTAGCAGTCACTCTGCAGGGTCTAATTCATTTTAATTGACCAATTCATAGAAGTGTGTTCTGGTAGAAAGGCTATTGCAGAAGCTGAATTGTTGCAAGACAGTGAAGTTGCAGCTGGACACTTGACCTCTGTTGGAACTAGATGGCCTTAATCAACACAAAGTCTGAACAGACTGTGAAAGTGCTCCTTTTCCTTGACTTGTTTCTCACCTTCCTGTCTCACAGGTTAAGTCATCTGTTCTTTATTGAGACACTGATTTACAAACACTAGGTTGGAAAAGTTCATTTTATCCGCATATAGCTTTTATCACATATTGCACTAAGCTGCCAGGCATTGTGGGGCTTTCCTCTATGGTAAAAGCAAGCAGAGGAGGAGCTTGGGTGGGAGGTGAGAGCTGCCCATCATAATGCCTCAGAATTAATCTTGCCAGAAGGATCAAAGCCACAAATCCTGATCAGATTACAGGATGACTAAGGCTCTAGAAATATGCATCAGGACAAATGGACAAATGTGAAATGCTTTTCTACATCTCCAACTCTGAAAAGGTCACCTAGCAATCTTCACAGGGCAGTTGCTTTACCCTATACCCTTGTCTAAAGAATGGGCATGAAGTATCAAGCAGATGATACATATGATGGCAGAATGCATATATGCCAAAATTCAGACACTACCATTTTCCTGATGATGAGATGTTGCCCAGAAAGGAAAACTGGCTAAAGCTAGGCTCAACCAATACTAAGTGTAGGTTCTTCAGGATACTTACTCATGCATGGCAAGAGTTTAAGACAGAAGAAGCAACTACTAATAATGATTTCAACTTCTAGAAACACATGTTCAAATTCATGTGCAGTAGTTTCTTTCTTCCCAACATCAGATTAGGCCTGTAGAGGAAAACTCAAATCTATCACCTATTATTCACAGGTGGTAAACTGCTACATTTGGATAGAGAAAAAGTCTCAATAATACACTTTTTTCTAACTTCTTCCCTTCAACAGGAGCACAGCTGTGTTTCCTCCCATACTTAAGTTGTTCACAGGTAATTGCTATTATCATTTTATCCATCATCAGAAACCACAGTGAAGTTAGAAAGGGTCTCTAAAGGTTGCCTTGTCCGACTGCTCTGCTCAAAGCAGTCATACAGTTATTGACCCAAGTCTGTACATCCTGCAACACCCCTCCTCTTCCAACTCCCCCATCATTTTGTAATGCAGCATTGCTTTTCTCTCTTATTCCGTACTTACACATGATCATTAAGGACAGGCTTTTGTCACACTTGTGAGGATAACCTGACCCTCCAATATGGCAGTAAGTGAAAAACAAAAAACTGCTTCTTACCCAAGAAACAGGCAACCTTGCTTTCATTAAGGACAAGTCCTGACCACAAAAGCAGTCATGACCTGCATTCAGAAGACCCTACTTCATAACTACATTGAATTTACTGCTTGAAGTCATCTTGACTTGAGTAACATCTACATCTAAATTATGCTGTAGATCACCAGCACACCTTTCTTAGATAATGCATGGTTATAACATTTATCAGTCTTTTGAGTTATTTATGAGATAGATGACAAAACAAGGCTATTCAGTAACATATGATAATTAGTGCACAGAGCTTCCCAGGGGAAAAGGGATTCAGGAACACAAAGAGAAGGCAATGTCATTCACAAAAGAGTCTTATATGGAGAAACAAGTTCTCTGTGTGTATCTATAGAGGCAAATAATCTTATCCCTAGCTATTTACACCTCCCAAGAAGTGATCTGACAGACCTTAATCAATATCCTTAAAAGGCAACATACTGGGAAGTCAAGCTGATCTTGTTTTCTTTGTAATGATTAGCTCAGAGACAAAGTTGGCCATTCAGGATATCTTTTCTTTTTCCTCTTCTTTTTTTTTTTTTTTTTTCCTAGCTATTTTAAGATTTTCCCTTCAGAAGCAGCTACACATTACATTTAATGAAATAATTTTTTTAGGTAATAAATAAATAAATAAATAAATAAATAAATAAAATTGTCTCAAAATTCAAAAAATAGCTTTTTTTTAAAATAAGCATTTCATTACTTGGCAAGCCGATGAGAGTTTGGAATGAGAGAAACTTGTATTAGTGGCAAAGGAAAGACATTTTTTTCGGCTTCACTCCTTCTGCTCTTTATGCTTTTTTTAGGAAGAGAGAGAATAAAAAGTCACTTTGAACACCATGGCCTTTGCAATGTCTCTTCCTCAACCAGCAGGCTATGTCAACCGTGTCCTTGTTTTCAACAATAAGGAAATCACAGGAGCCTGTATAACCAGAATTTTCCTTCCACATTATAAACCACAGATACTTTCTCTCCCCAGGTATGCACTTTCAGTTCAATATACAATAGCCTGCAAAATATTCTCAATTTCATCATTCCAGGGTCCTGTGACTTTGCTAAGAACATGTTACCAAGCCCCTCTCCTACTAAGCAGCTCTGCCTGACTCTTCCTATTGCAGACTCCATCTCAACACTGAGACCTATCTTCATACCGAGTGAATTTAATAATCTTCCACTTCTCTGGGCCAGCTAAGGTGAAAGGAAGCGTTTGCTATGTAAGAGCATTCTTTTGCTGCCAGCATTTGGGTTTGGGTGCCCAATTCCTGTGAGCTACCCCTACACACATAGAGCAGAAAAACTGCCTTTACAGACACTTGTATGCAATTTCTGGTGTTAAAAAGAAGAAAACACCTTTCTTAATCTTGCAGAAACTTTATTCATTTAACTGTATCTTTAAATAGACCTATTAAAATCAAATACGGTCCTCATGCCTATAATGATATTGATAGTTTTAGACATTTGGAAGATTAGCTGGTAAAACCCCATAATCTTAGGGATGATCGTCATCATATGTTTTTATTTAAATGATTATATTAATGCCAAATACATTGCTAGTAAAAGTATCTGCATGCCTAAGTATCTGCATGGATTATTTTTATTTTAGTTTTTATATTATCATTTATTTTGTTTTATTGTGTAAATTCACCTAAAAATAGGCAAACAGGTCTCCAGCATCTATATTGGACATTCTTTTTTAAATAGTAGGAGGATTCAGAAGCTCTAAAACAGAAACTCTTCAGCAAGGCATTGAAAACATATAGGATGGAAAAGAAGACAACTACTTTGTAAAGTCTATGATCTTTAATATTTTTTACTGTTGTTATTCATGTTATTGTTACAAATATATGCATACTTCAGATGCCAGCTGTCCAGTAAAACTGGAGAGGTTTAGTGTGCTGTGCCTTAAACGCTCTTGCTCCCTTCAACTACTGATATCTCCAGCCCTTGCTTACAGGTCTGCCACAGGTGCTCCCACAGCCATCTTTGACAGCAGCCAGTGATCTCGTGACCACTTGTATTTGTTTCCACTTGACCTCTGAACTCTGAGCAGGCATTTGGTGACTTTTTTTCCTTTTTCTTTTTTTCCCCCTTGGCTTAATATAAAGGGTGAAAATGATGAATTTCAGTACCTCTGGAAGTGTCACCAATATGACTATGGAGGAGCACTGGAGGCAGCTATGTTTCAAAATTAAGATGCTTTTTGGCAGCTCCCAGTGTTTAATCTTGAAAGAGTTTCATTTCAGTCACCTGCACTTGCACCACAAGGTGCCACAGACTACCCAATCTTCAAAAAACAGTTTAAGGATACATGAGCTAAAAGCAGCACTGAATTCTGGATGGAAGTCCTTCCACAGAGAAAAAGTATTTTTCAAATCAGCAACTTCATTAAAAATTTCCAACCTTTCTGCAGTTATCTCAACATCTGAGATACATCAATCAATGCATAGATACCTTGAGAATCATACTACCAAAAAAAAAAAAAAAAAAAAAAAAAAGACAAGGCAAGTTCTTCTTTGAAAAGTAGTGGAGCACAAGAGAAGTATTCTTAGATATGATAACTCTGTGGTCTGCCAAACTCTTCTACAGCTCCTCCTTGTTTACCAACATTATCTGTCTTCTCTGCGGTGGGTACAACGCAGCCAGTGATAAGTTAAAATTACACTGGCTTTATTATAGTAGAGTTTAAAGTCCTCTGAATGTAGCTGGCATGAGTGCTAATGCTGGCCAACCTGTGTGTGCACAGTATGCTATAGGACAAGACCTGAGTCTTCGCTTGAGTCTGAAAGAGTCCAACATAGTTTTGATACCACAGATATGGCCAGTATTAGCCTCTGTTAGCAGCTCTCCTGATTTCACATGGCACCTGGTTGCCCTAAAAAACAGCACTGTGTATACTTTCCTCTGCTGTTTTACGTTCGTTATTAAATTATTAATGTTTCGGTTTCTTCAATTTGCTTAACAATCTGCTAAGCTTGGGCTCTTTTTCTTTCAGATAATCATTGTGGGAGATCTGCTGCACTCTACTGAATATTATTGGCAGGATTGCATGGGAGAAAATGTGAGTGAAATATTTCCTACCAATCCTGCAAATAATTTCTTAGGAAATAAGCTCACTCACACTGTGCTTCAGAATTATCAAGTCATTTATCTCTCAAGTCTTTAAATAATTCAGAAGAAACATGACATTTGGATAGCAACTGAACACATTTTTTATGTTATCAGGAAAAGATTAAATTAGAGAAACATGCTGTGATTGAAAGAGTAATAGAGATCGTGGCAATGTTCACCATATACAACTCTATTTTGCTAACTGAGCACAGCTTGTAAGTGGGGTAGTGCTTCTCTGTGACACTTGAGGAGTGGGAGAGGACTGCAAAGAGGGAAGTTGCTCTTCCCTACCTTGTTTTGCTTCTAGTAACAATCTCTTATTGTTCTACACCAGCAGGGAATTATCCTTCCTGCTAATTTGTTTGGTTTATCTGTCATTAGTCTCACCAAAAGGGCAGATTTGACAGTGAGAGTTTGAGGTCTGGGATCCAAGATAAATTGTATTTCAGAACATATGCATGCATGCATGTGATTGCTGGGTCCTGGGCAGTGCAGTGCAGTGGGTCACAGTTGGGGTCCCCCTGAAGGCCTGGGTCCCCTGAGATCCAACAGATGTAGCTACAGCACAGAACAAATACAGGAGGAAGGAGACAAGCTGCTCCAGGGCTGGAGAAGGCAGCCCTGACACCTGGACATGAGCCCAGATGTTTGGGGAGTTTGAAATGTTCCTTCCTGCTCTCTCAAGAGTACAGTCTCAGCCAGCTGGCTCCTACATAAACAAACACAGACAGACAGTGACACTTTCAAGCTATTAATTAGTCCAACTTTCAGTGAAGTTAATTTCAGAAATTAGTGTATTTCTGCATCACTGCGCTTTATCATGAACGCTTTGATGAATTAAGGTCTTTTGTTTTCTTCTTCAGCTATTTCATGAAAGAGACATTTATGAATAGAATCTGACGTTAGCCTTTTTCATACACAAATAAATTATTTTTGCATTGTTTACGCAACACAACTAAGAGAAAATAAATCTTTTTATTAACCTACTCACTATATTTCAGGTAAAGATGGCTATGAACACTATAAAATTAAAAACAGATATGCAAGGGCTGAGTTTGGTTTCCATATATTTTTATGTGCATATTTCTCTTTGTCCAGTGCTGCAGCTTAATACTTTACTGACAGTTTTCATTAATCAGTTCCTATTCTAGATGTAAATTAACCAGTCTTACAAACAAGAGTCCTCTTTATCACTGCAGTCTTCACATCTTGATTTTTAGACAATTTTTCACAGGGTTATTCATTAATTAGGTCTTTAATTATGGATTAATTAGCAGCTGAATTACAATATTCCTTATACTTTCTCAACTCTTGTAACACTAATATGTTTGCCATCAAGCATGATAGATGTTACATATGCAAGGGGATTTATTACAGATGTATTCCCCTAGCACTTCAGTGAGCTGACTAATTATTCTTCCACTGACAGGGAAGATAATGAAACACTGGACTGATGTCTCTGACAAAAATCCATTCTTTTTTTTTTCTTTTTTCCCCCCCACTGGGTATTGCTGAAGAGGTCTAATTCTCTTAAGACTGAGAGGAGGATGGTGTATTTGAAATGGACATGTATTTTGAGATTGTTTCTTATGAAAGGAAAACAGCTAAAAAGTGTATTCCATATTGCTAAAGGTGTTGAGTCTATGAATGCAGCTGTAGTCAGCAGGTGTAAACAATTGTCTTAGGTAACAGGCAACAGGGTCCTGGGAAACTAAAAGCATGTTATAAAAACTGATGAGAGATATCCCCCTTAAATTCTCATACACAGACCCATGGCAAATAAATTTGCATTCATTGTCACTGAACAAAACACTGAGGCTTTCATATACAATTAGATGATCTTAATTAAGCATAACATTACACTCTCAGATTTCTCAAACTTTGTAGTTTGTCCATAGTGGTTTTTAGCACAGTGTCTTGTTGACTTTTTATTTGTCCTAAGGTTCCTGAACAATTCCCGAGAACTGAGGTTACTGTTACTTACCTTTCATGTAGCCTTAGAGGGTACAGCCTCTGAAGTTATCTCTGTGAATAACCACAGCATAACTGTTATTTTAGACTCTCTGTCCTAACTGACACTAATTAAAGACCCTCAAAATTTATCATTTTCTTTTGCTCCCCAGAGGCCATTTTATATGTATTGATCTAAGAATTCAATCCTGTCACCTGCCTCTACTGCAGGAGAACAAAAACCTATGCCTGACTTAGAGCAGTCCTATTTCCAGTGTTAGATACAAGGTCGTTATTCATATCATGAGTAAAATGGTCATAGTCAATTGCAAAGGTGTTAAATTGTGTGATTTAAGATGGTAGCTAATTTAGATATGCAAGAGATGATGCTGTTTCCAGCTACTCCAGCAGTCAAGTTATTTTAGCTCTAATGGCCCAAACCCCGCCATACGTGAGGTGGCATCTGTATTTTATCAATTCTCTCACCACAGCTGTGTCTTTAGTTTTTCCCACAAAACTTTCCTGTATCTGTAGATAGGAAACACAGGTGACATTGACATCTGGACACCTTCCCTTGGAATAATTCTCCACTTTGACCTTCTCTCTGAGGAGAGAAACTCAGAAACTGAAACTCTTTGGTATGATCTACCTCTGGTTAATAAGCATTATCATCCTTCCCTTATCCTTGAAACTGTGTTCAGTTAACTGCTGTTGAGAGGAAGAGAGCTGGTCAGTACCTTTTAACCTACAAAAAGTAACATGTCAATGATAGCACATAAATACTTGTGGTAGCAACAACAACAATAATGACAATATTTGACTTTAAATTATAGGCTGTGTTCACAAAAATGTAGCAGGCTGTATTTCCTATGCCAGTTAGATTAACTGTAAGTAGCCTTCAGTAACTGAAGTTCTATAACTCTTTTTAAATTCCACTGTAAATTTTGACAGACAACAAAGATAAATGACTGACCTCTCAAACCATTTTTTTATTGAAAATCATTCTCACACCAGCATATGTCCTTGAGATGTAATAGCAATGGTTTATTATAACTGAGTCACAGAGTGGAACTTGAAAGGTTCCCTAAATTATAAAGTTTGGATTTGTCACAAGTGTAAATCTATTTAGAGGAACTATGCATAGAGTGAATCTCACTCTCTTTGAAGATATCCACCAAACATACTGCCTTGGACTAAAAGTTCTCTGTTTCAGCTATTTTTCCCACATGCATTAGTTTTAAAGATCCACAGCACAATAGCATCAACATGATAACTACTTCTCACTTTTCCTGCTGTTGTCCACCTTGACCCCACACATCTGAAGAAATACAATAATCAGCAAAACTGTCACTTACCTACTACTAAAGAGCACAAGTGTCCAGAGCTCCTGAGTGTACTCTGCAGTTACTCAGTGTGGGACACTGAGGTTGTTTATAGCACAGCATAGCTCATGGCCAGCCAGATCTGTTTGAACCCCACAGCGTGACTAGCCTTCCAGATATACTAATATGCTATATTTGTAAAGTGATAACATGATCTGTGGTCCCACAGCAGAAACACAGGCAGGATAAAGTGTCTGCACTGCATGACTCAACACAGGATGGAAACAACAGTGCTAGGACAGCATCTCATTTGCTTCAAGGAAAGTGTGACAGAGCTAATGTTACTCATGCTTATGTATATTTGTTGGAAAAGGGCAAGGAGAACAAAACAAAAATACATATACAATCCGAATTCCTCTAGCACAGCCTATAAAGGCTTCCTTCTCATGTCCGTTCAATTCTGAAATAAATATACACGTATGCACATAGACTCTCACTGTGCAGTTTTGCATGACTGGTTGATTTTCAGCAAATTCTGCTTTTTCTTGATGATGGTGGCTTGCCTTTTTTACAATGCTTGCCACTGACAGGAAGGAAGGAAGGAAGGAAGGAAGGAAGGAAGGAAGGAAGGAAGGAAGGAAGGAAGGAAGGAAGGAAGGAAGGAAGGAAGGAAGGAAGGAAGGAAGGGAAGGAAGGAAGGAAGGAAGGAAGGAAGGAAGGAAGGAAGGAAGGAAGGAAGGGAAGGAAGGAAGGAAGGAAGGAAGGAAGGAAGGAAGGAAGGAAGGAAGGAAGGAAGGAAGGAAGGAAGGAAGGAAGGAAGGAAGGAAGGAAGGAAGGAAGGAAGGAAGGAAGGAAGGAAGGAAGGAAGGAAGGAAGGAAGGAAGGAAGGAAGGAAGGAAGCTTATTTTCAAAAAACAGTTTTTCTTCAGAAATATTTTCAAAAACTACTTTAATTTAATTCTCTTAAAATTCAGCTTTTCAATTAAAATTGTTTAATATTTTAAAGTTTATTAAAAAAATATTTCTGCCTATTTCTCATCTCTGCCAGTAACAATAAGTATTAATTACTGCAGCTGGGCTTGGTTTAAGCTTCATATACTAGTTTTAAGTTGCTGTGTATTCAGTGGCCTTGCTGAAATCACATCATATTGGAGCTGTGAGCTGTGAGTTTAAACATTTAATTTTATCTTGTCTGAAGGAAGTTGGTATCACTTTGGTCTTTTTCAGTGCAGTGTGTTTCAAGGTATGGTGACATGCCTGAAGGATCCTGCATCATATAAACTTACTGTTCAGTAATCTTAGTCTTCACAAACATCAGTAAAAAATAGTGATCACCACATTCAATTTTTCTAATACATTTTTATTTTCTGATACAACTACTCAAAAATTTGCATGGCTTTTTGCCATATGGATTTCCTGCAGTAGTGAGCATTATCAGACTTCAGTCACCAGAGCTGATGAAGAAGTTAGTGAGGGAGACAATGATGGAGACAATACTTTGAAGCAGAGAAAGTACATCCCTCCTGTATTCAAAAGCATGGTCTGTAATTCTGTTTTTGTGCATGTTGCCTAGGAAAACATGTTGCTATATTTTTGTTCAGAATGTGACAACGTGAAAAAATAATTAATTAGTAATTATATTAAGACAATAGTGACCTCCACCTCACTTTTTCAGGATCCATCCTTTGCTGTATAGGTGTTGATTTTGGCAAAGGAAAGTAAGAGGTCTTGTGTTCTTTAAGTGTTAAAATACTGAAATATGTTTCAGTAACAGAGAACTGAGGTTGCAGTTAATTCCCTGGCCTAAGCCAAGGATTCATAGATCAGCTAACCTTCCAACTGCAATCATAGCTTACCCATGACAAGGAGAGGCTTGGGATGTTTGCTGAAAAAGGAATAAGAGAAAAGATCAGCTGATGAAGTAGGCATCACCTACATTAAAAAAAAAAAAAAATTAAAAAAAAAAAAAAAGAGGCTCTCCCATTAAAGAAAATGCACTACAGATAGAAAAACAACTGAGGAAAAGCATGAAAGACTTAGGGGAGTATTAAAAATTGACTGACTAGGAAGAGAGAAAAAGAGGAGAGAGAGAGACAGAATACATAATATTGTTTAGTGGATCTCAGTGTACTTGACAAAAAATACTAAGGAAAAGGAAAACTGTAAGTCAATACATAAATGCTGGCATAGTATGAAAATACCACAAGCAAGAGAGCAATAGACAGCATTCTGCTCAGGCCAGTGAACAGACAGAATGCTTGCTTGCTAACAACAAAACCCACTGGCAGGCTTGAATCTATTTAAGGCATGCTAGAGTGACAGAAGCTAGTTTGTTCAAAGGTGTTTGCCTACTGCATCCTGCATCCCAGTTCATCATCAGGAATGTTCATCAGCAGGAGTATTCATCTGACAGTGCCAAACTGACCTTGGTTCAAACACATGTGCGTGCCAAAACATTCCCATGGGAGTTGCTCTTCATCCAGGTGATCCAGTAGATTGACCAGAGTCTGTGTACTCGTATGACACTGCAGTCTACTGAATCACCCTCCTGGACGAGGGCCATTGCCTGGGAAATGGTACAAAAGCAGCCATTTCATAAAGAGGCCCGGTCCATTTTGGCTGCTGGAGTTCATCAGTCTCATAAACTGGAGTTATGGTGAAATAGAGAAGGAGCCAGCTCTGGACCCCTGACATCCAAGCCTTGGAAACAGCTTGCAAATCTGCCCAAGCTGTTGTAGTTTGAAGCCAGCTGCTCCAGAGGCAGCAGCTTTAATGCTTCTAGTGATGAATTCACTCTGAAATCAAAACAGCACTGATTATGAATCAGTGTGCTATCCTAGGATAGCAGATCCTCTACCCATGAAACTGACAAATCCACTACTCAGATAACCCAACTGAGTTAAATGAGAATTGACTATAAACAAACAAACCAAGGGATATTATCTTTTTCCACTTGTGAATTTGCTGTAGCAAAACTTCTCTACTTAAGTCAATCTCTTCTTTACAGAAAACTCACAAAGTAAAGGCAACAAAGATACTACTAGAACATAATCTGCTGTATAAATAATTGCCATATAAGCATATCTCTGCTTGTTTTTCTGGTCTATTTTCATTGTTCATTCTTAGGATAACAATATGCAATTAAATTAAGGTCAGTAGAAAACTCTAAACATTAAGGTCAGTTTCTGCATAACACAGGCGGCAGCCAAGACTAGCATGGGGTACATTTGGGAGCAGCATTTCATGTAGACAAGGCACCTTCACAACTGCACTTCAGACCTAGAAGACTAACAAGAGAGTGATTCTAGCATAGTTGTAATCAAAATATCTACTAGAAGGAAGCACTTGATAAGTTACAGCTTTTTTAGGGACATATTTCCCATAAATGCACAACAGAGTAAAATCCATGCAAAGACTAACACAAAGTCAGGCTGAAGAAAGAATAGAACTTGCTACAGTAATTTATCATGTACTATACAAAACTGTTCAGCAAAAATAAAACATTTTGCTTGTTGCTTTGTTTTCGTATTATCCATATGGCTTTCAGTCATGAGCTGTCAGAGCTGCTGAGTAAATGTAATAACACTGCAGAATCCATAAGTCACATTAGAAATCACTTCAGCAGGTCAGATTCTTGTATTTGTGACCTTTCAGTATTAAGGGGTCAGTCCTTTCTGATGCAATCTCAGTGTGCACCAAAGAAAGATCCAATTTATAACTCCTGACAAAGCTACAGCCCAGAGATGACTGCTCTGAAATGTGCCTGGAGCATTAGTATGATGAGTTGAGTCTCAAGTATTGCACATAATTCTGGGTTCTGAGTCATACTATTTTGCTGTCCTACCTGTGCTGTGAGCTCTTTTGTGCAGATTTGCCTCTGCAGTCTCACAGGTGCTTCCACAGGCTTGGCTTGTGGTTCATCTTGTTTTTTTGTTTTTTTTTTTTTTTTGCTGAGATTGCACAGCTCTTCTGAAAACTAACACTTCTTCTGTGCTCTTCAGAGTCTTCATTGGAGACTCTGTTTACTTAATACAGAAGTCCTCAAAATTGCAGGTCCCAGGTGATCTGGGAATAAGCAGCTCTCAAAGAGACAAGACATCTGTTTATCTGTCCCCAAAATTTCATAAATGCCTAAAAAATAATTTCAACTCATTAAGACTGTTTGTCCAGAGGTAAGTCAACCTCCAGTAAATGTGCAAATCATGAATGTCTAAGAGCTCCTGAAGGATTGTGCAGGCACTGTGAGGAAGAAATGTAGCACTCAAAATCCAGACTTGTGCAAGACACCACAGACTTTGAGTAGACAAGACTGGGACTGGTTGACGACCTCCCAGGATAGGGAGGTTAATAAGGTTGTAAAGATTCCCAAGATGAAAACCTGTCAGAACTTAAATTAGAATTAACGTGATGATCAGCCCTCTGTGAATGATTCACACATTTGTAAGGGGAAGTACAGTTTTACTCTACCACAGATTCCTTTTAGAGCTACTTACACTTGTACCTGATTTGAACTGAATCACCTCATTTAAGAAACATTTTCTGAACTAAATAATGGGCATGTAATCTATTGATCTCTCTCATTACATTTAATTGTGCAACAAATTAAAGACACAAGAACCCACCAGGAGCCCTGTGGTGTGAATGAACAGAAATTAGATGTGTGTTACATTTGATTGA
This sequence comes from Muscicapa striata striata, assembly GCA_030060385.1. Lineage (NCBI taxonomy): Eukaryota > Metazoa > Chordata > Aves > Passeriformes > Muscicapidae > Muscicapa > Muscicapa striata. The sequence continues at coordinate 3,315,228 of JAREIS010000070.1, forward strand.
CCAGTAATTGTTGAGAACAGGAGGCTTTTTGGTAGGAGCCAGGCTTAGGAGACAGCCTCATTAGATGTGTCATTAAAGGGAGCCAACCACAGCTATCCCTCCATCCAGACCAAGTCAGTGAAATAGTACAAGCTCTTTTTGGGGATGCATATCTTTGTCAAGATGTAATAGGGAGTATCAAGGGACAAAACTAATAGCTTTCCAGGGACAATTAAACCTGGAAAAAGGAGGGGAAATATAGGAAAACTCAGTTCCTTTCATAGTCACCTTTGCCTTCCAGGAGTTCAGGGGAAAACAGACCACTGGGCTGCCAAATGCAACACCCCAGGCAGCTAGGCAGCTCTAGTGGGTTAATCCTGGCTGGATTCCAGGCACACACCAAAGCTTCTCTATCACTCCCCTTTGCAAATGGACAGGGGAGAGAAAAGATAATAAAGATTCCTGGGTTGAGATAAGGACAGGGAGAGATCACTCACCAATACATGGCAAAACTGGCATTAACTGGGTATATTACGTGAATTTATTAGCAACAAACTCAGAGCCAGATAATGAGAAGTAAAATAAGTCTTAAAAACACTTTTCCCTTACCCCTCCTCCTTTCCAGCCCTACCTCCTCCACCCTTGCAGCAAAAAATATTGGAAACAGGGATTACAATCAGTTCATCACAGTTGTTTCTCCCACAGCTCAGGGAGAGTAGTCCTTCCCTGTTGGAGCAGCAGGCTCTGTTCCAGTGTGGGGACCCTAGAGCTCTCCACAAACCTCTCTAATTTGAGTCCATCCCATGGGCCACAGTCCTCCACACTGCTCCAACATGGGTCACTCTTCCATGTTCCTCCTTCAAGGAGAGGCTTCTCTTGTGTGTGTCACCCCTGGGTTTACAAGTCCTACCAGAACACCTGCTCCAGTCTGGGCTCCTCTTTCCATAAGTCTGCAGGTCCCTTCCAGGAGCCTGCTCCAGTACAGACCTCCCATGGCATCACCTCCATGGGCTTCCTCTCAGGCATCCCCCTGCCCTGGCCTGGGGCTCCTCCATGGGCTGTGGGTGGGTCTCTGCATCCCCAGGGACCTCTGTGGCTGCAGGGGCACAGCTGCTTCTCCATGGGCTGCTGCACCAGGGGCTGCAGGGGAATCTCAGCTCCAGTGCCTGGAGCAGCTCCTGCCCCTTTCTGCACTGACCTTGGTGCCTGCAGGGCTGTTCCTCTCTGCTCTTCTCTTCCCACAATTACATCAGTGCAATAACCCTTTTTTCTCTTAAATCTGATATCCTGGAGGCATTCCCACCATTTCTGATTGGCCCAGCATCAGCCAGTGACATGCCCATCTTTGGGGCTGCCAGGGTTTGGCTATGCCAGATATAAGGAACTTTCAGCAGCTTCTCACAGAAGCCACTCTTGTACTCCCCCACTGAGCAAAACCTGGCCACACAAAATCAGTACAGCAGCCTGTGCCTGCAATGTGTCTGAGAGGACAAAGCAACTCTCTACCCTGTGAAAACCACAGCACACCATGGACCAACACAGATTTATGGCTCTGCCCCGTTGTTTTCTGCTGTGGTACAATAAGGAAACAAAGAAAGGTTCCTATTCTGAGCTGGCTAGGAAGCAGCACACACACTGTTGTCACCCTCCTCCTGCAGACTTGCTGCTTTGTGAAACCACAGCCAAAGACGGTGTTTTTAAGAAAGAAACAAAGGGTGCCATCTATTGTCCGAATTACAGGACACCCACTTCCTTGCAGTTGTGGTATTGAACCCTGCCTTCAACTATACTGCTACTATGGAGAGATGAATACAAATACCTGCTCTTTCCTTTACCCCTGTGTGCCACATGGAGCCTCAGAGATAGATATGCCTCGGCAGTCTATTTTACAGTGTGCAGATGCATGAAAGAATGTTACCAGAACACAGAGTACACGGAATAACCCTCTGGCATGACTGCCTCATCCCAGCAATCCCACCCTAGAGCCATTCATACACAGTATGCAGCTCAAAGGGCTCCCCATGTCTATTACTGGGCCACAGACTAATTGTCCTGGATTGTAGGCATACTAGCTACAGATAGAAAAGACAGAGATCTGTCTCTGTCTACTAATCCAGAATTTTTTCTTTTTCATTCATGACCTCCCGCTAATAAATTAAATGGTTCACCAATAAACAGCACAATATATATATTTTTGGTGGTGGTTTTTTTTTGGTAGCCCACATGCCTTGTAGCCATTCCTTAACTGTCTCATGCTTGAAAATAATTGTCACAAGCCAACACAAAAAGAAGAAAAGAAAATAAGAGTGAGCTTTTCAGAGCCCCTGATGTAAGGGGAACGAACTTGAATTGGATTAAATATAGAAAAAGAGGCACCAAGGAATTAAACAAAAAAAGCAAGAAACAAAAGATTAGTGAGAACTCATGAGCATGTCATGAGCCAGGGCAGTGAATGAGGAAAAACTGTGACATCAGAAAACAAATTTGGCCTGCAGTTCCAGGTGCCTACTCCTGTCTTTACAGGGAAGAAGGTGTAATATGACCTCATATCACCATTCTGACACATGTTTAATCAGTGGAGGCTGGGATAAAGGCTTAGAGAGACTTTGGGATTCAGACTCATTACCAAGGGTTGCCTGCCATGATAACAAATGCCCTTACATTGGCCACTGCTGCTTCCCACCAGCTGTTTTGAGGTACAAGCAGACTACAAAGGGGCTCTGAGGCATGTTTGTCAATAGTATTTTGGGCTAGCAGCAGAAATGCCAGGTAGTTTGAATGTTTTCCTGACTCAGGAGGCACTTCTTGAAGGGCACATGGGCCAGAAGAATGAGTTAATTATAATAAAGGTGTAACCCAGGTGACTTAAAGAAAAAATTTGCCTTGGGAGTTTTTTAAAAACTTGTTTCTTGCTCATGTGCTGCCAGCCACCTCTTCTGCCCCTTTCTGCACAATATTTTTGAGCTTTTTCAAAATTCTTATCATAACTTTACAATGGCAGACAGAGCCATGAGGAAAAGAAATTTTGGTCCATACCCACAAACTTCAAGCAGAGGAAGTGTAAATACAAAGTCTATCAAGAGAAACAACTTTCAGATAAACACAGAAAAAAATTGCTAAGTGACTTCTCAGCTCAGTGCCATGCTACTGATTATACACTAAATTTAGATCGCACTGGACTGACCTAATAAGTATTTAAAGAGTTCAAGTGAATTTCTTATGCTTGGAGCCCATATGAGTAAGATAATTTCTAGTTTCAAAGTGACACATAAGAAGCTAGCTCGAACTAGGGCAATAAAGCTCAATCTAGGGTGTAACGAAAAGTTTGTGGTCACTGCAGATCTTGTGCCAGCAGAGTTAAGTTAATTTTGTAGTGCTTCTCTCTGTAGTTTATTTCATTATCTATACTATGAAAAGAGTTCAAAGAAATTGCACTGAATGAAAGTTTAGCCTCAAATCACACCATTATAACACTGCAGTTGTAAAGACTGCAGGAAGAGCCCTGAAAGGAAGAGAAATAACTTAATTGTGCCAGTCCAATGGGCTGTTAATTATTTTCATTTATACAGAATACAAGTTTTTTACTTAAAAGGAAAGAAAAACAAAGAATAAGATTAAGAATGGAGTATTGAAGGTGGTTAAGGGGAAGTTTTAATTTTATGAACATTCTTAGCACACATTAATATTGATAAGGTAATTCACCCAGAAACAATCAGGCATCTCCTCTATGACTCATGGAGCTAGTTATCAGAATCAAATACTTATCTGGAACAGAGTACAGGCTCTTTGCAAAAGAACCTCTATACTGTAGGGACAAAACATCAAGTTTGCTGACCTCACAGCTCATAAATCTTCACACAGTCAAAAGCCACAAGATATATATCCTCATGCCATGGAGAGCCTGAGGGTCTGGGAAGTTCTGTGAATAGTACATAGGGTGGATGTGGCACCCTGTTCCAGAACTCTCACCAGCCACCTACAGAAGAACCAGGTCTGGGTTTGGCAGGTGCTTTTGTTCAGGGATGACTGCTGGCACTGGTTCTAGCAGCCCAGAGAGGTGTGTTAATTGTCCCTATGATCACACAGACCCACCATCAGGTCTTGTGTGCCATAGTCTTCAAATGCAGGACACACTTGGAGACCTTGCCAGCCTTTGCAGATGAAGGGCATTACACCAATTCACTGCTAGCAGCACAATAGCAACAGCATTATCCATTACCAGTATAGCTTTACACAGTTCAGCTTTATATCGTTGACAACAGCAAATATTAAAGGTGCTACAATCATTAAATATATATTAGCTTTCAGTCTGTCAAGTAAATATTATAAGAAGGGGCAGTGGCAATTACAGAAGGTAATTATGAGTGGAGACAAAGTAGTTTATCACAGCAGAAGAGGAATTGTAAGAAAGGATGAAGGACCTTCATTCTGTCTGGGCAATTCATACAGATTAAACAATAACTTTAAAATAATTAACCTAGTAGAATGTAATGATTTTTTTTTTTAACAGTTTAAATGGTGTTTAATTTGTTTAAATGAACTATCTCATTAAGACCTAAATTCATCATTTTGATTTGGAAAGGAAGTTTTAATAAACCCAACCTTTAGCACAGCTCTAATAACTGTATTACAGGTTTATAGATGAATGTCTGAGGTAGAATAGATCCGAGTACAATGAACTCATCAGTAGAATTGGTAATGATTCATCAGAATGCTTAAAATCTGAGACACAGAGGATAATTCTGATGGAAATATTTTGTTATGTTTTCACCAACAGATAAATATACATTTATACTAGGACATAAGTTTCTAACACAGATTCAAAAAGTCATATGAAGCACTTAAGTGCCACAATGGGTATAACAAAATATCCTAAAACAAAGAGGTATTACTGAAACAGCATTTTATAGACAGTCACTCTGGTGAAAATTTTTGGGAAGGTCCTTTTAACTTCAGGATCTTTTGAACTAAGTTTCTTACTACTGCAGGCACCAGTCAGCCAGTGTTTTTCACCAGCTGATCAAAATCCTCCAGTGCTATTGAAAAACAGTCTCCTGCATCTCATTTGTTTGGAGGTGAGAAGCCCTCTCCCTGTGTTCTAGCCATAATTACTCACAGCCAGTTTGTGCTGGTTGTGCAAAGGCTAGCACAGCCTTGACCTGCAAAAGCACAGGAACTGAATAAAGGATATATCAGTCAGATTTCATGCCTCTGCAATAATTGCAAAACATGCAGGATGCCAGGACCAAATGAACTGAGTAAAATACACACTGTGAAAAACAGAATAATTAAAACCTCTGTTTCTCTGTACTGGAGAAGAAAAAAAAGGATTTAAGCAGCACTTCGTATCCATAAGCAATGGGTGCCAAAAAAATGGTACCTGATAAGCTGTTTTCTGACTGTCATTGATTCCCAGTAGTTTGTGCTTTAAATAATTTTACATTCAATCTAATAATGCTAAGTGGAAGACTGTATTTCAGAGATTTGAGATCTGCCTTATATTATATGCTTCTTGCATGATGCAAGTAGTGGAGGAGCACCAAAATGAGATCTTTTAAAAATATGAAAAGACACTTTGAGACTGATTAAAATTTGTTTTTAATCTCTTGGAGGACTACATGAGGCCCCTGGTAGGAGGCAGAAGCAGCTGGGATAAAATCAGTCAGAAAAAAAAAAAAACCTGCCAGACCTCCTTCAGTCATTTTAACTTTCTCCTTGCCCTGGACAAGTCCTTCTGCCCTTCTCTTTTTTTGTCACTGGTACATGCATTGTTCCAGATACAGCAAATTTGGGGAGCTAAAGCATAAGAGGAAAAACATCCCATCCCTTTTGGTAGGGTCAGTTTCTGTTGGCTGAAATCAGCAAGTGGGGAGACCTGCAGCAGAAGGGAGGAGTCCAAATAGCCACAGCTCTAGGAAAAGCCAAATTAGCTCAGCTCTTGGGAAACTGAAGTCCCACTCTCAGAGAACCACGCACAATTTTTTCGGACTGATGATCAGAGAGCTAGTGACTGTACTGCTACTGAGCAGATTCTAGGAGACTTAATTAAGGGTCTTCAGGAAAGCTCCAGAGATCTCAAAGATCTTTTTGCCCAGAGATCTCAAAGATCTTTTTGCCCTCTAAGAAAAGATTGTACATAGGTATTTAAAATCTTATATTTTTAATAGTGAGTGTTGACTATAAATAGTGGTAGGGTTGGATAAAGTGTGGATGACAGTATCTTGAACAAGTTCCAATACAGTGAGAAGTACCTACTGTGGTGTGCTTGTCCTCTGCAATGATCATCTGCTAAAAATCAGCCAATGAGCACATCAGACTTTTGCGTTGCTCTGCATTATTTCTGACCTTGTGTGCAAGGCATCTCTTAGAAACAACTATTTCCCTGTTTGTGTCTGTTCCATACAGGCAGCAGTTTGCTAGTATAAGATTTGGGGTGTCAAATCCAAAATTTCCCAATGTCTTCAAATAACCTGCTCCTGAAATGAACAATAGCAGTTGCTGCCTTCAGGCAAAGGTCTGAGTAGCATATACAGGTGTATACAGGTTCTCTATGATGGTATGTAGTCCAAGCCTGAATGTAGTGTTTAAGGCATGATTCCATGAGATAGGGTGAACAGAGCTCAGTTTCATCAAAAGGGAGAAAGTTTTTTGTTCCTCTTTGCCTTATGTGTTCAGGTCCAAAGCAAGAGATGAGCAGAAGCAAACTTCAACCTGGAGGCTCCTTGGTAGGAAAGCACCGCAAGCTGTATGAAAATTCCTTGAAAGTCCTAGTTCCTTCTCTGTTTCTGGGTGAATACTTCCATCCTTTACCTTGTACCCACTCTGCCAGTAAGCAGTTCCTCTCTGTGGCTTATAATCAAGTCAGAAGAAAGAGCTCCTGCAAAATATATTAGCAGCTTTCTTAAGGAAGCAATGGGATTTCTGGATCTAACACATCCCAGCACAAGTGGGCTGCTCAGATGAAAGTGAAAAGAGAAATAAAGCAGGGAGTCAGCAGAAGATTCCATAGCATAGGGTAGAATCATAGACTATCCTGAGTCAGAAGGAGCCCACAAGGGTCATCAAACTCCTGGCCCTATAGAGGACAACCTCAAGAATCACAGCATGTGATTTACCTAATCAGTGAAAACAATTTTTTGTGTTCAGTTCACCAGGACACAAAACCAGTTTGAAATAAAGGGGGAGGGGGAGGATTAGGGAGAGAGAGGGGGTGGGCCATCAGGGGTGGGAGGTGGGAAAACTGTGATAGTATAGATTTGTTTTAAGTCATAATTGCTTGAGACTTCTTGGAAGACAGGACATTCAGTTTTTCCTCTGGCATCCTGTTGCTTCAGTATCTAACTCAGGATCATGTAACACTCCATGTCTACATCATCCCCTAGGATTTAAATGTATTTACAGCTACACAGGGGGAAAACTCAGAGTACATTTACTGACACAGGCTTTTTTGCTTTGATTTATACCTCAGCAACTGCAAATACAAACATGGATTAAAGAAGAAAAAGATTTGCAGGATCTGTAAATTACTGCTCATGTTTGATACATTTGTGGCACCCTTCTTCCTGAGGAATACAGAAAGCATGCAGAGAAAAACACGGTTTAATAAATTCCAGTTTACACAAGTGGCAACTTAACATATGTAGGTCCAGCAACCTCAGCACATACCCCTCCTATGTTGTCTAACCAGTCTGGTGCAAAATGGCAATACATCTTGACAGAAACAATCCATAATAAAAACATGCTGTTGGCCTGCTGGCCAGTCCTTGTACCAGCACATTCACGTGGAGGTCGTGAGGGCTGCGTGCTCTCACCACATTGCAGATGGGAGAGTTTGTGGTGTTTCTGACACATTTTTTTAATTCATCATTTTGTCTTTACATATTTAGCTAATTCTATTCCCAAGGCTGATTTCAGTGGTTCTGGTGAACAGGATAAACTGACAGCAACTGAACTCGTGATTCCTACTCCTTCCTTTCAAAATCCCTTTCCCACTTCCCCTGCTTTTGACCGAGAAGCACCCAATCTGATATCAAATGAGGCAATTCAAGTCACAGACCAAAGAGAGAAAAAACACTTTGTTTTGTTACTCTGAAGGGATGAGGAGGTGACCTGCCAATGACAAGGAGCAGCTCACTGGATGGGAGCAGCTCATTTATTCCCTATTAAATGGCATGACCTCCCCTCCCTAATCCAGAAAGCCCTGCATCACATCAATAGCAATGAATACCAAGGGAACTAAAAAAACTCTGCCTCACTCAGACACCAGGAACCTCCTGTATTTTAAGCATGATAGGAATAATGTCATAAAAAACTCACTGGCTTCACTGTTGAAGCATGGCCTGTCCCAGCTCTGGCTCAACAGCCAAATGATGCAAACCGCTTGTAAAATTGTATGAGCATGTCTGATCAAAATTTTTCACTGCTGCTTGAAATCACAGCTCACCCTGGGAAAAGGGGTACGTTTAAACTGGCAGCCCCACATAAACCAGATTATATATATATATTTGTGTCTGTGTATGTGTGTGTGCATGTGTGTGTGTGTGTAAGAAAATTAATCCCTTTTTAATCAAACTTGGAAAAGCTCACGAAGCTTGAAGACTCAGGACATTTGTGTGGAGAAGATGATAATTGCTATCACTGGCTCCTCATTAACTCTTCGTTGCCAGCTTCACACTCCTTGCTGTCCTGCAAGTATCAATTTAAAATGGCCTGCAACAGTGCCAGCTCAATTTAGTATAGAGAAGCTGAAGCTAGTAAAAAAGAAAATATTGAAAAAACTGTGCAAACATTGCAAGAGAGTCTATGACTTTAAGATAGTTCTTAGCACAACTTGGAAGACACATTACTCCTCCATTTCCACAGATTTTTTGTTTTACATGCATATATGTATATATACATATATATTTATGTATATGTCTATCTGTGTGTGCATATGTGTATGTGTGTCTGTGTGTGTGTGTGCACTTATATTCATAAGCATGCAAGCAATCTTGGTACACCAAAGTTAAGTTTTAGTTATGTCATACTTGTATGCGGCCTTTGAAGTGCAGCCCCAAGCTGCCTAGCAAATAATTGCACATTTTTCTCACAGCTTTGCACATAAGAAAAAGAAGACGCTTTTTTTTCCCCAGGGACTGCAGTACAGCCATTCTGTTGTGCACTCAGTAAACCGCAGAAGTCCTGTGAGATCCATCCCAAGTAGCTGCAGATGATGGTGTACTCAAAGCACAAGCAGTGGTAACCCAAGGGTCCACCACTAATTTCAACAGTAGTGGAACTGACTGCTTATTAGACCACGTTTGATATTTTCTTTGATGTAATGGAAGCATGGCTTCTAGTCCTTTATTCTCTATTGCCTTGACCTTGTGTTTTGACCTTGTATTGCAAAATGAGTGCATAAATCCATATCGACAAACTATTTCTCCCAGAGGGCTGGGCCCTTTGACATGGCAATTTATGTGTAATTTACAATGCCCACAAAGCTTCGATTACTTGTGTTAGGCTTAAAGAGCCTTGGCCACCTGCCTGACATTCACCTGATGATTTGTTCAAATTTAAACTTTACAGGTGCAAATTTCCGTGAGGCAGGCATCATCTGCATACAAGGCAAGGTTAGCATACAAGGCATTCTGTTTTGTATTGACTTGACAGATCCTTAAGCCTACCTAGAGATCCTGTGATTTCATGAAGCAGAGACTAAAGACTTTGTTACGGTCATGCTCAAGCAATGGCCAGGGCTCCTGTTTGGAAAGGAAGGAATTGGATTAAAGTTGCCTGCTAATGCATGACTCAACGCTGTTAGACATCCTAGACTTAACATAATTAGGATTCTTTCGAATATGAGAAATCGTTTGATTTATTGCTGCAGTTTTCAGTTTTTAATGATATATTTCCTTGAATGTGTTACAGATGTGGGTTTTTTTCATTCACAAAAATCTTACTGCACCACCTGCTGGCTTTCTAAAATGTTCCTGGGGCAATTATGTCTGTGTAGGTATAAATAAATCTTCATTCCACGAATATCAGTGAAAGTACATCTGCCTCTGACACCTGCTGCAAAATGTGTTCAGTACTGGGGCATTAGGCGCCAGAAACACTGGCAGCCTGTATCTGCTGTGACATATGTTCACTCAGGTGAGCTGAGGTGGAAATATCCATACTGGGAGTGGGATGTAGACAGGTGATAATTGCCTTTCAATTGCTTATTGACTAACTCGCTAGGCAGGAAAGCAGAGGTAGCAGCATTTAAACCTTACAGGACACAACTTGGAAAGCTGCTCCAAGTTCTCACTGCGAGTTGTTCTTGAAAACAGACTTTGGTGAGCAACGCTAGAGGGACTTGACAACAGAATATGCTGTTATTTCTTCCCTGCTTTTCAAAGTATACAGAAGGATGATGAATAAAGAGCCTCCCTACTAGGCTAGAAAGGTCAAGATCCTCTTTACAGCTCTGTTAGTGCTCTTGACTTATATTTTTAGCAGCTGAACGGGAAAGATTTCTCTGTTTTCTAGTGGATTAAATTTTGTTTACATGAACTCTTGATAAATTTTTTATCATACATACAACTTTTGAGGAATTCCTCCACCTTTCTCACCTATGCTGCAGCTTAGACTTGTCCTTCTTGCCTTTGCTAAAATCCTTTTCTGTGTTATGGATTCCTGTTCTGCTTCTGTTCTCTGACACAATGAAACTGGGACTGGTGTTTGGTAAGGGCTGATCCACTCAGTGTGTAAGGAAAGATTTGAAAATATTTTCCCTTCTCTTTTTTTATCTTATAGTATATTTTTCTGGTTTTAAAATTAAGAGCTCAGAAGAAGGCATCCACAGAAATGGTCGGTCTCACCAGGACACAAATTTTGGTTTCTCCCTAGAGTACTAACAGAAAAAAGTATTTTCAAAGTATAACCTAGCTACCTCTCCTTGGCCTCACAGACAGTAAGTTCCTGTGCCACCCTATAATTAAAAATTATGCACTGGAGCAGCTTTCTGCCATAGGAATGGTGGCAACTTGACTGAATAATGCACACTAATTGCCTCAGTGACTTTTGCCCCTCCTTTGTAATTTGCTTACTGTAAACAGATTTCTTTACCCTTCAACTAGTTAATAAAAAACTGAGCTCTCCATCTCTATCTAATTTCTAAATTTATATTTGACCTCCATAATTCTCTTAATGTTTCTAGTCATTAATTTAGATTATTTGTCTTAAGATAATTGCAACAAAATATCTCAAATTTTCTGGGATCATTCTTGTAGGAAAGTGTTTTTGCAGATAGTAAGCTTTGTCACTTTAGAAAACTTAATACAAAGGAGAACTACCAGTTATGACAAATGTGTAACCTTGCTGTGTATCCACCAAACTCTGCTTGAAGCTATTCAAAGTTTTGCATGCTGGAAGCCAACCAGAGCTTGCTGCTTTCAAAGAGTCTATTTTCCAACCACTTGATGAAAATATTTTTTAAAAGGGAAAAGTAATTTGGGAAATGAAATATACATGCTGTGCCTGAAAAAGATAATTTTTTTAGTAGAAAAGCCTTGATAGGCAAAAGCCACTAACTAGTGAGGGAAACAGCCTTTTACAATCATATTTTAAAATTTTGGTGATACCAAACTTTTCTTCACTTAAAATAATTTTTAAGGCACACTCTTACTTGAAAAAGACTCTCAAGTTTTCCCTGTGCTCTCGCAAAAATGTTGTTGGCAATAAATTAGTACAGCTCCCTGACCACAGCAGAGAGGTGAATTTTTACTAAACAGGGTGTTACAGAACCATTTCCTCCTGTCACCCACTTCAATATGTGTTAAGCAATAACATAAGGAAAATACAATACTGAAGGAGAAGTCTGTTTCTCAGTTTCTGCTGCAAGAATATCGAGCAATTACAGAGCTAAAAAAAGGGAAGGCAAGACATCAAGAGGTTATCTTACCATCCTGCCCTGTGGCCCAGAGCAGGATAAAAAAATATTCAAAAGAAATCTAATCCTTGTACAAGAGACATTTCCAATATTTCTCTATTTCAAAGTAATTTTTTTCCGTTTTATTTTTCAATACAGTTGAAGGAAAGTCCCTATTTGTAACTTTCAGGTGATCACAAAAGCAAATGTACTCAAATGCACAACAAACACACAAATGTATGTGTGAAGGTAGGATTTAGGAGAGGAAGACTGTTTTTAACAGAACTTTACAAACAAGTTGTTGAACTCATTAAGCTTTGCTGAAAAAATGAAAAACTTGTACCTTGGGTAGTTGGTTTGGTTTGTGTTTCTGGGGGAATTTGATGTCTTAACACTTCTGTGGCTGGTACTGTGACTGATGGGCATAGTCGCAGTGAAAACATATAAACATTATGAAAAACATAATGGAAATTTTCAAAAGAAGTCTCTGTTCTACTGGTTTACCTATAGGCTCGTTTTAAAATAAGGACTTTGTTTTCTCTGTGCTTAGCAGAGACAGTGATGCTGTTATCCATGGTAAAGAGAAAATGTTTCCTTTCCATACAAGTGTGTTTGTAGGACTCTGCATAGCATATCACGTATTTCAGGATGACTGTGGTAAGTAAATTAGTTTTAAGGGCTGAGACAGCAGATATATAGTGTGCATTTTCTCACTAAGCAGGATCCTAAGCTGCTAGGTTGCAGAGGGCTGCTGACATCAACATCACTAGTAGGACATCAAACATGCCAAAAAAGCATCTTGGAGAAACCTCATACTAGAGGGCAACTGTCTAATTAATTAAGGGCGAAAATGCTAAGTCAAAGGTCTGTGTTGCTAAAACAACGAAATAGGGGAAAAAATCTAGGTTTATAAACAGGTTATTTTAGCCATGTAGAAACCCAAAAATCTGACTTTTGCCTACTAGGTAAGGAGCAAACATGCTCTAGCTTTTCTAGCTTCCACTATCTTCTCTCTTCTGAATGCAACTGTTAACAGCTATTCACAGCTCCTTTCAAATTTCCTGTGCTCCTGAGTGCCCGCCAGAAATGCATTCCAATGTCTCAAAAAGGTTTTTGAATAGAAGGGGAAAATGTGCATGTTCACTGCAGAAAGAATTCCTCCTTTTGATTTCGGCTTCTCAAGTAAAGTAAGCATGAAGAGGAGATTTTCAAAATACTTTCCCAGTGCCTTACCAACAGAAAACTTCTGTGGTTATTTCGACACTCGTTGTGCTCTGCTTTCCAGAATGGAAGCAGAACAGAAGGTTCCCATTTTCCTTTGGGCTTGAAAGTGTGATTTCAGGGTTGGCTTTTCTTTTTTTTGATAGAAAATTTTTAGCCTAACTAGCGATATTGGCTTCTTCCTGATGTTTTAACAGTCCTGAGAAATCGAATGAGATTTTTGTTCTAATGCCGTGTTTTTCTGTACCTGCAGAAATATGCCTCTACCAGTGTGGAAGGTGTAACAGAAAAATCAAGCTGATTGTCAGTATACCTCAAGTCACTATCCGGGGATCTTCACACTCTTTTGTCAGAAGGGGAAAAAGGGAAGGGGGATGAGGAGATTGACAAAGAGAGGGGTTTTTTTACACAGGATGTTATTTTCTACAGTGTATAGAGAACATAGTTTTTCCTTAAATATCCGCTGTTTTTTTTCATGGATATGTAACAGGCCTGCTAGTATCTTTCTAATTCCCCAAATTATCTTCCTTGAAAGCAATGGAATTCCCTAAGCAGCGTTTTTTCCTCACAAGAACTGAAAGATATTTTCTTTAGAAAAGAATCTAGTTGTAATATACTGGTTTCAGTGACTGATAAAAAACTTTAAATGTCAAATTAAATAATGCAGGACCCACCTACATAGTTCAAATAACTACTTGATAAACTTTTTTTTTTTTTCCAAAACAACTAGATTATTTTTTTTTATGACTCTTCATCAGATAACTGGGGTGACTATTTCTTACACCTTGAAAATTTTGTTTCTCCTGGCTCATCAATAAGTTTAATTTGAATGCCATGCTTACTTTTATACGTATACATATCACCTTCTATGGTCAGAAACAGTTCCTGCCATGCATGTGCCAATTCGGTGAAGATTTACAAATCTAATTGTGTAACCTGCTCTTTTAGCTATCTCAAAGTCTGTACGTCAATTATGGCAAAATAAACAAAGCTCATAATTCTGTCCCAGAGCCTCCCTTAAATCGTTTACCTCTTAATAGGAGCTTATACTAAAAAAAAAGGGAAAAAAAAAAAGTTTTTTGAGTTTTAAGTTTTCCCTGCAACTCTTTGAATTATTTCCAGTTTTCAAACTTCACATTTGTCCACAGTTGATACTTACTTTCTGTTTTTAAGATATCTTTGAGAACAACTCCTCTGTAAAGTATTTTTACAACATAATACTTGCTGGACTTTTTGCTGAGTGTCAAATTTTTCAACAAGGCTGATTTCGATCTCAGTATGGCCATTCCCTCATTTGTATAGCCCGAGTGAATCAGAAGAATTTTCCATGTGTGTACACATGCAATCTTCGCTAAGAATGGCTATAATGGGCAATAGCTTGGGCTCACAACTGCTAATAGGCTGTGGTTTTCCATGAAAAACAAATCGCCTACTGCTGCAGGGCTGTAGAATGTTTGGCCTTTGTTTTAAGCAAAACAGTGGCAAAATATAGCTGCAATGACCTATTGTGGAAAGCCTCTGATCCCCAGCTTCCAGTACAACTCCCAAACTGCTGACCTGAAGGGATTCCTTAAAATTAGCAACTACAAGTTTTCCAAACCTGATTTACAATAACACCTCTTTTGCTTACAAGCAACATCAAGATCTCCCAAAGATGGGTACAAGACAAAGAGAGGGAGAAACAGATCCTACTGTTTTGAAAATTACTACAGATAAATTAGGAATTAATTAAAATGCACTACTGCTTTAAAGGTGTAAAACCTGGATTCAAAGACTGCATAGCTCTGAAACAAATCGTACTCTTGGAGAATGTAGCACTTGACTATCTAAAGTCCGGAACGGTGGCTCTGCCCTGGGGCAGTGGCTGTCAAATTAGGAGTTGGATGAAAATTTAATTGCTGAAATAAGTTTGTACTTAATGTCCTCTGTGAAAGTTTGGAAAGTACAGATTTGTAATCCACAAAAAAGTAGTTTTATTGCAAACAGAGCGCTCCCAAGAGCTGCAGTTAGTCCGTGAGGAGATGCCACTGGGGAGAAATGCATAACATCTTCTAATAATTCAGTGTTATCTTGGTATTAGCCTCTTTCAGAGTTATAGCTAGTACATTACTGTCTTTGAAGGATTACCTCATATCAACTGGACACACGCCCTTGCAGGACCCTTATTTCTGATGCTTTCATAAAAAGCACCAAAATTTCAACCCGCTTTTGAGTTTCTTGACTTTCCTCCCTCCCAGCTTCCTTTCTCCTTTCTAATCTCATTACTACCTTAGATACCATCTAAATAGGTTAATAGACTGCTGCTGTGGAGCACTGGAAATCCATCTAGGCAATCAGTCTTCTGTTTAAAGCAGTCAAGTGATGCTTTAAAGTGAAGATGGGGCCTGAATCAAGATGTTAGCACTAAGCACCTTTACCCAGTGGGACAAACTGAATACAGGGTCGTGGTTTGTGGCTCTTTTCTGAGCTGTTCAATTATCTTGCCTCACATGCAACCAAAAATGGGAGTTTCAAATTTTCTTTTCAAGTGGTAAGAACAGAAAAAAAAAAATATATATATATATTCAAGTAGAGGAATATTAAACAGAAATAATCACTGCTGATTCATTAATGTCAGATCCAATCTTTTCAGTAGGTGAACTGAAAAGTTCAACGATCTATGCATCACATGGATAACTAGGTCTCGATTCTCCTTTGGTAATTTGGTCTCCTTTCAGTTCAGGAGAACAAGTAAAACATGTTCATGCCTTTGGGTGATCTCACAATTATGTTAAAAATACAGTAGGCCAAAAATCTTAAAACAAAAGGGGCCTTGCTGCCCTTGTTGTCCCAAGACAGACATTTTTTGTGATGGACATCCCTGAAAAGGAGCAGACGGACTGACACCAAGGCATTCAATTATTTCTGTAGGTTCAGGTTTGGCTTCCAGGTGTCCAATAGTAGCAGGTGCTACTAAACAGCAATATTGCTATCCAAGCAACTTATATTGCTGGATTTTGAGGTATATGAGAGCCTTGTCTGAAATGACACTCTAATTAACAGCACCGGTGACATAAACCAAAGCACAGAAGCTTCCTCTGACAAGGTAAGCTTTTCTTCGGAGATCTCTTTCAGGACACTGTGCTTTAGCAGCAGATTCTGCCTACAGCCTCAGAAGTGTCTTCATTACATTGTGATGTACTAGAGGAAAACCTGGAGGAGCACAAACACTTCACACCTCTTTGTGAAGGTACAAATAAAACAGTACAAAAGAGGTTTAAAGGCAAGGTTCTGGCCAAACCCGAACCGTTTCCTTTGTGCTCTTCCAAAAAGTATCACAGGGACATATTATACAAACATCTAGAACCAGCAAGAAATACAGCACGACCACCACTGAGAGCATGAATAAGTGACTGCAAAGACCCCCAACACTAACAGAAAGCTGATCTTAGAGGGATTTTGGCAGCACAGGTCTCACTAAAGAAACCCTTTCATACATTTCTCTTTCTGACCTGTGAGTTTTGCTGCCTGACAAAATTACCTTCAGCAGTATCTATCAACTTTTTCACTGCAACTCTAGCCATGACATGGATTCTCTATTGCTTTATCTCCCTCTGAGGTAGCTGAAAATACAAGTATGGATTTTGCTGATTCTCAAGGGGAAAAAAGTATTTTGCTGGTATGATTACACCTATGGTAGATTTTTCAACAGAAAATCTCTGTATCAGCAGAACTTTGCACAAGGAAGGAAGGAAGGGAATGAAAGAAGGACAGATTTTACAGAACTTTGAATGTTTGATTGTCTTCACTTAAATTACTTGGGTGAATTTTTTGCTAGCAAAACTCAGGACTGGCATCTTTAATACTGAACCCATGTCTATCTTGTTGCTTATAAATGCTTTTTTCAATCCCATTTCAGGATGGATCTATATCCTCTTGACAAAGCCAGAGGTAATATGTATTTGTCAAGGGGAGATCAGGAGAAATTCTGATCCTCCTTAGTGTCTTGTGAGTATACGCTCTAGTTTGCAGGGGAAATTCCTGCTGTGCACAGCAGGAGCTGGTGCCAGGCTGCAAGCTCACAGGATATTTTGTGACAAAGTCTGTTTTTTTCCCATATGTTTAAAATTAACCCACTCTCTGTTGAATCTCAGCAACTGACTTCATAACTTTGAATTTTTCATTGTAACTGAATAATATGCTGATGTAATAATATATTGTCTTTCTTTCCACTGTGCAGTTACTTTTTTTGTTTGTTTGTTTGGTTCAGTTTTTGTCTGATTTGTAGAGATTTTTTTTATTTTTGGGTCTCAGGGGTTTTTTTGATGAGTGGCACTTTTCCAAAAATAAACCTATAGATAATACATCCATCTCATGGGTTGATTGTCTCTTTGAAAAGGCTGAGTGATCATCTTGAGCTGCTTATGCTGGTGTAAAGACTTAACATAAATTGTTTGCTTGACCTTTTTAGAACTGAGTTTTTTTTTTCTTTCTAGCTCATGGCAATGTATTTATTTTGTCAGTGGAAAGAAAGTGTCTCCTCCCATTCACCCTCTGCTTCAGAATGAGAAAAAATTATATATGCTGAGATTTTGCAAGTTATATCACTATAAATACCTCTTTATGGATTGATTCAGGCTTTTCATCTCATGAAAGTCATTAGAATTTATCTTCCTGTTTGGAGAGAGAAGCCATATTACATACATAGTTAATATTTATGTGTTGCCTAATCAGGTAGACTAAATCTGTACCAATAACTTAAAGAAGATTAAGTTACAGCAGCAAAAATGTTCATAATTATTCTTGAACAATTCAATAGTTTGAATATCTTAACTGCAGTATAAATGCAAAAGCACATAAGGATTAATATAAAGTGATTACAGCCTTCGCCAAAATGATTGTAACAAGAAAATATTTTTAAGTTTTGGTCAGTTAAATAATCTTGCTGAGATATCTCGTATATTTCTTCTCAGTAGCAAGGTTTTCTCAAGGACTGCAGACCTCTGCTGGGTAGTTATCTCTATAAAGGAATTAGGATTCACCAGGTATTATCCCGTGCAGTGGCAACCCCAGTGAGAAGATGCTACACCCCTCTCACTGAGGCTGGTACAAGCAGCCTTGGTTTTTCCCTAAGGTCATTTACCCAGCTTAGACCTGGGGGAGGCGAAGGTGGCTGCACCTATTGTCTGCCTCAACAGCAAAACTTGCACAAACTGAAAGAGCAATACAATCTATGTTGTTTTACTAGGCCCAGAGTGCATGTCAGAACTCAATTCAGAAAGAATATTCCATATTTACAGTAATACCAAATCTGTTCTTAGACTTTCTAAAAATTGTTGTATAAAGCCATATTAAAGTCCTATTACAGAATTTTATTTCAATCTGATATCTAATGAAGTTTAAAATTTTTACTAGGGGAGATTGAAGGCCAAAGTCTCCTCTTTAAAAAATTAAAAATCCACTCTTAAATACCTGCTTCTACTGGTTATGTCAGTATGTCTCAGCCAGTATCTTCAGGGAGTGAAAAAAAATTATTCATTCTATATTTCCATCCATTTTGATCCTTAGGATAAAAGTATTTGTGTACCATCTAGGTTTCATCAGGTGCATAGGCTCCGGAGAGTCATTCCACATATTTCCCTCTGCTTGAAACCAAATCACTTCTTCAGAAATTAGTCAAGTGAGCTGAGACTATGAGAGACCTTAGTTGAAAAGTGCTAACCTCTCCAGCTGAAGACAGACTCCTCTCTAAAAAGATTTATCTACAATGAAATTATAGATAAATCCATCCTGGCTATTAGATAGTGATTGTGAAAAATTGAACAGGTGTAGAGAAGAGCTATAATTCAAAATGCAGACTACCTGTTATTGACTTCTTTGTTATTATTCATAGGTAAACATTGCTTAGATTAGTGTCAAAACTGGGTTGGCCCTCTCTTTTTAGTACACTGATGTGCATAGCTAACAAAATGCACAACAATCTTTAGGGAATCAAGTCATCATACCTCTTCAGCTGATTGCATTTAAATAATTTTATGATTCTGATATCCATCTTTATACAAACAGCTGCTCATCTAGAAATGGAAAATCTGTTTCTTAGCAGAGCCACTCACATTCACCTCTCTCTCTGCCAAGCTGAGGGCTGTAAGCACCGTGCTAGAGGTTATCAGCAGGGGCATCCTTTTCTGCAGTTGCTGAAGCTGTGCCAGCACAAAAGTTCACTGGACGAGTGAGAAACTAGGGACTTATACTTTTGATTTACTTTGATGCTAAGAGCACTCATTCTCAAAGCAGAGGTCTGCTCTGTATCCATTTACAGATTTCTTTCTGATTTACATAGAGACAGTTGTGATAAAAATACATACATTTGTCACCACACAAGGACTACTGACTAATTTTTCCAGTTCTTTATAGCTCATAGGGCTTTTTGATACACCCTGGATGTGCACACCCTCAAATCCATTTTCTTTATCTGTGTGTGATGTTGGGAATTTATAGTCCCTATACTTTCCACTCCTTACACAGACTGATCAGCATGTCCCACATATTTTATGCTCATTGTGGTTACCTTTTGGGCAGTAATTTCCACACTAAGATGTCAGAGCCCTGAAAGGCATAAAATAAATATTCACATGGTGGCTCTTTCACAGTAATTGAACAGATACTTGTTCTGATTATGTAGTGAATATGAAGTCCACTGCCCTCTGATGAAAAAAAGAGAAAGAGACACTTTCAATTCCAGAAGGTAATATTTTCATGTGACCCTGCCTGTGCCTCACAAAATATACTAGGATATCCAGGACAATGCGCATTTTATATCTGTTTCATCTGAACTCATTTAGGAAAAGAAGAGACTATTAATCAACTCTGAAATTTTTGGTGTTCCCACTTTCAGGGAAACCACTGCTTAGAGCAAAATGCTTTATAAGTCATTGATTATATTGAGGTGCATGGATGGAGAACCAGACAACCTGCTGAAATCAGGATTTTAAACTGAGTGTGAAGATTAGTACTACAAAAGACAAGTTATATGGAAAAAGTTTGGCAGGATACACCAGGCTCAAAATATTCCTAACCTTTTCAAATTTCTAGGAAGATATTTAAATTTTCTACTTACCCTTATCCTCATGATATTTGTCATGTTTTGGTTTGTCCAAACAACAATTTCAAAAGGAAAAAAAACTATAAAACCAAAAATGCTAACCTCAAGAAAGCCTTTTGCTTCTCCCACTCTTTTCCAAATATATAAATTCAGAAGTGAGCTGAATCTGGATTTCATAGCTCTCTTTTTACTGTCTATAATGACAAAATTAAGACAACACATGTGTGAGAATGCCAAACCACACAACTCACAAATCTTTCATGACGGGAGCAAAGAACAGCAGTTGCAAAATATAAGCAAAATAATTAACAAGAGTTAATTTAAAAATTCTATCCTTGGAAAGCAATGTGACACTAACAGAGATTAGACACTAGTCCAGAGGTCCCACAGAGAGGCAAACAGATTAAGTTTCATTTCATTGCCTATAGATTTTACTTTTAGCCTTTCTTTCCCTAAACTTCCAACCAAACATAATCCCTTGTTCCCTCTGAAGGCTTCTGTTGGTTTTCACTATTACTTTATCTTTTATTTTATCACATGGTCTCAGAAAAACCGCATTTCTGAACCACAAAAGTTCAGAGCCTTTTTTTGGTTTTCACAGTTTGTCATGCCCTGCCTGGTACAGTGAGTTAAGAGCTGATCTGCACTGACTACGGACACGCATTGGAGCTGTGGCCTGTGGCTGCCCCAGTACCCACAGCTGAGGCAGGATTCTTGTCTTTCCCCAAAATACAACTCCAAGGCCAGATGCAGAGAGCACAGTCCTGGCCATCTTCGTGCACAGCAAGCACATGATAGAATTGCACATCCTTTAACCTCGATATTGCACTACAGCTTGCCTCCCTCTACATTCCCATGTCTATAGGGGAAGAAATCAGAAGTACTGGCAGTGGCAACAAAAGTTCAGAGCAGCAAAAACATCACCTTCTGAAAATTTGTCCTGGGATATGACCCAGCTTTCATTTGTTTCATTCGTGTTTGCAACACACTCCTTGTATCACAGCCATTCACTTCCACCATGAAAACAAACAGATTGACTTGTTAGTTATTAAAGAGGCAATACCTTTTGCCTGCATGAAGTAATTCTAGAATAAAATGAGTGAAAAATAATCCTGCTCAAACCGAACAGTTTAGTTGCAGTTAGTTTTTGTGGAAAGAGCTGGCTTTGACTATCCCAGCAAAAAACCTGTGCATTTCTGACAAACAAATGTCTGTATGAATGCATACATGGGCATATAAATTTTTTTCTCATGTTGATCATGCAGGAGAAGCAATCTGCCAAGTTGCTTGACAAAGACAATCTACCCTCAACCCTTTTAATTATGCACAAAGCATATTTAAACAGACGGGTTCCAAGGACTGTGGTATGTATGCCCTGGATGCCAGACATGCTCTGACATCTGAAACAAAGAAGCTCAGAAATGGCCCAGATGCAGCCATCCTTGAACTTGTACCAGGTGTAAACCCACAGTCAGAGTGAGGTTATCCTACCTCCTTTCCACCCCTGATTTCTGCAGCCATTCAACAAAACAGTTCATTCTGTTGTAATTGAAAAACAAACCCAGACTCACTATGGAAATCATTGCAGTCAGTGCAGTGTCCTTTACTGGCTTTTTCCCCTATATTATGATTTCAAAATGGACATAGAACTTTTTCTTTCGCTTTATGTTGTCTCCAGTTCTTACTCTAGGCCATCATCAGAATTTTTAGACACCAGTGTGAATCTGAGAATAGAGAAAGAACATACTTGCAACTAAAAGGGTACAATTACTCTGGGGACTGAAGATTACATTGAAGATAATGGGAAAGATTTGGACTTTCACAGAAAAATATATCTTTCCTCTCCATTCAGAAAAAATTTAAAAATTAATTTAGTGTCACCTGGTAACTGTTATTTTTTTGCCTGTTTCTTTGCCAGTATTTACACAGTAACAAGCAGACACAGGTCAATAACAGGATCAATAAAAAGAATTAAAGTTAAGGATATTAAAATTGCCATAATTATATTCCAGACAGAGCCGGGCAGAAAATTGATTCTCTGTCCTGCAAATGTTGAGATGTAAAACATATTCCTGTCTTGTATCAGGATAAAGCCAAGGATTTACTTTCTCCTTTGTTTAAGATTATTATTAAAATATGTAAAAAATAATCTAGAAAAAAATAGAGGAAGACAGAAACAGATGAGCAGAGACAGGTTTTGAAATAGCTGATAGTTTTTTAGATAGGTTACTAAAACTAGATTTTAGGAAAGTCTGATTCCATTCCTTAGGCTAAATCAGAAAAAGCAGGAATTCAAACCTAGGTATCACAAATCCCAACAGAGAGCTTCAACTGTCAAGTTAATTCCTTTTTTTGAAGGTGACTCCTTCTTCCTGAACAATACTCTGTCAAAACCATACATTTCCACAGCATCTCATTTAGAAAACAGGCCGTTTCCAATTTGTCACATTTCCAAACAAACACAGTTACAGACTGCATGCTTATTGTCAGACTCCTGGAATGGTTGCCTGTAAGGTACCTCTATGTGAGCCCAGAAATTCTACCTGTCATAAACACAGAGCATTTTATTTTTTATCTTTTCCTCCAAATATGAGTCTTCTTTCTGCTAAATGGACACTTGGGAATGGATATAACTTCTGACAGAATGAAAACTTTACACAGAATAAGCTCTATTGACAACAGGACACTATTTTTAAAGGACCAAAACTGACCCTTTATTTGAATTTTTGGCAATGGACTGTTTTCAATTTGGTTGTGATTTTTCTGTCTTTTATCCCTACTAGAGGTTTATTTTCCCTTTCAGGAGCAACAGCTATCAATATTCCCATTTCCTCCTTCCTCCAATTTCCCCAGCATGCTTCACCTTCCTCTCAGGCTTCTCAAGTATTTGGGAAGCTGTGTTGTAAACCAAATGGGACAAAGCGATTGGACTGGAAAATAAACTGTTGCAAAACCTTTTGTCAATCTACCTTCCTCTTTTTGGTAAAAAATTCACAGACAGCTCATTGTCTACAAGACACAAAGTTGAGTAGAAACCAAGAAGTTCTTGTTCACAGTTTCACTGATCTCTAGCCTGAAGTCTTTTCTTGCTCAGGCTGATCACACACAAGCAACTTAAAACTCACATTCAATCCTTTCTGTTCCATGATAACATCACACCAGCAAACCTAGCTTCTCAGAACTGTGTTGAGCATAGTGGTATTCTCTATTAAAAGCAAGCCTGTAGCATTAATGACACACCCACTGGCATTGCCTTTTGTGGTCTAAGCATCAAGTGCCACTCACCTAAAACAGACAAATTAACTATTTCTAGTGTATGTAGTAGCATAGTATACAGACTACAGGTTTTGTCACCTTGGAATATATATTAATTTCCCCTTTCTTTCTATGCATCCCTAAAGTAATCCCTGTGATTTCTCTTTTATTTTTTTTTAAGAGTAATTTCCTCATTAGACAACACTTTCTGTCTAATGTTGCCACCCAGTATTAGGAATTGCTAGACTGAGACCTCTTGAGATGGCAATTTATACACAGGGAGTCTTTTCACAGTTGCAGGAGAAGGTAGATATTCAAAGTCTCTAAAGGGGAGCTCTGTATGACCAAATGTCCCAACTTACTTTTTGAGGATGTTTGGCAGTCTGTCTTGTTAGTGTAAATACATATAAAAGTCTCTTGTTAGCAGGAATGTGACAAAGTGGACAGAAGGGAACAGAAGTGGCATGGCTCATTGGACGAGATGTTCTGCATGAAATGAGATATTGCTCTGGTCCTTTGATCTGCAGAAGGTTATAGATGCTTCCCCAAAGCTCCTAATGCTGCAAAACTCTCAGTTACTAATGAAGAGCTGGACTGACTTTGTACAGAGTAACTCTGTACACCTCTGAGACCCTCTGCTGATCCCTTCTCGGCCATGCTCCTCTTGCATGAAGGACAGCAAGGACAGACAGCCACCAACATCTGCATTCCCATGCACAGGCCTGTGAGGGATACACACCACTACATTAAAATGTTAACACTGGGACAAGTTTGGGGTAGGAAGAATTCAGTCCAAGAGCAGGAAAAACAACCAGACTGGAGATCAAGAAGTGGGATCAGCAGGCAGACCATTGTTTTGAAAAGTAGCTATTTATTTCCCCTATTCTCCCTTGCTAACTTAAAAAGCCATGACATTAAGTGTTGCTCTGAAAACCTAGTGATCTACAAGCTTTATAGACCACAGACTTTCTTACTTGTCAGCAGTTGGCTGCATCTATCCCAACAGAGTCCCAGATAACTAAAAGGCCCTGGCTGGCAGCAGCCAAACTGAGAAGTAACGCCCAGCAGAAATATAAAATGCAAGCTGTAGTGGGGGGTTTACCTTGGGACATCCTGATGAGCCTTCAGCCACTGTGATAAATACTGACCAGTCAGCACAGTCAGTGTAGGAAGGGGTTAAAAAAAGCAAAACTACTCACTGTGATCCTTAGTGTGTGCAGGAAGACACACTAGCCTCCAGTCCCAACACAGGGCAAAAGAAGAGGAATGGCCTATCTTTGTGATTCAAGCACAGCCCTGAAAAAATCCAGTCAGTGCCTAAATAGTTAACATAGCAATGTGGCTTCACCTCAGCAGACATCTATGTACTCAGCTGTGGTATTTTTAGGGAAAGTACAAGGCTGACTGGAGAGAGCTCTCTCAGAATAAAATAGCAGTGAAGACAAGACATAAAAATTATCATGATGTAATCATTCAAGGTCAGGCATGCATATATGGGCATTGGATCAGATCATTATGTGGGTGCTAAAATGACCCAGAAAGCAGTGTTATACTATACATGCACTAATGTAGGTCTGCATCTCATTTGCTAATTCTCTTGCCAGATGTTTTTCAGTAGTTCATAGAAGGCAGCCATAATTTTGGCAACAGCACATAAGACACATGCATGCAAGTACAGATTTATCACTGTGGGATTGGTGAGCAGGGGTGCATCAGTGAGATCAGCTCCAGTTAATACAACACTTCCTCACAACAGAGGGTAAATCATGATGATATGGTTCCTTCACCTACATCAGGGATTGTGCTTCTCTCCCACAATGTTTGTGGCTTTATTCTTGTGAGCAGGATCTGTTCCATTTAATAGATTTAATCTATTACAAATACACACATAACTAGAGAAAGGACCAAGGAAAATATTTTATATCACTAGATAAACATCAGCACAATTCACTAGGAAAAGAAAGTATTTTTGTCTAGTCAATTTTTATGTGTAGAAATGAAGGGCAGTTTTCTAAATGATAAACTGCAACAGTGTCCTGGAAATCTTCCTGTGTCCCTGTAAACTCAGGAAGATTTAACAGAGAAAATTGTAGATTTTCACTTAAAAAGGAAATTTATGACTGTTCCCAGAGCAACAATTATGCACCAGTGGAAATGAATTAAGCCAGGCCAAGTTTCACCATAAATGTTAAACACACACTCAAACTGTAAAGTCATCCCAAATTTGCAGATATTTTCTTGCTGTCATTGCCTGAGATAAAGTTTATTGCGCACTAGAATTCCCCAGCTATTTCTTTTTCATTTTTAGACACACAAAATGACATTATCAAAATGCACACACACTGAGCTCTCATTTCAGGACTCTGTGTCTCTTGGAGATTCAGGACACTGTGGTAATCTATTAAACTGTCTCAGTTTTTTTTTTTACCCTAAAGATGGTTAAGGTAAACACTACTGAAAAATCCCCATATTTCCAGTAGTTCTGTTTTCTTCTTCAGTCATTTAGGTGTGCCATATTCATTCAAGCTGAGCACATGGATGAAGATTTCCTTTGAATAAAGTCATGTTGATTCAATTTTTTTGTGATACTGCAGTCTATGCTTGATCTGTAAAAGGAACAAATTTAAATTAAGTAATCGGAAACTCTATTGTTTACTCCGCTGTGAATGATGACCATATTGATCTGGCAGCACATCTGAGCCAGAGTTTATGAGAGGAGAAGTAAGTCAGAGAGCTCATAAAAATCAGCTTTTCTGAGAGAAAAAAAATTTGCACTAATATACATGTGTATATCACAGTGTGAAACTGCAGCAGATATCCTGTCTTGTGCCCTTTATAGTCCTCATCATCAAGAACAACTGTGTTCCAGAAAAAACTTCTCTTAATTTACCATTCCTGGGTTAAAGAAACACCTCCTCAGAATGTTTAACATTAACAGCAATTACATCATTAACGTTACTGCTTACAATATACCAATGTTAGGTGACTCAGACTTTTTCTACCCAACAGTCCTCAGGGAATCATATTAACAATGTTCATGCCAAAAACACTGGCTTCTGTGGTAGAATGACTGTCTACAATGCCAGTGTTACATTCCTCACCTGAAGAGTACCTAGAATATTGGGTTTTCACAATCCATCTATCCATTCTCAACCAACAAATGCTATCAAGCATAGTTTGTCATAATTAGTTATGTTACTCACAGCTGTTTCCTCTCACCACATAGCTTAAAAAACAAGAGTAAGTTTTACTATTTACATTTAGTAACAGATTATGGAATGACACTATTCACTTTTCTTTAAATGTGTAATTACTCTTCCCAAACCAGAAGGGAAAAGTGATACCAGAAGGCCAACCCTCAAGTCAACAGTATGTTGAGATGTGTACTTAAGAGCATGACTCTATCTGAGCAGATCCCAGTTTTGCGCTTCCCTTCTCCACTGATCCTACTGCCAGCATACAGCCCTCCAGCATGATGGAGTCAACAATTGCTGAAAGAGAGACAGCTCCTTTCCTTCTGTGCAATCTAATTCCTTAAAACAACCCTTTATTCCAGATTTCATTCATGGGGTTTATAGCTTGTTCTTTATCATAGGATTTTGTGTTCTCAGAAGCAGTTCGCACTTTGTGCCTGTGTTGTGCCTAACACCCACAACCTGGAAACTTTAGAAATTGCACTTTGAGACAGCACCCCATTCTGAATGCTTGGATGAAGATATTAAAATTTGGGTTTGCAGCTTTTCCCAGGCATATTACATATATACTGCATCTGTTGCATATGAATGTTTTTTAGAGATGTTGACCTCCACAGCTCCAGTTCAACTCCTGCAGCTCCCGAGCTAGTATGGAGCAGAAATGAAGTGGCAGAAGTTCAGCTTCAACACACACCTCTCACTTTGAGCTCAAGCCATCTGCAAATAATGTCGCCCAGAGCACATTTTGGGTTGCTGGGCCAAGGCCAAGCTGCAGCCCCGGGCTGGCACAAAGGACAGGATCCCTCAAGTGTAGCAATAGGCTGGAGACAAAAGGAAGGGCTGGCCTGCTGACAGCACTACAGATTATAATATAGTGGTTTGTTTCTATTTAAATTGACACTAGCATTTGGGTGCTGTCACCACAGATTAAAATAACTGCTGAATCTCTCATTTTTGCCTGCTAGCCCTGGTGCCTAAAAGCCTAAATCCAAGAAGTGTCACACCCATTCCTTAACCATATCACATCAGCAATACCCATTTATGCAAGGTGGCTTTTGTATACCTATGCATACAAGCTGTTTTCTACTCTGGATTTGAATTCAAGTAAGGGGGAAAAAGAAGGATGAAACTAGCTCAGAGGAGGAAAAAAAAAAAAAAAGAAAGATAAGTTTATTCCAGGTAAACAAATGCATTCATCTCCATAAGAGGTTAAATGCCACTAGCACCAATGCAAATCTCAGTGTATGCTTGACTTGGGAATTAGCTGTCTATCATTGTTTCAGCTTTAATGTGTAGCTTCATCTTAAAGAAATACCAGCATAAAGATCAAATGCAAGATCTATGCAGGGATTTCCATTCATGGCTGCCTGGGATATGCATCTCCATCCCTGAATTAGGCTGTGGGATCACCACTTCCTCCAGGATTCCTTCAAGGTTACTGTGAAATTCAGAGTTTGTTACTTGCTGCATAAACCCAAAAAGCTTACTGGGGTTAAATCCTACTGCAGCACTGTTAACAGCAGGCTAAGCCACACTGAAATACTTCCAAATGAAAACAGTGGGAAAAACAACAGACAGATATTCAACCTTCAAACTGTTTCTGTCTTTACTGCTAGGGTGAATCACTTCACTGGGTAAAAATTTCACTCTAGTTTCAGCTGACAGCATCAAACAGGACTGCAGAGCCAGGTCAAACATGCCATTAAACTCAAGCAATTGTATTTTGTCCATGGTAAAGGTAGATTTTCAGGTAATTCTGCAAGAGAAATATAGCTTAAGTGCATGATTGCACTAATACTGCATCCCCACATGGCCCCATAACAAGACACCACAAGACTTTTAAGTTTTATGCAGACACAAAGAGCCCATTCTCAAACTGAAAGTTTGAGACAACTTCCTGAATGGTTAACAAGACAGAGAGACACACCAGACAACACATGGAAGAGAAGTGTCCTCAGCCAGAAATTACAGCACAACACTACTAAATCAGCAAAAACCTTACTGTCTCTCTGCAGAGCCTGTGGTGGTTAAAAGCATCATCTAAACTAACTTCAAAATAAATAATTGTGCAAAATTTATTTTCCCTCAGTACTAAGTTTTTCTTCAATAAAATACTAAAACTTTTACTTGAAAAAGAAGAAGCAAAAAAAATCTCCATCTTCCAGTACCTTGGTGTTGGTGTTGATTTATTTGCCAAAGAACCTTTCCCTCAGAGGACGATAACTGGGATCTTCTTAATTACTTCCCATGTGTACTAGCAAATTTTTCTTTTTCTTTTTATTTTTCCCTCTACACAAAAGACGTGAACTACATTAATTCTCATTACGAAATCTTTACAAAATCATATTGTATTTTTTTAATGACTAACCATTAGACTCAAAGGAAGGAAAAGCTACATAATGCTCTGAGACTTGATTTATTCTATAAATTTGTGTTGGTCTGTGACAGTGCATTACATCTTTGTATGACATTTGCATAAGGTTCCCTTTCCAAGGGAGAGCTGTAGATGTTACCTTTCATTTGGTAATATTGCTCCCATCTCATTTGTACTAAAGCTCATGCATGTGTTGTCAGAGAGATGTGGGATGACTGCTCTACTCCTCTGTGTTTAATGCTAGTAGGATGAGAGCATTGAAGGCAGCATCCTATCAGTGGTTACATTGCCTATGGTTTATTTCCTAGGGAAGGGAAGAACAATTTAAATATAAGAACTGAAACCTATTTACACACTCCATAGTCAATTTAATCAGTTATAAATTAGCTCAACTACAGAAAGTGGCTGCTTGTCACACAGCCACAGCTGCTTCTCCCTGCCTTCTGGGTCTGCCAGTCCTAGTGCTCATCTGGCAAATCACATCAGGGAACAAATCCAGCAGAATTTTTTTTTTTCCAAAGCTGAGTTTTCATTCAGATAAACTCCCTACTTCAGCTCATTCATGGCTGCACAAACAGCAGTGATGGCATGAGAGAGGCAGTACAAACAACCCATGGTGTAAGACAAAGTAGGACTCACCTTTTTAGCAGCAGCAGCCATTTATCCTGCTTAAGTTCATCATGGAGCTGTGGCACTAGTTAAGTGGTGCCAGTCACAATATGGATTATCTAACTTTCCTGCATATTACTTTCTCAAGTCAATTAGTGACCAATTCCAACTAAGCCAGTGTAAGCCATTCTTAACATGGAGTGAAAAAAGCTATTTGGCTAATTTATACTGTCCATTCACACTGTGCATGCATACACAGAAATGCAGAGGCACCATCAGCAACCTCTACATGATCCTGTAGGAAATTCCTGACATTAATAAGAACTGATCAACTTCTGTTGAGAAAGTTCTGTGATACTGAAAAAATAATTCAGTTCAACTGTGTTGAAGTTTTACATAGTCTTTAGAAAGAAAAAACACTTGGGTAGATGTCAAAGGCCTTAGTTGCAAGCCAAAGAACATAAAATATAAACAAATAACTCTCAGGCTGGCTAGTATTAGTTCTTTCTATCCATTATTCTCAACATTTAATGAGTTAAACACACTCTGAGACATCCCTATCTAGATTGCCCAGGGTCTGCCCTTTCCTTAGAGAACTGTATGTCACCCTGACTGAGAGTTTTGGTTCATAGAAGTCTATAATTCCAAGATTGCAATAAATGTTCATGGAGGCTAATTGCTTTTCAATATTTTCCATAATATTCTGCATAGCTGATTTAACATTGTCCAGTATGATTAGAGATCTAGGCCCAACCCAAAGCTGGAATTTTTGAATCCAAAGATTTCTAGTCAGCAGATATTTTGGCTGCACTGGCCATAGTTGAGCAGGTCAAGGGGCTCCCAGGAAAGCAAAGACACTCACATTTTCTTCATCCTTGCTTCTGATCTTTCCAGTGATACCTCCAGTCTTTAGAAATCTATTTATCCTCAAGTTTTCAGTGCCTACAGAGCAATACAGTTGGTATGAAACACTAATACACCAAAACCCAGCATGTATTATCCACACTTCAGCTCTCAGTGTAGTGGTTCACTGGCATTTTGGGAGGTGCCAGAAGATGCAGGTCACAGACCTATAGCTCCTAGTATGAGCTCAAGAGGAATATTGTGCACCAATAAAGTAGAACTACATTTTCCTAGCCCACTTAGCACACAGGCTGTCTGATGTGCTGTCAGAATTTGCTGTGCTGAGCACCCCTAATAGTTGGTTAGCCATCTCCTGTGTATGCAGGGCTTGATTGAAATGCTCAGGACCAGCGCTTTGGTTGGCTCCACTCTTATCTTAGCTGAAGCTGATAAAAGCAGTGTGTCTACCCTCGCTGCCACTCCCCACAGATCCCTGGGCAGGAGCAATCACTCTCTGGCAGGTTCTGTCAACAGCAAACAGCAGCGCTGCTCTGCAGTGTCACACCAATCTCACCTCTGGTGCCGGCAGGCAGCAGCAGTTCAGCAGTTTTCTCTGTCCCCGTTCCTCTGCCTGCCCTGATGGTGAGGCTATAGGGAGAGGGAAGAAACGAGGTATCAAAAGCAAGAAATGTTTACTGCAGACTGCTTTACAGTTCTCCCAGGCTGATAGCTCTTGCAGTTACAGGAATGACTTCTGATCTTAAGCAAATGGCACAGGGTGTGAAAACTGATTGGTATTTCTTCCCCACATGCTGCATTTTGTATTTTTGTATTTTTTCCAGTATAGGGCTGGGAATTTGGTACCCAAAAAACTCTCCAAGAGAGCTGAATTGACTCTGCATTTTAGTTTAAAATGCCACTATGTGATGTTCCTGTGTTTACTGATTTCTGTTTATAGTTTTTCTCCCTTTCACCTATGGAGAGGGAAAACAAGAAGCTAAGTAGTAAAGGACAGCATTTAAGCAATTGAATATTGTAACTTAAAGTGATACTACCAGTTAGACCTAACTGAAAATTAGTATTTTTTTCTTAATGTACTAGCAAAGAAGCCCTAGAACAAATGTAACTACATGTCTTCTTAAAGAAAAGACTTTGTTAAGGTCAGACTTTAGTTAAAGTTAGAGAACTCAAAATGAAAACAAGAGTTGTTCGAATTGTAAGTATTTTCCAAGTGTGGACAACACATACATGTTTTCTGAATACATGCAGAAATGGCATCTCTTTTATTTGTGTGAAACATTTTGTAGCCCTAATTCAGAACACTATCTGAGGTTATGACAGTACTTTAAAAAATGATATGGGTTTTAAGAAAGCACCTAAACTTTAACATGTTTAGTTTAGAAGTCCTTGTCAATCACAGCAGGTAGAGGCAGACAGCATAACAGTGACAGTAATCTCTTCAAAGTTGCTGCTATTTAAGATAGGAAAACCAAAATCCCTTCCTGAATTAACATGTTGTGATTTTTATCATAACACGCTTCCTCTGAAACATCTTACCCACAAATGTTAAGATAAAAGTCGCTGATTTAGCTGAATTGCACACAAATATATGTCACAGACTCTCAATTCTAAAAGCCACGGTACTTCAATACAAGTCTGGAACAAAAACAGAGCTTCATCTAAATCTGTTTAAGTTAGTAACAAACATAAAGGACACCATGAAACAAGATGACATGAAGATAAAGCTTTAGCCTGTATCTACAAGAAAATGGTTGAACTTAGGACAATTGGAGCCAATAATTGTAGCAGCATTGAGAATGCTTTATCCCCTAAGATTGGTGCAGCCCTGCAGAGCATTCCCTGTGGAAAAAGCCATTTTAAATCTTCAGCAATATTCTTCTGTCCTCTTGTTGAAGACCAGTGTACCCACAGGAGACATGAAAGATCATGTCATCGCAGACTCACAGAATGTGCTGGAGCTGGAAGGGACCCCAAAGGTTGCTGAGTTCCTATCCCCCTCACATAGTCAGGGACACCTCCCACTAGGTTGCCGAGGGCCTCATCCAGCCTATCCTTGAACACAGCCAGGGATAGGTAATCCACAGCTTCTCTGGGCAGTCTGTACCAGTGCCTCTGCATCCTCACAGTAAAGAATATCCTCCTAATAGTTAATCTAAACCTGCCCTTTTCCAGTTTAAAACCATTGTCTTCTGTCCTGTCACTATCTCACCACATAAAAAGGTCCTCACCTCCTTTTCACAAATTCCCTTAAGCTACTGGAAAATTATAATGAAGTCTTCCCAGAGCCTTCTCTTCTCCAGTCTGAACTGCCCCAAATGTCTCTGCCTCTCTTCATAGGAGAGAGGGTCTATCCCTTATGCCTACCTTGTGGCTTCCTCTGGACCTACTCTAAGAGGTCCACATCCCTCCTGTGCTGGGGACCCCAAGAGCTGGATGCAGTATTCCAGGTGGGGTCTCAGAGGAGTGGAGCAGAGGGACCTCCCTTGACCTGCTGGACATGCTGCTTTGGATACACCCCTAGGCAGCAAGTGCTCTGTTGGCTCATGTCCAGCTCTTCACCCTCAAGAATCCCCCAGTCCATCCTGTAAGGGCTGCTTTCTACAGCTACTCCCCATTTGTACTCATGTCTGGGAGTCTGGGAGTGCCCCAGCGCAGGTGCAGCACCTTGCACTTGGGTTTGCTGAACTTCACAAGGTTATCATGGGCTCAATTCTCAAGCTTGTCCAGGTCCCTTTAGATGGCATCCCTTCCTTCTGTTGTGTAAACTGCCCTGCTCAGATTTCTGCCATTTGAAACTTGCTGAGGGTGCACACTGTCTATTCACTGAGGCAGACATTGCAGAGCCTGTCCCAAAACAGAGCCTGAGGGACATCACTCATCACCAGCCTCCATCTCAACACAGAGGCATTGACCACAACTCTCTGGCTGCATCCAGCCAGCCAGCCAATTCCTTATCCATTGCACTGTCCATCCATCAAATCCAGCCATCTCCAATCTGGAGATAAAGAGCTTCTGAATACTTGTAGGTCTTGATTGCAGTGCTCCACTTGTATGACTTTTCCCAGTGTTTCCATGATAGCAATTATGCTATAGTTTTCTAATTTCACAATAATTTCCAACTTCTCTTGCTTGTTACCCATGCTGTGTACAGTTGTGTAAGGGAACATATCTTCAAAACACTCTCCATCTGCTTTAGTGCCAAGAGGGTTGACTTTAATTAGGACAGCTGTCTTTGTAAATTAAGCCAGCCTTTGTACCAAATTGAATGAGAAGTTATCACAGCTTCCAAACCATTAGTTCAGTTGGGGTAAATCTGACAAGTGACAGCCAGGGAGACTTAGCAACAAGGGATGATAATATCTCTAGTCAGTGCAGTCATTTCCTCAGTGAGAATCTGACCCATACTTCTGATGTGATCTTGTATCTAGCCAAGGTGAAACTTGTACTAGCTTGATTTGCAGTGACAGTGAAAACATCCCTCTTCTACATGCCCCTCCAAAACAAAACAAGGTGTATTGCTACATTGTTATACTACTTAAGTAAAGGCCACATGCACTCAGAGGTACAAAATGTGGGAATGCGATGAGAAAAGTCTGCCCAGAGCTGCTTTTTTAGCACTACTGCAGGTGTTTTTGCTCATGATACTGAGCCATAGCAAAGCCATGTGAGTGGTCCTAACCCATTTCAGTACACACAGTAAATAATATCTAGGTATCTGCTGATATTGCATAAACTCAGACTAGGAATACCCACCAATGTGCTTAATTTTACAAACAGTAAAAATTTTCAGAAAGTTTCAAAAAGTTTCAAAAGGTTATTAACACCACTGATGAGACAACAATCCTCCCTCAAGGACCTTATACTGCTTTTTCCAGTATTTTTAGTAGAAATCTCTAAAGCAGGTTTTAAGGATCTCTGCTGCAAAGCAGTACAATCTCATAAAGCAGATCCCAGGTGGAAAACCCTGGCAGTGACATGTAGGCACGTAGGTAGAGCTGAGGCTTTTTAACCTTCATTATATTTACCTGCTTCAGTTTATGATATACTTATTGCTGTTCTGCAGAATATTTTTTGCTTTTCCTGTGTATGGTGATACAAAGTCTTCTGTCTTGAGAAGCACACCGGACCCGAGATCTTCCTGCCTTGTTGGGATTTTGTTGAGCTCATGGACCCTGGAGTCTCCCCCCGGCAGAGATGCTCCACCCTCCAGCAGTGCATGTAAATCGGGGGCTGGCCAGGGAGTCCCTGGGATGCTCCTGGCGCCCGGAGAGGGCTCAGCCTTGCTGAGGACTAAGCCTAGCTGTAAGCAGGAGGAGAGTTTCGCAGTCCCGCTTTCTCTTCCCATCCCTGTGAGTTCTGCCGCATGCTACAGCCTGAACTGCAAGGGCTCTGGGTATCTTCTTTCTGCTCCAGCTCTGCCAGAGGACCTCACTGCTCTTTCAGGCTGCAGGAAAATGTACGGGGGAAATCACGTTAGGTAAGTTTGCTCGAGATGCCGGGGACCTTATCTAGCCAGGGATGACTATTCCTTTTAAAAGTTCACATACTCACCATTCGTTTTATTGTTTCTGTCTTATTAGCACAAATTTATTTCTAGTTTGAATTTTTTTCTCGTTCTCTCTTTTTAAGTTTGTTTGGGTTTTTTTGGTTTTTTTCCAGAGTTCTTTTCACTGTGACTCTGGTCTGGCAGGCTGTCCATTTAGAAAAAGGTAAGGGAAACTTCATGTTTCTCCCCGCCCTGCCGTGTTTTTTCTTCTACATTTACAGTGTGCATTTCTTCATTATGAACTACTCTTCCCTTACGTATTTGCACTTCTTGTCAAGGTCCTGTAAGAGAAGAAAGTAAAGAAGATGTGAAAAGTCTCAATACCACGGCACAAAAGCAGCAACCCAAGAACGAAGGGACCTTTATAAATGTGCTCAGTGTTATGAATCAGAGTTATGAAAGTAGAAAGCAACAGAGTTCCAGGTCATTTGTACCTTTCACTGGAATTACAGAGAGTAGGTAAACTTTTTTTTTTTTTTTTTTTTAAACAAACACATAAAATTACTTTTTAAGAATACAGTATAGTCATGTTTTAACTATTGTCCTGGAAGATTCCAGCCTGTTGGTTTTCTGTGGTCATTCATTTAAATTATAACCTTGGTCTATTTACTTAGTAAATGGTGATAAAAAATTTTAGGTAGAACTGAAGATCTCTCAGTTGCAAAATGTGCTAAAGAAAAACAGGAAAGGATACTAAGAATGAAGAAATGTTTGGCCCTTTGTGTTTACAAGAGCATCTGTGAAATTTTGTAACATATGATTCATTTTTTAAAATTAACAGTATTACATGACCATATAAGTGTTAATTTTACAAAAAAAAAAGGTTTGAGCTGTCTGAAAGCAACAGTACTAACAGGGAAAAAAACCCCTTGTGTTCTGTTTCCTCCCGTATACATAAAGTTTTAGATTGGTGCTTAATCCCAGGACTCTGGGAAAGGCTTAAGGGAGTGTCCTCCCCACCTCAAAACCAAGTAACTTCCCAGCAACAAAACCTCTTTATTCAAAAATTAGCATCACTTCCCGGTAAAAATGCCCCGTTTCTTAGTGTGATTGAAACGTGTGTCTGTCAAAGTGAAATATTTCACTCGAACACATGCTGCCACAGAATTTGCCAGGCGTTGCTTCTTCAACATCCTGTAATCCCTAGTAGCTTGTTTCTAATCCTTAACTAAACAAACTGGGTTTAGCTGAACAAACACTCCTAACAGGCATATAATTTTATTGTCTCTAAAGACAATAAAACTTGATATCCTTAAGAGACTTTGGGAACTGGAGAGACCTGAGAGAACAAGTGAGGAAAAGGTGATGTTCAGAGCCCCTGAGATGCTTGTTAACTTCTGAAATATTGTCTTGCAGGTAAGAAACTGAACAGACGCTGCTGCCAGAATGGAGGGACTTGTATCCTGGGGACCTTCTGTGCCTGCCAAAAGCCCTTCAGTGGCAGATACTGTGAACACGATGAGCGGCTAGGGTAAAAAACCAGACCAAAATCGGAGGAAATGGGTGGGGTGCTCTGGGTAGCTATTTTCTGTGGTGGGGTCAGGGTGTGTCTAATGTCTCTCTCCTTGTTGACAGCAGCTGTGGCAGCATTCCCCACGGCCTCTGGGTGCTGAAGGGCTGCTGGCTCTGTCGGTGTGGCTATGGTACACTGCACTGTCTCTCTGAAGTAATGAGCAGTAACTGCGGTAAGAAAGGACATTAAACCAAACATTTTTATCCCATGGGTGACAGAATTGCCTTCTGCAGTGGTAGGATACTCGGAGGTTGCTGTATGGGCACTAGCTGGACTTCTACAGTGGGTTGCTTTGCTTCAGAGAATGCATTAGTGAGACAGTAAAAAGCACTGCTCTTGACTGTACAGTGCATCACATAAGACACTTTCAGATGTTCATAATTCCGTACAGTAGGAAACTTCCCACCATTGTAGTTGAAGATTACAGAAGTTAAATACTTCTCTATTCTGCAAAATCTGTACATCTGTTACTTCCCACTTAACCAGAACTATTTCTACAACTAAACTAAATCCAAGCACATAAACATGTTTCTTAGATAAAGAGGAAAAAACAGTAGTGTATACTGTTGTGGTAGAAGTAGTAACTGGTATGGCATTAGAGAAAAAGTTGTGTCTACTTAACGCACAGAATCATCAATCATCATACATAAATGGCACAAACCTAATCTGAATCTTTTTTTAATGTCTGTATCTCAAATCTTCAGAATATTGTATGAATTTTAAGACTGAATGCACTCCACACAAAAAAAATGTAGCCAGTATCCTGATCAGTGTAAAGCAATGCCACCTAGTCTCTTCAAAAACACTATATAATTTCAAGACAAGTCTTTCTATATCAGCCTGTGAAATTCCCTGAATAAATGGCTGAATATTTTTGGAAACAGTGTATTAACTAGCATTTAAAGAAGATTTTAAAAATTGCTGTACTAATATTACTTTCCATGGAGAACTAACTGATCCAGACTGCTCTCATACTCTTGAGAGCACTGATAAGGATGCAGTAATGTTTTCTCTTCAGTGGCAAAATCAGTGCAAAATATTCTTGCCCTTTCCACACATAATATCTCAATCCCATCTTGTGCTTTTCTTCAGTTGTGCCAACATCACTACTTAGCAGAGTAAGGAAACAACAGACCTAAAGGGTTTCAAGATTAATTTGCACCCCAAGCAATCTCTTGTTTCCTGACCAGATTCCTACCTGAGTAGCAGTGCCTTGAAGCTGTGACTTCTGAGTTGCAGCACCAACTCACTTGTAAATGAAAACATTAGAAAGGTGACATTCTTACCTTTGTAGCCCTAGACAAATAAAAAAAAAAAAATTAACTCTTGGCACGTTCACCTTTGAATCAGCTTTCTTGTTCCTCATTATAGAGGCAAAAGACATATTGGGCCTCCCCATACTCTATAAAAGCAGTTTACTACTTACTCCTCTTAAACTCTGCTTAATAAAGAACAGTGAAGGTCTTAGTGGCGAATCCCCTGAGCAGGGACTCTGTCTTTCCAGTACATGAGGGTATGGCTTCTCTGCTTTTGCTAAAAGCCAAGTCCCTTGTTAAAGGAAGGGTTAAAAGCCGACATTCAGACTAGAGTGCTTACCTCTTGTGAAGTCCTTCCTCTTGCTTTTACTTGGTATTTACTTTTGATTATTCTGAGATTAATGCCTGCAAGAGCTGATAAGTACTATCAGTTGCTCCTCAAACG
Source organism: Muscicapa striata striata (assembly GCA_030060385.1). NCBI lineage: Eukaryota > Metazoa > Chordata > Aves > Passeriformes > Muscicapidae > Muscicapa > Muscicapa striata. Next base: position 3,353,458 of record JAREIS010000070.1, read on the forward strand.
ATCATTGATGGGACATCTATTTACATCTCTCCCCTGAGAATAGTCGCTTTGATTGGCTTTAACAGCTGATACCTTTAACTTAAGTACCTGTGAGATGTCAGAGAACTTGCCTGTTGAAAATTCTTGTGTTTTCAAATTTACATATTTACTCATTAACCATTTTATTTCCTTTATTTTATTTCTTTTAAGATCTGAATTCGGAAACAGAGGAAATTATCCTACTGTACTCTAATGGCTTAAGATTACAGCAAACAGTGTTTTCTGTCACTTGCCTGCTCGTTATCCTCCTGGAGTTCTTCTAGCCTGCAGCTGTGAAACTGGACAAGGGGCAATATTCAGGGTTGATATAACCCTCACCATACCACGAATCATACATTTCTTCTATGACCTGCAGAAGACCCTGCTACCTGCATGTCAGAGGCAGATTAAGATGTATTAGTTAATTTTGAAATACCTGGATTATTATAAATTCAGATTATATGAATGTGAAGTATTTATTATTATATTATTATATTGATACTGCTATCAATGTCTGATTCTAATGATTCTTTATTTCCAAAATACTGCTCTTCCAGTGGAAGCAAACCCCCAATATTCTATGCCTGAAGTATTGTAAGTTATGGTAATTTCTTTCGTACACGGTACAATTCTTTTAACAAATAAAACCAATTTCTTTTCTGAAAACTCTATGTTTAACTTTATTTAAACTTGAAAATTCTTATCTAGCATTTGTCATTATATTTTATCTTGTAATAAAAGCATAGGGTAGAGTGACCAAACATGACTCAACATAAGGAGGTGTTTGAGAGAAGATACCTTTCAAACCCTAATATAGAAAATTATAAGTTACATGGTCTTTCAATTTTTATTCTTATTTATTACAGCAAAATTGTATATATGCATAATTTGTATGGCAAGAATCATATTATATTAAGAACACATAAGTAATGGTTATTTGTCTTTTGGGGGTTTACTTTGTATCCTAGAAAAGATAGTGTCTAATGCTTAAAAATGACAGCAAAGAGCAACTTTGTTTAACTCTTTCTATAGCAAAGTTGTCTTGATTAATATAATTTAAAATTAGTATATCTAGGCTGCAAAATACAAAATATTTCAATATATAAGTGCATTTTAATGCAAGTTTATAAAGCAGAAACAGATTTGTTTTGACAAAAAATTTCAAAGATAAACCTAAAATGTATCTTCATGGTTTTGAAATGGAGGTACCTCATAGAAACAATCAGATTTATAATTTCATTGATGAAAAAGGCATTAGTGATGAAGAAAATCTTTAATGTCTTTTAAAAGTTCAATATATTTAATTCTTAAATTTTTTTATTTATTTGATGCTGAAATTCAAGACAATCCAGGTCTCAAGGAGACAAGGATGCAATACCACAATATAGTGCCTGCCTTTAAATCTATGACTATTCAGCATCAGATTTTTATAGGGAGCCATTGTGTAAAAATGTATTCATTTAAATACTGCAAGTATTCATACTACTCCTTTCCAAACTTTAGACTTGTGCTGGAGAGAAGGCTTCTCACACTAGGCTAGAATTGGTCCTTTTCCCATTATTTCACACAAACTGGTCTGTGTCCATCAGCTTCTGTTTCCACAGACCATCTTAGGATACTTAAATATCAAAGAGAACAGCTGGAGGAAAATTCTTGTGCCTTTATTTAACATAGGCTGACATTTCAGGAATGCCATTGTGAAATCATCTTGGTTTTCCATAAAGCATACCTGAGAAGTCTGTAGGCAATACAGCTTGTAATGTGCTTCAAATAGTCTTTACTTTTTAAAGGAAAATACATAGTACAGAAAAAATACATCTGAAGTAATATATTTTTTTATCCCTGTGGAAGATATATAGAGCCATTAAAGATTGCAATTAACAAAAGAAAAAAGTGTTAATACAGGTTTTGCAACAGAATAGCTACTTCTCTTTCAATAACACCCACAGCAGATTTAATCACAAAAAACTGAACTGGAATATAACTCCCTATGTAGATCAGCCTATGTGCCTGCAAGAGACACAGTGATGAGGCTATTCATTACAGGGTTGGTCTTGATTTGCAGAATCAAAACAACTGAAATGTCTAGTAAAGAAATATTTTCTTGTCATACCAAAACATTAGTACAGGGCATCAGATTAGATACGTGCTTCTGTTTCTACAGTCTCAAAGCATTGTATGGGGAACTTAGATACATAAGTAGTTTTTACCATGTCAGTGTAATTTTTTACTGACTCTGAATGCCAGAATTTGAACATTTTCTCTGGATGAAAAACCAGAGGGTTTTCGTTGGTTTGATTTTAAGGTAATATTTCCTTTTCTCTCTATCTTATCCCAATGCAATCTGTTTCTGGAAAATCTGAAAATTCTGCTTCAGGATGCTTTTATATCAACCATACTATGACAAAATTACTCCCTCAGTGTCAGTTAGTTGTGGATGATGTCTTTGTGTCAGAGCTCTGGAATTTGCTGAGGAGTAGGCAGAAGGAAGTTCACTCTGTGTTCCTCACCTACTTCCGAAGCAGAGGCAGCTGCAGGAGTCAAATTAGAAGAAAAACTTATCTCCTTAAGTTAAAGAAACAAGAAAGGGGGAAAAGAAAACACATGCAGAAGCTGTCCCATACATTCTCGCATTTGCAAATAAAAATGTAACTTAGAGGGTGGAAAACAGAAAGAACCGAAGAACAAAGGAAAGCACAGAGTCACAATCTTTGCTTAGGTTAGACCTGTCTCTGCTTTTATCTGTCTCCAGCTGTTTGCAAGAACAGATAAAAGAAAGCATTATTTTCCTCCCCTGTTACCATCTAGGTCTGGCCAACCTTCTAACAGTGCAATTACAGGCACTTTGCTAAGGTTTGTTTATAGCAAACAGCAATGCTTACTCTTCAGCTTCATGCTAACTCACAGACCACTCTGTCAAACATGGCACATCCCAGTAAAGTAGACATCTGTCACTGCAAGTTCATGCATGTGCCTTCTCTTTATGCAGGCACATTTGGGCAGGGGGAAGACCCTCACAGAGAAGTATTTATCAGATGATCCACAGGGCCCCAGTGCCCCAGATCTTTTACTCCCTCAGTTGACTCTAGAACTAAAACAAATGGTGCCGCCTGCAGCTGGCCTCAGTGGCTTCACCCTTGCAATTGCTACAGCCTCCATCACTCCTGGGGCATGCCACAGCTGATAAGAGCCCAGATTGGGGAAGAATGTGATGGAGAGGCTGTCCTCTCTGCAGCCAAGAGCCCTGGAGCTGGAGCTCTGCTGCTAGGCTGCCATCTGCCCTTAACACACTGCCCATTTTAAGGAAGAGATTCATTTTGCATAAGGCCATGTGGTGCACCAAGGTGCACACACAAACCTGTTGTAAAAGCTAACTTTCAGGTACCAGATACTGAGGAAGTATCACTTATGTGTCTCTCTGAGTATCTGATGGTTATCTCTTGAGATGACTTTATTCCCATCAAGGAGATAGGGATTTCTGCTGCCCCTGAGAAGTGTTAATGGTAGCTATAGGTGCCAATAGCCTTCTCTCACCTAGAGAAGAAGCTAGCCAGAACAGAATTGGAAGTAATTTCCCACACTTGTTTATCCATTGTTATTTGGGGTTCCTTTCTGGTTTTAATCAGCATATTTGAGATTGCTAAGGTTGTATTTTGCTATTCATCTTTCACTGACTCTCACAGTGTCAGGCTATGCATCTGGATCATTATATCCACAAATTTCATACACCTGAGCAAATATACAGCAACTTCATATTTTGTCTTCCATAAATTGGAAGGCTAATATAATACAGCAGGCTGGCTCACTGGTTGAGCAGCCCTGTGAACTAGAATCACATAATCATAAAATATCATGATTTGGAAGATACCCACAAGGACCATAAAGTCCAGCTCCTGTATCCACACAGGAGAACCTAAAAGTTAAATATATTATTTAGGAGCATTGTCCAAAGTCACAGGTGTATATCTCATGGAGGCCTATCTAGCTACCCTGCTATCATCACCTGTAATTCAGCGTCTGCCTCATCTTTTACAGCACAGTCCTGTACAAGCATGGGAGACACAACAACAACACAGCAGCTGAATACTTGCCCTCTGCAAAACTACCCAGCTTTGTGAGTGCTCCTTGTGATTGTAAAACACCTTCTTGGTCAGAGAAGATATTAAAACCTGTAATTCCCTCCACATTTGGCTGATTGACCTTGCCCTTGGCTTATGCTGCTATGAGGGTGACTTCTTGATGAGGTCATGAAGCTGCCATATGTCACTGGAATAAAACCAGATGCCTTATGCTTGTTGGGTCTAGCATTTGTCTTCAGGTACGTGCTGGCACAAAAATAGCCCTCATTAGCAGCTGTCTTCATCTGCTGCATCCCAACCATATCTTCACAAAACTACAGTTTGTATGGATTATAAACTGTGAGGCCTCATTTCAGATATTATTTGTTTTGATAACACTCAGATTAAATGTTGGGAATGTACTAGGAGGACAGAAGCACTGGTAAAATCTCAAAGCAAACAGCCAGAATGGCACTGGCATTGCAGTTAAAGGAAGCACACTGTCCAGCTGAGCCTCCAGCAGCTGGTCCCAAGGACTCAGATCTCTCTGATAGCTGAGATACTTCTCTGAGCTTCACACTTTGTCTGGGGCATAGCTTGTCACCTTTCACTGGCTTTCTGCGACCAGAAATAGACATATAAGCTGTGAAGTCCAAATCAAAGGACTGGGTCTGGCAGGACTATGACAGTCATTTTCAACCCATCTGCCCGGAGTTTTCTGTCACTGGACAGCAACAGTGCTGAACATTAAATTCCTTTGTAGGCATGACACATCACATCCTGCATCTCTTACCAGCAATGCATCTTTTAGCCTGTACTCCATGATAACTTGTTTGGATCTTCCCAATAAAGATTCATGTGGTCCATCCTACTTATAAATCATTACAAAAGGTTATAAACAAGAGTAAATCTCATATATATACGCACCAAAAAAAAAAAAAAAAAAAAAAAAAACCAAAAAAACAACCCACAAACAAAAAAAAACAACAAACAAACAAAAAAACCCAAATGGTTCTGTCTCCTGTGCTGACATAAAAGCTCTTGTCAAATCCTAGAAAGTTTTGTGAGGATAATTGTTCTTCCTTTTGGTTTTTAACCACCAAGATTATGACCTTACAAAAAGTATGAAAAGGAGTGTCAGGGAACAAAATTAATTAAAGATAAAGAAGGGGTACAATGCTGAAAAGACACTATTTGCAAGAGCATCTTTAAGCAGAATAAGCACAGTCAGGATCAAAAAGAAAAACTGGTGTCAAAGAACCTTCCCACCTGACTCTGTATATGAACTCTTTTAAAGGGTATTTCTTGGACCAAAAACTTAAAAAAAAAAAAGACAAAACATTATCAGACTTGTCAGGTCCCATGCTTACATGTCAGTCTTTTTCTTCCAGTCCCAGCATTATGTTTCCTCACCTCAAATTTGTTCAATACAGCACCAGCACTGAAGCCACTGCTTGCACAAGAAGGAAATCTCTCCTGGAAAAAGAAGTGCCTGTACACCTTAATTAGCTTTGAAGGTATGTTATGGAAGCCATGTGATGTTAAAATGGCTTGAGCCCTGTTTTCGTGTCTGCTAGGCTGGTGTTGGTTTGCTAAATCATGCCAATAGCATTTATAATGCATTTTGGTAACAGAAACACAAACTTCTTTTTGCTTTTGACATCAGTCTTTAGTGGAAACAAGAAATACAGAAGCATGCTCCCTGCTCTGTGTCTGCCTTCCACTGTTCCTCACAGAGGTTATACCCCACTAGTAAGTACATTCCTAAGTGTGCTCTTCTTTCATCTGAACATATATTATATGCCTATCATTAGCCATGCTAACCAAAAACAACTGAAAAATTCAATATTTTTAGAATATATGGAGGCCAAACTCCAGTCCAACAACTAGAACAAGAAATCACCTATGCACGTAAAACTAAATAGCAAATATGAATTTCAGGGGCCAAGTATATATACCCAATGTTGCAACTTTCTCAAATAATCTGAGTAGACAAGAAGACCACAGGGGCATGTGTCTATTGTTCCCTTTGTACTGGTATCATCCACAGTCAGACAAGTCCACTCACCCATCCAAAACGTTCTTTTCTCATTCTATTGGCCTAATTCCCAGATAGACTACTTTGCTTACAGAGGGAGGTAGCAGGGACATGCAGCAAAAGTGAAGCAGAGCCCACACTCAGACAAGCCAAAACTGGTTATGTAATCACTGCTTCAGTGTTAACAGCTTAGTTAGTTAGAAATAGTATCAGTCTTCGTTTCAAAAGAAGACATCGACATGCAGGGACAACGTGAAAGCTAAACAACAATGGGCAGAAAATCTGCTCCTGAATTTCCATTATAGTATCTAAGCAGTACAAAATCACATGGGAACAAGAGAAGAAGATCATTATTTACTTGGCAGTAGTGACACCACTAATGGAATATTACATAGCATTTTGTCATCTTCTCTTTGTAAATGATACTGAAATTTGTAGAAGTTTCAGGAAAAAAAATAGGCATGATTTAAGATATAAAAATAGACACTACAATGAAAAATGTAGCAAATTCAGGTAATTATGAAAGGAAGAATTATGAGTAACTTGTTCCCCTAGAGGATCACAAGGGAAGATACTCAAGCCCATAAGTTTAATGACCTGACAGAGCTGTTTTCACTGTTTTACACAGAAGTATACCTCAAGGCAGTGTCTCTAGCTCTCTCTACAGGAGACAAACATGCCAGTGTTAACATGAGTGCTAAGAATTTAGATTAATTTGGTACTTGCAGAAGGGCTGCTCCTTAAAAGTTTGTCAAGTCAATGAACTGGCACTGTGGCATGCATGTTGGTGTGTGTATGTGTCCAGAAAATGAGGGCAGCTCTGGAGCAGACTTTGGTGTCACAATCCATGGGGGCTCCACAAGTGAATAAAGAGAAATCCTGAAGAAAGTAAGACAAGAAGATGAGGCATTAGTAGCTAGCTGTGGACTGATTAATTGTAAACAATAACTTTAAAAGCCATGTACATTAATTACAATCAACATCACTGAGTTAAAACACAGCTATACTATTTGCAGTGTGTAGCCTGTAGTGTGCCTACAAGCCCTGACTGAGGCTGACATTTTTCTGTGCTGTGCACTATACAAGTGCACAGGAAGAATGAACCTGTCCTCAGCAGCTCACACACTGATGGATTATTTTCTGACAGTTAACAAAGTATCTGCACTGCAGTCCAGCTCCATACTCCAAGGCAAAATCCTTAGTGTGCACACACTCCCACTTCAGTCATGTTTTCATCAGTCCTGCTGGTTTTACTGCTTATTTTCCATCTCCTCTGTACTGCTTCTCAATAACAACATCAGCACAGGCACCAGTCACCAGGAGATGGCATCATTAGAAGTTAATAACACTGACTCTTAAACTTGGAAGTCAGATACAAGTCTGAGACTGAATATAGCACTAATGACTGAATTCCTGAGCCTCACAGTACTGATAAAAAAACTAACATTGCCAAAGCAAACCATAGCAAGTATTTGAATGCAAGGTGTGAATTTCTAAAATGTAATTTTCAAAAGATAAAGCTGGTATTATCTGCTGCTTTGGCTACTAATTACGTACCTCTCTATATGAGCTAAAGCTGAACATATTGTCAACACTTAGCAAAGACTGTTCTTGATATAGAATCCATGAGAGAAAGCTTTTCCTAGGCAATTAAGAAAAATCTTGGGCTGGTAAAAGGAGCATACAATTATATAAATGTTTTCACAGACAGCATTTATGAAAGTTATGGGAAATAGTATATAATTTTTCAAATGGTTGTCATATCACCATTCTACTCATGTCAAACCAAACTTGCAGCAAGTGAATAGGCTTGATCTGACCTACTGCAGGGATGAGTAGTGATTCTTGTATCACTGTGCAAAGTCTTAGAGAAAGCGAAATAATTGCCTTTAATCTTTCTGTTCTATCAAAGACACTAAGGAACCCACTTGCTGGGTTAAGTGTGTCAGAAAGACAAATTATACCAGCTCTGTGTGCATGGATTCTGAGGTGTTGAATACTAATTTTAAAGGAATTTTATCAGATAGCCAGATGAAAAGAAGTAACAGGGACTTGTTACTTTTCAAGAGTATATGTTTTCCCTGGCTGCTGGCAATTAAAGTTTGACAACTTTTAAAGATAAACATATAAAATAGACTTGAAAATATTTGTTTGTAAAATATTTGGGTCTTAGGATATTTTATAGAGTGGAGGCAGAAAAAAAAGATGATTGTATTTTGATAATATAATTTGGAGACACCATAAATAAGGACATGATGATAGCTTAATTAAAGCACTTCACAGAACTCAGTCTTATATATTGATGATAGAGAGGAAAATGTGTCAGTGTGTGAAATAACATTCCTGAGAGATAAATTAATTATCTGTGGCATTCATTGTTTTTTCTTAACCTTCTCATGCACTGACCTTGATATTTTGCATATGTGATTATCTTAGATACAATAAAAATATTTCTTTAATAATCCAAAAGATACTGAAACAGGCACTGTCATGTAGGCTGCCTGGTCTCTTTTATTGTATCTTTCTGCTTCTGAATACAGATGAGAATTGCTACTAGGCAAACTAAAAGGTTGCTTTAACCGAATAAAAAGCTATGAGTAAATAGCTCTGCCTGTGATAACACCTTCAGGAGTTAAGAATAAAATAGACTAGCATGACAGTTATGCCAGTACATCTCAAATCACAGAATTATTAAGGTGAGGAAAAATCATACGGTGCTCAGGGTGGTGGATTTTCTTCCAGTGAGTCATGAAAAGTGTGTGCTCGATGTCCATTTTCCAACTTCACACAATATCTTTAAGGGCACAGTTAGGCTAACACCACACATATGCACCCATTTAAATGAAGACAACACAAAAACCCATATGTTTTTATCTGCTCTTCCAAGAATCTTTCACATATTGCTATAATACTGTCTACCTATTTGTTCTGATCTTGCCACAGTCTACCTGCAAACCCACATATATCCCACAAGTGCTACCATTCATTTCCAAACAGTGTAGTCAGCTGATCTTCAGTTTTGATATGTGAGAGTGCTTTCTGCCCAGAATGCTTCTGGCTGTCACATGAAGTTGACATGCTAGCAGGTCTCTGTAGGATCATCTCCCACAGAGTCTGCCCTCTCCTACAAATTTGGATTAAAATCAAAAGATCCAAGACCTGATTTCTACTTCTGTAAAGAAAGGACACCAAGAAGAGCCAAGGTAGCTGAGTTTCAGGAACAGCCTGAAGGTAAAGTAGGTAAAGATCAGGTCTAAGAGCCAAAGAACCAGGTCTAAGAGTTGATCAAACAACTCTTCTTTTAAATTCAAGTTTAAGAGGCAATTTAGGAAAGAAAAAGTTCGGCAGCAGTAATATACTTCTAAGCCTGGAAAATGGTACTCCTCATCCTTAATCCAACCAACAGAAATGTAACACAACAGCAAGGAATTTTACAGTTATGGCTGAAAATTGCAACAGATGATTTTAGAGACAGTGGCTAGGATGGATTCATCTTGGTTGAAGGGTCTATACTTCCCCATAGAATGGCTTGCAAGTCATTTCTTTGGTCCTCTTTTTATTCTCCACCAGCATTTGTGTTTCAGGAAGGAATAACAGCCCAGAATCTACAATTAATATGGTTTCTAACCATTTTTGAGTAACCTGGTTAGAAAATCACCCCAAATTTCTCCTTAAATGAGTGGTTATGGTGACCACAAGCCTGGGAATTCATTCCAAAGATAAATCTCGAAAGGAGAGGCTAGTTTCTTAATATGTACCTGGTACATATAGTATGCAATGAAATTCTAAGCATATTCTTGTTTAGTGAGGCCTAAAAATGCTGAGATATGTACAAAACACACAGGAATATATGATGGTACAGAGGTGAAATCACAGGGAATAGGGCCTGTGCTACTTGCAGGAGGAATCATTAACATGAGTGTTATTTTTTATGACCTCGTGGTTTTTCACTTTGGTCCATGTTGTCAGCTGCTCAAGGACACGAGCTCACACAGCTGTTGGTAGGTAACTTCAGCCCCAGCTTATGGCAAAACCATGGCAGAAAAGGAAGGAGTGGTCATATAGAGTAGTCACTTTGCAGATATGTAATAGGAGCTCATCATTATGAAGAGGAGAAAACGCCTATCAAATTTCACAAAAGGCTCAATGTCCTTGAAAATAAATGGTGAACTCTCTTAAAATATTAAAAAAATAAGTTTCAAAGTAGTGGCAGCACTACTGAAAAACACTACAAAGGATGAACATAAACAAGATCTGGTTTTGTGATGAGAATCACAGATGTCTCCCAACTGCCTACACAAGATTGTGAGTACGAAGCCAAATGGGGGAGTAGCAAGGGATTCAAGCTGCACTCTTGGCACTGGCAGCCTTCTTGTCAGGATCAGAGGAACATTGGCACTGATTTCATGGGGCTTACTTTATATCGAAGGAGGTTACTATTTCAGACCTATTTCTTTTATAGGGTCGTTGGTTTACAAAGTTACCTTAACACCAGCACGTAAGAGGGATTTTTTGACTCTCTGCATCAATAGCCTCCTTGGTCCATATGGCTTTTCATTTTCAGAGCTGCTAAGCACTCATGACTCATTGGTTGTCAACCCCAAGGTCCCAGGAATATCTACACAACTTGTGGCACAATTTGAAAAAAGGGTAGATGCAACAGGAGAACAACCTTCACTTAAGGACTTCTCAGAGATTTCCACATTTTCTTGTTTTCACCCTACTAGTCCAAAGCACTCAAGTTAATACACTTCCACTGGGAACTTCTACAATCATCCAGTGCCTTCATCCATGAGGCAGTTCTCTGACAAAAGGTCGGTGACTGACTCAGACGTCTGACATCTACTTGAAAGACATGTACAGCAAATGTACAGCATTAATGGTATTCACAGCCAGAAGGCAACTGATACATAATATAGTCCAATAGGGTCATGTTCTCTCATCCCATTAAAATAGATGTTTTCCTAGAAATTATTAATATGGCAAATTTTATGTACAAGTGCAACATAATAGCTAGAAACTTTGAGCAGTTAACCTAAAGGAAGAACTAGAGAGAGAGAGGGGAAAAAAAAAGGAAAAACATACTTGCTTTGAACATGAAGTAGTACAGCAAACATATTTGCTGAGTGGTGAAGCCACATAGGTAATGTGTTGTCCTGATCAGAAGTGACAATGGCCCAAATGCTGACAAGAATAATCTTCCCTTCAAGACAAAAAAATTCTAAACACAGGTGGAAAACAAAAAATATATTTCCTCCTACTGCTGATAAATAAGCTTTAAATATTTAGAAGTTCTTAATTTTGCTAGTTCATTTAATGAAGTCATTAATTCTTCTGCAAACCTAGCAGAAGAAGGTTGTCCTTATCCTCTATTGTCAAATGGAATCATAGAATCTTAGAATACTTTGTGTTGGAAGGGGTGTTCAAAACCGTCTAATCCAATGAGCTTGCAATAAGCAGTGGCATCTTTCACTAGATAAGGCTGCTCAGAGCCCTGTCCAGCATGACCTTGAAGGCTTCCAGGGATGGATCATTTACCATGAACTTGGGCAATCTGTTCCACTCTTTCACTAGCCGTGTCATAAAAATATTCTTCCTGCATTTAGTTTGAATGTACTGACTTTCAGTTTCAAACCATTACCCCTTGTCCTTCCACAACAGGTCCTACTAAAAAGGTATTTAGTAGCCATGACCCTACCCTTGTCCACTGATATACTGACTTCATCACAGAAGGCCTGGGTCAGTCAGGAAGACTTTCTCTTGGTGAAGTCATGCTAGTTGTCTTAAATCACCTTGCCATTCTCCATGTGCCCAAGCAGAGCTGCTAGGAGGATCTGTTCCATGATCTTCCCAACCACAGAGGTGATGCTGACATGCCAATAGGTTCCAGGATCTTCCTTTCTACCTATTTCAAAGACCAGGTGCATTGCCTCCCCTCTTCCAGTTACCTGGAACTCCACCAGGCTGCCATGATTTTCAAATATCATGGAGAGTGGCTTGCTGGCTGCACCAGCAATTCCCTCAGGGATTTTCAGGAATACATCATGTGAGGTCCCAAAAACTAATATACATTCAGGTTCCTCAGTTGGCCACGAACCAGGGCCTTACTTACCCTGGGAAGGACTTTATTCCTATAGTCCCTGTCATGAAGTCCACTCGTGGCAGAGGTGTACAAAGAGACATGTCCATGGAAAACTGAGGCAAAATTTTGGTTGAATACCTCATCTGCCTCCTCATTCATTGTTACCTGTTTGCCAGTCAGGCCAGTCCCACCAGGATCAGACCTATCCAGAGTGTAGTTAGAGTAATAAAAGGTAGACAGGTCTCTTCTGTCAAAGCTATTTTGGGCCATTCCTGGTTGTTTTCCCCATATCTGAGCTGTGTGCTTCATCCATCAAAACCCATTAATCTACATTATGCAGACAGCAAGGTGCTCAACTGCAAAGTAGCAGTTGACACAAGAGGGATACAAGCACAGGCCAGGAACAGGACATTTAGTGACCACCAGCAGCACCTCTCCACTAATACTTCTATGTATACAAGGAAGGGAGACAAGATGATGTCCAGGGAGCAGAGCTGGGGAGTATGGGGATGTGCTTTGAGAACACACCTACACACTGACATGGCCATGAAGAATTTTCTAATATTCAGTCTTGTACTCAATTCCTGGAAAGACAGGTTGCTTCTAGGTAAACCATATCTATAAGGACTTTAGCAGAGGTCGAGTTTGCCTTCAAGTTAAAGACTTTGTAAAATGCATTCTATGAAAGTTCTTCAAGTAATTACTAGGGATATAAGGGATATTCCTTACATGAATTTGATTGACATGCCTGACACATTAAATATTTAAAAATTTTATCATCAATACCTGTATATATAACAGACAAGGAAAGAATTTATTCTGTTCATGTGGAGAAAAATGTTCATAGCTGATGTAACCCATAATTTCCTTTTCCTGTTGCATTTAAAGTTGCTGTGGTCTTCTTTCAACAACAATGAACAAAAGGTTCAACTTCTGATACAAAATATTAGGCACTTAAATCCATACTTAGGAAGTGGCCTAAATGGTCTAATTTGCCATAGCAATCGCACTTAAAACTATTTTTCATCTAGTTTCAATCTAGTTTGTATTAGCTATGAACATTAATGCAAAGGAAAAGAAACAAAAACCCTCAATGCTTCTATTAGCTTTCATCTCTCCTTAAAGTTGGCTGTTTCACAGATGACACATCTGTGTCTCCAAGCTGGTGACATAGCAGGTCTTGGCTATTAAAGAAGCAGAACTTCTGGGGTTGCCAAAGTGTGCTACTCTGTAATGGCCCAGGCCACTCCCTGCTCTCATGTAGTTACACGATCTTAATCTGTCATGATTTAGGTTTTACTCAGTGCATTCCTGGTGCCTTTGTAATCTCGCCAGTAATCTTTTCCCACTGAGGACTGTATTAGCAAGAGACTTTTACAATGGCAAGTTCTGGGAGCTAATGCTCATTTTGGCTGTCAGTGTTGAAGAAAAACATTTGCCTTTCATATCTGAATTACTTTTCATTGCTGGATTGAGTGCAAGAGTTAAATCAGATTTCTTTCCAGGAAGAAAACAAAAGGCAGAATGGGCCCTCAGATCCCACATTCATGCTCAAACTCTTTGGCCAGCTAGAATAGTGTCTGGTCTGGGTTTTTTTGTTGTTGTTGTTTTTGTTTTTGTTTTTGTTGTTGTTGTTTTGTTGTTTTGTTGTTATTGTTTTGTTGTTGTTGTTGTTGTTGTTGTTTTATGAGAATACAGTCTTAACTGGAGACAAGAAGCAGCAAAAGACAGCCTGCTTATCATCTCAGTTAATTGACATGGTAAAGCCCTGAGACACAGATCCCTTCCCTCTGATACATTAGTGGAAGCAAAGTAAATACTCTGTGCTGGGTTCTAAGCAGAGTTTGAGTTGAGTTAAAACAAGAATTCATCTGGTGCACAGCAAGGGTACACCTACACGCTCCTTGAGGTATTCACAAAGAAACTGCAACCACAGATTTATCCATGATCATGACAATCACTTTTAAAATCCTCTATCATCCTTCGTCTTACCTTATCTTACCTTACCTGCCTCAAAATAGTTCAAACTCATCCAAAGATGATTTGAGCTTCCATAGAGAAAACACTGTAGCAGCATTTGCCTCTATAAGAGGTACAGAATGCTCAATTTAAGATCTATGGGATATTAAAAGAAGACAAAAAGTCATGCAATCAATACACTGCCCTAATTTTCTACTTCCCTATCATCAATGTATCTGACATCATCCCATTAATATCAATAGCAAACTTCCTGTGGACCTTTGTTGATTTGTTAGCAGTAAGTTTGATGTCTCCAACAGCTCTAGTTCAACCCATTCAACTATTTCTAACTGAAGCACCTAAAATTTGGCTGTATATGAACTACAATGTTATTTTTAAAAAGCCCTTAAGATGCTGTTTACTCCACTGAGATATTGTTTCTCTCCATGATTTTTACACCCCAACCCCAGCTCAAACAATATGTGCATTGGAGCAGGATCTGCATTGGCTGATTTTAACAGAGTATCAAAAGCCTTTTTCCTACGCTCATTAAACCGATGCCTGAGGGTGTCTAGAGCAATTTAGTTCCTAACTCCAGTGTCATAATAAGATGGAAAATCACCCAGGTCAAACTTGCAGGCAAACTCAACACATCATAGAAACCTTTCTGGACAGGTCACTATAGGATTTCATTTGGACTGGAAGGTAGTGTCAAATACATAGAAATGCTAGGACAGAGCAGGTGACACCAGCAGCCTTTTCCTTCCTTTGCAGCAAAATTCTCCCCTGCAGTGCACAGAGCCAGGGTAATTACACTTCTATGGGGAGCGTCTGTACATCTAGCAGCTCCAGTGTCTAAGTTTCAGCTTGATACAATTTAAACTGCTTGAAAACTTTACAGCCCTGGGAGAAACAGAAGAAAAAGCTGCAGGTAGGCAACTAATAAGAGAATTATGAAAAGCTACTAGTGGATGTTACATACCTTATTTTTCTGATTGTGCAAAGGCAGTACCATGGTTACAATAAACACTAAGCAGCCTCTGTGTTTCAAGTGTCATATAACTGGTGCCCATCACAAGTTTCATTCAGCTAATAAAACATGTAAACTCTTCAATCTCCTACTTTACTGACCTTGAGATTATCCTATAAGAGATATTTATACAGAAAACAATCGTGTCATAGGCATGGATGACGTGATATACACACCATTGAGAATGCACTCAGAGGAAAAATCCTGTTTAGGTAAAAGGTGTTCTTGTATATGAAGTGGAATTCCAACTCCTACTTAATCCTCTTTTTTTTGGTGTTATTTAAACAAGTCCTGACCAACCCATGGCTTGGCCCAAGAGAGGAAAATGAGAAATCACTGAAATCAAGTGATGCTTTCAGTTATCTAGTCATGACAATTTTTAGTCCAACATTCAGTGTCATACCCTGAGGGGAAAGATAAAAACTTTGGAGCAGGTGTGTTTTCTCCAGATGTATTCTGAGAGAAGCCAACACAACATAGCAGGGTTCAAATCAATTCATTTACAACAGGGGGACAGGGAAACACCGTGGCCCTAGCATGGTATTGGCTGCAGGACAGTCCATCAAGGATCATCCTCCCTGCTCTCTCACTCTGGAGTACCAGATCTGCTAAAGGACTACTGGTGGTTTTGCAAGACAGGTTCTAATAACCTCACACTGCAAATATTTACAGTAATTTTTTACAGTAATATTTACAAATATTACAATTTTAATCATGAAAACCAGTTAACAATCAGCTTTCTTGGGAAGGTAATGTGTTGGGTTGGTGTGGCCAGGTTTTAATATCAGCTAGGGATACAAGGGCAGTTTCTATGAGAAATTCTATACCCAGCACAGCCAATCCCTGGCAGTTTCAAAGATTAATGTGCCACTGGCCTAGGCTAGGCCAATTAAAAATTGTTGTAACACCTCTGGAATAACATATTTACCAGAAAAAGAAGTTATTGTGCAGATATAAGTGTGGCCAGAGAAGAGCAGAGTGAGAATATGTAAGAACAACTCTGCAGACACCAAGGTCAATGCAGAAGGAGGGGCAGGAGCTTCTCCAGGGACAGGAGCTGAGATTCCCCGGGTGCAGCAGCCCATGGAGAAGCAGCTGTGTCCCTGCAGCCCATGGAGGTCCATGGGGATGCAGAGACCCACCCACAGCCCATGGAGGAGACCCATGTCAGGACAGGTGGATGCCTGAGAGGAGGCTGTGAACCCTTAGGAGGCCCTTGCTGGAGCAGGCTCCTGGCAGACCTGTGGAGAGAGCAGCCCAAACTGGAGCAGGTTTTCTGATAGGACCTGTGACCCTGGGGCTGTCCTTGGAAGACTGCACCAGGGTCCTGCACCTGGATCACTCCTGTGATCCAGGTTGGAGCAATTTGTGGAGGACTGTTTCCCAGTAAGTCCTGTGGAGGGACTCATACAGGAGAAGTTTTTGGAGATTTCCCACCCTCAGGGACCTCACCCTGGGACAGGGGAAGGACTGTTCTCCCTGAACAGGGACACGAACACATGATGAACTGACTGTAACCCCCATTCCCCATCTTCTCATGTTGCTGGAGGGGAGGTAGTGGAGTTCATGAAGAAGGGAGGAGTAGGTGAAAGGTGTTTTTAAGGTTTACTTTACTTCTCATTATCCTGCTCTGATTTTGCAGGTAATAAATTCAATTAATATCCCCAATTTGAGTCTGTTTTACCTATGATGCTATTTGGTGAGTGATCTATCCCAACCCTTATCTCAGCTCATGAACCTTCATTATATTTTGTCTCCCCTGTCTTTTTGTGAAGGAGAGTGATAGAGAGGCTTTGATGCAGCCATTAAAGCATAATCTGGAATCCATACAGGGTCCAGCCACTACAGATATACATCTAAACTGGTCAGATTCCTACTCTCCATCTAAATAATCTGCTCCATTCTGGAATTTGTGAAGTTTGGAGAGGGCTGCCAAAACTGTTGTGACCTATGCTGCTCCTGGACCAACGAGGACCTAGTACAGTAGTTAGGAAAATCCCTCTTCACAGCTTTCTAGCTGCATCAATCCAGAACAAGAAGGACGTGAACACCAGGTGCACAGTGAATACCAAAGGAAGTTACCCCACTTAAAAACTTACCTTCCAGATTTTATTTCCTCTATCATCAGAGAGAAAAGCATGAGATGCTTACTTAATTGGCAAGATTATGTGAAGTGTCCCATTTCACCTCCTCTCCTTTAGCATCAGGTCCAAGAATAGCCACAGAGTGAAGGGTCCAGGCTGACAAAATACAGACTAAATGTACCAGGATTACTTGTGTAAGAGTAAGAACTGACTGCTACTTTTATTTCCAACTCTCCCACACATGAACAACAGCACACCAAGACAGTATTTGATTCCTGCAGATAAGTAACACCTCAGATGCCCCAAAGTTTTACATTCCATCCATTATTTTGCAGATTCTTCTATGATCTCTGCTAATATTAAGCAGGTGCTTACAAGAACTAGAGATGAGAGCTGTTATAAAAGCAGTTTCTGGTAAGCAGCTCTGAGATTTGCTTATGAAGTAAATAAGGGCTGAGGTGCACAAACAGCCTGAATAGTTTTCAGGCTGCAAATAAATTCTGCCCTGCTTTTGAGAGTGAACTCTGTTTTTCCAGTCACCTGTCACTTGAACTTTTTTCATATATGGGTAGCCCAGCAGAGTACTAACTCTATCCAGGATTTCTGGATGCACCATTTGTCTTGCACAAGAGGTCACTGTGAATGCACAGATTAAATGTTCATTGTAAATACAGACAGCAAGTATAATAAACAATGCACCTAATCTACTGCAGATGACCAGAGCGTGTGCAATGTCTTATCACATTTTGGCTGTCCTTTACACAGGGCATCTAAACTGCACAAATGTCAATGCTTCTAGAGAATATCTGACCAGATATTCACGTTCTGGTCTGATGAAGCCTAGACACTGAATTTCCCTCCCGGAATTTGATTTTTGCAAATGTTTAGGGAAGGTATTGACAACATTATAACATTAGAAACAAAACAAACCCTCAAATTCATTGCAAATTCAGCAAGATGTGTTTAGTAAAAAGGGAGTGTAACTCAAGCTCTGAGTCAAATGGAAGCAGTTCTGCTCTCTGCAGTACCATGGTGGTTAGTGCCACTTCTCTATCAAGCCTGGGCTTCAACTGCTTTTTATAATACTATATTATTTTAATATTCACATAGCAGATTGTATTTATTTGTGGTTTCTAAAGCCAGCCAGAATTTGAGCTATTTTTCCAGAAATAGAGCCATCAGCTTTACCTGTGATATGTTATTTTCTTTTTTCAATGCCACATATGTATAAAGGTCCTAAAACCCTGAGACCACATTGCCATTGTTACAACGTGTGGAGGGACAAGTTGATTTCTGCATTCTCATACGATATGAGGTGGAATGACACACTGGAGAAAGTTAATAGGTACTGTTTCTAAGGAGTTAAATGTATTGATCAGGTTTTGGAAATAGTTGGAATTTTCCTTTACAGAGGAAGGCTGTAGCTGGTAGGTTTTGCACAGGGTTTTTCCGCTGTGATGGAAACTGCAGAAAAAGTAAATAAGTAAATATGAACTACAGAAAGCATCCATCTAATGGCTTCTGCTTTTGCTACTTGGGGTCTAAAAAATTACAAATAAGTAAGGTTGAAATAATCAGCAGTTGTATAAGAACTACTTAAGCCAGCATCACATATGGTATGTTAGCAATCTAGATGGATTTAATGAAAACTGAGATAAGTGCGTGCATCTGACATCAGCCAAACCTACAAAACATTTTCCTCAGAAAATGAAGTATAATGATATAAGCATTCATCTGTAATAGGCTTATAACAAGTCCAAATGGTAAAACTAGTGCTGCTTTAATGCATTTCGTGAGCTAATACTAAACATACAGACAATTCCTATGACAATTGCCTTGAAGAGAACAGATTTTGTGATAGGTCATAATCAAGCACACATCCTTAGATTAACACCAAAGTACTGCATACTTCTGTAAGTCACCCTGTAATGCAAAACCAAGTGTGATTTGTCACACCATTTCAACATCCATTACAGCTAAGACAGTAGTGTGGAATTTTTCAAGCTTCATAGGAAGATTAATAAAATGGATAACGCTAGCAGGCATTTTAAAGAAAATTCTCATCAGTTGCCAAGTCATGCTCTTTGAGGTATCTGCCAGTGTGGGAGGGATGCATGGTCTCAAGGGGGCCTGTGTTTCACAGTCATCTCAGGCAGGGGGCTGCAAAGTTCATTAAATGATCTTATCTCTCTGCTGGTTCTGTTCAAAATAGCCTTGATATGATGAAGGATTTATGTTACCCCCACTTCAAATAAAAAGTACCGAGGGATGCATTTCATTACTGCCCTGTGACACTGGAGAAGCCACGGCTGCAGTGGTAGTATTCCTCATTTGTTTGTGTCACACAGAGAATTTATTTGCAAGAAGACTCCTGCTCCAAAGGTAAGGAAGTATTTGTTTTTTGCAGTGAGTTTTCCCTAATAATGTCAACAAGAAATGTGTTTGTTCTCTAACTTTAATTCTCACAAAAATATATTGTAGGAAAGATGAGAGTGTGAGGAAAATGCCAGGGAAGAGTGCCCAGTTTAGCGGAATTCTAAGGAAGCTGAGTAGCATTGATACAGAAAAAATATTTACAGATAATTTCCACGTTACAATCCTGAATAAAACACCAAGAGATATGGCTTCTCAATTGAGATACATTCTCAACTGATGGGCTAATGCTAGCCAAGGTTACACACATACACACACTCACTCACTCATCTCTCAAAGGCTTTTTAACAGTGATCTGCTGCTGTGAGACATTTTAATTCAATGGTAGACACCTTCACATGAATCAGGCTAGATTTCTCTTGCATGTTTTCTCTGAACTGGATGATCTAATAAAGAACATGAGCCCTGGGCAAAAATTATCTTCTTTGATCCTACACTGAGTCTTCCTGTACTCAAAAATCAAACAACAAAGCAAAGTGCATTCAAGATCTTTGACCAATAAATATTAATTTATTCTGTATACTTGATCTTGTGAATTCAGTAGTTCATAGGAGCAGGCTTCAAATGTATCCAGCAGTGGGGAAAGTCGAATGATCAGAAACAGTATTTGATCTCAAGAGAAAACTACAGCCACTTTAAATATGCCTTAGATACTGAAAATTAAAAGTCAAAAAAAGTCAAGCAAATTTACGGAAAGCTCAGTAAAGGCATTTGGACATTTTTTTATTGCATATCACTTTTGAATACCTGCTTGCTTATTGCTCACCTCTGTGCAACTGCTACCACAGTCCTGTGTGTCCAGTCCAGTTTTGTGTGTGCTGGGGGCAGGAAGTGTGGGAATGCAGGCAGCCTCCACAGAGAGCCAGGTGCAGGGAGGAGGACAACCTGGGTAGCACAGGGCTGTAGAAAAGATTATATAAGATAGTTTAGTAATATCTACATGAGTGCAGTTTTGGGCATCACAATGTGGAAAAGACATTAAGTTATTAAAGAGCATCCAAAGGAGGATGGTGAAGGGTCTGAAGGAGAATCCTTACGAGGAGCAGCTGAGGTCACCTCGTTTGTCCAGCCTGAAGAAGGAGAGACTGAGGACAGAACTCATTGCAGTTTCCAACTTCCTTATGAGGGGGAGAGAAGGGACAGACACTGATCTCTTCACTCTTGTGCCCAGTGACAGGACACAAGGGAATGGTATGAAGCTGTGCCAAGGGAGGTTTAAATTAGATATCAGGAAAAGATTCTTTCCCCAGAGGGTGTTTGGGCACTGTAACAGGCTCCCCAGGGAAGTGGTCACAGCACCAGCCTGACAGAGTTCAGGAAGGAGCTGGACAATGCTCTCAGGCACAGGATGTGACTCTTGGGAATGATGCTGTACAGGGTTGGGAGTGGGACTCAATGATCCTTGCGGGTCCCTTCCAACTCAACTTTATCACTCTATCAAATGCAGCTCCAGCAAGAAATGAAAAAAGATTTTCCAGATGGAACAATAGAGGTGGGGGAAAACAGCCAGAAAGGTGTTTGAAAGCACAGGTTCAAGTCAGTCAGGTTAGTCAGGAGGGCTGGCATGAGAGGTGAAGAGGACACGAGGAGAAACTCAACAGACACAATGTCAAAGAAGGAAGAAACAAAGGGACCTTTCATGGAATCCCTTGGCTGCAGGTTGAGGGAGAAGAGGCAGTGCAGAATGGAAGGCAGCAAGTAGCAAAATATAAAACCAGGCATGGGAGCAGAACTAGGATAGTAATAAATGGATGGGTTATCTGGAGGGAAATGAAAGTATTGATTCCTCAAGTGTTTTGTTCAAAAGCTTTTAAGAATTTAATCTTCAGTCAGAAGACTGCTGAGCTCTCTAGTACAAAAAATCAAGGCACAGAATCAGTTCCCTCCAGTTTGATAATTCCATTGCTCAGGTGTCTGATATCCAGGTATCTGATATCCAGAGAAAAGTGAAAGCAGATGAAAAGAACTGAAGCTCATCAGATGAGAAGGACAGAATAGAACATAGTGTATGGCATTCAAAGGCATTGATATTGACACTGTATCAGTATAAGAGGCAAAACCCATGCAGCTACCACAAGCCCTGTCTTAATATGTGTTTTTTTGTTTGTTTGTTTGTCATAATGGTATCATATGAGCAGAAGTCCAAATTTTGAACTAGCAAAGCATTTGAAGAATAACTATTCTCCTTATTAGAAAAAATAGGCTCAGATCCGTCACTTTTCACAAAAAAGCAATAAAGGATTGTGGGAATTAGGAAAAAGGATAATGGTTGAATAGAGACTGCTAAATAGTGCTTGATTTAAAACATTTTCAAATATTAAAACTGTTTAATGTGTCTGTTAGAAATAATTTGCTAGATGCTAGTATTGCTCAGTCACGTGTCAGTATGGTCATTATTTTCCTGCACAGAAAATTTCCGATATGTGAAGAAGTCCAATTAAATTGATTGAAATTTACACCCAGACAACAACTCCCTGACTGAACATGCTCTGTAAGAGCATGTACTTCACATTCTGCCAAACTAGGGGATACTGGTGGGAGAATAGGTAACATGCCTAGAATCCCCTCATTCCACAGACAATACTGTTTACAAAGGCAAAGCATAAATTGGTAGTAATGCTGAACTGCAAGTGAAAATAAAATCGTACACTACACACGGAAATTCACATATCCTTGCTGATGAAATACACTAATAGATTTTTGGAAGAGACTGGGACAGTTAGGGACTTGGATAGCAGCTTTCTGCATCCTCAGGCTGGTGCTGCAGATCATCTCCTCCCGTAACTGCTCACAAACAAGGCAGAAAGGAAGAGGGAGCTGTGAGAGCAAGCTTTGAGAAACCTCTCCCACAAACTGCTCATGAGAGGCTTCAAGGCTCAGGCTGCTCAAGAGATAAACTGCACGGTGCAACATGCCACACCAACCAGAGGGTACAGGGGATTAAACTAAAGTGCTCTCTTCTGCCTCTGAAGAGTTTTAACCAGAGTCTGGAGACCCAAGTTAGGCTTGAAACAGCATGCTTCCCTAGGCAGGATCTCAAAGGAAGCATCAGTCAGCCCTTTGAGATGTGAATTACTGCCAGCTGGAGAAGCAGAAGATAAATTATATATCCTAGACCCAAGGAAAAAGAGGGAAATCATGAATATGATCACTAGTCCTATTTTCCAAAATCAAAATGGATTTCTGATTTTTTTTACATCAAACAGTACTATTAGCATAGATAGTATTCTCTCCTATATATATCATTCAAATTTTATCATTCAATGCTTACATAAAAACCATAGTCACAAAGCATGTCCAAGTAAAGTCAGAACAATAAAATATTGTATTATTTCTAGGGAAATGCATAACAGTGAAAACTCTGTGCTTTGTAAGAAACACAAGAAGGAGGAAAAATAACTCTACTGACTCATTAGAAGTTTTGTAAATTTTAAAAATACATTTCATATAACAATGTGTTCTACTAGAGGAAGAAAATCCGTGCTTTTCTTTGCATTCTTTCTCTGGCTAAGAAACTTTTGACTTCCAGTTCTGTCCATGAAAAAGTATTTCTAGTGGTGGTAGTGTTTTCTCACAGAAACAATGAGTTTCAGCCTCAAACTATTGATTTTTTTTTCTTTTACAAAGAAATCGAGATATCACATCAAATTGATCTCACACTCCTCTTTTGTTCTACCAACATGATTTTTGAATTCCAGCTAATAGTACTAGTGTCACAGCTTCCCTAGCTTTGTAAGACTTCCTTTAGCAAATTGAGACTAGATAATAAAAACAGTTCTAAAAATATTAAACCTAAAAATAAGCAATCATGGTTATCATGTGTTGGAAAAGCCTCCCTAGAGTTTATCATTTTACTCCTTTCATTTGAGAGCACCTGCATTTGTTCATTGGCTTGCAACCAGGCCTCTGTCAGAGAAGATTACCAGAAAGAGCCTCTCATTATTGTTCTCTTGGAGGATTGTCACTAGAAGCTTAAAAAAAAAAAGCTTATTTAGTCCTAGCTGTGGCAGGGTGGTTTAAGTCAGAACTAACTGCAAGGTCTATAAAAGTGCATCACAACTGCCTATGTGTTTTAATAGTATATTTCTGCTCACCTGTTGAATCATACTGAGATTATTTGTGCAGACTGCTTTGGAGGCTGCTTCCATGAAATCTTTTCCATTCTTCTCCTTCCCTATTAAATGAGGTCCCTTATCCTAACTACTCTGAATGAGGCTTCAAGGCGTGAAAATAAACTGTTTCCAGGTGATAACTGCTGCTGCAAAGTCGTGATATAGGCTTAAGTCCTGTTACAGTCCTCTGAAAACAGCGGAAATAGGAGAGAAAAATATGAGACCTAGAGAAATAGTGATAGAAGTCTGATATCCCTGACTGCTCACACACACTGAAGGTTTATGGTTTATGACATGGATGGCAGGACAGAGGTGAATTCAAACATCCAGGCATGTGATGCATAAAGGCAAAAGAAACCATGTGAGTTACTGCACTGGAAGTACTGTGCAGTTCCTACAATCACCATGAATGGGCCCAAACAGTTAATTCAAAATACAAGGTAATTTAGGATGAGGTGATTCTACAGTTCAGAGAAGCAAATGCCAGGGTATTTACATGTTGTGTTTATCAAGGACATATGAGGATCAGTAATGATGCAGAAATTCTGATGTGTTCAGTAACTTTGATACCTACTTGTACATATTTGAGTGTTCTCCAGCCTTGGGGGAAATGAAAACAAAGAATATTACCTGCTGAGGAAGAGAAAATCTGGTATCAAGATATCTGTGTGTTAACACAATATAGAATGTTGGAAAGAAGAATGATTTGGTCAATGTTCTTAGTGTGCCTGATCAAGCACACACAAAGAAAATACCAGAGATGTTCAACAGAGAAAAGTACTAATTCCTGTCCCTGCCCCAACTCACACCCCTGCCAAAAAAAAAAAAAGGCACCCCCAACACTGTAATGGGTAATATTACACACTTTGTGGTCTCAACAGAGTTCTAACATTCTTCTAAATACTGCCAGCACCAGATACTAAGTGCATAGCAATGGAAACTATTTCTGAATATCTCTTTGAGTGGCTTTAAATATTTTCCTTGTGCTTTTTTGCTGTGGGGGTAGGTGTTGGAAAGACACATCTATAAAATGTATTAAATCCAGTATCTAGAACGTACACAATCAAATCAGGAGGTGTAACATTAAAAACCAGTAAAGGATATGTGTATCCTGAAAATATACACTTGGGCGCAATTATACTGTGCAGCAACGAGTTCCATAATTTTGCCTTATTTACCCTCATATATATATATATATATATAAAAGGTGCATCTGCAGTATAGTAGACAGGAATTCATAATAATTCAGAAGGATGAAGCTATTGAGCTTTGCTATCTCTTCTGATAAAGAAACCTGAAGACATTATTTCCTAGCAGTTGATGTTGGAGCCCCAGGTATATAGGGGAATTTTTCTTCCTGCACTCCAGAAAGACTTATTCTTAGAGATTAACTCCTAGGGTGGAAAGTCCATTAGTTTTACTTAGATGGTTTTTACCATATCTTTCTCATGCTTTAAAGATTACTCCTAGCACACAAAAAGTTTAAAAGAGCAGTAACTGAGACCTGGGAAGAAATATTTGGATTTGGATTTGCATTGATATATATGTGGATATTTATAGAATACATATATTTTATGAAAACATGCACTTGTATCAAGTGAACTTTTTGACCTGAAAATGGTTATCCCCTAGCACAGCTGGAGGTGTTCAGCAATACTTGCAATTCACATTACAGACTAATGTCAACAATTATATATCCAGCTATAATTTTTTCAGGACCAGAAAATATGCTCAGTAATTCTTTTCTGCAAGAGATCAGGCTCAAGTACTATGCTTCTATTCTATGGAGGCCATGAGCTGGCATACAAAGGTTTTACAGGGAACCACAGGGGAATTACAGAGAAATCCCAGCAAAACTGGGACCTCTTCAAAAGGGCTCAAAGAGTCTTTATAATGTGTCTGTCAATTTTTCACAAAACAGCCAATTATGTAAAGATTATCAGCTCCCAGTTTTGTGTTTTCTGATGATGCCTGCCAGGGGAATGGCAGCAGCTTCTTCAATCTTTTCCAAGCTAGTCTTGAGGGGCTTGTTTACTATCTCTCTATGACTCTGATTAAAATAAATTACAAATAATTTCCATGAATTCAAACAATGCATGAGAGAGCCCTAAATACTTGTTAAAAAATTAAATGTTCTGGAAAATATTATAATGGCATGTTCATGCAAAAGCACATAGCGATTTGAAAGACAGCATGGATATACTAATTTGATATTTAATGAAGTTTTGAAAATAATGATGCAATTTTCTGGCTGCAATGTGGCAATCAGGGAATTTACTGTTAGCCCACAAAGAGTCATCCTGAGGCAAATATTCTTTCCCTAGGATAAGATTTACTCCAGAATTTATTTTAAGATGACATTAACTAAAGCTGAAAGTACAGAATCATCACAGATATAAAAATATATTGAATGAGTTTGATCTGTTTTGAAAATTGAAGAGGAGAAATATTTAGTAAACAAGGTGAGTTTTGCAAGACAGCATCTTACGAAATTATGTACATACTTTTATATATAAAAATTCTCTACATTTCCAAACAAAGTTAAATGCCAGAATTATTAAAGGCAAATTGTCAGAACAACAGTCACTTTAAAATTGTAAAGACATGAAAATAATGAGGCAAAAAAATCCCATTAGATATGGCAATTTTTTTTTTTTTTTTTTAAATTTATGAGTACAGTAAAACGTATCATAATTGCTAAATTACAGAATACAAGAGCACTGACCTGGTTGTGAACATGAATGTCACAGTCAGATGGAGGTGAGAGATATTTTAGGTACACAAGTAAGAATTCAGATCACTGTAGACTGCATATCCTCAAGTGCCGGAGCTAGGAAAGAAAAGCTTAAATAGTGAGTCATGCCCCCAGTAATCCTGATCCTACTGTGTGACCCTTATGCTGAAAATCCAAAACATCAAGAATGTGCTTTAGCCTTGAAAACAGATGAGGAACCAGCAACTTGTCATACAGGTTTTCAAATTTTTCCTTTAGAGAAAATGAACAGCCAATACATGCGCCATGAAGTGCGGGGCTGTGAAACCAGCGACCTGAGGAACTTCTGGGAAAAGACCATTGAACAGCAAACTCAGTATCTGCAAAATGAAAAAGAACGTCAGCGAAGAAGCGCTCTGACAAAGTGGGTAATCTGCATCCAGAAAGGTTACTTGAGTTTGCATTATAATTAATTTTTTTAAAAAGTAATACCTATACTCAAGTCATGCAATGAAGTCTGAAAGTAATTTAGATTTATGAAAAACAATAAAGCTTCCCAAATTAGGATATAATGCTAATGTATTTAAACTATGACTTCATATGACAGAGAATAATTCATTCTTGTTCCAGAAACAAGTCCAAAGCATAGAACTTTCTGAAATTACTAGGACAATATATAACAGCACAGACATGTCTTGAACACAAAAGATTCTCTTCAGAGAAAAGCTAGCACATTAATACCTGGCCCACATTCTTTGTCTGTGGCCTTGCTTTCACAAGAAAATAGTTACAATTATTTAAGATTGTTTAATTTTTGTATGGTAAATCCATTATAAAAATGGCCCAAGCATACTGACTAAGTTCATAGCCGTATCTACCTTGCTCAGCCACATTCCCCTTGATCAGTCTGTGAGAAAAAACAGTCTGCAGCAATATCAGCACAGTTTTATTTCACATCAACTCTCCATAAGCTGAAGGAATATGCAAGATACATGCTTTTGTTATTTATTATATTTTGTCTTGACACCATCCAGTGAGAAAGCAACTTCCCAGAGCCTTCCTCATAGCCCTCTTTGCATTGATACTTGAAAAATTAAGAGCAAGGACATCCTTACATTATTAACCATGGATGAAAGAACACTAGAATTAGTCTCCAGCATGCTTTATCCATTTGTGAGTAACCTAATCTCAATGTCACAACTCCTCAGCTGGGAAATTCCTCTCTTTTCTATTTGAGTAAGCCCTTCTGTGGTACCTAGATACCATCAACAAGAAAATAAAGGGCCACATATTACCAAAAGGTACCTGCTATGGGTCTAACAAGCTTTAGCATGTGCAGTGTCTCCAGGGTGAGCAGGACAGAGGAGGAGGGAGGCTGGGGGAGTGCTGGGTGATGTGACCCAGCAGATGGCAGCAGGCAATCTCCAGTGCAGGTGACAAGCCACTCTGGCACACAGGCACTCGAGAGAGGGCACACTGGAGATGGAGATGAACCACAAAGCTCTGGTGATCCCCCACTGGGACTTAAGAGCTTGTCCTGAAGTACCATCCAGAAAAGAGCTCTAAAGTGGTAGGGAAATTTGCATGACAATTGGGAAAAAGCACCAAAGAATATCCTCAGTGGAAAAGATGAAGAGTGTAAATCCATTCCATGTAAAATTATAGGGACAAACTGATCCATGTTTCTGTCCCTAGGCTCAGAAATGAATGGATGGAGAGGCTGGAAAAGCGGATAAAGATGTTGAGGACCCAATCTGAAGACCCGTCCAGCTGAAGAGCCCACACTCATTACACGTTTGGGGGGAAAAGAAATCTGTTTTGTAGGAAAACGTGATGCAAAACTGAAGTCAGTTTTACTTTGTAGCATAAATGAGCTATAATTAATTAGCTGTCATTGTTAGAAGTTTCATATGTGAAATGCCAATTGTTGCTTTTAAGATTATGCATGTGTCCCTTCATTTGATAAATGGAGAATGTAGCACTCTGAAGTATTTAACCCTAATAAATCATGGTTCACTGAGATGTAGATGCCTCGGAAAAGAGTTTAGTTACACAGCTGTGTTCTGCAAAAGCATTTCCTCGATATTTTAGGTTATATAGACTGACTGTAATATAATGAATTTTGATTATTTAATGAATAGTAGATATTTTAATTTTTTATGCAACACAACCCAATGTTGACTAAGGAATATGGCACATGCACAATGTCACCACATCCCAAAACACTAATGAAACCCAAACTGGTGGGAGCTACAGATCCGAGCTGCCATGTTAGAAGTTACCTGTGAAGTTGTTACCATAGATGTATTGATAAACAGTCTCTGTGAGATATCTACAAGAGCTGCCTGATTAACCCACATTAACTTAGTGAGCCCATACTGGCTAATTTGAGACACTATATCACCATTGGTGGAACAATCTTAAACTCTGACACTGTTTCTGGTACCTGACCTGTCTTGTCTAGAGGTGAATTGATACCTCTGTTTCACAGAGTAGCTTGGTGCACCTTCACAGCTGTCTGTCATCATGAGTGACAAGCATGTTTTTTCTTCTAGGACTTTTCCCCTCTAAGACCAAGTATTTATATTTATTCCTTAAAGACCAGTACTTTCAGAATCTAGCAGTTTTCCTCTCCCACATTTCTCATTAGTCAAAAATGTTTCTTGTTACTTTCCTAATGCTTCATTAGGAAATGTGCCATTTCCTCCAACAGTATGAAAGCACTTCAGTCAGCTGGTGTTATCAAATCACTTCCTTTTTAAGGTGACTGCTTTGTTGCCACCAAATTATTAGGGTAATGCACTGCAAGATGGGTTGTTTTGAGCATGATAAAAAACTCTTCCCTGAATTGCTTAACCTTTTAGTCCCTTTTTATAAGACTGTTTCACTACCACTCTGGTAATTCATATTGTTTCAAAGCAAAGAAGATTTGAATTGCCAGTGAGGCAAGAAGAGAAAAATAGAAAGGTTTAGACTTTTAAAATATTTAGAAAACCTGCTCTTCTTAAATCAAAATACAAATATGAAGTGTAATTTTTTCCCTCTTTATCTATGGCCTTTTAAATCTGCTTTTGTGCATCCCAAGGCCAGACAAAATTTATTATGTGAATTTAAACACATAAAAAATGTCTGGAAAGCCCAACAAATTAATAAAATAATGAAAAAAATATGACCTAGGAGCACTAATTAGAAATCAAGCTGTCAGCAGGTATGTCCCTGAACTTGAGAGCAGAGTTTGTCAAACACCAGAAAAAGAGCTTCTAAAGCCCATGTTCTTTGGTTTGATTTTATTCTTAAACAATTTTAAAAGTAACATCAACTGTGAGTATGAAGGATCACAGCATAATTACAATAAAGCTGTGCTTAAGAAAACAATCACCAGATAGCGCCATAAGTTAATATTGGGATTCAGTAAAAAAGCAGATTACTTTGAAAATGTCAGTTAATACATTTCAATTCTCCCATCCCCTGTCTATGCCTGGTGCTCACTGAAGCTCTAGCTCAACTCCATCATGAAATAGTTTGGGGGTTATATAATTTTGGCTGAAATTAGAGCCTGAACTGAGCTAATGGAAACATTCTCCTTATTCATTGTCTAAGTTACAGCACAAGGTACAAAACAGAGGGAGTCAGAGTTGGCATATTTTAAAAATTAAAGCCATAGCCTTGGAATAAGCTTTTATTTGCTTCTCACATAATTGAAATCTTTAATACTACTCCTCTCCTAAAGTAAATCAGAATGAGGAAAAACCACAGAGACCTGGGGAAAAAATGTGCCAGGAAGTGACTTCCATCCCCATTCCTCACTGGCACGCATAGTTATTTGATCACTTAAGAATGCTCTGGAATAAGTCACTATCAAGCTAGAACACCCTAAAATCATCTCCTTAAAATCATGAAAGTGAACTTACTTTTTACAGAATGCGTCTCTTCCAATCCAAAGCCAAGAGGAGTTCTGAAATTGTTGTTTCCAGAATTAAGCCACTTTTCTTTGAACTTTATAGTTCCACTTCCAATGTTTAGATTAATTATTTCAGGCTCAGTTACCACAGTGCAAGATTCAGGACTTTGGGTCATGCAATTTATTGTAATATTAATAACATGTTTTGATACAAAACCCACTAGGGTAATGTGGGGGTAATCTACTTAAGAGTTTTAAGAGGTTTTTACCATACAAAAATTAATACATATTCAGGAAATAAATATAATCTAGAGTTGATCAGCAAAAATAAAGAGTGTGAAAGCATGAAAGCTTAAATCTAAATGTCAGGTAACAATCTTAGCAGAAGATGAAGCAGACTCCAGGATAAAAGTGGTTTTGGCAATTTCAAAACAAAAATATAAATCTTTTCTCTAATTTGAAGGTCACAAAAGAAACTAAAAGGAGGCAAAAACCAAACCAAAACAAAAAAAACCCCAAACCATTGTAATATTTGTGAGACCCGGAAATAAGCCACGACATTATAAAAAGGACCAAAGAAACATTACTGTAGGACTGGAAAAGTCACCAACTAAAACCTGATAAAATCAGCTGAGTTTTATAGAATCATTAAGAGAAGATGCTTAGGTACTCTTCAGACAATTTTCCATTAATATGCAGTTTCAGAGGAGTGCATTATTCAACTACACAGCTTAAACTTAACTCAGATGTTTATAAAATAGCTTCTTGAAGACACACTTCATTTCTTTTGGTTTGTTTTTTTTTTTTTATCCAGATTTTCACATTGCTTTTGAGTGTAACAGCAAGAGATTTTGAGTTATGCCAATATGATTTTATTAGCTTTGCAAGTAAAATATGGTAGATACGTGCTTATCTTCCTAGCTTTTGTTATTTTGCCATTCCTTTGCTTCATCCTGACACTGAGCAACAAGAAAATGCTTGTCACTTTCTAGTTACAAATGCATGATACAGAACCTTTTGAAAAAGCTTGCAACAGTGAAAAAAGTCAAATATAGTAAAACTTTACCATTCTCTGAAGCAAACATTAAACACTCACCACCCAGTTCCCTTTAAATAGAATTCATGGGAAGTATGTTTCCTGTCAGCACAAGAGTGACAGATGCTCCATTTTAGTCATATTAATGGTCCCTCTAGTGTATGGATAAGGGCTGACAGCTGTGAAGAATGACTCTGTCAGTAACTTAACAGACTTCTTAGCAGTTTAGCCCAACTGAAATAGCTTAAATACAGTTTTTCACTCAAGAATCCTTCCTGATCAATGTCTTTTTGACCAAGGATCTCCTCTCTGGAGGTCTCTAATTAAGGAGCAAATAAGCATAGCAGAGCCACTGCAGCCAGATTTTGACTTTGAACAGTTGTTACAGATCAGGCCAAAGAGAGATTGTCCTGCAGACCAATGCAGCATCACCCAGCAGGCTCTCCTCAGCATGACACCCAAAGGTTTGGAGCTTCCTACTGCACAGGCATCTTCACACTCCACCTTATTACGTTCATCATACACACATGGCATCTTCACATTACATCATATTACACCTTCACATCTGTACAGCTATGCCTCTTAGGGCTTCTAGCCATATTCATTGGGGATGAAATCGATGTATTGGCCAGTTCTGAGGTGCCTAAAGTGGCCAGCAGTGTAATAAATCTACCATACAATACCAAGTTCAAGTTCACCTCCAGTGTTCTGTGTTTAGTGTAAATTAAGTACAGCCAAGTTGTTTTGCACTCTAGAAAAGCCTACAGGCTACCTCAGAGACTTTGATCCTATACACAAGCAATGTGAAAGATAATCCCAGCACACAGAGTTCACTGTGTAAACAGTACAGAAACAGTGGAGGGGGAATGGAAAGATGGGCCAGAGCCAGGGATCAGGAAAGAGCCATGGTACAGTACCCACAGTAGCCCAGTGCTTCAGCTGGAACTGAAATCCACAGGCAATTTCTTCTAACAAACATATCTAAAAAATAAAAGCATCCTGCACTGGTCCAGGAAAGGTGCCAGAGCTGTAGTAAAATATACTGCATGTCAAGGGAATCACTATTCATGTGACTGGACTCTCACCACAAAAGTTTGGAGAAGCAAGATATATATCTTTGGGAAGAGAAGATAAAGACTGAGAGGTAATGACTAAAGAGTTTTGAGGAGATTTGGCTGATGATCTAAGGTTGATTACAGCTCTTACTGCTTACTGCTGTAAGCTCTTACATCTCTCACCTTCCCAGGTTACACATGGAGCCTCTCCCACGCATCACTGCTGGTATCAGCCAACCCATGTGCAAGCTAACCACACAGGATCTGCAGTCACTGCTCCACAGAAGTTACTTTAGAGATGGGTCTGGACCCTAAGTCATGGCAGTGTGTGAGTTTCCCTATAATCACATAAGACATTCCACATGACAAAAACTGCAGCCGCCCTCTTCTTGCATGAGGACATCTTGGTTTGGGTGAAACTGATATAACAGCCTACAAGCAGGACTAGTTGTGGAATTCTGAAGTTTCAAGACTGATGTGTAATATTCATATCCATTACAATATATGTCAAAACACAGATAACTTTTTGAATGGCTTTTGTATTTATGGGTCTGACTTGAATGCTCCTTTGGATGAGAATCCCATTCTGAGAATGGCTTTGTGTGTCACCTGTAAAAAACCCTGTATTGACAGAGGCTGGAGGGTGCTGTGCTTGAGAGAGGCCCTGCCAAGAAGAATTTGAGGATACTGCAAGATGGAAAAATGAATATGAGTCAGCAACGTGAATTTGCAATCCAGAAAGCCAGCTGCACCAAAAGCAGCATGGTCAGCAGGGCAAGGGCAGGGATTCTGCCAGTCTCCTCATCCTAGTGAGACCCTACCTGGAACACAGCATCCAGGTCTGTGGCCCCAACGCAGGAAAACATGTTAGAGTGGGTCTAGAGGAGGCCACAAAGATGGTCACATGAGTGGAACACCTCTCCAATGAAAACAGGCTGAGATATCTGGGACTGCTCAGCCTGGAGGAGACTCCAGAAAGACCACGCTGCAGCTTTTCAGTATTGAAAGGAGATTCATGAGAAAGATGGAAGGAGACTTCCTACCATGGTCTGCAGTGACAGGACAAGAGGCAATGGTTTCAAACTGAAAGAGTGTAGATTTAGCTTGTATATGATTATGAAATTTCTTTTATAGTGAGGGTCACGAGGCACTGAAGCATGTTGCCAGAGTGGTGGTGGATACCCCATCAATGGAACTGTTCACGGTTAGGTTGAAAGGGGCTTTGGGTAACCCAGTCTAGTGGAAGACGTCCTGCCTGTGGCAAAAGGGTTGGAACAGATGACCTTCAGAGGTAAACCCAGCTGATCTATATGTCTGTGATTCTGTGATTTTCTGATTCTATAATTAGAGCACAGGCAGCACAGTGCCTGCAGTAAGTAGGGAAAATCAAATTACAGTACCCAAAGACATGTTCTTCTTAGTCTCTAGAGAAAACAGCTGTGCTACACTTACCTCACAGCTCTTTATGTTTAAGCCTTGCATTTGCAGGGCCACTCTCTGCTGACAACCTGCTGTCTATAGCTGCTGGTAGCCATTTGGAGAGTTAGCCTTTTACAGGAAGGCATTATAAAATGCCATCACAGGATACCCTACTTGCATCTTATAACTTACTCTTCTGCCAACAAATTTTCTGTAATGAAATAAGCATGATATCCTCAACCCACCCTACACAATTCACCCCAGAAAATTCATCCAACTTTTAGGATACATGCTACTAATATGAGCTACCAGAGCATTACTCACAAGTGAAAAACTCCCTCAGCCCTTCATCCTCCTCTCTAACTATTTCTTTTTAGTGAACACAGTGCACAAGATCTATGTAGCTGCTTTAAAAGCATTGACCCTTTCCCAGAGGTTGTTTTTATTCCCATCTCAATCCTTGCACATATTCCTTTTTACAATTTCACCGCTGTTCTGTGTCAGAGGATTCAGTGCAGTAGCCTTGATGTCAGAGGTCACTGGTGAAGTTTACTCTGAGATTTGAGTGCTTTGTATTTGTGACCCTTTGTCCCTTCTCTGCTTCAGGAAGGAGAATGAACAAATCCACTGAGCAGGCTAATAGCAACCTGCCAACATTCACTGCAGGAAATAGAGCTGGTTTTGAATTGCAAAACTGATAGAGACTTTTCAGGCATTGACTACTGCTTTAAAATGCACATACTATTTCTAAAAGCAAGAAGCAGACACCAAATATTTATGCAGTTTTTCTTCCCTTTATCCCAAGATGAGAGTTTAATACCAAATTCTATCCCAGAAGAAATTTTTATGGAAGAGTAATAAAATCTTTTGAAATGATGGGATTATAATAGAAATGCTGACTCAGCCTTACCCGTGGACAGGAAAGAACACTGCTGGTGCAATTATTGAATGCAACCTATCATCTTCATGGTGCTCTAAGTCAAAAGGAAAATGAGAGGTTTTGCATAATTCTGAAAATCTACAAGGGCTTTGATGTTACTCTAATCCTGCACTAATACTTCATTTAATATCCAAGTGATGTGAGTGAAACTTCACAAGGTGCTTAAGGTTATTATAATTAGAAAGTTGAGAGCAGAAGCCAACTGGGAAAAAATGCTATCTCTATTTGACTCATTTACCTAGATTAAATCCTGTTGTCAGTATATTTAAGCAGTGTTTCATGATTTAGATAATCTTTTATATCAAAGGCATGGGTAGGAAGTGAACTGAAATCAGCCTTTCAAATCCTCATATTGTTTGCAGGTTGTTAATACGCAGTGCAGCACTGAAGGCCACATCTCTGGACAGCCTCTTTGCCCCCAGTGAGAAGTTTCAAAGACAAGGATCAACTGTGTCAAAAGCAAGAGCAGAAGAACTCTGTGGGTTGTGGAATGGTCCCGTGAACTGTATCATCTGCCTCCCCAAAAACGAGCCCTTCAAAGGGTTCCTCAGTGTTCACTAGAGCTACACATAAACACATTTGCATACTGAAATGGTACCAAAAGCCCTAGGCACCCATATTTGGCATTCATATAAAATAGCCCAAAGTCTGTTAGATTAACAAGGACAGGTGAATTAGAAACACTCTTTTAGAGTATTAGGAGTACTAGAGTATTAGTTAGAAAGGCTTTTTTATAGCTCTTGGAGATCTCCTGACCTGGTGGAATATAGAGACCTTCTCTTCCAGCTGATATACAGTGTGAAAAGGAGCAGCTGAACCCATGCTGACGATGCTGCACAGCACAGCCCCTCAACAAGAGAGCCTGTTTGCTCCATGTCTGTCTCTCCATCCCCAGTCATTTGTATATTGCAGGATTCTCAAGGAGACCTTTGCTTTGATTCTTAAGGTTTCACTTCACTGAATGGAAATCTTGGAGACCCAGAAACCAGCCTTTCATGAAAATTCCTCATAGCAAACTCACAGAGTGGTCCATGGTCTGCAATTCAGCAAGTAAGTGAGCAGGCAACCACTACTTGACATGAGTCTTGCTCTCCCCCTAATCTACTCATCTCCCTCCTTGTGCTGGCCAAGCTGCTGGGGAGGCTGTGCACTGAAGCAAGTCAGAGAACACATCCAGCTGAAATAAACAGTTATACATATATTTTTGCTCAGGTGGTTTATGGCAGATCTGCTCCCTGATGTTATTCTCTCCCTGGTCACGTACTTGTGCATGAGACAAAAGAGTGCCAACAGCACAGCTGATAAAGAACAGAGCTGAAAAGGAAATCCTGGCTAGTTAACACAGACTGATCTGCCCATGTCCAACCTATTTAATATGCTAACTCTCCAGTCTGCTTCATTAAAAAGTATTTCATTAATAACTGCTCCAGATGCTTAACAAAAAAAAATATCATGCTACCAAACAGTAACACATACCTATAATTTAGATAGTGATTTATAATTATAGGTCTCAAAGCATTTACAAATGAAAATTGTTACCTCATTCTTTCACTGATAGGGAAAATAAGTCAGGGAATAGTTGTGTTTTATGGCACATAACCAGCCAGTGCTGTAGCTTGGTTATAGTTGAAGCTCTACACAGCATGCCAGCCTTCCATCCACCAGGAAACAGAGCCTTTTACTAAACACAATCAAGATGCATGCAAAATGGCGAAAATATTGCAAACTTTTTACATGTATGGCTTTGGTCATTTTTAAATCACATAACCCAGGACTATGGTTTATGCCATTCATTGTTCCCCAGCAAATCTGCCCTAGATGAGTTCTTCAGTTGTCTTTAAACTCAAGTTTCATTCCCCTATGCTCAGATGGAGAAGAAATAGCATTTTCCCATTATTGTTTTGCAACCTAAGCCCTCCAGATTTTGGGGGCAAAACAACTGATAAACAAAATCCAGTGACATATACAACATAGAGCTAACAATCCTTTGTGAAAATTGATACAGGGTGAATTTTTTGAAGACTGTCCATGGAACAGCTTAGTTGGAAGCTCTTCATTTTGGGCATCCTCTGTACAAAGCATTTATTCATCGAACACATGTTCACATCAAAATTCAAGAAAGTGGCCATCAGGTCACAGGCTATTGTGTTAAACCAAATAATCCTTCTTTACATAGAAGTTACAAACACCACAAATTACTTTCATGATTATGATGATATTGATCTCTTCTTTTATAATTTATTTTGGTTCAAGAGCAATATTTTTTCCAAGAAAATGGAAATAAAGCTTCTCAACTTCACAGTAGAAATTATCTGAAATAGTCTTTGCTTTACCTGAGTAGATTGGCTCTCAGGAGCAAAATATTGTCTCATAGAGCAATATTGATGTAAGGGTTTTCTACTTTCGTAGCTTCAGCTGACCTGAAAAAATGATTTAGCTAAGTATGGTGCTGCTAGTTTTTTTCTCAGAACATCAAATGCTGACACTCATCTTGGACTTGTTTCTCATTTAATTTGATCTTTCTCTTCCAAAGGTTCAGGAGACCAAACATGCTGAACCAAAAAAGATTAGGTTAAGACATGTGAGATCAAAACACAGCAGTTACATGACCTGAGCTGTTTCCAAAACCTGTGTCATTTTAGCCTAAAGGTTCCCCTAGATGTCCAAAGCTCTTCTATTGCACTGCTCAGAACTGTTCCAGCCTAAGCCATCAGGGCACTTCATTCATGCCTCAGTCAGGCATGAATATAGGCAACACAGTAGACAGGACCAGCGTGGGCAGCATATTTCTCACACGTGCCAGGAAGAGCCCCACTCCTGAAGAATATAGTGGAGACGCAATACCAGCTTGGACAGGAGTGATTCCAAAAAACCTGCAAAGAAAAACCTGTTCATTAGTTGAGGAACTGTGCCTAACAGTTATGGTGAGCCATCAGATATAAGAAGATACAGACTTCCCTCAGAAAAATTCCTGACTATCTCTCCATGTTTCATGGTATTTTATTTCAGTTTTGAAAAAGCAGATTCACTGGCATGAAACTGAGCATGTGTATATATGAGCAATATGTGAAAGAAAACAAGCCTTCTTAAACCTATCATTTGCTTTAGAAAATCTTTGCATCATTATAATATACATACTAGGAAATTGTTGGAAGAAGACTTCCAGGATCTCCTAGAAGTACCACAGATTCATTTTTAAATGGGGCACAGCAGTTTTATGTTCCTTACAGGCAAGAATCCACCCCACCCTTCTTCCCGTCCAAGAAAAATCCTACTGATGGTGGTATGATAAAACCCCAAAGAGAGGTTTGAGCTGTTTCAAAAGTCCAGGCTGAGGTCACAAAGTATTAGTATTAACAATTTAACTGTAGTGTTTCAGGTTTCAGAGGTCATGTCCTTTACTTTTATTTTATCCCTTCTTCATACACATTTTCAGTTCACCTGTAACAGCTGTTTTTATTGATGGGTAAACAGCAACTTTTAATCAAATAATGAAGGTACAATGTACCACTCCCCATGATAATTAGTAATAAGTATGGTTACCCAGTGTAATATTCTGACATAAGCTGCTTCCTTAGAAGACTCTATCTCCCATTAATTGCCATGTTTAAAAATTAGTCCGAACTCACTCTGAGGCAATTAGTAAACACCACAAATTAATGACTAGAAGCTTCCTGATATTACTGTCCAAATTACACTAAACCCCCACTGTCAGTTTATCCTCAAAGAGAGGACCTGATTCTGATGTAGGATGTAGAGGAACATATTAAATTGGACATGATCCTGTTAATACAAAAGCAGGACAGAGGACAGTAGCTGTGGTTTATGCATTTGAGTCATTGAGCCTCTTACACCTCTTCTTCTTGTGAGTTTCTGCACAGTTGTCTCCTTTAGCTAGTGACTACCTGGCTGTCCTCACTAAATTACAGTCCTTCTACATTGATCTTCATGAGAGGTCATGGACCTATTCCCATCTCCCAGCAAGTCTTTGAACTATAACCTTCCAAATTTGAGAGGAAAATTAGGTGAAATCCTCATAAAGGTCAAGCTCATCCTGCCTCAGTTCATTGGTGGTTATCAGGGTCCTCTCTAGTTTACACTTCTGACAGTTTACACTGTATGGAGATAGGATGATAATTTACCAATCCATCTGGCTCCATGTCAATATTACATAAATCTACTTTCCTCTCTTGCAGGAAAAAAGAGAATGGTTAAGCATCCACTATAACTTATCTTGCTATACAAAGTGTTCCTAGTAAATCCTTTGCCTCTCTGCAGTTCTACTTTTGTTCATATTAACTAGTTTGGACTACAGGTAGAATTCTCAGGATGGGAAAGCCACCTCTTTCCATCTTTCTCCTCTTGATTATAGCACATTTACAAAAAATTATAAAAATTTTATGAGAAGTAAAACTAACACATTGCTCTGATTAGTTTCTTGGGATTCATTGTTTTTCCAGTGCCATTTCTGCACAGCTTCTTTGGCAGCAAAGTCCTAGTTCTGGATGATGTAAATTTGACAGCCTTTAATAAGAAACAGATGGTAAATGTATTTGCAATGATGCAGGTGGCTGGCTTTGACTCTGCTGTTTCATAGGGATGCAGATGCTACTCTGACTCAACTAATGGAAGAAGAAGAGGAGCAGGGGATTTAAATTTAATATTTACTTTGGCAAACTATATATCTGGACCAATCTGTCTTGGAAAGTAACACATCAGGACGCTGTCATCTAGAACCTATTTACACGAAAGAGTAGGGCAGTGATGAAGATCTGGAAGATCTGCAGAAACAGAACTTCTATGTTAAAAAAAGCCAAATTGAAACTTACACCAGGTTCAGCCTGGAGATATAGCAGCAGGACACTTGTGGTGAAATCTCTCCTTAAATGAAACATACAAAAGGACAACTTTCTGCCTGTGAGTCAAAGTAGTGCAAACTGGCTGCAGCTGCACTATAGAGAGCTCAGCCCCTTTGTCATTTGCTGTTGGTCGTAAGACACAGTAATTGTTGTAAGGTGGAGGATAGAAGGGAGAGATGGAGCCTCTGGTTTCTCTGTCAATGTGAGGGACCACTGTTTGCAGCCAGCTGAAGGGAAGTTTTTCTCATTTGGCAGTATTCGAGTCTTTGCGTGCTCTGGATAGGGAAGGAAGTGTGGGATAAGGAAGGGAAGGGAAGTAGTGTAGCAGTGTAGTACTTTTTGTAGACAAAAAGTATTTATGGACAATGTTGGAAAATTTGAAAGATAAATTTACAGGCACCTTGTCAAAACACTGAAAAATCCAGAAGATGGATAAGATTGCCCTGGAAGACTTGCATGTGCCCCCAGTATGGGAAAGAGGAGCAAAAGAAAGAGTGGCTGCATGTTCAGTCCCAAAGAAAAGGTTTTTTTCCTTTCACAGTTATGAAAATACAGATCATTATTATCAGCATTAGTAAGCAGAATTCCTTCACCATTTTTCAAAGCTGAAAATATCTGTAATGACATTGCCTTCAGAATTTTTTCATGGAATCTTAACCACTGTAAATGCTCTGTGCATTAGTGATGTTTGGGTATTTTTGATAGTATTATTAGCATTTAAGATCTTTCTCTATGTCTGCATATTCTCTAAAGATAATGCCAAGAGATACATTTCATTATCAGGCCCACTAATACATTTTCTCCACACACATAGTCAGGGCTGCAGTGCATAGAGTGGAGGGGTCAGAACAGGAAAGAGAAGAAAGAGCAAACAAAGGCCTCAAATATAAACAAGGCCAACCTAATATACTGAGGAAACAGGTATAAAACTTCAATACAATGATGAAGATTCTACTGAGGTTTACACTGTGACAATTCAGGCAAATGTTCTTACTTCCATATTTTATAGTAGAGTATAATTAATCCCTGAAGGAAAAGGTTGAAAACCTCAATTTTAGTTGAACTGTAACATAGTACAAAGCACTTGGAGGACATAGTTCCCACTGTAATATTTTCACACAGGCTCTTAGTGAGATGTCCTCTACATTCTTTCAGAGTATGTATGAGATTTTTGCATGTGATCAGTGTGTCACGTCTTACAGCCCTGGAGAGATACATTTTACATGTTTCCCCCATTCAGCCTCACAGAGAGAGTTGAAGGTGGCAGAGGCTTATATTAGACATGTAGATATTCTTCAGCATTCTTTTATGCTGCCTGTTTGGTTGTGAGAAGATACTGCTTAGGGTGGCAAAGGCTGTGCACAGTAATATCAGGAGGGGCCACCTATGGTGTAGAGCTGCAGAGTATGGGGTGATATCTGGATCTTTCCAGATTAGCAATAGAAATGTTTGTGGGATCAAATTGTAACACACATCACAGAAGAAAATCTATATTAAAACATTTTCAAAAAAATCCTTTTATCTATATTTTCAAATAACAAATTATTTGTTCTAGAAACAGCATCTGTGAGCCCAAAAGACTTTAAAAAGAGGAATTCATTGACATTTCTGTGATAAAACACGACTGGGTAGGGAAAATCTTAACTGATTGCTCTTCACTCTCATCTGCCTCTGCAGAGACATAATTGAGCCCTAAAGCTATTGTCGGTTTGACATCTTTAACAAGAAATTAACTCTCACTTTACTTGTGTCAGTACCATGCATGACCTTTCTTGAAATAGGCAGCTCTTGAAAAACAAGGCATTATATTCTCATTCTGAACTTGACTGGGAAATGGATTTTTCTAAACACCAAGAGTTAGTCTCATTTCATATTTGTTTACATGGACAATGTCAATAATCTACTGTGGCAGTGTGGTACAAAATAATGAAACACCTGGGTTTTACCTACATTTATAACACATATACTCCAAGAAGAAATCACAGAAGAACCTATGTTCAGTTTTACAAAATGAGGCCTTGTACAGACAGAATTTATCAGTTTTTTTTTTCATTGGATCTGTTTTTTGGTCTAATCATAAAGTCCTGTTGGACCAAACACAATGACTGACTGAGGGTTGAGAGAAACTTGCAGTGCGAACCAAACCTGAAAAAAACTGTGATATTCCTGAGCATGTACATAAAGAATCTCTCCTTAATTAACCCCACTGAATGGAGATTTTTTTTTCAGTTCACCTAAAAAAGTTTGACAACATGAAGAGTCATAAGAATACATTTAAAGTATTAACATAATTTCCACATACAATTTCACCTTTACCTGTCAATTTTAACCTTAGCATTTTGGGGGGTTGTTGTAATTTCTTTTGCTTGCCTTGGCCATGAGCTTATCTGGCACAAAGAACTTGTGTTTATACAGCTCCAGCCTTTTAGAATTTTTTCTTCTCCTTCTCTTGAACCCAAATGATTCCAGCATCCTAGGAGCCTTCATCTCCTTCAAAAAACAGAAATGCCTAGATAATGGTGCCACTGGGCTGCACAAAATGCGCTGCAGGTCTGTAAATTATCTCTAGCTGAATGTAGAATATGAATTGGTATTTGACAGTAGTGACCCAGGGAAAATTTCCATCAGCTTATGGAGAAGAGAATTACACATGATTTTTACAAGGTCCAGACAGATGCATTTTCCTGGTATAATATGTGTATCAAAAAAACCACACATAATCCTAGCAACTGTTTTGAAAATGGTTTTATCCATTAGGTAGCAGTCCCATTATCCTGAAGCCATTTATAATACTTCTTTCTCAGCAACACATTCATGAACATCTTTATGTAACTCATCATGTTTATGAATGAATATAGGCTCATAACATTTTCTGTTGCAAGGGAACACTTTCATCTGTTTTTCATAAAAGGTGAACTGAACCACAGACATAGGGAACAACATGCAGGTGAGAACATCAGCACTTTCTGAATTATGTCTTGGGAAGAGTTGCAATTTATCAGCTTTTCTCACCTTACTTATGCTGCTGTGCTTAGAATGCAGCTGAGGGGTTTCAATCACTACTGTGCTACAGGAACACTAGATTTGGTCATACACTTGGCATACAAATGCACCAACAGCACGGCAGCTGCAAAATTCATGTAAGAAGGAAGCAAGTTAAGAAAATTTGTGATTTATATGGACAAAACTGGAAAAAATAATGTGTTTTTCCTATGTTCTAAAGTTCTTGAAATTTAATCTGTGGTCCTGAGAAACCATGCTGACAAAACTTTAAAATAAACTTCATTTTAAAATAAATCTCTATTGCAAAATCCAAAAGCACAACCTTTCTATTTTGCCTTGCAGAAAAATAAAAAGCAATCGAAAGAGCGAACAAGAAATAATTATTTTTATTTTAACATCAAATCAGGAAAAAAAAACCCAAATTATCTTTGAGATTTGCTATTACTTTTTGTTTATTTAAAAAAAAAAAAAAAAAAAAAAAAAAAGTTTAAGACAGTGGTTAGTATGTCAAAATAGTGTCCAATATCCTGATTTTAATGAACTTTTCTAAGAAAATATTTTTCTTAGAAGTCAATACAAAGTTTTTACTAACAGACCTTAGCAAAAATCTAGCTTAAAAGAAATTATAGATATTAGAGAAAATTTTGATTTAATTAGTGTAGCAAGGATTTTCAACTTCTTCATAATGGCTCACAACTACATAAGCTCATTTTGCACTTGGTATTCCTGTGGTAACCCTAAACTCCTCAGGGCTCACTGCAGCAACTGCATATTTATCCTAACTTTTAATTAAATATTAAAAATAGACAGATGTTGCAAAGAATCAAAAAGGAAACTTTAGGGTTTGAAATTATTCATCTATCAAACATGCTGCCAGAATTTTCATCTTGAGAGGTGAAATGGTGAAACAGTAATTCACACAAGAGAAATGTGATGAGAGGGCAGCGAGTCACTTCCAGTGGGATTATTCAAGGCAAGCCAGAGGCCCTGGATTTCAGCTACAAATCCTGCTCATTTGCCTTGGAATAGGTGACACTGTTCATCTTAACGACCTAGATGTGTTGTAATCATTGGGGAGTTCTCAATGACAATGTGTTCAAATACCAAGTACTAATTATTATTTGAAATCATTAAACTAAATCAAAGTTGATAGAAATGACCACTATTTCAATTTGCAAGTCTTATTCTCCCTAAATTGCTCCAGGATTTAAGGATGGTAATCGCTTCAAAGTCCTTTGTATGCGTATATGCAGAAGGTATGGTGGGAAGAGATAGCATCAGTTTTGGGGAGTAAACCCTTAGAGGAACAAGGAATTGCCCAGGGAGATTATTCCAGTAAAGCAAAGACAGTCTGTGCTCATTGTGTGTCTTAAATAGGTGATCTTTCCCTGTTGAACTCCAGTGGCAAAAACGAACGATCTGTAGGGCTGTTAACCTGGCTCCCTCTCTGGTCAAGTTTTCAAAGTCCGGAAAAAAAAAAAAAAAAAAATTACTAATTTTATAAAAACTTGTATGTAAAGCCCATGCACCTTCTTCTTGGCATGTCAGTCTCCTGGTACCACGCTGTCGCGTAACAATCCTGTTCCTCACCGAGTATCCGAGTATAAATTCAGTGACTGGTTTTCCTGTGAGTACGGATCAATCTTTGGAAAAAAAAAAAAAAAAAAAAAAAAAGCAGTATCAAGATTCAGAATTCAAACAAAGTTAAGATGGACGTTCTAGCCTAATTCAAATGTTTGAAGGAGGTTTTGGCTTAAAAAAGTGGAGATTTGTCATTACTGCTGATGATACCCAAAAGACATGCATTTTGAGGCATGCAGATGCCCACAAAGATAATAGTTTTCATTGTGATCGCTTCCACACAAACATTCACCGGCTTAGAGACACTTGTTTAGCAAAAGCAAAACAAATTCTGATACATAAT
The DNA here is from genome assembly GCA_030060385.1 of Muscicapa striata striata. Classification (NCBI taxonomy): domain Eukaryota; kingdom Metazoa; phylum Chordata; class Aves; order Passeriformes; family Muscicapidae; genus Muscicapa; species Muscicapa striata. The sequence continues at coordinate 3,398,122 of JAREIS010000070.1, forward strand.
AATATAATTTAGATTAGATTAGATTACAATAGACTAGGCTCAAAATTCCTTTTCAACCCTCTCAGGACAGTAAAATTCAGTCCCTAATATTATTAAGCAAAAATAAACGAATCTTAAAAATACCGCAATAACATAAGAACATACTCTAAACCAAAAAAATGTGGAAAATAAAAATTTTAAAATAGAACCAAATGTAAAATATTACCTTTCAAAACTATCAATGATTTATTTTAGATATTATAATACGTTGACCATCTAGCTATGTCATTAACCAGATCTGCGTCATGGCAATGATATTACATTTTAAGACAAGAGAAAACAACAAAGGGAAAAAAGAAAAAGAGATTTTCACACGAGAAATTCAATTCACTTTTGGCTCTGTTGCCACCAGAGACCAATTTGGAGCAGGTCCTGTGATAAATCCACCACCCAATGCCATTGCAAATTGCTGGGTTAATGAAGGGAGTTCAAGTAGGGAAATGAGAGGCGAGAGTAGCAAGGTGCTGATCGTCTGTAAATTACTTGCTGCAGGGCGTACGACGTTAAAGCTCAGAGAATGAAATACACCATTTTTCCTTGGATGATAAGAAGCGGATTTACTTCACTTTCATAACTATATTTCACCAAAACTTTCCCGTCAAAGTAATTCATTTTTGTATATCCAGCAGTGTAAGGTTATGGCAGAGGAATTTCATGTGCAAAAAAGGAGTGAAATACAGGCAGATCAGAGAGAAAACATATGAAGCGTTTTAAGTAAGAAAATACCTTTCTAAAATAATAAAAGTGCAGTTCTTAAACTGTTTGATACTGTTTACAGGGAAAAGACCTCTGGCAATTTTCTTTAGCAAGTTCTTGTATTATTGTACCTTCACCCTTCCTTTCTTAGTAGTTACTTAAAACAGGGAGAGGGAATCACCTTTCCCATAATACTTAGGCCATCTATTGAGAATGGCTTACTTCCCATCCCCACATGTTCCAAAACCATAATTATAATTATCTTTCACCAACTTCATGAGGCAGTTTCATAATTTTTTTGTAAAATCATTATTCCTGTAGATTTATCTTTGCATTGCAGAGTTTTTTTTAAGTACACCAATATCTTTACAAGTGAACCACTTTGACACTAGTGAGACATAACCTTTATTTCTTGATTTGGTTTTGCAGGCGGGTTGTTTCTTCTTGTTGGTTTTGTTTTTTATAGGTGATAATTCTATCAAGTGAAGAAAATACTAAAGTCTGTTTCCTCATCTCCTCTAAATATCTAGCATTAATTCCACTGGTCTCTTACAGCCTCAACTTTCAGATACCTTCATGCAGTAATGGAGTTACTTTTGCATGTTGGCATTAGCTTCATGTTCGTAGGGTTAGGATTTTCTCTAATGTTGCTCTCTTTGTCTTTTCCAGGGAGCCAGGCTCCTTTGCATGAAGAAGGATGCAGGATTTCCACATGAAGCTTCGGTGAGCAGAATCTGGTTATGGCATCTATCTGCTGCCTGTTTAGGAGTCACAGTGTGTGTGTCTTGATCCCTGGTGACTCTTCTTGCAAATAAAAATAAAAAAATAAAAATAAAAAAATAGGAATTTAGACATTTCAATGTTTTTTTATTTTACTATTCTGTCTTCTGAACCAATGTAACAATGCTGGTTTGGACTGTGAAGCAGGAAGAAAAAAAGCTAATATAAGATATAAACAGACATAAACTTCTCTATCACTTTCTAAAATTTCAGCTTTGATGCTCATTACTTTACAGAAATAATTTTATGCTGTCAGTTTTTCTAAGTATTGTTGTATGTGAATTTTGAGTCTTAATTGTTCCCAAGTACGTTGCTGTACTTTTTTAATTGATGTTTTTAAAGGATGAAAAGGGGAAAAACGCAACAGTTCCCCAAACCAAGAAACTCAGACCACACCTTTAAACAATCTTAAGGAAAATTCCTGTTTTAAGAGGAAAAAAAAGAAATCCTTCTGACATCTTACATTTTATTGAGTTAACATGCAGTAAATTGTACATCATATGAGTAAATAAGTTGATTTTTCATGTCCTCTGCGAAGAGGTTTCCAGCAGGCAAAAGGGCTAAAAAGGCCATGATAGACTGGCGCTGGTACATACTGATAGCTATATTAGCCAAACTAAATAGATAAAGAAAAGCCCTGCATGTTAATGAAAGCATGCAGACCCCGTGCAAAGGGCCTTGACACCACAGAGCGGCTTCTTTAGGAAATAGCAGGGAGTCCTTGATCCTGTGTAGCCTAATAAGAGTGCAAGCAGCCATCGGCATCGCAGTTAGCAAGTCTTTTCATGAAGAGAAGGGCACCGAAATGCTCTCCTGATGTCATCGCTAATGCCGGCTAAAACACCCGCCGAGCATGTTGGTCCCATGGAAAAGATGGGAGCTGAAACGCCGTGATGTCCTTATTTTTGAAAATTGGTGTAGAAAGTTGGAAAGGGCTGGTTTTTGTTAAAAAACAGGAAACAAAAGTAGAATTCAGGAACTCGTCCCATATGCTCCCCACTTCACAGGTGATGCAACAGCTCCAGGATGTGCGGCCAAGTAAACACCAGGTGGATCAAAAAAACACTTTTCACCCCGTCCTTCTGTTTTGAGATGTGAAGGCAGCTTCAGACTTTAGAAGCTGCTAAAGAACGACTGTTAGTGTTTCATACACAGGGCCCAAAATGCCAGTGTCATAAACTCCCCTGGTCGGTGCCTATTGCCTTGGTACATGTGCCAACAGCACTGGTTATCAGCACCCATAAAATCTCCCCTCACCCGGAGAGAAGACAAATTCTAAAATTCTAACTTTTTTTATTCTAAATGTCCAGAGGAAACAAGAAAATGGCAGTAACAGAGATTCTCCTCTCCCTGCTCTGTGCCTGCTCTCTGTGCTATTACTGTAGGTGAGCCCTTTATTTGCCACTGGACTATGAAAGGATCTATGCTGAAAGGTATTGCCCTGTTCAGATAAAACTATTTCATTTCATTTCATTTTTTCCAACATTTCCCTAAGCTCCCATGAAAGGTTTAAAGAGCTGGTACTTTTATACCCAAAGTAAGATGTATTTTACCAGCTTCAGCTGAAGACATACATGAAGCACCTGATCCCTAGACACATATTACTTTTGTCTCTCTTCACTATCTGGAAGCATCTTCCAAAATGTTTCTGAAAAGACACACTAGTAAAGAGTGTTGGTGTGACTTTCCTATGAGGGCTGTAGCCATCTGTTCAGACACCAGGGTTTGCATGCCTTTTCCAGACTTGGTAGCCAGAAAACTGGATCAAAGAAAGTAACTCTTATGTTTTTAGAGATCATAAGAAAGGTCAGGTCCTTGAATGAGTGCCTCTACAAGCTTTAATCTCTGATTAGACACAGGAACAACAAAAGCCTGAAGGCAATTGTATTTCTTACTGAAAGACTAATTAAAACTTATCAGAATTCTGCTTAATTTAGTCTTTGACCTTTTGAATGTGCTAGCAAGTCAGAATAACTGTGCAGAATCTTTGCAATAGACAACCAAAACAAATTGTAAAAGCATCAATTTTAACTTGGTGGCCTGTCCGTCTCTGTCTGTCTGCAGCTAAAATGTGTACCTTATTTGCTCAGCAAATTTTCTGCAATAACTTCTGATTTTTGGCTATAGCCCTTAAGCAAGAGCTTAAGGGAGGAAACTGGAAACTGGAGGAACCAGTTTCCTGGGGACTTTTAGCATACATCCAAAGTATTTTATTGGTAGTCATTAGGAGCATGAAAAACACTTGCAGTGAGCAAAACGTGGAGGGTTTTTTTTTCTCAGAAACAGCAACAAGCTTACTTTTGAGACATGTATTTCCACTTTCTAGGCTATTATTACTCTCATCATTATTTTTGCTGTTCCTCTAATTTCATAACACTGTAGATTCAGGCATGGTGAGGCATGAGGAGTGGACCAAGGGCAGCTGCCTCCTCTATCAGTGTGCCCAAGGGGTCTTTGCTGTTTTCATCGTGTTCTGAGAGACAGCTGTGGGGTGAGAGACACAGACCACAGTGTATGATGGAAATCCTTAAACCAGCACCCAGCTGTCCATTGATGTTATTCATGACTGAGTACCTCTGAGTCAATTCACCTGCCTAAAACGACTGTTTGTGGAGATCCCTTCACATCAAAGCATTAAATGGATTTAAATTCCTTCTACCCCCACCTCATACCCAGGTGCCCCTGACACTGATCACCAAAATGATGGAAAGTCATCATTCCTACAAAAGTGGCACTTACTTCTTCCCATAGAAGAGTGTGGATGTGGCTTGGGGCAAATCAGAGCGGGGCAGATGGGGTTTGGGTCTTTGAGTGTGGATGGCAGAGATCTTCTCAGGAGTGTGAGAACAGGGCCTACAAGCCAGCATCAGTCCCATTAAAGACCAGCTTGCCACTAGGTACTTAAGGTTTTAGCAGCTGCCAAACCTTTACTACAATAGGAACATTTGACCCACCACAGGAGTGTCAAGACTCTGAAAAACAAGTGCAATCTCTTCTGCAAGACTCTGAAAAACATGTGCAGTCTCTTCTATCCTATACTTCTCCAGACCCAGATATGAGGCACATGCAGGACATTGATTATATTATTCCTATTTATTGTGGCAAATTCAAATGCAGTAGAGGTTTGAGGGATTTTTAGTGGGTTGTTTCCACATTAAATTAACTGTGAAGTTTGAAAGGCTTGGGTAAATCATATCAGGAGTTTGTAAATTTGTCCGAAGTTTGAAATTTACTATTTGTTGGAAAGAAAATGGAGAATTCCTCCATTTTCCCACTTCCATTAGTGAATAATTCTAACTTATCTGCCCTACCAGAAATTTAAGAATGAGATCTGATGAGTATATGTGTGTGTTCATACAAACATATATAAATATGAAAAATACAAACATATGCAGAGACATGTATACAGTTAGTCTATATTTACTTCACTAGGTAGTGTATATATACACACAGTATACTAAAATATAAAAACATTGACTTATTATATCCCAACAGAGTGAATGTTGAACAAATTTGATTAATGACCAACATGGTGAGCTTCTTTCAGAAGCTCTTCAATTTAAACAAAAATCTTCTAAATGCATGAACTTATCTATGCATGACAAAGACGGCTCTTCTTTGTTGAACACTTACCATGTTAAGCTATTAATGCAAGAATTAAGCAAACAAAAAAACCCCAACAACATTCTGATTACTAAATTTGCTAATTTACTTAATGGTTTTACCAGGTTAATTGGATTTCGTTAATCTCTCTAGAATTAATTTTTCTATCCATGTTCCCTTGAGAATTTTTCTTGCACAGGAAGAAAAAAAAAAAGCTTGAGAGCTTTAGTACTCTGACATTTTTGTTTCACATTAAAACAAATTTCAGAGTCTCTAGAGGGAACGTTACCTCTAGCTACTTACTTCATATGCACTTGCAGAGAAAAATATGGCAGTACTTAAAATGCAACATTCTAGTGAATATCTGAGATTTACATATGAATACTCAGATATTTTCTCTCTTAAGGACCATAAAATCTCATCAGTCATTTCTAAAACATTCTGAGTGTTGCTGCTTGCTGCTCTTTTAAAATTGTGAACATTCTCTTTAAGGACCCTCCATCACTGCCTCTTCTGCTGAAGTATTTTCAGTGAGGGCTGAAAGGAAGTCGTTTAGAGAAATAAAGAACTTGAAACGACATAGACAAATAATTTCTGTTTCTGCTTAATTTAAGCTATTTAAATTGAAGGGGTTTTGTTTGTTCCGGTCTCACAAAAAGAATCCTCTTGACTGATGCAGGTTGGACACAAGTCTGAAGGACTGAGCCTTCAGCAGAAAGCCTACCTCCTGCTGTGCCGACTCCCACCGCTTTGGCAGCTTCCCTTCGGAGCGACAGACAGGAACAGAACCGTGGTCCTTGACCTGCAGAAAACTTTGTATACAGAGCTTCAGAGAGTTGGCAGGTCCAAACCTGACTGACTATCTGCTTGTGGTGGGAGGATTGCAGGACACCTCCACATCCATCCTTCACAGCCGCACTGATGGCAAGGTGGGCATCTTTCCTGGAAAATGAAAGAAAGGTGCAACCTCCCCCCCCCCCACTTCTGTGCACCTTGAAATCCAACTATTGGCATATTGTTCAGTATTGGAAGATCAACTCTTCCAGGGGCAGAAAAAAAATCATATACTTGTTGTTATAGATAGGTAATGGGATGGATTGGCTCCCGCAATTAAGGGATGAATATTGTGCATATGTTAAGAGTTTTATTGATGTATGGTTATGTTATCATGGTCTTGTTGTTCAAACATCCTCTGTTCTTCCCGTAGTCCTCTTCCCACCTCAGTATTGTTGCCACCAGACAGCCTCGGTTGTGAAACACTTGTGGAGGGAGGGCATGCCCATGTTGCATACTTTAGCCCCTGAAAAGATGAACCTGAAGATGTTTTTCTAGTGTTTGTATAAAGTTCTTGTTGCTAAAGAATATTGGCTCATTGGTAGGGAGTTTTGATTTTGAATTTTTGATTTTTTTTCCCCAGAAGAAATTTTTCTTTTGAGTCATGGTTTTTAAAGTTTGTATCTTAAAAATATTTCAGAGTTTTAGGTCTATATTTCACCTTTCTCATTACTTTTGACATGTGCGAAGAAATTTCTATTTCAAAACTAAGATTTAGCACATTCTAGTTCTTAAAAAATTAAAAGCATTATGTACTTCTCAGACTATTTAAAATACATTTTTAAAACGTGAATCATGTAAAAACCTAGCTTGTTTAACTAGACAATTCAGAGTAGAGAAATTCTGAGCTACCAGAACTTTCTTTCAAAAACAAAAATAATGTTATTGATTTTCTTTCCTTGGCCATTTTTATCTTGGGGTCTCTTCTCAGTAACACTTATTTCTTCAGAGCTGGAAAATTAATAAAAGAAGTATTAACACCTTAAGATAACGACATATTTATTCTTATATTCTATGCACAATCAGAGGCTTTTCAGTTCTGTCAAGTAACTAAAAATAAAATTGTTTACCTTCTACCTTAAAGAGTTTCATTTAAAACAAAAAATGGGATAGGAAGAATCACAAAATTAAATCTCATTTCCACTTTTTGCATTTTTTTCCTCTAGGGAAGAGTCTGGATTTATTACAGAGTAGATTTTTATATAATTTACACCTATGCCCATCACAACAGAGCTAGCACATGATTGATGTCAAATGCTAAAATATATGGCCAATGACAGTTTATTATCTTTTATTTATTAAGTCTGATGTCTTCAAAACTGGCACAAGTTGAATGAAAACCTGATCTTTCCATAAATCTTTGGAATGTGTCCTTGTGATAGATAGTTGAGTCACGCACTTGTGAGTCAGGCAGGAATGGGGTGGGGCTTCCTTCCTCATCGAGTGCTCCTTGTAAGAGGCTTCAGGGGAGCACTGCCACCCGGAGCAGGCAAACAGGGAAGGAAGCTGAAAGACTAAGGAGTATCAGCAAAAGTGAAAGGGAAATCTACTGGTGGAGTTCAGCCCTTCCCTCATTGAGGGAAGTCCAAAAAGAGTCGAGGACTCCTGTGCCTCCCACTGTCAGGCAATAGAAGGGCACCTGGTGGATGAAGGGGAGTGGAAAGGTGTCCCTGCTCGGGGAGGTAATAATAAAAATTCCTCCCCACCCCCTAGCCAGGTGGCACTCCAGAATAGATATGAGGCCCTGGATCTAGAGAGTCAGGCAGATGATTTAGAAGGAAATTATCTGCCCAGTGAGCCTCCCCATTACATTTCATCTGTAAGACGGATCACCACCTCTGACATCAAAAAGAAAAGGGTAGCTGTAGCAGGTGACTCCCTTATATCAAGGAGGCTTTTCTGCCATGGGTATTCAAAGTAACCATAATGAAGTTAAATGCATATGGGTAAGAATTAAGGGGAAGGCCAACATGGCTGACCTCCTACTGGGAGTCTGTTATCATCTACCTAACTTCAGGAAGAAGAGGTGGTCAACTTATTCTCTAAGCAACTGGAGAATCTTTCAGGATCGCCAGCTCTTGTTCTTGTAGGGGATTTTAACCTACCAGACATCTGCTGGGAATTTAATGCAGCAGAAAAGAGATAGCCAGAAGTTTTTTAAGTGTGTGGAGGACAACTTTTTGTCATATCTAGTGAGTGGATCCACCAGGACAGGGACTATGTTAGACCTTTTGTGTGCAAATAGAGATGGGCTGGTGGGAGATGTGGAGGTTGGAGGCTGCCTGGGGCACAATGCTCATGAAATTATAGGATTCTTGATATTTGGTGATATCAGGAGGAGTATCATTAAGACTTTTACATTGGACTTTTGGAGGGCTGATTTTGGCTTATTTAGGTGCCTTATTCAGAGAGTTCCTTGGGAAGCAGCCTTTGAAAACAAAGGAGTTCAGGAAAGGTGGGCATGCTTCAAAACAGGGATCTTGAGGGCACAGGAACAAACTGTCCCTGTGTGCTGAAAGGCGAGTCAATGAGGTAAATGTCCAGCCTGGATGGACAAAGAGGTTTTGGAGGAGCTTAGGAATAAAAAGAGGATGCATCATCTTTGGAAGGAGGGTTAGGTCTCTCAAGAATTATTTAAGGGGCTGCTAGAACATGTAGGGAAAAAATAGAGAGACCAAAGCTCTGTTTGAACTAAAAATGGCAACTTCTGTAAAAGATAGTAAAAAATGTTTTTACAAATATATTGATGGCAAAAGGAAGGGTAAGTCCAGCCTTTGTTCTTTATTGGATGAGGGAGGGAACTTAGTAACTGCAGATGAGGAGAAGGCAGAAGTGCTTAACACCTCCTTTGCCTCAGTCTTTAGTGGGAAGATGGCTTGTCCTCAGGACAGCTGTCCTCCTGGGATGGTACATGGTGTCAGCGAGCAGAATGGTTCCTTGTTATCCAGGAGGAGGCAGTCAGAGAACTGCTGAGCAGCTTGGATGTTCATAAATCTATGGCATCAGATGGGATCCATCCTAGGGTGAGGGAGCTGGCAGATGAGCTTGTGAAGCCACCCTCCATCATTTACCAACAGTCCTGGCTCACTGGTGAGGTTCCAGATGACTGGAAGCTGGCCAGTGTGTCTCCCATTCACGAAAAGGGTAGAAAGGAGGAACCTGGTAATTATAGGCCAGTTAGCCTGACCTCAGTACCTGGTAAGATAATGGAACAGTTTATACTGAGTGCCATCACACAGCACTTAGAGGACAGCCAGAGTATCAGACCCAACCAGCATGGGTTTGGGAGGGGTAGGCTGTGTTTGATCAACCTGATCTCCTTTCTTGACCAGGTGAGCTGCCTGGTGGATGCAGAAAGGCTGTGGATGTCATGTCCCTGGATTTCAGCAGGGCCTTTGACACTGTCTCCCTCAGCACACTCCTGGAGAAGCTGCAGCCCGTGGCTTGGACAGGAGCACTCTGTGCTGGGTTAGGAACTGGCTGGATGGCCGGGCCCAGAGAGTGGAGGTGAACAGTGCTGCATCCAGCTGGGGATCAGCACCAGTGGTGTCCCCCAGGGGTCTGTGCTGGGGCCAGTTCTGTTTAATATTTTTGTTGATGACATGGATTAGGGTATTGAGTTTTTCGTTAGTAAATTTGCCGACTACACTAAGCTGGAAGCATGTGTCGATCTATTGGAAGGTAAGAGGGCTCTCCAGAGGCCTGGAATGGTTGGATGGGTGAGCAGAGTCCAGTGGGATGAGATTTAATAAGTCCAAGTGCTGAGTCCTGCATTTTGGCCACAATAACCCCGCAAGGTTATAGGCTGAGGATGGTGAGGATGGACAGTGCCCAGGCAGAAAGAGATCTGGGGGTGCTGGTCAGCAGCTGGCTGAACATGAGCCAGCAGTGTACCCTGGTGGCCAAGAAGGCCAATGGCCCCTGGTCTGGATCAGGAATAGTGTGCTGTGTTGCGTTGATGTGGCCAGAAATGTGTATTCTATCACCAACTGTTAAAACCAGGTGGGGTAATGACTCCTTATCTCTGTGGCACACAGTATCTGCTAATGGGCCAGCTTTAAGACAAGACAGGGCAATCATCTTTATCTTTTCTACAACCCATCCTCCCTCCAGGAAGATACCATCTGCTGCTGGCCCATTGAGTCCCACTGTATGACTGATAAAATTCCATCATCCCATTGAGAGATGCTCCAGCCAGGGGAGGAGCCAAGCCTTTCCTACCTAGATAAAAACGGAGCTGTTGGACAGCAAGTTACCTTCTTTCCACTGGATTCCAGGGGAGAAGCCGAACCTTTCTACATCATCCCTGGACTTTTGGAGGAAGGCTGCACCTTTCTACAGGAGCATTGTTTCAGCTGAACCGCACTGCCACTGCAGGGGGACTGTAGCCACCATTTAATGGGACTGCTACCAACACCCCAACTGACAGGGTGTCAGGTTATATTCTGACTCTGTCAGGGTTGGGATTGTTTTTTGTATTACTGTATTTCTATTTTAATCTTCCCAGTAAAGAACTGTTATTCCTAATTCACATATCTTTGCCTGAGAGCCCCTAATTTCAAATTTATAATAATTTGGAGGGAGGGGGTTTACATTCTCCATTTCAAAGAGAATCTTCTGCCTTTATTGGCAGAAAACTGTCCTTAGAACCAGGACGTGGCCAGCAGGAGCAGGGAGGTCATTCTTCCCCTGTACTCAGCACTGGTGAGGTCACACCTTGGGTGCTGTGTCCAGTTCCGTCCCCTCAGTTTAGGAAGGACATTGAGACACTTGAGCACGTCCAGAGGAGGCAACAGGGCTGGTGAGGGGCTTGGAACACAAACCCTGTGAGGAAGGGCTGAGGGAGCTGGGACTGTTTATCCTGGAGAAAAGGAGACTCAGGGGTGACCCTATCACTCTCTACAACTCCCTGAAAGGTGGTTGTGGTCAGGTGGGGGTTGATGTCTTTCACCAGGCAATAGTTGACAAAATGAGACGACACAGACTCAAGCTGCGTCAAGGGAAAATTAGGTTGGATAGTATAGAAAGGTTTTTCACAGAAAGAGTGATAAAGTACTGGAATTGTCTGCCTGGGGAGGTGGTGGAGTGACCATCCCTGGATGTGTTTAAAAAAGGACTGGATATGGCACTCAGTGCCATGGTCTAGTTGAGGTGTTAAGGCACGAGTTAGACTCATTGATCTTGAAGGTCTCTTCCCACCTAGTCATTGTGATTTCTGTGAATTCTGTGAATAGTTAGTATGTAGGATTTATGGTATTAATATTTATCTAGAGCACGCAAAACATCCTTGAGTCCTGGTTATTTCTTTAATTCTCAACATATTCAGTGACTCATTTCTTAATTTTCAAGAACGGATTTTGTTTGGGTTTGAGATTTGTTGTTTTGATGTTTTATTTTCCTTTTCTTCTCAGAAAGGAATAAAAGAAATAATAAGATATCTTTGCCAATCCTAATACAGATAGTTCAAGGTACCTTACGTGGTACCATGTCTCTCAATACGACTTCTATACACAATAGAGCTCCCTGTTTGACAACCTACAGTCAATAAGGAAGGTGCACGAAAAGCAGCCTATGGTCATAGGAGGGATTGCTGCATAAGCAATGGTTTTTCTTCCAAAAGTCTTCCCTACATGGGGGAGTTTAGTCACACAACTGCTCTTACACAGACCACCAGGGACACACATATATAACCCATAGCTGGGAAAATGGATTCATGCGCAGTTCAATCAAGCACAGCAACAGTCATTTTGTTCCTAATGTGGACTGCAGAAATCTTGTTTAAAAACATGTTGCATGATCATGATGGAGCTGATGCAAAGGAATGAGGTCACAAATGTCTTAACCAACATTTTCTTAAAATATTTTCTGCCTCCCCATAGGGCTTAAGCGTTTTTGTCTTTTCTTCCATTAAGTCAATGGATTTGGAAATTGATTCCTCCCTCTCCAATGCAGCCTAATGTAGGATAGATTCTATGTTTGTGTGGGACAAGTTCTGTTTTAAGCTAGATTTTCAGACACAATGTGTACAGTTGCAGTTTCTGGCTCTATACTCCCCATCCCCAGCCACAAAAAACATGTAGCAATATTCCCAATCTTACTAATGTAATAACTGATTTACATTGCTCCAGGCTAAAAAAAAACCAAGCCAGCACCCTGTGAGGCATCCCATAAAATCCCAGCTGTCCATCCATGTCTTACCTTGTTATAAGATAGCAAGCACTGACATGTACTTAATATAACAGCAGAAAGTTGCATTAACCCTTTTTCCACCCATTTTTCCCTGTTCTTTCTAGTAAGGTGTAAGTTCTTAAAGGGTTATATTTTATGTATATTTTTTCTTATACTTGTATAAATAAGCCAAAATGTGAAAGGAACTAGAACACTTAATTCTCCACCCCGTGTTCATTAGATGTAAATGTGGGAAGGGCAGTTCAATGGAGTCCAGTTTCTGATATTTTTTCTCATCACAGAGAATCAGAGTTACCAGAGAGAAAAAATGCTATTTAACTTAGTCACAATTAAAATCATTCCACACTGTACTTAATACACTATTCCATCTTGGAAGTGATTATTAGTTTTTAATAGACAACAGAAGGAGATGGGAGAGAAGTGCACAAGATTAGGGAAGTATTAGTCAAAAGACAGCAAATAATCTACTTCAACTTTTCTCTTGAAATCTATTCATTACAACTGGTATTCCTTAACATGTCTATTACCAAGGCCAGTTTTCTTATTCCTTCAAAAGACACCTATTTTTCTATTCATTGCCTTACTCTAAGTATTAGTTATATTGAAATAATGGGCATTTTTCAATGCCTATTATTCCTAATTTTTTCTTCTCTCTGTACTTCTCTCTGGACTGTGAGAAAAGGCAAATTTCACTACAACAGTCATAATCAAAGGCTTACGACCTCAGCAGGAAACCTATTCTCCTTTTCTCTCAGAGAAGCACGGAGCCCGTTTTGTCTGTGCAGCTTATCATTCCCCTTCATAAGGTTAGAAAAATAACAGGCTCAGCTCTGAGTTTTCATCACAGATACATCTGTGTGTGTCTTCCTAACCACACAGACTTGTGCCTCCTCTATTCTCTGGTGGAGAATGTTACCATAATGTTTGGCTACAAAAGTATCCCAAAGCTCCTGGTTTGCTTGGTAAGCCTGGAACAGACACACCAATAAATTAATCTGTAATTTTACAGCATTTAGAAGACAACAAATTGCCCTGCTCAGAGTGCTGTCTGCTGAGACAGTATCAGAGACACAGTCTGTGGTTAGGAAGGCAGTGTTGGCAGCTGATCTGTGTGCTGCTGAGGTGTGTAGAGAGTGTCCATCTCCTGGACAGACACAGGAATGGCTGTCTGGCAGGCACAAAATCCTGAATGGTGACCAAGCGTTCTGTCTGACTTAGGCTCCTCTCCCAGTATGGATTTTGAAAAATATGGGTTTGTAAGAGAACACACATTGGAGCTCTCATCAGAAAAGCCATTGAGACAACATCTCTCTTTACCTGACACATCAGGAATAACAGAAATTTCAACAAAAAAAATCAGTGTCACCACAGGACAAAATCTGGGACATTTCTTCTGTGAAAAGGGGGCATGAATTAGCATGACTTTGGTTTCTTGATGTCCTTTACGAACATTTAAAACAAGCTGTGAATGTTATTTGAGAAGGACCCTTAGGAGTGAGGTCTCCTATCAAATTTTTATTGTGCAGTTGACAGCTGCCAAGTGTTGCAGACATCGCATTTCAAACCCCTGTCTTTTGAAATGCCCATCTTTGAAGAGGAAAGCTAATTCCCTGTACCTGGACATACTAACTCTTTGTGTTTCTCTTTGTATATCTGCATGTCTGATTTCACGCTGTACTTGCATACTGTTGCAGGAAAGTCAAGCAAGATACTGATTTTAATTACAGCTCTAAAGCCACAGCCCTGCTTCACAAAATTTCCCTGTTGAAAACTCCATGTCCTTCAGTAGGACTTTTCATGTCCTTCAGCAGAACTTTTGCAAAACATACAGTTGTAGTTTCAGACCTCAATAAATGGTACTGTCGTTATTATTTATACTATATCTGCACTGCTGGACACTGTGATAGCCAGAATGAACAGATGCTGAGGAAATTATTCAGTGGCATATGGCTGACCTTGTCATCTCATAGAAGGTTTTGTAACATCGCTTATATTTCTTTTTTATATAATTACAGAAAACTATTTCATGTTTGCTCATGCTTGCTGAGAATAAGAAGGGCAATAAATCTGGATTACAGAGGAACATGAGTACAGCTTACAGCAACAGTGTGGTTTAAATGAAATGTCTTATCATTTGACTTGAAATTACATTATTGTAACATTTTTGAGGCTTGAGTGAGCAATTATAGAAGTAATATATCTGCAGCACAGAAAAAAAAGTACTTACAGAAAAAGAAAACTAAAAACCAGAACAATTTTCCTGAAAATCTTGCCCTGGAAGTATTACAGGTATTTTCACTCACCTCATAAAATCTGCCGTTTCTTATGGTCGAACTGAGTCCTGAAGATCACCTTAAATTATATTTCAAGTTAGACTAGATGAGAGAAGTATCTCAGCTTTAAGCAAGGACAAGAAATTACAGTGGCAGAAATCACAAAATGTAGTACAAAAATCTTTTCAGAGAAAGGGTAATAATTTATGTTACTGGTATGCAGTTTTTTAACACCCATGAAGACATTTTGTCTTCATGGACATATCAATCACAGAAATGCCACTTTTAAGTCATTAATAATTTTTTTTTCTTCTATCAAGCTTTGGTCATTGCATCAAGGAATAGATAGAGAGTTTGGGGAGTTAAATTCCCTAATTACATGAGAATAATTAACAAATTGAAATTAATAACAGTAATATCTCATATATAAAGGGCTAAAAATTATTCACATAAACAGTTTGGATCTCTTCTTTAAAAATTGGCAACACATCTGGCCACATTTTCATAGTTATTATTTCTGTCTGAAAATTACCACATTCTGAAATGGTGATGACTGACTATGAAATGTGAAGGTTGCCAGCTGTAGTGAGATCAAAGATCTCTTTCCCTGCCTGTAAATTGCCACCATAAACATACTGTCACAAACCACAATGCTATAAGACATGTGTTGGCATTTCTCTGGTCAAGAAATTATATAACCTCATATTGGTTTTCAACACCTGCACTATTTACAAGCATTTGAGTCCTTGCCGGCTCAGTCCCTGAGGACAGCAATGCAGTCTTATGATCTGTTAACCGTGAGGATTCATTTCTGTTGTCATGTTTTGCTATAATTAAAACTGCCTGTTCAGTCATTTATAGTAAGCCTGAAAACCCAACTCAAAACAGAGGAGCTGGGAACATTCACTTTCCAAGCCACGTACGGGCTACTCAGGGTGTATAAATAAAACACTCCCTTCACTTTTTCCACTTTCATAGTTCAGTTTTCTTCCATCTCTGTGTCCCATTCTCTTCTATCCCCACTGCTCAAATACCTTCCAGCATGTATGGCTTTCTAACCTTGTCTCTAAACTCTAGAAATTCCTCTTCTAAAGAAAGAAAAGGAGTATGAGGATCTCCTGCCTATGGTAGGAAGTGATATGGGATTTGGAGTAGTCCAGGAAATCCATAAGAGATAGTTTCTGTTTTTTAAAACATTCAAACCAAATTCATTCACATGTTCACATGTAAATGCACATGTACTGTGCATTATTGAACACTATTGAGCTGGATTGAACAATGAATTTCAATTATCATAAAATACATTGTTGTATCCACCTACTTCTAGAGTTTGGGGCCTGCGTCTTCAAGAAGCCCTTGTCTGCTCAGGAGAGGTCTGGTGGAGATTTATTTATAATGAAAACCAAGCAAAAAAAAAATAAAAAAGGTAGACAAGAATTGCAGATTTGTGGACATGAGACAGATAACAAACCTGTCACAAAACAAATGCAAAATGTGCAGATTTTGTCTGGAATTAAGTCAGGTGCCATCAGGAATATTTAGCAGGTTAAGTGAACGTCTTTCACTGGGTTATTTGGATTAAGATCATTAAGACTATCTAGAGATAAAGGAGAGGAAAAAAAAGAGAGTAAGAATGTAAGAACACACTAAGAAAAAACTACAGAAGAAGCCAGTATCTTCTCATGGTAGGTCTGTAGAAGACATAGAGTGATAATAATATGTTGGCTCTTCCATGCCCTGACTTTTTCTGCCCAGAGCAGAGTAACGTTGCTCTTAAAATACACATGTCCATTCTGTAAAATACACATTGAAAGGAGTGAAGGCAGTAGTCACTGAAGACAGTCAGATATTATGTTGACAGCATTTGCAGTTTTGTTGTCTCTAAAACAGATTATCAACATCTAATTAGGGCACTTCATAAAGTAGTAGGCTGAATAAGATTAAAAGATAAAAGAAATACAGAAAAATGTTGTTACTCATTGGTGACACAGCCACATTAGCCGTTTTTTTACAGGGCTACTGAACATCTATGGAAAAAGCAGAACATTTAAGATCTCCGATGTTTCCTGATTTGTTCTTTATTAGGAACATCACAACAACATATTTTATCCCAGTATTTGTTCATGTGAAACAGTGGCTCAGAGAAAGTACATTAAGATGAAAAAGGAGATGTAACTCAGTGAAAGTTTTTCTCAGTCTCCAGTATAAACATAGGATAATGCAGGTTAACTGCAGCTATTTAATAAATGGATTCCTGGATCAGATATAGAGCTGCTTTGAGCCAATTGCTTTACTCCTCAAAGTCTCATTCTTCCCATTTATAAAATGAAAACGTTAACACTTATATTCCACATAAAATGCTGCTAGATCTGTAAGTAAAAACATTCCTTATGCTTTCACTACTGATATGTCAGCCTTGTTTTCTGCAAATTTCTGAAAATAAAGTCAGATCTCCCCTGGTATCACCTCAGCAGTGTTAGCTTATCTCTTTTCTTAGCTTATTGCTTGAGTTGCGAATGTAAAGGGCAAGTTTTGACTTGATGTACAGTACTGTGCTTTCCAGGTCTGGTTATTATGTGCCCAACATTCTTTCAACATTGACAATTGCACAGGATGGTCCCAGTGAATTTGTTCACATCCAGCTTGCAATTATTAAGTAATCTAGTAATCACAGTCTTAGCAATGGAATAAAACGACAATAAGAGTTATCAATGCCAGGTTTTCTCAGCTAAAACTCAAAATAACTTTATTCAATAAAATAAATGTACATGCCTTAAATATGAGCTCATAAACAAGAACAGGTTCAGTGCTTTTCCAATAGAAGCAAAAGATAGTTTTTAATTTTTTTTTCTTTCTCCTTAAGAATTCATTAGTTATATACTTCAGCTACTGACATCCAAGACCTTACCAGAAACATTTCAAGACAAATTGACTGAAAGAAACAGAACAGTTGAGAAATCGCACAGTGCTCTATATTTTACTACTGAAGAAGTTGAAAACTGAAAGAGAAAAAACATCTCTTTTACTGTAAACAAATTACTCGTTTCCTACATAATGCTTAAAACAAGCTTTCATTTGTATCTGCTGAGATATGAGAGGAGATGTGTCTCTGTCATACACTTTTCACTGACTTAGTGCAGTTATCTTTGATTTATGCTGGTTTCATGAAGATTAAAATTTGACCCTTTTCTTGTATCTGTTTATATAAGACATGAAAAATGACATGTTTATCAAGTAATTAATAACTGAGAGACCAAACTAATAATAAAGAGGTTGTAAATTAAAATGTCAAGGAAATTAACGCAATATTTGATAAATTACTATGTTGTTTCTGAGGATTACATTTTAATGTCATTCTAATGGCTTGATTGTAAAGAACAATTACTGCATTTAAAGTAGGCTGGGCAGAATATAACCAGACTCAGATCTAATTTTAAATTAACCTGGATGTAACATCCCAACAGAAAGATATTTCTTACCCAACCAAAACTGAACTTAATTATTAGAATGTGAGATTTTATTTTCATGTCTTCCATTATATATCTAGCAGTGTAGATATATGTTTTTTTAATGTTGGGAGGGGTTTTTCCTCTCTGTGCTTCCCAATATACTTGTAACCTTTCCCTTCTAGAATAGTTTACTAATTACTTGACCATCTCTATGGAAATTAGAAAAACTGACAGTCAACCTGCCTGCAACCCTGAGCCCATATTCCAAAGATGCAGGAAAGGATTAAAAGGAAGATGAATGAAGAAAAGACCAAAAGTTTAAATGACCTGCTTTGTGGAAAACCTATTTTCTAGAAAGTTTCTTCCAAACAATTATTTGTCCTCTTTTGCGGCTTTTTTTCCTCACAAGAAAAAATTAAGGAAACAGATTATTTAAAATAGCCATAGGGTACCCAAAAAAATCCACTGGATTTAAAACCCAGAAGCCATTTCATAAGACAGGCAAAGTTGAATCAATTTTCACTCACTTGCTGACAGACTGAACGCAGTTCATTGGACAGTTCAGGACCTGGAGTTTCCCAAGCCTAAGGTCATAGTTGATTTTTATTTCTGTAGTTACCAAAATATTTTTATTTTTCAAAAAAATCCTTACTTTTCCAAATCATCTCTCCTATACTCATGAAGACATAATTTTTACTAGGAATTTGTGTCTTGAAAGAGAATCAGTGGATGATAACACTTAAATATGTAGTTAGACAGCATCTGTACTTTTGGAAAGCACACTCAACTGTGTGATTTCATCTTTATGATCAGCCTTTAAGCTATCACTAATTTTAAACTAAAGATACTTTGGCAACAGGATGGTCACCATCTTTTGAGGTCAGTGGGCACAATCCCCAGTGTAGTAAATGCGCTTACCCATAGCCTTTTCCCCACCTAGAAACATCTATCCACAATGGACATTTGTTGTTTCTAAAGGTTTGTGAACAGTTTTATTTCTGCCCCCTTCAGATGTTGTTTTTCTTACTTAAAAAATATTTGCTACTTCTATCATTTTTTCATGACCCCTGGAGTTAAGTATTTTCTAAAATAAATTTGAATTGGGACAAAAGACAAATATTTGAATAGAGAAACATGGCATGTGGTTCATCGGTATAACCAACGAGAAAATGAGAGCATTAGTGAAAGGTAGACTTAAGTTCTCCTTCCTGTTTGAAATAATACAGGTTAAAACTAGTATGTTTTGGCTACAGTGAGGTGTGATCGTCCTCAGCATTCCTCTTGTCAACCTGCCACCTAAGTTTTTCAGATGTCTCCCTGAACAATTTCCACCAAAACATCCATATGAGCGGGGACCTCCTTTTCTGACTCTTTAAACCTCTGGGGTGCATTGGATGCTGAGCTCAGGAAATTCCTTCAGCACTGCGTCTGGCAGAGCAGAGGAGCAGGAAGTAGCTGCTAGCTTCGGGAGGTGATAATTAGCTGAGGCAAGAGGATGCTGGCATGAGCCTGTGCACCTGCATCCAGGGTAAGGAAGTGGTGAATGTTCATAACAGGGTGTCAGAAGGACATCTGGCATTGATGGATAGCAATATTAAATCAAATCAAAAAGGAACAATATGGTATAAATGAAGCCTAGGAGCTATTGAATATGTTAGGAGGAAACTCTAGAATGAAACATTCTGAGATTTTTAAGTGAGCCAAAACAAAGGCACACCACAAAATTTAACAAACCCTCTGCTGGCAGCAAAACGCCTCCTAACTCAAGACATCTAATGCTTATTTAGAAAGCTGTTTTTCAAAGGTATATTTCAATGCTTGCATGGTAGCCCAAAAGCGAAAGCCCCTACTGTGACACGCCTCTCTTTATGGTGTTGCAATAGAGGAAGACAGGATTCTTGTCCCTTATAAAAGTGAGAAAATGAACTTTGTTTCCATGAGAAATTTCAACATTGCTGGTGTCTGTTTATAAAATAATTAGGACACAGATACCCAGACAATGTTCACTAAGACAGGTCTTTTTGCAAGAAGAAGTATTCATTAGGTCTCGTAAATAAACTATGCAAATTATGGCAACTGGCAGAGTAACTGCACAGCTGTGGAATGCAGTTATAGAAGGTACAGCAGCTTCACCTTTTTTAAATCAGCACACCCAGACACACAATTTCAGGGTCTTTAGTTTGTGTTCAGTCTTACTGTTGTCATTATTTCAGGTCAGCGATTTCCTTCATCAAATCGTGCACCAAGATTCAAGATCAAAAACAAATAAAAAGTGTATTTAACATCTGCCCAATTGTGAAATACTGTACCTGGTAAAAAGCCTAAACTGCTGATCCTTCCATTACTGAGTTTTGGGCCTCATGGAATGGCTTTTGTCTCTCTCACATGAGCCTATCTCTCATTAAATAAAAGGTAAAAAGAAACAAATATAGGGGTACAGAAGCATAAACATGATAAATGGAAAAGAATAATTGGGTATTTTAATACTTTTTTCTGCCATTTTACTCTGATTCCTCAGTGTATTTGGTGATGCTTTGTCCAGTTTAACTTAAAATGTCTGAGTAAATGATGTTTTGATCCTAGGTTCCCACAAGCAAATAAGCAATTCCCAGGAAAAGTAATCATTAATTGTAAGTCAGAAGACTATATTCTTGCATAATTTTTGTTCTTATATATTTTCATTAACTCATTTTACTATTGAAAAAAAGGGAAGAAAATGCTTCAACACCTTGGACATATAAACATACTGCTATGGGTTGCAATTTACTATACATCTTCTCATTCATGTTAATTGCATAAGTCACTTTCTTAGCCCAAAACAAACAGGAATTCAAATACACTCAGGCTGCTTATACTTCAGCACTGGTGCTTGAAATTAAGGGGGAACTTACGAAGGACTTACTTTCAGGTAAGAGTAAATAAAAGACATGCTCTAAGAGCCCACCCAGTACACATCAAACAAATGCTGAGAGAATTTCAGACCAGAGTAGAACTAGTCTGTCACAGAGATATGAGCCTGCTGAAGACCAATGCACAGACTGAACTTCAGGGCCTGACTACTAATTGTTTTCCCCTCATGCTGGTTTTTTTATTATGCAGTCCTTGTTACAGTAGAAATTGACTTAGACTACCTTTTGCTCATTAAGCAACATTGTGGCTGTTCAGTCTTGTACCAGATTAAAAAAAAAAGTAGAAAAAATTACTAAAGATCATGGGTGATTTGTCTGTTTATTTAAACTCTAAGATATTCCTATATAACAGTCAATGATTTAGAATCAAGTTAATATTTAAGTACTATTTAAAGGAAATAAAGTTTTAAAACAGAAATATTGCTTATTGCACTATCAAGCACCAAGCAGCCTATTAGGACTAAGGATGGATTTTACTACAATTTCTGACTTAAAGATAGTTTGAGTCATGAACAGCTTGGATGACCTGATAACATGGGTAGGATATGATAAATCATTAGAGGAACAAATCAAAGTAACAGCTCAGTACAATAAGACATATGGAGTTGGGAATACCTCACTTATTTATTAGAAACTATTTAAAATTTAAATGTTCAAGTCAATAAAGTAGCTATTATGCTATCAGAACATTAAAAGGTTGCAAATAACATGAAACAATGTTTTGTTAAAATTCCATAAAGTGCTAACTGAATTTTTAAAATTAACTAATTAATTAAAAATACAAGGAAAACACTGCACTACTTCCTTAGCAAGTCACGATGTAATTAGTAAATCCAAACATATTAATATGAATAAAACATCAACTTGTTCTAATACAATTCCTTTTTCATTGTCAGCTGAAATACACCAGCTATTTTTTCCAGACTTTATAGATATAATAACCTGCTTCTCTATTTTGGACAGTTATTAAGAGTATATCTTGAAAAAACTGGGTGGTCTGATACAGCCTCTTAGGCAAAGCATTTTCAAACTCCTTTTCATTAGGATAGTAAAGTCAGCTTTCCAGTTCCAGTAATATAATTCCACAGTGCATAGCACTGACCAGCTGTAAAATCAGATTGCAAGATCAGACTAATTCAATGGAATTTCACAGGTTAATTTCCTACCCCAAGTAGATTTTATATTGGTCCCCTGATGTTTGTTCATGCCAAATTTCAATTAGCCTTGTCCTAAATATTTATTTTATGGTATTACTTCTTTTTCATTCCCCTGTGGACCCTCTAACCTCCCTCGCATACAGAGACAACCACTGTGTTGTCTTCCATTCTGGACTTTTCTGTTCCTAAACTTTTGCTGATCATTTCACAGCCAAGTCTTTCTTTAAGCTGTAGATCAAGTAGTATTACAGTCCTAGGGTTCAAGATAACAGGCTTCTCCAATTACTTTTCTCATGCAATAATTTCACATTTCTTCAGGAAACGTGATGTAATACAGGATCTGTGACATAATACAACTGACTTCATTAGAGATAAATATTTCTCAGCTTGAAGTTATGCAGATGAAGTAATATCATCTAGCTTGATGTCTGTTTACATGAGCTTAGCAATACAATTCACAGGGCCACCTGCAGTGCTTCCACCTTGACCCCCCTACCTTTGCAGTGTTTCTGGCATGCTCTGCCACAAACTACTCATACTATGTCTCCCCATCTGCAGACAGAGAGCATTCAAATAGATCCTATCATTAGTATCATTGTGCCCAGACAATGTCTAATAAGAACCCTTAAACCTCTGTGGGTTGTTTACCTGTCTGTTTGAAGATCATCCTGATTTTCTAGTTTAAGGAAGCTTAACCTTTCAGGCTGAAGCCAGAAAACTAAAGACAAATTAGCACAGCATAGGTGAGCATGTGGAAGACAAGATTCAGCAAGTTACCACTACAGAAATTTCCTGAATGTGTAGTGAATGGTGGTTGCATTTGCTGAGTAGTAGATAGAAGAAAAATGTTGAGACAGTATGTCAAAGACTGAAATATAGGTTATGATTTAAACATCTTCATGAAGAACTTTTTGCCTATTACAGCAAAACTGTATTACAAAGTCTGCAGAGAAGACCAGCACACCCTCTATGGGTATTACCCTGCTTGCTGATGTAGATAAGATAAAGTCACACCGCAGGGCTGGGGAAAAAGAATAAATGCCCAGAGCAGGAGCTGAACACCTCGGGATTGGAGAGCGCAGCCCCGGGCTCTCAGCTGCCAGGCACCCCCAGCACCCACACCAAAGGGAGGGAGAGGCTCTGGGGTGGGGATCAGGCCGGGCTGAGAGGCCATGACTGCCCATCCTGTGCTGTGAATGGAGCTCAGCCCTGGCTGTGTGTGGGGAACAGGCCCTGCTGAGAGGCCATGACTGCCCATCCTGAGCTGTGCAGGGAGCTCAGCCCTGGGGCCCTTCACCCGGAGAAGCTGCACCCACACCAAGGACACAGGGGTGCCATGGCCTGCCGAATGCCCCAAGGCTCCCCAAGCCCTGCCCCAGAGTACAGCAGTGTGATGGAACAGATCTGCAGTGCTGCAAGGGACAGTTTTCAACTAGGGCCCTGCAAGGGAGGCATCTGGGCTGCTGTTACACAATTTAGCCTTCATTTCTTTTGATGTCTGCTTCTCCTCATGCTTGAAAATAATGTGCAATAGACAAAATACAAACACTCCTGATAAGGAAATGGAAGTCAAACAAAAATCTGAGAGTAAACCACCTCCTTTTCTGGTAGTCAAATGTATATGACCAAGCACAACAGGGGGAAAAAATACATGGTTTGTCGCTTGTTAGACTACATGGACATCTCTGTAGTTAAGTGCCCACTGAAATCTTCAATGGACTTTAACAAATTAATTTTCTTCCTTTCAATGAAGGATAAGTTTTTGTTACCTAATGTAAACAAGCATTTTATTGACAGCATCAATAGCTCACATAAAGCAAAAAAAAAGTTCCATGTAAAAATTGCTATATCTGCACCAATTGTCAAAAAAATGCAAGATGGTGAAAGGGTAGAAAAGTCAATTACTGTAATATAGCATCCAAAACACAGTCATTTATAACAAAGCCTATGTCAGTGAAATGCAACATTATCTAAGACCTATAGATTTAAATCATTACAAATGAGCAGAAGCAACTTACTCTCAGAGCCTTACTGTGAGAGCTACACTGTAGACTTGTCAAGTTCTTAGGCAGAGCTGTCAGGTTAGGCTGTAAAATTTCAAACATATAGTGGTGTCTACGTGCATTATAAAGTTGAAATTATTTACTCAATATTACAAAATATTGATTTGTCTGAAAAGTCTATAGAGAAAGTCCATGCTACTTCTAAAGTCACATAACATTTCAGTTTCAACTGAATCTGAACAACGAGAAGGCTGGAGTAGATTATACTGCTGATCTCTACATGGTATCAGACTGATAGTACAGTGATCAGTCTTGCTTCCTCTGTCTCAGTCACTTTATTTACAAAGATCAAAAAGCTCTGATTATTTCTGTGTGCCTTGTTGCAGCCTCATTCTCTGTCTAGTGTTTCTTATGCTTTCTTGCCACTAGGCACCATTGACATTGCACAGTGGAACTGTGTGTGAGTTCTCAGAGATGTTGAATTTGGGGAGTTTCAGCACAAGAATACAAGCAGGATCTCAAGATCTCATTTATGTCTGCACTGTAGCAAAACTCAGATTTTTCAAAACAAATTCCATAACTTGCTTGCCGTGAAAAGGTATGCCTTAGGATACCTAGTAGACAAAATGTGAGCAATATATTTGATAGTCTGGGAAAGTGCAAAACATACCTCTGAGACACACAAGAGATCAAACAAGCATGCTGTTGGTATGGCCTCTCAGGCCCAGAGTTCTGCATTATTTATATGAAGAGGAGATGAGAAGATGAGAAACTGTAAGAGTCTGACACCATCATCAGCAACTTGGGCATTTGTCTAGGATCCAGGATCAGCTATCAGTCAGAGCAGTCTGTCCTGGAATGATGATTTACCAGCTTCTTCTTACATTTCATGGCTAAACTACATTAACAGTAGCAATGCTGAGGTTTTATTGATTGATTAGTGGAAAAATTAATTTAGCTGTTCATCTGAATTAATTATGGGTTCTACAAGGATACTTAATGATATATTGCAATCTCCCTCTCTCTTCTCACCATCTACTAACCATATCCAGCAGACAATTAATAACCTGTTACTCTTTATGTTAGGTGATAAGGTGGACCTCTGTGCCTCTTCTTTACTATCTTCTTCTGTCTAGAGGAACCTGCTTTTATTTCCTATGATCTCACCAAGATTTACCTATTTAAAATTAGAAGTTGTTAAAATTAGGTCCCTAACTGCAAGAAGTTTAGAAAAGGAATTCATCCTGAGCTGTCTTAGAAACAATGTTACTACTGTTTTGAGCAGAAGCATTTGGCACAAAGTGAAGCAGTGAGTCAAAGAAATTTTCTGGAAGACACAGAGGTTGTCTCAAAAATAAAAGAAAGAAATTCCTGGAAGGATTGAAATAGAGAAAATGACACAAAAAGCAGGTTGTGAACTTGAGATCTAATTAAATTTCTGTTGCAAGCTGAACCTTATTAGTTGCAAAAAATAAGAGGAGAACTAGGTGAGTGTATGAATCAATTAGAAAGTTGTAGGGAGCATTGTACTTCTCTGGAAAAGATGAAACTGATTATAGATTCCAATTGTTATATCTAAACAAAATAAGGAAGCATACAAGGGACTAATACTTAGCTGCAATGTGGCATACAGTCCTTACTGCTTGTGTTCGATGAGACCATGATATGTCCTATCAAGAGAATGAGTATGAGAAGAGTCCAAAGTCTTTAAATGTTATAATATCAAAAGAGGGAAGAAGAGGGGAGGGGATTTCTGCCCTACATAGCTTGAAGGCAAGACAAGGGTAACTTGTCTCTTGAACACATTTAGATTTTAGATTAAAAGAAAACTTACAGTACTTGGCACAGAAAATTCTGAAGCAAGATTTCACTGGAAATACCAGGAGTGAGAAACATATTTAACTTCAAGGTGGAACTTGCCAAACTACCAAAATGTTATGCAGTCAGGTTGCCAATAAAAGCTGAAAGCAGAAGGTCTGTCACTATCTGCTCTCCCTTTTCAGAGTAAGTAGCACCTTACTTGCTTGTGTTTTTCTGTTCACCCAGGAGTACCAGTGGAGGGAGGAAGAACCTGTCCAAGAACTGGAAGTGCTAAGTTCTGTAACAAATTATATATGCTATGTTTCAGCTTGCAGCTGGTCAGATTCCTGCACTATTGAGTGTATTAACAGCTTAGCTGGAATCCTGTCATGTAGTCACCCAGGTGCTTTTACAGACCAATACTTCAAAAGGTGTGAAAAAGAAATCTATTTATCTGTCAGTCACTCAGTAGTAGCACAAACATGAGACAAGACGTGTTATTCAACATATTCTTTTCAGATCTATCCTTTTTCTTATAAAGGACAGTGCTGAATTCTTCCAAGTAGTAAGGAAGTTATGCTACAATGAGCCACACTTGTGGGATCTTACTTGAGTAACTGTTTCTCCAGAGCCAAGTTGTGACATCAGTGGCATCTGCCAAAATTTATAGCACAGATCAAACGTGGCATTCAGAGTTTGTGCCCTCTAACTCTCTGGTCATTCCTCGTGATGTGTTGCAGACTTTACAAAATGAGACTGTGGGTTTGGGTTTTTTCCCCCCCTGCCATTAGGTTAATTCATAATAGCAGATGTCATCACTCCCAAATAAAAATGAGTGATGGATGAATAGATTTCATCAGTTATTCCTGGCAGTTGGAGTTCTCTTGAAAAGGGGAACCCAGGGGTAAAACTGACATGATTCAGTAATCACTCAAGAAAACCATACTTTGACAGAAGAGGAAGCTACTATACAATCAAAGTAAGCATTTATATTCTTGTGTTTTGGCCGGAAAAATATTTTCTCTTCCTGTCTTGATTATTAAACCTGCCTAGA
This sequence comes from Muscicapa striata striata, assembly GCA_030060385.1. Classification (NCBI taxonomy): domain Eukaryota; kingdom Metazoa; phylum Chordata; class Aves; order Passeriformes; family Muscicapidae; genus Muscicapa; species Muscicapa striata. Next base: position 3,424,908 of record JAREIS010000070.1, read on the forward strand.
TATACATGGGTACATTACATTAATTTTATGTTTTGTTAAATCATGCAAATTTGAACAGTATTTTCCTCTTGTTCCCTCCATGACCTGGAATTCTGTGCATTTCAGTATATCTTTATGAAAATTATTCTGATCTATGTGATTTATAAAATGTAAGAGGTATCCTTCCACTGTTTCATTTTACTCTAGTCGTAATTTCAGTTATTAAGCTATTAATTGTTACTATCTTTTTTGGTGTTACTAGAACTTCTGTATTACATACACTTCAAATGAAAACAAAACTACCACAAAAAGAACATGTAAGGGAATACTCATCAAAATTATACATTCTATACATGTAATTTAAAACTTCTCAGAGCTTTGAGCTTTTTTAAAAATATTTTTAAAGAGTACTATAAACAGACTTTGAACTGTACTGTAGTAGATGTATAATGATGGAAAATATTTCATGCTTAGGCAAACAAACCCTGGTGAAGGGCAAAAGCAATAAGATATTAATTAGTGTTCTGACGAAGATAAACCAGCTCATAGTCATGATATCACCCAAGGGACTGAGTTTAGTTAAAGTTAAAGATAATATTTCCATTGTTTACAATGGTCACCAAAAAAACCTCTGAAGTGACTATGGAAATTCTTCCAAGAACATGCTTGTGCTCCTTATTAAAATTGGCTGAATCATCAAATTCATAGAAAGAGTTAAAATCAGATTTATCTCCAACTTTTAGAAAGGAAATATTTTTAAGATATATAGATATAGATATAGATATATATACACACACACATATAAAAAATATAATTCTGGTTAAAAACTTTGTCTTTCAGCAAAAGTTTTGGAAATAAACTTTGGAAATGTTCAAATATTATTTTACATTACTGGTTAAAATATTTTCCAGTAAGGAAAAAAGCATAAGATTATTTTCTTTTTGTTAGCCATACCAATTATTCTTTAAATTATGCATAATTCAGACTAAAATTCACATTGATATTTTTCTCCAGATATGTTCAATTAACAGTTTTACTGTATATTGGAATACTTCTCACTAAAAATTAAAAGCACAAATATTTTGCCTACAAGTCTATGGCTAGCTTAAGATACATGTAGAAAGACTGGGAAAAAAAAAAAAGCAAAAAATGCCTCCTGGGACTTTAGAAAATATTTTCTTCTCCTGCTTATTTCACATAAAGGTAACTCAAAATAGAAATTTTGTTCAAAATATCAAGAGCCATTTCTGACACTTAAAATTTCTCCAGAAAGAGTCTAATGCAGAAATTATAAAGTGTGCAGAAGAGAAATTACTTGCACCAGATATTTTTTAAAGTTCATTTTTGTACCTCAGCAGAGGTAGACTGAGATTAAAACAATTCAAAGTATGCATACCAGACAGGGGCTAAGACCAGAGCATTTTGAAACCTACTAATTTAACAGTTTACCAAAGCACACTCAGATGCAGATCAGATTAAATGAGAGAAGGGTTGTACCACTGGCTGTTTCTATACTTGTTTTGCACCAGTGAACAAAAGTTGCATATAGTTTACAGCTAGAAGCAAAATTTCCTCTCCCTTGTATGGGACAGATTCATAGAGGGAAAGTGTGTCTGGGACATGACCTCAGAAGGAGAAGGAAAGGGGCAGGTATCGACCTCTTCACTCTATAGTTAGTGATCAGTGAGAGGACTGAAGGAAACGGGTGAGTCAGGGGAGGTTTAGGCTGGATTATCAGGAAAAGGTTCTTCAGCCAGTGGGTGTCTGGGCACTGGAACAGGATCCCCGGGGAAGTGATCACAGCCTGACAGACTTCAAGAAGCATTTAGACAATGCTCTCAGGCACATGGTGTCACTCTTGGGGATGGTGCTGTGCTGGGCCAGGAGCTGGACTCGATAATCTTTGTGGGTCCCTTCAAATTCAGCATATTCTGTGACTCCATGATTATCTGAGTTTAAAACAGTGTATTGTATGTAGGTGCTATCTGTGTTTCATGAGTGATTTGCTGTCTTACTGACTGCTGCATGGCCCTCCTGATTTATGGTTTGATTATAAACGTAGGAGATTTTTCTTTTACAGTGCCATTAATTTTGTTTTTACAATTACTTCTTCTTGTGGACATTCTCCACATAAATTAATAATATGTTAGCATATAAATTAATTTCTGTAAATGATGAATCCTTTAAAAACTCTTTTGTGCACACTTACATGTTTTTGACAGTTGAGGTTCAGAGCTACAAAATGCATGAGCCACTTTAACCAAGATCTAATTTCATCCTAATTTAAATGTTGTTTTATGAGCTTGGCTCTCTAAAAATGCAGTAAACAATACTTCATATGGGCAGGTAGGACTGCAAAACCCATATAATCAAGCTCCTCCATAACTATCTTACTTGAAGATTTAATAAGAGACTCCATCTTGCATCAATGCTATGCACATTTTAGTAACTCTTCACAGAAAATATATTGCAGAAAGTTTTATAGCATAAATTTTCAGTTAATAAATAATACTTACAATATTTCAGGTCTTCTGAATGAAAATTTTTAAATAAATAGAAGGGTTTGCTCTTGATTATTTTACATTCATTTCATTGGATAAACATGTTAAAACAACCTGCCATTAGAAGTCAGGAAGACACCTCCCTGTCTTTCCTTTAATATTCCTGGAATGATGAACCTATTTTCTTTGCTCACTTTTCTACCGGACAAAATTGGTCAAGTGACTGTAAGAAAGTGAGGTTTTTATTTACACAGAAAAACTAATTGTTCTACTTGTTACTGAGCCCTGAGTTGTCTGAGTGAAGGAATCAAGAACAATTTTGATGGCATTAAGTCCAGATGTCAGTGTAAATACAATTTATGTTATTGAGACATCTGAAAAAGGAAAACTCACACATCAACAAAAATGAAGATTTTTTTTATATATAGAAAGGGTCACTCAGAAATCCAAACCAAGCTCCTGAGAAGAATCTTTCAATTAGAAAAAAAGAAAAGTAGGTATTACAGTGCACATGAACCCTAGTCTCTACACCTACATGGCATGTCATAATGCCAGACTCAAAAATAGAATGTTTTCACACACCATGAGAGAGGCTGGTCAGCAGACAGTCCAGTCTTCAAAAGTTTTACATGAAGAATCTGTCTTAGCAAGGACCACAGCAACATGAAATAGTTATATTTAATGAAATAGTTCACAGCTATGTGAAATATTAACTGTCAGTGACATTCCTAGGAGCTAATACCAAATGTTTTTGACTTGCAAAAAGACCCACAGACCTAGCAGACTAAAACTTTCAGAAGTACCTCTATCTTTTGGGTACCTCTCTGATTACAGCATATTCTTTTGAGTGGAGCAGCCAAAACTTAAGGCAGCCAAAATCCTCATGCACACCCTCAAAATCCAATCAGTTTAAATCTCAGATAAAGACTGGAGACCGTCTTTGTACCAATTGGAGAACATCATCTAGAAGTTTAATAATCATAAAAATTTAATCTCTAATTAAAGGTTAATGTGTTATGGCAGATTCTTATACAAGGCAAAGTATAATAGGGTTTGGAGGGCACACTGATTCAGTTTGTCAGCAACTTGCACTTGGCTTCTGAGGCAATGGGATAATTATCTGTAGAGTGTCAAGTGGGCAGCTGCTAGTGATAGAAGAGCCTCTAAATGGTGCGAAGACCCGTGTGACCTGTTGATCCAGGAATGATGAAATAATCAGATTCCATCACTCGCTGTAACAAGCTATTACCAGAGCATTTATTTTAACACTGCTCAAGGCCTATGGAATTAGGACACAGATAGGGCATGTTCCAGTGCATCTGTGACGTGCATAATTTTTTGTAAGATGAAGCCTTAAATAATACTATTATTTTGGGGCCTCAGAGTGAGATAAAGTATTATTAAGATTACCCGTATTTCCATTTAGACCATATTCATTGCCAAACACAACACTTTTACTAAAATGTGTTAGTACAGCTGCTGTACCCACACCATGCAACAATTCAGGCTGTATCATGCTGATACATCCAGCATCCCCATCCAGGGAAATACTAGAAGAATGCTGTTTGCCTCAGAGAAAAATACCTGATTGTTTTAGTGATACTGCAAATACTGCAACTCTTGCTTACCTTGCTGTGAAGAGGACCATTTGTCTAACCACTCATCACTCCATCACACAGGAGGTTATATCACATGATCTAACCAATTCATGCTTACCACTCCAGTTGGGCTGTGCTGGTCTTTAATGAACTGGACTTCTCAATGGAAATCTCAAAGAGATTTTTCTTTTTGTTAAGCAGTTTTTCCATTCCAGCCAGACTTTGCACCAAGTTTGGCAAAATTATTTGTATTACTGACCTTTTAAAAAAAAAATCATTCATGAAAATTATGATAAATATAAAATATTCAATTTAGAAAGATGCCCAGAACTTATGTGTTCTTTGATGATGCCAGGAGTTTCAAATACTGTATTTGATAGTAACTTTTCAGAAATCTGCCTTAATTGTGTTATATCAGACTGTCCTTTCCTTTTACTCTGATCTTCCACTTCACAGTATTGTGCAAAGCAAAAGTTTCTTCAGATTGGCCTATATTAGCATAGCCTTTGCTGCATCAGGAATAGCTTCTGAAGTATGAAATTATCTAGGAAGATTCACAAGTACATATCAGGGTCTGTGAGGCATTAATTCATCACCATTACAGAGTGAAGTGTTGGCAAAAGTATCTAATGATAGCAGAATATAGATAAACGCAAGAAAGCAAAGGGATTTATTTCATAGCAACCCTCAAATTAAGTGTTGCTCTAGTCACAGAAAACTCTGGAGTCTAGGTTTTTGGGGTTTTTCTTTCTTGTATCCTCCCACTTCCTGGTGGGGCTTACTGGAGGAGGCTGATTCAGGAAATAGGCAATGGAACTTAACTTTTCCAAGTACCATTACGGTTGGATAACCAACACAATACGCTAATATCAGCAAGAACATCAGACATGATGAGAATTTTAATGTTAAAATAACATGCATTTAGCAAGGAGAAATTCATCTGTTTTCTGCCATTTTTGTCATTTATTGGAACTGATCCCTGTATTTTAATGAGCTCTACTTTTAAGAGTATTTAAGACTGAATTTTGATAAAATATAGAACAAGACCATAACAAGCTCCCCAGGGAGCAAACACAGACACAAACTCTGTGTGTTTCAATTCAGATTCATAATTCCCTTGCATATTTTGTGCAAGACACCATTTGGAGTAGCAGAAGTAACCATTTAGGAGCAATGCATTTACCTGAGATAAAACATCTATGATCTGTTTTAAGAATATGGGAGATAGAAAATAGGAAAATCCTTCACATCTAATCTGAACTCCAGTGACAATGGCACTATATTTGAAAGCATTTTTCACAAGTTCTTCTAAAATTACTTAAAATCTCACACATACCGAGGCATCCACAATATTTCAGTGAACTGTGCCACACACAGTCATTACTCAGTAGCAAAAATATAGTTATGCCATTCAACTGTCACCCAAGGCCTGTTTCAATGCCTTATATTTTGGTTCAAGGCAGACTACACACCAGTTACCTATTCTTTTCAGGTGACATACTTTATTTTAATAGCACTTCCTGAGAATGAAATTTCAAGGGGCTAAGTAACACAGTATCTGCCTCAGGTCAGGCTTTTGACTGCTCTGACCTCCAAATTGCTTTTCAGAAAATGAGCAAGCATACAAACTTTCATCGCCACAGGATGGGTGGTCATGATGCGGAAGAGCTGAAGAACTTCTGGGAAAAGGTCATCCAAGAGCAAACTAAGCAACAAGAAGCTGAAGAGTCTAGGCTAAGCAAAAGTGCCCTGAACAAGTAAGTAGTGTTTTTTCTTTTCCACAAGACAGTAAGGCATGTCATCACGTGTTTTAAAATAAGGTAACCTGTTATTGTACTGCTTTATTCATAGCACAGATTGTGTTCTGGATCTTTGGCACTTTTCCTCTCACAGCTGCTTGTCTCATATTACAGTGGCTCTTCTGCATGGAAACTCAGACACCCCTCACCCCTAAACCTCATGAGCATTCTTCAAAGGCCTTGGAGCATAGCCATGAGAAAATAAAGCACTTTGGAATTATGGCTTGTGACAGCCAGAAAATAGCAGGAATTTTACCTAGAACTGGTACAGCTACACAAATAAACAAAATATATTACATTAAAGGGACAACCACCCACCTAATCTGTAGAATAAAATCCCGGCACCTTTGTCATGTTTAACAGCCCTTCATATCATGTAAACCCAAAGGAAGAAATGGCACAATGAGATTTTCCCATTCAATGGAAAAAAATTGTGGGATTTTTGTTGTTTTGGGGATTTATTGCTTGTCTTATTTGAGGGAGGACGTTTACAAAGCAGTACGAAACAACAGGGATTGCCTAGAGAAAGCTATATAGCTGTAACATGATACAGATTCTCTGCACAAATTTGGTGGACTGCTTCAAGTATTTGTTCAATTTGTGGCAACTCAGAAGTTTGAACCAGAGTCTCCTGCACACTAAGTGAATCCCCTGACTACTAATATTGAAGACTAGGTAGTTTAAAACACAATGTAAAACCAAACTCAGAATCTAAGGTAACACAAGCACCCATGTGAAAGAGCTACTGCTGAGTTATTCTCCGATGAAATCATTGGCTGCTGTTCTTTTCACCACACCAAAGGTAATTTAAAACCCCATATATTCTATGATACATTTGGCATTACTATATAATATCTAATCTTAAAACTTTGCTGGGTCAGGTGTTTCATAACATTTCCTTCAGAAAACAACCTAGGTAGCAATATTCTGCAGTGGTCCCTAAAGATCTTCTCTTCAGCTTTTACTATACTAGTGTCTTGAAGCTATGTAGCTCCTCTTGCATGTGACATAAATTCCTTTCATTAAACACATATAAGGTCTGCAGAGTTGTTTTTGTTTTCTTTTTCACCCAGAAGGACATATTTTAAAGTTCAGCCTGCGCTTCTCCACAGCATTTTACAGCAGAATTTGAGGGGGTGGGGGAAGAACTGTATTTTTTAATTTACACGTTGAATGACCTTATTGCATAGGCAGTACTCCTGCGTGGCTTTGAGAATACCCCAGAGGGAAAAACAGAGTTCTTTACAGTGACAGTATTTCAGCAGTTGTTTGACTCATTCGGAATCCAGCAATGTCAACCACTGATAGTATCAGCACTATCCTTTTCTCCCTGCATTCCCAATCTAGCAAGCTAGAGGGATGTGTAATTGGTAAATAAATACAGGACAAGTGCTCTGGTGATGAAAGAGAGGAAAGCTTCAACCCTGCTGAAAAGCCCTGGATACATTTGAAGGATTTGGCTCAATAACTGTTAAGCACTTGTACTCTCTTTGCAGACTTCGCCAGGAATGGACTCTGCGGCTGGAAGGTCGAGCAAGGCAGGTCCAGGCGCACATGAAAACTCAGGAAGAACAAATGACGCCACTGTCTATTGAGGCTCTTCCCTCACCAGATAAAACTGTTGCTTAAAGTTACTGTGCAAACACAGCAAGCACTGGGCTCGATTCTGACCTTATGCATGTACCTATAAACCAGCAGTTACATTGCTGAGCAACCAAAAGGTCAGATTCTGCCCATTTTCCAAACTATTTACTAGAGCTACTATTAAAGTCCTATTGAAATTCAGTGCAGGAATAATGCCACAGAGGGAAAAAAATTGAAAAGGAATTGATGAGAAGCAGACAACTCTAATTTTCCATGATATATTATTACTGTGGTGTATCAGGATTCTCTTATGTAACTGCATTTCCAAGTGACAACAACATACTGCTTGGAAAGAGCGGCTTGTTTAATAGGGATAATACATTCAGACAGCTGCATGCAAAATTGCACATTTCCGTTTGCAGAGCTCACAGAGTCTGGCTTAACGCAGACGTAAGATGTTCTGTCTGTCTTGATGAGCCACAGTAGAGGGAATTAAGGATTAGCCCAATCAGCTGGCCAGGAGGAGAAACACATTCTTTAATGGAATGAGGGGAAAAAAGAAAAAAATGAGACTTTTCTGATCAACATATAAGAACATTTGCAGATCTTAATAATTTAATTAAATGAACAGAAAAAATACTTTTATTTTCTTGGGGTGTGTAAGAAAAAGATTACTGAGCCAGTAGTCTTTATTGTGAGCCAGTCTGACAAATGTTAGAGTAGTAAGAGCAAGTTAGTATGAGAGTTTGAAATAGAAGGCAGTGAATCATAACAGCACAGAATTGCTTTGCAAAGTATCACTTGCCATACCTGACATGCACTAATCCAAATAAATTCTGCATCTTCTTCTGTGTTAGGTGAAAGGTAGGAATAACTAAACACAGGGTAATAACAGTGTGCCCTATTTACCTATATATCTGTGTATCTAATACTAGTCTTTTGGACTAAAACATTCATTTGTTTTGTCTTCAAATAATCTTTGGTACACAGGAGAAGACTCATAAGTCTAAACAGTTATTTTTCTCTAACAGTATTGTGCCAGATAGAAATTTACTTTGAATCTATATTTATACTAAACAAGTAGATAGGAATACCTATTATATATTTCAAAACAGAACAAAAATTAAACCATTTTGACCTCACAGAAATGCTTTTTTTATCCTTTTAAAACAGTATTTAATTAGAAGACCAAGTGTTACCAAATGTTCTCACTTTTACAAAGCGAAAATGTGCCACAGGAAAAAAAACAAGCTGTCGTAAAATGTTGTTATTCCATGAAGGATTAAAACAATTAAAAATTTATAAAATATTGTCCTGTTATTGAAAACAGAAAGGATTGTAGTATCAGTTTATTTTCATAAAAACTGACCCAAAAAGCATGCAATTGTTTTTCTCAGGGGCTATTTTCCATTAGAAAAGCAATGCTGAAAAATAATAAAGTTGTAGCTGCTTTTGCCCTGCAAAACTGGTGTTTCTCTTCTGTATCCACTTATTTCCCACCTTTTGTAACTCAGTATACTGGTTTGGGCCAGGACAGAGTTTACTCTTCATAGTAGCTGTGAGGGATTGTAACCTAGAGCTCCATGGCCATGTGTGGGTGTTGTTCTACACCACCTCATGCTGTTTCTGGGGTAGGAAGTCCAGGATGCTTTTGGGAAAAAGGTGGGAGTGGCTTGGGGTGGGGGAGCAGTCTGGGTGGAAAACTCATCAGCCATTGCTCATTGCCTTGGTGTTGGGCACACTGGCCAGTAATTTTTGCATGTACATCACACTCTCTTTGAATATTTCTGTTATTGGTGGTGTTTTCCTATCTCATTGCTGCTTCCAGTAAATTGTTCTTATCTCAAGACATAATTTCTGTCTTTCATCTGCCACCAGAGCTTTGTGGTTTTCGTTTTAGTGGGAGTACTAAATTGAGGAATATCAATTCTAAAATATGACACCTAAGATTAATTTTTTCTTTGGTGAGGTAGATCAAACACAACCTAAACTAGCTGCCACTTACCAAAATCTGGACTTTTACCTTACTGTAGCCATCACTGAAGGACACAGACTTGTGCTATTGAAACAGAGAAATGTCAGATTCTTCACTTCTGAAAACCAGATCTATTAGATTTGTTAGCTTAACCACTGTGTTGTAATGCCACCCACATCAGTGCAGCTTATCCCTACTCCCATGTCAGTGTGACAAGAGAAGATCCAAGAAAAGCTGACTCAATAAGCATTTATTGGTCCTTTACACTTAATGTCAATGTTTTTATTTATTAGGAACACTTTTATGACACTCCTTCTAGTTGTTTGTGAAGTTATGTAAGATGGGAAAAGGACTACACAAGTAGATGTAATTCACACAAAGCAAATTTCAGCACTCCCCCAAAAACCACCTTAGCTCTCTGAGAAGTAGTTTTTCTGTAAGGAGCTCTGAAATCATCCAGGGATATGTGAGATCACTTCCACTACAAGTAGTTGGCATTATATTAGGTACACACCAAAGGAGTGTTGCTGGCATTGTTTACCTTCTCAAGTGCTTGAAACCTATCTCAGTTGTGAGTGGATTTCTGATGCAGCAAAGAGTGTGCATATCACAAATGTGAAAAATCAAAATGCTCCCACACTCAACAAAAACCATCTTTTTTTGCATTGCTCAAGTGCATATGCATTAGTCATGGTTACATATTCTAGCATACATTTTACATGACAGCAGTAATCTGACACCTTCACGGTATTGACCATTCTGTTCCCAAATGCAGGTGTTCATCCAATTTTCACTGCTACTTGCACATACAAGCAGACTGAGACAGTTATCAGGCACTAGAAATAATAAAGTCTAGCAGTCGGATGTAGTCAGTTATGCTGCTTGCAAAAGCTGAAGGCAGACAGGAAGGTGGGAGATAATGCTTAGTCATTTTGCCTTATTCACTAAATTTGTGACATTCAAGCCTGAACTTAGACATTTCATACATAAATGCTTTTTATTGACAGCCAGTTAAATCTGGCTGTCAATAAAAAAGCAAACAAACAAAAGTTGGTTCAAGTTGAATTGTTATATTCAAAAAACCTGTTTCATTCACATGTGTGGCCGCCATGTATTAAATAGAATATTCAGCGAGCATAATGTGTTAAGAGAATAGGCACTTCAACTGAATACAGCAGTTTGAACTCCTGTGTCCCTAGTTCCTTCATCTTTCCAATAGGAAGAAAAAAAAAGAAAATTTAGATTATAATAACTACATTAAGAAAGTTGGGCTAGCTACTGGAGAAGAGAAACTAACTGCCCAGACTTTTTTCCATAAGGTTTATTAATATGCCTAATAGAAAATAAAGTGAATTAATATTGAATATAATTAGAAGAATTTAATAATAATCTGTATAATCAGTACCACCTTAACCCTGCACCAGCAAGACAATACCATATCTACATCAGCACATAAACCAGCTCTGGCACTTGCATAAGTCAGTAAACAACCAATTAGGGGATAGGTACAGGATAGGTCAGTGGCTTGTATTTTGGTCATGGGACTTTATGATATATGATGCAATAGGTGAGGGTAATGCACTTAAACTGGCATACTGATGCCAGCTATAGAGCACCCACTTAGCATGCCCAGATTTATGTGTATGACAGAATTGGTGAGCACAATCTATACCCATTCACATTGGTGCTCTAAGCACTGTCTGATCCAGGAACCAGTGACTAATGCCTGAGAAACAGCAGTTTGCTTTCTTAAACTAACTCTGAGCTGTGGCCAGTTGTTGAAGCCTGGCTTACTTAAATCAAGGCAGTCTAAAGGGTGACTGTAAACCACGTTAATCTGCAGTCTGACTTCGTTTGGACACCATGGTAAAGCACTCACACAATCAGTTATAGGCAGGATGCAGCAACTCAACACCTGTCAGCTGCTCCACTTGAATTTGCACTTAAATTCAGAGCAGGAGAGACATTTTTTAAGCTAAACCTTTGACTGCATGTACCACATGCTGGTTTGGAGCCAATTTAATGCCTGCAAACCAGATTTCTTTCTGAGCAACCAAAACCAGACCAAAAGCTGCACACGAAAGGACCCTTGCCTCTAAGGATCTCAGACAAGCACTAGCTCTTCAGACAGTTTTGAGACACCTGCATAACAGGGATATTTGGTCCAACTAACCAGATTACATTGAGTCTGATGTAGCCCCTGAACCATGCATAGTCTAATGCAGGACGTCAGCAGCAGCCACTTTGATCTACTGAGCTACTTGGTAATGTGCTCACCTGCCTATGTAGATGAATATAACCCAACAAAAACAATATAGGTGGGATCAAAGCACAATAATATGTTTCATATAGATCTAAAGGTTTAACTCAGCTGAGCTCAGGAATTATCTCGAGCTCAGGATAATTTAATTAGACATGTAGATATGCTAGTATGCACAACTAAGCACAGTTTGGTCAACTCACCCACTGGAGTTACATGTGATGGAACAGTGCCTCCCACCACAAAACTCAGAATAGGTCTGGCTTCTGAAACCATAAAACAGTATGTATGGTTCATTTCTACAGCTAAATGATATAGGAATATGAGGATAATTACCAACTTTGTAGACCAAATGTTCCTACTAATTACAAAGTGCCTATGTCCTGAGGGATGCTGTTCTCTACCTTGCCTAATAAACAGCACTTAACTGCACCATAGTGTGAATAAGGAACAGTAAATCACATAAAATACTTCTGGACTGAAAAAGGCATCTGTAGATAAATAAGAATGAACCAGAGAGTAGCTCTAGAAAGTCTTATACTCCCAGAAAATGCTTCCTTTTGTGAATTAAGCATTACTATATTATTAATTTCTTACCAAGAACAGAATCTGTCCATAGTGTCATACCTTTAAGACATAACTGAAGAAAAAATTTCAATAGTCAGGACAGAGAATTCAAAACTCTACTTATTATTCCCAACTCTTTCAACTATCTGTACTTTTCTGTGTCTTATTTAGTGGCCAGTGTTTTAAACATATTTCAAGCTACGATGGACAGAAAGCAGAGAAAATTCAAGCTCCAAAAATGACAGGCTGACAAACAGACTGAAAAAGGATTATACTACCAGGGAAGCCAAACTTAACAGTGGGTCATCATGTGCTACCTCCATAATTAGCTGTACTTGTCTCAAACACCATGCCTTAAATGAACTAATACTCTACTAGCATCTAGTGGAACATGAGAGATTACTAGTAGGCAGTGCCAGTGTACAGACTAAATAATATTACTTCAGTGGTTCCTAATCAGGGTCACTGTTCCTTTCCATAGCAAACAGCAACAGCATCAAGGAGAGCTTTGGCACTAATAAAAAAATCATCTGACAAAAATCAGAGGGGCAAAAAAAAGCAGTACCAAATCTAAATGGTAATATATATGGTCGAGCTATTTGGCCAATTCTTTAAAAAATAGTCCCTTTGTGTTAGATTTCCACTATGACTCTACTACATGCCCAATATAAATACTGATGCCATTTGATCAGACTTGTGACTTCACAATCTATGTTGATGATTCAGCCATAGGGAACAGTTCAAAAAATTAATACTGAAAAGTTTTTTATTCTATTAGATTTAGTACCTAAATCAAAGGAATCTTCAAAATACTGATACAAGAAACTTAGTCTGTATTGTCTCTTCACAAATAGGCAGAAGCAAATTATGTTTTCAAACAGAGTTTGCTATACTTAATGCTATTTTTCTCCCTCTGATGTGCAATTCTATTTAACAACTGCATCATTATTGTTAAGGATTTGAGGTTCCAGTACAGGCTATGAATCTAATTAGGCAAGGAAAATACAACATTACTGGGGTGGCAAACAGTGCTATTTCTGAAAAACCTTTTGAAAAATTACCTGTGTTTCCCCTGATGTCTTAATATTTTTTTTTTTCATCATGATAGTGATTCCACTATGGCTCCTCTTAGGGAAATTTTTTCTATAAGATTTTTATTGGTGCTTTTATGTATCCTAGTAAGTGAACAAATTGACACAATTGTTCATTTTTACATGTAAAAAGTTTCAAATAAAAATGTTGTCTCATTAATTACTGGATATCATTGCAGCAGACTTTCTGTTAGAGTTCAGGTAATGATAAAGTGCTAACTAATGAATCAATACTTTCCAGCTTTTGGATAGCACCTGGGTTTACTCATTTTGTTGATACTGCCTAAGTCATTAAATATGTATTTGTAATAATAAGACTAACAGTCACTGAAAATAAGCCCTATAAGCAATAAGGGCCATCTAATCTAAAATATCAGAAACAGCAGTTATTATCCACCATCTCAAATGAACACTTAATAACATGGAACTAAATCCCTTCAGGCTCCATTTATGATATGTATACACTTCTGCTACAGTGATGAAAAGTATTCCATTTTCCCAGAACTAATGACCTCTCTATTATATGTGCTAGAGGACTGTGGAATGAGTCGATCAACAAACTAACACAGTGCACACATCTGAAAAATTTTATGCCTATATCACAGGCAAATTTCAGTGTTTCCAACCTATAGAAAGCCCCTTTGGAGCCATTTCAAACTTCTGTAGCATGTGTTTGGTGAAGACAATTTCTGTACATGCTTTGTTTATTTTAATTTCGGTTACCTTTGGCCACCACACTTAACAAGAAGCAATACCTAGAAGTGATTAATATGTAACACTTCACTATGTTCAGACAAAATATTACTGTCCCACGGGATATTTTATTGCTTTAATTGGTGGATGCAGTTAAAAATATCCCTTTATCTCAAAACCAAAAGGGTCTTATTTTTATTACAGGGCACCTTTGAAGAACACCTCAAAGTAGGTTCAGACATATCTTACTGCTTTTCTGCTGAGATTTTGACAACACTCTGTTAATGTATCACTACAAAGATTAAGGATGCAGAAAATAAGTATACCTTGAGCTACTTTAGCCACTATATTTATAGTTTAGCTTTGAGCCCTGCTTTTACATACTGTGGAATCACCAGGGAACACAGCTGGTCGTGACAATAAGACTAACATTTCTCCCAGCAAGCTAGTTTTAAAAAATACAGTACTCACTAGTCCAAATACTGCTACATTTCAGCTATCATTTTCAACAAAAGACAGAAAATTTGAGCAGCTACACTACCTAGTTCCATCTGTGCTATCTTTTCTTTGAGGTATTTTTTTATTTGGAATAGCTGGCACTTCGGTTTTAAAGGCTACCATCCAAGTGCAAATTCTTCTGGTTGACAATGCTTAACTAGCCTTAAGAAAATCTGGTATTTCTGCTGGCAAGTAGGCAACAGAGTGCACAGGTAGACTGCAGGACACACGAACAAAAGAGTTTGGGGTTTTTATGTTGTAAAGAAACAAAATAAAAATTTGAATTGGGAAAAATATGGCCTTCTAGTATGAATTCTAGTAAACTCCATTGAATTCTAGACAGGCTTCAGGGGCTTTGTTATGGTCTGGCATGTAATTCCTACCTGTTCCTGTTCTCCAACCTGCATCTCCTAGGCTGAAGAGCAATTCCTGATTCACACATGTATATATTTCCTAACAAGAAAATTCTACTTAGACAACTTGATTCAGAAAATTATTTTTTAACCACTGGAAAGAAATAGAAATAAAAGTAATCAATAATGCTTTTTGATGCTGTCAAAGGTTTGACTTAGGGTTTGCCAATTTTAATATATTCAGTCTCTTTTAGAGATAGGATTTAGGAGCAAAAATAAGGCAGGCCTAAAAATTTAAAAGGGTATAAGAAGAAATTCCTTAATATCACAGAAAAAAAAAAATTAGAATAAGATTTCCAGATTATTCCCTCCTCCCCCTTCCCTCATCTTCCACATTTGTTAACAGCAACATACAGAGAACACTTCAGTCAGTTATTTACTTAAATAATCATTTCAGTTCACTCTAAAGAGAAAAGTTCCTTTTTTTGGTTTAGGCTTAGGGGGTGTCTTCACTTTCACAATCTATGTCTGCCCGAGGAAAAACTGCAAGCCATGAACTTCCTCTCACATTCACATTCTTTCCAGAGCTGTGTTATGGGTTATGCCACACACTTGGGGTACTACTTTTAAAGGCAAGCTGCTTAAAGACAAAATCCTCTTCATCTCCTTTTCTATTAAATGTCTCTGTCCATATCTCCAGTCCCAAAACAGAGAGTCCCATTCTCTTGGGGCAAAACATCATTTTCTCAAGCACTTTAACCTCCCCCAAGTATTTTTCACAGTTTAAAGGAATTTAAAGTCCATTCCCCTCATAGCCCACAAAAAAAAGGTTTTCAGCTACTTATCAGTGCCGTCTTTTCAATCTCTTCCCATCTGGAAACTTAGCTTTCATTTCACTGACTTCAGTAGATTCCTTGCTTTATTCTTCTCATTCAGGGGAGCTCAGGAGATTTGTAGTCTCATCCAGGCATTAAAAGGATTAAAACTGCACCCAAAGGGTGAAGGGAGCCGGGCCATGCCATTCTGGAAACGTGCCAGGGCTTCTCGGGCCGCAAGGGCCACGTGGAGGAGGCCGGACAAAACCGCAAAGCTCAGCTGCACCTCCCCACACCGCACGCTCAGCTGGGGCCTCTCCTCTCCTGGCTGCTTCCAAAACTGCAGCAAAAACCTCGGCTGAGCCATGGCCACACTGGGGGGACCAGGAGCCCAGCAAAAGCCTCCCCCTCCCTCCCACCAGGGCTCCCCAGCCAAGACCAGGGGGAGGGGGGCTGGGGTGGCTCCTCCACCCCATCCCGGCCAGGCCGCATGGGGAGGGGGGGCCGGGCCGGGCCGGGCCAGCTGTTACCCCATTCTCCAACAGAAGTGGAAAGAGAACAGATTAGCTTTACCAGTGTAATTTATGAAAGCGAAATAACTTTTTAATTAGTTACTTGGGCTGTCAACCACTAAACCAGCCCTCTGATTGGTCTTTGTACCTCACAGAGGAAGCTCTGTAGGGAAAACAGCCCTCCTCTATTTCCAGGCCCGTGCTCCTCCTCTCAGATCCCTCTCAGGTGACTTCCCTCTATGTGAAACCAGCACAGATGCTCCAAAGTACTCCAGATTAACATGTTGATTAAAATGTAAACCAAATTAAACACATACATGTGAATTTTGCCTGCAGGAAACATAGTTTTTCCCGTAACAGCATTAAATCAGTTATAAATGAAACAATGAAAGCCTTCCACATAGGGGACTGGAATTGCAGTTAAAGATAAGGTTTTACATTCCAAAGAGAAGTGAGTGCAGACATACTATCTTCAATGCTTCAACAGTTCTAATCTAAATTTTATGGAAATTTCAGTTTTTAACATCCCATGTCAACACAGTAAGTGTACTGTATGTCCTGGTATCCTAATATTTGGTGTTCTGAACAATTTCACCTGGCTGCTTCCCTGCTATAGGAGTAATACATCAGAGAGCAACACCATGCTAGGGAATGTGAAACACGGATTCAGCACATCCCCAGCAACCTCAGGCACACAAGTTCTAGGAAGCTTTAAAAACAAAGTAAAGCTGCTAATAGAGAAAAAGATTTTAAAATATTCTTTTGGTTAGTTTTTCATTTATTTATGGGGGTATTTGTGCAGGGTATGGGGTCTGTCAGAGGACTAAGCACAAAGAAGGGACTTTTAAGTGCCCGGCAGTGGCAAGCTGAGCTTCTATTCCCTCCGTTTGGAAATGAGTTCTGCATTTTCCTACAGGACCTGTTTTACACCTCTTTTCTGTGTCACTGAGGTTGGCTGGGGAGTAGGGCAGGGTGGGCTCCATCATGTTCTCCAAATGCTGAAGATCTCTGCAAGAAGGCCATGCAACATGGAAGACCGAGATAGCTGAGCTTCACAGCTGAAGCTCTGCTAGCGGGGCTGAGACAAAGTGACCTCCTGGCCCCACTTTTCATAGCCTTCCCAAGCCCCTTGAAGCTACCCTTCTGATACTGAGAGCAGTAGCAGCAGCCCACTAGGTCTGTGACAGGCAGCGTGGGAAAGGGCCCTGAGGACAGGAATTTAGAGGCTCTTTGATTTTCTTTCCTCTGTCACCCTGAAATGGCATTTGACTGAAGTTGCTGGAGAACTGCTGGCTGCTCTCATGTCAGTTCCAAATTCAACCATCTGCAGCAGCACAAGTCACAAGACAAACTGTGGTCAGTGTACATGAGGCAATGTTTCTCTTCAGTGCTCCCTAGCAGCTCCATGACAAGAGAAGGAATGTCTAAGCAACAAAGAAATAGAAGATGGAAGCTGAAGTCAAGGCAAGATCTTTCCATGCTAATTTTAAGTAAAATAGTCATATTATTAACTCCAAACATGACACTAATGCAATCTTCTGATGCCAGAGAACTCCAGCCAGACTTTTCCTGAGTGAGACTTCTGCTGGGTTAGGGAGACCTGGCCTGCCCAGGACAAGTGCACTTGGCTGAGCACAGTGAAACATCACATGAGTCAATTTGGGAGCGGAACTGCAGTGGAGAAGAGGTGTGTCCTGACCTTCCCACTCAGATTGGCTCACAAGGGGCAATCTGCTGCACGCACACTGAGCAATATCCTGCATTTATCATAGATTCACACGTATAGCTCCCTGATTCCAGCTTTATGCTGCCAAGTGTGAACATGCAACCACAGTATGTTGCCTCCATTCTTCTTTGATTCAATGAGTCATGTAAGCAGCCACCTTGAAGCTGATTATCTCTGCTTGTAATTCTGTCAAGGCTTTGAAGGTTGGCTGGGAAGGTCTTGATTTCCAGGATTTCAACATTCCTGAATGTTGCTCTGGCTACCTCTAGCATTAAAGGAAATCCAGAAAATTCATAATGAATCTCCACTGATTAAGCTGTCCAACAAATCAGCGAGAAGCCCTGAGTTTTGAAAATTCTCTGCTCATTGTCAGATTCTCAGAGTCCAGCATCAATGGCCTCCAAGTCACAGTATAAGACATAAATATCTCTGTCAGCTAGAAGAGTAAAGACGCCACACAAGTGAGTAAAATAATAATTTTCTATGGAGTTACTGAGAATGCATGAAAAGAGAAAGAGGAGCAGTCATTCTCAGTAGCTTCATGTTTCCTCTAGATAAAATTCAAAAGGTAGTTTGAGATCCAATTTACAAGGAATTGAGATTTCAATAAAATTTGCATCAAGGGAATAAGTAAAAGCAGAAAGCTATTCAGACAGAGCTAAAAGAGAAACTGTGAAGGAGGGTACTGACAACATTTAACATTTATTTGTCTCCAAAGAGAAGAAGCATCATTAAAAGATTCAGCTCTGCAATTCTCACAGGGTAAAAGAGTTAAACACAATATAGTTCAGTTCCCAAAACTCAAGAGCTTGTTGCCTTGTTAATTAGGGATAGCTAATAAGCACAGGTAACCAAATTCATGCTTTAATTGTCATCTTGCCCTAACTGCCAGCAAATATAGTGACATTATTTTACCTACTCCCCGAATAAAGAATTTGTTATATTATAATACAGAACTCCCAGTGCATACATGGTATTGCTTTTTTGAGGAAATCCAAAAGAGATCCTAAAGTTTCATGTTAAATTATATTTGTGAAAACCCTATATCTTAAAAACACTCAACCTTTCTAACACAATTTTTTGTATACCTTAGATCTTCAATACAACTAAATGCAAGATATGCTTTCTGTTAAAAATTAGCTTTGTTTAGATGTCATAAAAAATAAAAATACATGCGAACAAAGTTAAATGCTGAGCAATAATTAACCAAAATATTAACTGCATATTCAGTGTATTAAAAATAATATACCAAATATCAGTATTAAATACAGCATATGATAAGCAAAAATATGTTAGCAATTATGCATGTAGATTTTGCTCACTTAAGATTTCACACATTCATTAATAGCCAAATTAAAAGCTAAATGTAGGTGCGTTTTGATGAGTTCAAAGCCTAATGAAAGCAAAGAGTAAGAATTCCTCCATAAATTTAATTTTTTTCCAGGGAGTTTAATGCTCTGTTGTTTAAAAACTGCTCTATTGATGCAACACCAGGTAGAAGTTTCAATTTTGGTGTTTTCTAGGGTTCCCACAGAGATGTTTTAGCAGATTTAGTCCTGCAACATCTAATTCTTGGCAGCAGTTTTCTGGCTTCCAGGCTCCCAGCCCATCTAAGCATACAGGTACAATTTGGTGAACCAGCCAAAGGCAAAAGTGAACATTTCAGAGTGAAATGTGTGTCCTTGACCTGGGAGAACTGAAGTACAGATGTAATTTCCCTTCCATCATCTTGGCTAGCAAATGCACTAACCTGCAGCTGGTAAGGAGAAATGGGCAGGTGGGGGTGGTAATGTCCAAAACTCCTGAAGCTAAATATGACATAGCTAATCTGTTAGAGCCCTAAATCCTCAGCTGAAGCTGTCACAGAGAGCCAGCCTGTGCAAACCACTCTGGTCAGAACCAAGAAAAAGTCGGGGTTAGTCTATGCAGTCTAGTCAGCCACTTTTCGGGTACATTAAGGCAAGTAGATTACCAAAGGAGCCAAACCTTAATCCTTTTAGAATGGCAAAAGGATTAGAAAAGGATGCAAAAGAGGAGCTAAAACTTTGAACCCTCCATCAGGAAGACACAACTAGAAATTTGCTTCTCTGCCTGACAAATATGATCCTATTGCTTTGATATCTGAAACCAGGCAATGAACAAATATGTAACATGATAAATAGCTGGATTTTTTTAAACCTTCCTTATGCTGAAAGATGCTTGTTTGTTCATGACAGTTATCTGCTTTATAATGCCTTTTAACATGCTTGTTTTCTCTCCATATGAAACAAGAACAAGTGAACTAGAACAGAGGGATGAGAGTCACAGCTCTTGAAATCCTATCTGTCTTACCTTATATTGCTAATTTGGGGTGGAGAAAATTATGTGGTTCAATTTACAATTAGGATTCCTCCTTAGTGATGCCTTTCCTCCACAGCTCTTACACAGGACATATACCTTTACCAGAAACCTAAAAATAGAGCTGCACAGTCCAGCTCCAGTATTGTCACTTGTTTTGGCAGATTGATCAAATCAAATACAGCAACAGAAAAAGGCAGTGAGGTTTTCTGACCAAACATGATGTGAAGGCCATGGTAAAGGAGCAGCTGACAAAAAGGGAAGTCTTACTACACTGCAGTTAATGTTCAGAAAGGTCTTTAGTATGTGCTTATAAACAGTTCTTCACAATAAGACAATGCATGGTTATGTATTTGGTTCGCATACTTATGTTCCCACATCCAATCAAAACAAAAAATATCAATTGAATATAGAGTGAAACTCTCTGTGTTCCAGATAAATTTTCAGTGAAGGCAAGTCCTGTGCCATTTACTACAAACATAAAACTAACTCTACACAATTATGAAACTTTTTAATTAATAATACATTTTGTTTTGTCTTGCCAGATTTCAGCAAGTTTAGCTTAAAAAACCCCATTTTTTACCCTCCAGGAATTTTGGTTGCAACCTCCATTAACCATGCCAAACTCCCTCAGGAAATGTTTGTTATTACACTGTAAATTAAATAAAACTGTATTTTGACTTTGTATTTTGCCAAATTGACAACTTTTGGGGAAAATGAAGGATGGGCTATTGTCTAGAGTAACAGGCAGGATGCCTAAAATAGCACCCATTAATTAAGAAATCACCAAGACATTTTTTTCTTCAGTAGGGTAGTCAATCTTGTGCAGCAAAACTTTGGTAAAGATAAAGATACATACAGAAACACATATAGTACCAGCAGCACAACAAGCTTTCAGTCATACCTGCTGCTGCTTGGTAGATCAAGTTTTCTGGAATGAGATGCCCCAGTCTTTTGAACTGAGTGACTCTATTCGGCACACTGAGTCACAAAATTTACCTCATGTAAAGTGAAGAACATGCACTTGTTTCTTGGCTAAACTAGATTTAGAGAGAGTTCAGAACCAGTTATGGTTTTCCCCAAAGCTCTGCTATTCCCTGTATGACAAGAAATGACAATGGATGGAAGATAAGTGCTACAAAGTAAAATCTCATCTTCTATCAATTTAATGGAGCTTTGCCTTTGTATTCGGTGTTGCCAGGATTTCTTCCCAGCTTTATTCATCAGCCAGAGAATGGCAGGGAATTGGAATCAGCTCAGCTTTAGGGGCAACCATATCACCATGCTCAGAATATTTTAACATTTTTGTGCATTTAGGTAAATCCAGATTACTTCTTGTACTCCCCTGTAAGCCAATCTCTTTTTCTTTCCCTTTTTCTCTACCTGACAAAAACTCTTCTAAGGGACAGAAAAATCATTGCTTTGTGGAATCAAGTTCCAGAGTATCACAGGCAGTAGAGCTGTCTCCATGCCAGGCATTCCACACATCCTGGGCGAGGACTGTAGTAGTTTTGGAAGATAACTGGAGAATACAAAATAAGATTGTCCCAACACATTTCACAGAATTTTATAAACAAACCATTTCAGAAATTTCTTTCTCGTTTTCCTCTGCTATTTCCCTAGTTTACACCCTTGAACATGTAACTTATAAATACAGAAAATTTTTGTATGACATCTAAAAAGAAAAAAATTACGAATCAATTTTTCATTATTTGCACAGACACCTTGGCTTTCACAAGAGTTCAGGCTCAAACAGCATAACATTTACAGAAATTGTTGGAGTGCCACCTATCGGCAAATGCATGTACAAATGAAAAAGACCTTGGTTAACTGCATAAAATAATTATTTATTACCCAAACCTTGATTTAACTGGACCAAGTTAAGAGGCTTTTAAATTCTTATAAATCATGTTCCATGCATAATTATGGTTAAATTTAGATCAGCTTGTAATGTAAAAAAAAAAAAAAAAAAAAAAAAAAATTTAATTAGCCTCTCTAAGGATAAAAATGCTAAAAAGTGGCAAAGATTTTATAGCCCTGGAATATAAAATAACAAATACCAGAGCAGACCTGCTAGAATAGTCACCTGCCTAAAACCTGACTCACTTTACTAAGCTATATATCCATGGCTAATGTAAATAGTTTCATGTCAGATCCTGGTTTTCACTCTGCAGAGATATATGTAATCCTTAGGCTCACATAGTTCAGCTGTGTTTTAGACTCTGAATATAAATTATTAATTTTCCATATAGAAGACTGTCACCTTGAGATAAAACAGCCTTGACCTCCCATGGAAAACTTACAAATCAGTCTGGGACAGTACAAGCAATTTTAATAAAATGGTATTCAGCTGTCATTTCTGTTCAGAAGACACCCAGGCAATGGCATAAGTGACTTCTCTGTCTTCCATGAACAGATAAATTTATGGATTTTTCCTCACTACTTTCCTAGCAATACCTTCAGTTTTTCTATTAAGTGAAAGTATGCTCATTTACACTTTAAAATGAAAGAAACTACTCAACTACAGAAAGCAACTGAAAAATTTGGCCCAGTTTTGAACTTTGGACTTGATCCTTGAGCTGTCTGCCCTCACTCCTCCCTTATCACCCAGCAAACAGCAGACTAGGAGGACCATTGCCTGAAGAGCATCACTACAAAATCCTAACACATCCTTTTCATTTCCTCATCTTTACTACTGCAGCTTCCTCCTCCGTGGTTTTATGAGTTCTCACACTAAAAGCAGCAAAGAGTTGCCTAACTCTTTTCTGTGGAAACATCCCAGCCTTGATCTCAGAGTCACACTATTCTTCTTACAAGTTCTTCTCTTAATTAGCTCTGACCCCTGACCAGCTCATGACAGCTTCTGTAGCATCTGTTTTCATGGTTATGATTAAGAGAGCTACATAAACACGGAGTGGTAGCTTTTGTAGATTGCTCCAGGAAAAAAAAAAAAAAACCCCAGAATAAACTGCAGTTATATACAGCTAAATATACATGTCAGCATAGAGCAGAAAAAGAAATAAAAGAGTGACATGGCACAAAAGCAAAATAAAATCACTGGGTAGGGGCTATTTCATATACTCAGTCCTCAGGATTATTCCAGCAGTCAGAATTTCAGTTTGCTTAGTTGTCCATGGTGGTATAAAATTTTCAATGCAAATTTTAGACTTAGTGGTGTTTCATAATGTGTTTACAAAAATGGCATATGGAAATTAATTACTGAAATACATGCTCTTTACT
The DNA here is from genome assembly GCA_030060385.1 of Muscicapa striata striata. Taxonomy (NCBI): domain Eukaryota; kingdom Metazoa; phylum Chordata; class Aves; order Passeriformes; family Muscicapidae; genus Muscicapa; species Muscicapa striata. The sequence continues at coordinate 3,448,436 of JAREIS010000070.1, forward strand.
CTTACCTGCAATAAAGGCTAAAAACATCTTTTCCATTGATGCTGCTTATAAACCAGTATATATATATATATATATACTCATAGTATATAAATTGACAAGATCACTTTCAAAATCAGTTCCTAGTCTGTCTCGCCTTCATTTCTAGCAGATGTCTGATACATAATTTCATTCTTTGCAACCACTTCTTATTTTCCTGGTAGCTTACATCATTCTATGAGTGAAAATGTTTTTATTCCTTGGTTTTATCTCTTCCTCCAGATCCCACAGAGTATGCTCCAGGCTTCTCTGTGGTTTATAAAAGACTTTTTCTCCTATAGCTTTCTCTTGAAACTTCAATCATTCTCTGCTTCCTCTTGAGGCATGCCCTCACATGTAGCTTCCCTCCTTGAACAATCTTATTTTATTCTTCCGGGGACATATTTACAACAAAAGTTTAGAGGCATCAGAAGTAACATTTCTTTGGTGCAACAGCTGTAGACCCACATCTGATAATAATGACATGTCTCCTATGCCCACTGTAGTATCTGCACTTACACTGCTTGCTAAGAAGGAGGAAATGTGAGGAGAATAAAAACACCACAAAACTCTCAGTGAAGTCACCAGGCCTGCTTCAGGTTTTGTGCCATATTTCCAGCTTAAATGACTGTGCCATAAACATTTTAGGAGAGAACTAGTAAGGGTAAATACAGCAGCAATTGTCTGGTGCTAACAAAAGCTTACCTGTGACGAGATTTTTGCAAGTACAGATCCCAGGCTCCTCCAGTCTTCCATTTTCTTCCAACTGAATTTACTCTTTACAGATCTAGTCATAGGTGTAGATGAACCTGAGTTTGTTCCACACTTGGTGTCTTTCAGGCTGGCAGTAAAAACCTAGCCATGAGGTCACAGTATTCAAAATATGCGTATACTTAAAGCCCAATTTTAGTAGATTTCTAAAACATTTGGCTGGATTTCTAAAACATCTTTCTGCTGGACTGTGTGAAATGTAAGCTAAGTGAAGCTAATCTCTGTGTTGTTTAGATACTAGGGCTCACATAAATGGGAAAAGAAAAATTAATATTTTAAATTTTATCCATAGTCTGGAAAAAATTGCAATGTCAATAGGATCTTCAATTGTAGATAACATATTCCAACCATGTCTGACAGTTTTCTCAGAAGATTTTCTGAATGTGTTTTGGAGTAGTACCAAAACAGGAGTTCAGCTGTGTCTACCAGCTGAAAGCAACAAAGATAGATTTAGGAGTTCTGTTGGCTAGGTTATACAAGAATTCTCTATAAGCGACATGGCAATTGTAGATAGAAATTAAATTAATACATATTTCTTTCATAAGCAATTAACATAACTGAATGAAAAATTTTCAAAATATGCAAACATCTTTACTCTCACCAGCTACAAAAAATCAAACAAAAAAAACCCAAAGCCAAACCAACAAAAAAAAACCCCAAAAAAAACCCAACAAAACAAAAAACAAATCAGAAAGAACCACCAAAAAAAAAAAAAAAAAAAAAAAGAAACAATTTTAAAAACACAAAAAAACCCAAACCAAAACAAAAGCAAACCAAAGAGCCTCAAATCACAAAAACCAACACACACACACACACACACACACACACAAAAAACTTAAGCTAAAAAAACCTACTGTAAGGCCTAAAGGCTACTTCAGACATTTGAGGATACCAATGTTCATTTACTTTAACATGAATAGGAATACTAAATTAATGAGGGGATTTATAATTTCCACACCATGGATCCCTCCCTTGTGATATAAAAAGCTCCCGTGAGGTATGGCAAAAGACGCCTTTAACCTTTGCAGACATAATTTCAGATCAGCTTAGCATCATTTTTCTGAGAATGAAACCATATGTCACCTAATGGCCCAGGGGACACAGTGGCATATGGAGCCCTTCATGCTTTAAGTGCCAGCTTGAATCCAGCCCAGCCCCGTAACAACCAGTGCTGCTGTGTCTGGAGGCTGTTGGGGAATCTGTCTGAAATGAGTTGGCCATCTCACATCAGATCCTACAGCAAAGATGTCCACCAGAACGTGACCACTGCAGATGGCTCAAACTTGCCCTTCTGTCAGCAGTATCAGCAAGTCAGCCAAAGATTAAATGAGCATTGTACATACATGAGCTTTCACTTGGCAGAAGTCAGTCTCCTAAGCCAGGAAATAGAGACTGGACATGCAGGGCACAGCCTTGGAGGAGGACCTTTGGAATTCCTCAGCCACCCATCTCCAACTCCTTTGAGTTAATATTGCAACACCTACTCCAAGCTTTTCCTCCCTGTAGATTTAACCCATTCGATGGATCAGCTTTTACCACCTGTGTTAATGTTCCACACATGGTGGTAGGTCCTTGAGTAATGACAACTCAGTTGTCTTGAGCAAGGATTCAGATCTGTGAGAAATCTTTTGTAAAAGGGAATGCAGAATTAAACAGTGTCACGATGACGAGAGGTTAAAACATGCAATCATTTTATGAAATAAGATCATTTTTAATAAGGAAAATACTATATGGTAGCAAACTTTCTTTGAAATGCAGACAATACTATGAAATAATTAAATAATATTATAAAAACATGCATTGCAGTAAAGAATACTGAAGGACTGAGAAATTTGAAAGTCTCCTAGGAAAATATTACCAGGGAGCATGTTCAGAATTTTCAACAGAAGGTATTTTTATCAGTATGAAATTTGAGTTTTCTCTTTGCAGTATGAAAAATATTATATGTCTGTATTATTGTTTCTCAGTTAGGTTTCAAAATATATCATTTTGGTTTTATTTCCTACTGGAAAATCTACAAAGACAGACATTTTAATGCATAGCATGACAGTGACATACAGTTGGGAAATTAAGTCAGGCAAATTAATTGATAATGCAGTTCTTTATGCACTCTATGGGAGCTGTATCACAAAGGGGGCTGTAGGTGTTTACAACTAAAACAGAAACTGGGAGGTGATTTTAAGAACAGATCTGATCAGATTCTGATTATTACTGATCAGACTCTATTCCATGTATTGCCAGCTAACAAAAGAGTTTACATGAAAAAATTAGTGTTAACAAGTACTGAGTTCATTGATATAATAGCTCATGTATACCTATTTACATGTGGTTTTTTTCTTTTTTCTGGTACCAGATCTGCTGGTGTTTTTAATCATTGCACCTTTGTCAAATAAATATGCATATGACATAAAACAGCATACACAATTTACACATTGCCTTTTTTTTCTTTTGCAAATTATATTGTTATTTTAGAAAAGGCGCCTATTATGTCAAGCACTATCCAGCTATCTGAGAATTCATACCCAGCTACAGAAGAGAGGTTGATCAGATAAACATCAACCACTGATACAAATTCTAGTCATGTTTTCTTCTAAAGTATTTGACTTCAGATTACTTATACAACTATAGTATGTTCGTGTAATATGTATTACATTTACTTTTCAAATATTAACTTTTGTCTTGTATTTCTATTAAATATGGAGTACAGTTTTCTAAAGGTTTCTGCAAATGGAGCATGGACTATAGTTTCTCCCACTTCTATTTCCATTGTCCTGATAGCAAGGTGTTCTCAGTTACAGAAAATGTAAAGGACATTTAAAGTTTAAGCACATGCGCATGGATTAATCTAAGATTTACTAAAACAAGATTCACAACAATATGTTCATTTATTGTTATCCCACACCATGGAATTTAAACAAAACAGCACTTTTTAACACTAAATTGGGTTGAGCACAATAAGAGTACACAGTTTTCCACAGGTACAATAATGGTGATGAAACATGAAAAACAGATGTTTGTCTCAGTAGGCTAAAAAGCCTATATGAGCATCAAAAACCAGCAAGATGTATGATGTAATCAATTTTTGGCATGAAGGACTGGGATTTTTCAGGCACATGAAGTAAAATGGAATCAACAAAGAGGCTGACATATGTGTTGGAGAGCTGGTTGTATTTCTTTTGTACCTTCTGTTGTATCTCTTTTGTATTTGACTCTCTTCTTTCGTACTTCAAAATTTAAAAAATAAAATCTCAACAGTTAGGTAAATGGTAGATAAAATGCACATATCTGTCTTTAATTAAATAAGTCACTGAACAGAAAAAGAACAGCATGTCATCCTTTCCTCAAAGATGAGATGGTTAAGTGTTCAAGTTGACTCCTCATTAATGGCCAGGCTCAAGTACAATTTGTGCTTGAGGTATCTTTACTCTGACAGGAATCTTACATATCATGACATAACGTACTTATCCCTTTTCCTAAACTTCTAGCAGGAACAGTGGTTTTTCATTATTTCCCTTGGACTAGAAAAATTTAACTCACATTTTAAATCTCTCTCACATGAGACCCACACACAGATGGTAAAGAATGGAAGAGAACCTGGGAAGATATCCGGAGTAAAGATCAGACAGATGGCTGAGCCTGGTGACATACCTAACTTTCCGGCTGGCCACACTTAATACCTTGCTAGGAAGGTCCCTGTGGGACAGCAGGCACCAGTGAGCAGGGTGCCCTGACAGCAACAAGGCCAGGAGGGTCCTGGACTTTGTCAGTCAGAGGTAACTCAGCACCTTGAGGGCTGCCATTATTCTTCTTAGTGCTTGTCAGGCTACATCTGGAACACTTCATCCTGTTTTTCAGCTCAAGAACACTGAAGAGCTGGGGAGGGCCCAACAAAGATCCACTAAGTTGATTAGAGGACTGATAAATACGATGTACAAAAAAAATGTTGAAGAAATGTGATGTGCTCAGCCTAGGAGAGGGAGAGCTCAGCAGAGACTTCATGGCAGTATTCCGGTAGCTAACAGGTGGATGCAGAGAGGATGAAATCTCTGCACAGGAATGCACAGGTGCCAGAAGACACAAGGTACACCAGTTGCTTCAGGGGAAATTCCATCTGGATATCACAAAAACAATACTTCACATGAGGACACAGTCCTGGGCAACCTGTTTGAGTAAGGAGGCTGGGCCAGATGACCTCCACAAGTCCCCTCTTGCCTCAACCGTTCTTTGATTTTGTGTCAACTAAATCATGGAAGTGGTGGAATCTTCCTTGCTGGAGGCACTGAAGACTCATCCTAATACAGCCCTACATAATCTAATCCAGGGCCTCGTTTTCAATACAAAGTTGGACAAGTTGATTTCCAAGGGTTCTTTTCAATATAAACTTCTCTGTAATTTCCATAACATGGAATACAACATATCTATTTACTTATATTTTTAATTTCCTTGCAACCAGATTAGAACAAAAGAAACACAATTATTTAAAAAATAAAAAGCTTATTTGAAGCAGAAATTTCAGGGACAGAAAGGGTAATAAACCAGTGGGTTTGGAGCTGTTCAGATCTATTATTCCTGCTCAGTTCAGCACAGACCTGTGTCTGTGCAGCTGCTATCCTGCCTCACTATAGTCCAGAGTCCCAGAGGCTCCTTTTTTTCTGCTACAGGCCAGATACCAAACCAAATAGCAGATTCCTGTCATCACAGAGATTGCAGCTGACGTCTATCTGACCAGAACAAATAAGAAAATCAGTTATGTTCAAACTACAAATTTGCATTGAAGAAGTTAGCAATATCATTTCAAAACCACTTTAAGTGCCTCAAAAAATAGTATCTACCTATTTAGACTTTCAGAGCTGTAAGAACAACATCCTATCTTAAATAGGCACTCATTTCATTTCTGAAATGCACTTTTCATACTGATTGCTAGAAAGGGTGAAGTCTATTGAGGGAGTGCCACTGAGTAAAGAGTGAGCATACTCATTGCGTTCTGGGAGTTTGAAAAGGGTGCTAGGACAGGATACATGCCAATTAATTTTTTAGAATGCAATATTTGTATAGATTGCAACCCTTGAGCAAAAACAGTCCCAAAGAGAATCAGCTACATTTTTGAAAATTATTACAGACTCTACCTTTTAAAAAGCTTGTATTAGTGGACAGAATTTCTTTCCTTCATCTCAATGATTTTTCCATTAAGAAACAACCTTCTCTAGTATAAAGTTACCTATTTCCAGTACTTCCATTACCCCACCTATTAGTGTGGTACTTGCTTCTCCTCTTTGACTGACCCTGAACTCAGAGTTGCATCCTTTTCCACATACCTATATGATTTCCCTCCTGTGATGACTAGTACCATACATGCTATTTCTCTTAGTTTTTAAGTTTCCAGTCGGAGGAATAATCAAAAGAAATCACGGTTCAGACATGATTTAGCATAAAAAGCTCAAAACTAGTTATGGTGCAACCCAAATAGTTTATTTTTTTCTCTCCTCTCTGCTATTACATCCAGATACCCACTCTCATTTATTTTGTTGCTTCCATAATTTTGTTATTCATCACACTTTCTGGTAAGTTTTCCAGACTAGAGATAAACCCATATTAAACATTATTTGCGGCAAATACTAACAGCTTGAAATACACCACTGATGCATACAGCTTGTTCCATCATTCTAAGTATGCCATAGATCAAGCTATCTACCTGTGATGGTGAGCATATTAAATCACTTGAAGTTCCATTTGCATGATCATCTTTCCAAACACTCTTGCTGTGATGCTGACTCAAGCACTTTGAAAGGCTCACTCGAAATTACTGTTTAGAAAAAAAAGCGAACATTGTCTCACTGAGTATGCAGGAAATTAAATGTGTTAGCACTTATCCATTTCAAATTAGATTCAGCACATAACTGTCTAACGTGGCTGTACCTAGCTATAGTTTACATTTATCTCTCCAGTAAGCTTTTTAATCAAAAGTAATTTAGTGTTAAGCGTATCGAAAAGCCTTTCATTAGCCATCGAAGGGACTTGATTTATTCATATGCTGTGCAACATATGTTGCTGATGCAGTCACCTACCACATCTCCGATTTTAAATAAGCCTTTCAGTTTTGGGTTGATACCTATGCAAAGAAGAGGTGTTCAGTCATTGGATCATCTTGGTGCCCCTCCTCTGGACTCTCTCCAGCAGTTCCATGTCCTTCCTGTGCTGGGACCCCAGGGCTGGGTGCAGGGTTCCAGCTGGGGTCTCAGCAGAGCAGAGCAGAGGGGCAGAATCCCCTCCCTCCCCTGCTGCCCACTCTGCTTTGGATGCAGCTCAGAAAACAATTAGATTTCTGGGCTGCAGGCTCACAATGATGGTTCGTGCAGTTTCTCATCAACTGACACCCCCAGCTCCTTCTCCCAGAGCTCTCACAGCACTTGTCCTTGTAGAACTTCATGAGATGTGCACAGACCCACCTTCCAAGGTGGTCTGTGAAGATCCCTCAGGATTGCATCCCTTTCCTCCAGCATCAGGAGACTGCACCACACAGTGAAGACACATTTGCCTGTGTCTTCAGCAAAATTGCTGGAGCTTCACTCAATCCCACTGCCAATGTCACTGACAAAGATAGTTAACAGGTGTTATATGCAGGCATTTCTTATAGTTCCAAGGTTTACTGCTTACCAGCTGTGCACGTTTTTAAAAGTCCCACTTAGATTCCTTGTATTTCAGTTACCCACCCTTAGACTGAAAAATACCCAAGCAAAATACCACAAACAATCAATCAAAAAGCCACAAAGAAATATACAAAAAAAAAAAAACAACCCTCAACTCAAGCTCATTTTACGTAGTTAGGTTTAAGTCCTTCAGAACAAGTTTCTCAGACAGTAGGGCTGAAACCATACTATTGGGTTTCTATTGAGGTACATACGAATATTGTTTTAACATCACTGAAGTCAAAATTTCAACTTCTGTTTATACAGAAAGAATCAAGAATGGTCACTTTAGGTTTGCACGAGCCAAAGAATGTCATGAAAAGAGAATCATATTGCCAGTCTCCCAGCAATATGCAAATCACTTGTGCTACCAGTCAGATAGAAGCATGAATAAATAGGCGTTTTCCTTTGCTGGCTCAGATAATTCCACAAGACTACATGTTACCTCACACATTTATGTCAACAAATATGTATTTTTGAAATGTTTCTGAGAAAGCACTGAGTCTTTTCAGCAAATTGAAAATTAAAGTACTTCAGTATGCTACAAAATTCCTAGGTATTTTCTAAAGCCAGATTATAATGAGGCAAGCCAGAATGAAATCTTCAAAGATGCATGCTTAGAACTCACAGGTTAAGTTACACAGAAGTAATTATTTTGGATTTCCTCAGCAATGTGCATTTCTACAGAGCTGCCTTTATTATAGGAAAACCAGTGGCCATGTACAATAAGAACTGTTCAGATACTTTAGTGGTGACAATTAGCAGGCTCTTGTCAATTTAGAAGACCAGGAGGGTAAAAGGAGAATGCATTGAAAGTGCATTTCCATATGTCCCGAGGAACCCAATACAGGTAAACATCCATCTCTCCATATAATTGCATCATTGCTATAATACATATAATGTCATGAGTGGCATCACTTACTCAGTACTGACTGTGTCTTCTGCAAAAGTTAAAACTGAGGAACAGAAATAGAATTTTTTTCACTCTGTTTTTAACACTACCACCATGAAGGATGAAAACTTGCTTTTACATACTCTTGCTATGTGACCATATCTCAGTCTGTTTCTGCCAGTCTCTTTCCCTTTGGCAATATTTGAACTTTATGTTCAATTTCAGCCAAATAAGACAAAGGAGTCTCAAAGGAAGTTTCTTGGAAATAGGCAGGCAAGGAAAAGAGAGAGGCTGCATTAGCGACCCAAAGATGGAGAGGCTAAGGCATGCATTCTGACATTATTAATCACCTGAGATACCCCAAGAAAGAGAAACTTGGTGTTCCCCAGCAGTCTCTGAATATTCCAACTGCCAGCCAAGATTAGATTGGAGCTCATACCTATTAGACCCCATAAGGCACAGTCCATCCACTGGGAGCCAGGTCTTAATAGCATTGTAGTTTCTGGAGGAACTGTTTTTCTCTCCCTCTCTCTCACAGTCCTGCTCCCTCTTCTTTCATTGTCTCACAAATGAGCTTAATTTTTTGTGCATCTGTGATAAACTGTTAAAAATCTGCTAAAACAGCCTCCGTTGGTATCACCCTGATTCTACTCTGCTTCTGTGGTGAAATGCAGCCTCTGAGCCCTTCTGCTCCCCATGCATTACTGCACCCTGCCCCTGGGACCAGCAGACTCTGTTTAGCCATTACATCATGCAAAGAAGGAGAGCACTAGAGCCCAGCAGCAATAAAGGAACAAGGATTACCTTCTGTGAGGGCTGAAAGGGAGTTTTCCCTTTCTTTCATCACCAGGAAAATATTCTCTGCCTACCTCTTTTGAGAAGGGAACTTCCTCCCTGCTCACCTGTCTGCCCTACAAAGACATTCCTAATCTGTAAGGGACTGACTGGTCATTTACAATTTATGTGCATGAGTCAGGATGCTCTATGTTGAACAGAGGAAGTGATACAAAGATAGGAACAATTAATTTGCACTGATTCCATCTCTAAAAAAGTGTATTATTTGAATTATGAATGGGCATAATTACTTGTATTTTCTATACAGAGTCATCTATCTCAATAAAATAATACTGTCTGATCAAAGATAAATTTTATGATATGGAATGTGTCAGGGAAAGAAAACATATATTTTACAAAGCAATTCTATCTTTGCACATTAATCTAGCAACATTAAAGCAATGCACAATGATTTTAATTTAAGCAAAATAATCAAAACTATTTCATTAAATAGAGGTTTTGTCATATGGAACATCTAAATATTTTATTCCAGTGGCAAAATCTGCTGACGCACGTGGAAGATCTCTGTATCTAAAGCAGATGGAAACTGATTCTGGATACACATTGCCATCTTGTGGAGCCCTCCCTGACAGAGCATGCTGCAGAGACCTAAGGTTTGCTTTACTCGAGATCCACATCTTTCGGAGCTGGTATGGATGTTGAACACAAAAAGAGTTTTCTAAGATGCATAAGAAGATATTCTTGTATGCAGAGTGCACTGACAGATAGAATGTTGCAACTCAGGCCGGCTGAATCTCTGTTGGGATATCTCGGTAGGGAAGTAAGACAAAAAGCATTTCACTCTTAAAGCACTGTTTCAAATCAGAAGGAAAACAAATAAATACACTTGTCTCTTCTATTTTACAAGATGTTTATAACTTCTAAAGTGCTCTGTTTCACATTTAAGACCACACTCAAGCAAAGTGATTTATTTTGTTCAGAGAGCTGTATCCTTTAGGACATGTGTGAAGAAGAACAGTGGGACAATGGGGAAAATCTGAAGCTCTCCTACTTAAGAACTAGCAGTTTGTAGACACAGACATGCAATTTTGTCAGCTCGGCGAGTTTCCAAATATCAAATTTCTTTCAAAAAATGAGATATTTAGCAACAAGCACAGATAAGTCAGGGCGTTCTTTGTGGAGTGATCAGTCAATATCAAATAAAGCAAACCACAGAAATATGAGTCATATCACCATAATACAGAGGAAATAAAAAATCTAGCCCTTCTGGCTCTTACTCCTTTTGTGTCTGTTTTTTCTTGTCATGAAGAGTAATTTCCAGCTATTTCACTTCAATTTTAGTTTCTTTGAATTTTTTTCTATGGAGTCAACCCAGAGATGAAGGAATGTTTTTTCCTCCTGATGCTGTATTAAACAACCTCCAAACTGCAAACTCAATTTTTTTTTTTTTTCATTTGAGTCAACCAACTAGTGTTAGTCCTAAAGCCTTTTAACTGTGAAGTAACAAAGCCCAGTACACCCTCTAACAATATTACTATTAAATTTATCAATTGGGACAGTCAGTAGACTACAGCTGTGCCAAAGACAGAAACAGTGCAAGAAATTGCATGTTCCTCTGCACTTTTTGATGAAGGCTATCCTCACAGAGGTTTCATAATAATTAAATCAACAATTTGCTGAAAAGCTGATGAAAGCTGAGCCCCCAAAACAATGACATTGATGGACAGCCACTCTGGGGTCAACACAACTAAGATGTGAGGTAAGATGAAAGTCATCCCCACATGAAAATGAGACAAATGGATATCTAGGCAGATAACGTGGTCTGGCTAAGCAAGAAGATGTGGCTGCAGTGAGAAGAAAGGAGCAGAGATAAACCCACTATACCTCAAAATATAGTTTTGAGGTAACTCAGTGATACCTTCAAGGTTAGGCAAAGATGAAGACATCCACTCTTAATCAGTGCAACACAGAGTATGTACTGCTCGACCTAGAGATTTAACAGATTTATTGGGGGTTGTGGTCTTTTTTGTAGACTACCCCCAGTGAAAAGGATAAAAACAGTCATTCTTTATTGGAAGGTGATATCATCAGAGGTGTCAGGAAGGGATGTTACAGGTGTGCAGAGCAGTATACTGGTAAAAACAACATGAGTATCACCATTCACTAAGCAGAAGGAACACAGATCTGGACAGAAATGAAGTTGTACTTATGAAGAAGAGTTTGCAGGCTACATTTAATACCATCTACCATCAATAAGTTTTTACCAAGTATTTATTCAGTTGCTTTCATATAAGCAGAAAGAAGAGGAAGCATAAGTAGAGATGCCAGAAGCACATAGTAGTAGTTACATGTACTTGATATATCAAGCATATCTAAATTTCAGCAAACTTCTAGGCAAAACTACAGCCGTCGATTGCAGGTCTATATAGATCAACTACATCTTGTATTATATACTTCTATAAATTTAGTGCTTTACACTCCAATTTTTATTGCAGTGTTTTTCTCAATTTTTTCTCCAGGGAAAAAATAATATAATTGTTTTTTCCTTATATACCTTTTTTAAAATACTCATTGCTGCCAAGCAGGATGGACCCAATTAAATTAGGAAAAAATGTTCAGAATTCCAGTCACAGACTAGGTTGGCAGACAGGATCAATCAACAACCTACATTATGAACAGAACAATTTTGTTACCAGCATCATTGAAAGAATAAATATACTGTCACATAATGTCAGTGATTCAGAATGAAGTGTCATAAATGTCAACTCTTAGAAACAGTAGTGGCAAAGGTTAGAAAAATATCTTAGGTTTATTTTTCCAGTTGTTATATAAAAGTGATTCAATATATTCCCCTAATTCCAAAAGTTGTAACTAAAAAGAATATGTCTTTGGCACATTCACAATGCACCTCTTGCAATCACCATACATTATATTTATACAGTGAACTAGTTAATAATGACAGCTGGCACTAATATATAGTTCAGAAATGCTCTGATTCTAAATATTATGGACCACAAAGTAGAGAATCTTACCTCATATATGCTTTACTAGCATAATTTCTGCTGACAGTAGTCATACAGGAACAAACAAAAACCACTTATCCCTGTAACATTCTTGTGCATTTCAGTTTCCTTTGAATATAGCTCAGTATAAAGTTAACCCTAAAACTTCCATAGCTACAAGAACAACCATATTGATATTGTGTAACATAGACTAAGCAAATTAGGAAAAAACCAACCAGAACCACAAAACTCAGGATAAATAAAAACCAAAATCAGTTTATCAGACTACCTGTCACACATCTCTATTCAGTGCTATGTCCTGTCACCTGAGAACTAGGTTTGATTTCTAGCTCTCAGCAGGGTGTACAGAATATATATAGTAAGAGGTGATCTTGTAGTTTCTAAGACAAAGTACATTGATACACAATCATACAAAACTTTTACCTAAAACCCAGCATTATAGCCAAGAAAATCTGAGAGTATCTAGGGCTTTGACCTGGACCACAAGAAAAGCTCCTGAAGGGAGTATGTGCTCATAGAAGATAAGAGACCAGGAGGCTCTGCCAAAAAATCCTTTTTGAAAGCAGAAGAGGCTGGCACTCTTTTTTTTTTTTTTTTTTTTTTTTAATTCCTTCCCTAAGGATAGTATCAGATAAGTCTTTAAAAACAATTAAGTGAATTGAGACTGCAGACCTGTAATATCATTAAATACAGACCATCAACTGATCACAGCAGTCAAAAACAAGCAGTGGGCCTTCACCTTCCACAACACTGGTGTAAAGAGATTATCTCTAGTTTTAAAATAATATCATTTATCCAGATTTTAAACATTTTAACCAATGGCAGGTTGGGCCCAGCTTGTTCAGTGGCCACTAGGGCTTGCAATACATATGCAATGATGCACATATGTGCAGAAAAGTTGAAAAATATGTTCTAACTTTTTACGATGTGTATACAATGAATATTAAACAATCCCCTGAAGTTAACACTGCCACTCACCCAGAATCACCATCACAATCCCTATTACACACTGCATTTTGTGGAATTTAATGACTGTTGAAACTAAATCAGAGTGGATGTGTGAAGAGTCAGGGCAGTGACAGCGATACAGCATATTATAAGTGCAAATTGTACTGTGCCATTATATATTCATTTTCCTTCTTCTTTATTTCATGAAAACTTTTTCTTTCCAAATTTGAAAGGAAGGCTATTTTTGATAGCTTTGGAGGACAGAATAAGAGGTTTCACATCAAAATGAGTAAGACATACCCATAGGCCCATAATTTTAGGATTTAGGAAAAAGGAAAAGCTGCCATGTACTAGAATACCATGTCAAAGGCTGGGGAGATTGATTGAATCATAAAGGAAAGGGATAAGAAGCTTCATTAAAAGTGTGGTATATGGAAATTCCATGTAAACCACAAAGCTATGTAACCTCATATTTGCATTCTAAATACATTTGCCTCAGATTCCAAAGAATTACAGCACCGAAGTATCAGGAAGCTTTAGTTAGGTAACAGGAAGCAAAGTGATGCAAACATCCAATTGTTTACATAACTAGAAAGATTGCATTCGTGATGTACAATCTGCATTAGCATATATCATTTTTCCTTCCATATTCTGAAAAATACCCCAGCTAATACATCAATCAGAAGTAAAATCTGAGGATTCCATTTTCTGGATTCACTACAGCTTCCATTTATTAACTCAAAAGAGCATTATTGTTTTTTAGCTGTTTAAGAACCAGCATTCAGACAGTTTATAGGATCTACTCCATCCTGGCTTTGTGCCTCTATTATCTCAGAGGGCACCTTCCTCAAATCACCACTTCAGTAAACCCCAGTCTAAAACTAACTAATTATTGCAAGCATATATCTTCTGATAAATGCTTCCTTGAAAAGGCAGTCACAACCTAAATTTCTTTTTTTTGTCACAGCAGGCACTTACACAAAACTGAACTGTGAATTCTCCACCAAGTGTATTGGCACAAAAACATGCACCTGGCAACTACTGAGTATCCAGAAGAACCAACTTGGTTTCAGAGTAAGTTCTGCTCTGTCTGAAGGAGATGCAAGTGCTTCTAATAAGCTGTAATACTTTTGCAACATAAATGCGAACACAAGGTGTTAAATCTAGGGACACAGCTAGATTTTAGATACTCTAAAACACCTTCACACCCTGGCATTGGATATGGCTCTATGTTTTAATTTGAGATACATTAAATATAGCACACCATATTTCTAGAGTGGAAGTTCTTGGCTAGAAATGTGTCCACGTTTCAATATCACATTCACATCTTGGCTTATCAGACCCGTTCCTTTCTTTTTCATCCTTCCATGCTCAAAGCAGCACAGTGGCAGGTAAACAGGCTGCAACAAGAACTGTGCTTTTTCCAGCACAGATATACTAAAACTGTTGCTGCTTTGGCTTTGAAAAATGTTCATGAAGGGAGGGCTGATCAGTACCTTGCGAATCCATGTGCAAAGCTAAGAAACAAAGTATGGGGGAAGGGAGGGAAGAGAGAGCCAACTAATCTAAATCCTTTTTAAAAACCAGGTTGTCACCTAGCTCTCCTTGATGTTTACTCAATTTACAGCATCTTCTTCCCTAATTAAAATAATGGGGATTTTTGTCAATTTTTGAGCAGATGCATAACTTACTTATTTATTACCCTGTATAAATAATTTTAAAGCCAGAGAGCTTATTTTAAAGACTCATTCTTTCAAGCTGCAATTCTGGGAAAAAATTCTGAACACAGAAAACAAAACAGGAAAGGCTTGTGTTGCCTGCACACAGCTCCTGCCAAATGTATTCCAGTAGGATTTTATTTTACCAGCAGGACTTTGTTATACAAGCGTTTTAAAAAAATATGCAGCTAAGGGGCAAGATAAAGACTGCAGGAACATGAGGGAGAGGGGTCGAGAAAACCTAAAGACTGAAAAACAAGAAAGAAAAGTAAGAATAAAGAAGCAGAGGGGCCAGCCTTTTACTGAAGCCACTTGAAAAAATAAGATTACACAACATTTAGCCACATCCAGCGTGACTGAAATCTAACACCTGAGCAGTGCTGGGCTATGCTTTCCTGACACCATGTGGTTCATCTGTAGAGGTGCATTCTGAACAGTCCTCAAAGGAAAAGGAACTAGCATTTGAAGGCGTTTTTAAACCCAATGGTCTTCACCCCATTCTCAGCTGGATTACATGTCCCAGGATGGTCTTTAATAAGGGAGCCACATTATGCCACCTAAAACTTTATTTTCATTTACTCCAGCTCTTTATATTTCAAATTATTTATCTTTCATTCATACTCAAAATAGTGTTCAATTCAGAAGTCAGATTAAGCGTTTTAAAAGATCCTAAGAGGAACTGTATGTACATTCATCTACAATAAAACACCTACAATTAAAAAAATAAATTCACAGCAACAGAAAAGAACCCCAACACAAGTTAAACCCAAGCCTGACATATAACAGATTTGACCCCTCCCATACTGCTATTAGAGAAGCAAGCCAGAAAACAGAACATACCAGCCAAGAAGAATTGCAAAACAAATGCCAGCATGATCATAATTTTGTTGAGATTATTTATGTCCCAAATTTAATGATTATTGAGACTCACATGTCTTCAGACTCTCTCAGCTGTAAAAAAATCTGCTCTTATTAACTGTGATCAGCATTCAGGAAAAAAAATTCCACTTTCCTCTTAATTGTTTATATCTAATTAACAATTCAAATGAGTACAATTATGTTTATTTCTGCTTCATGTAACGCAGCCATCACCACAGTCCTTATGCATTTCCAAATCTTTAGGTCATTCAATGAATGCTTCACAATGGACCCTGAACTCCTTGTGTTTCCAGTGGGCATTTCCAGCATGTTCAAATTCTCATTTTCTTGCTGACTTAATTCAATTTTTAACCTTTCTACTAATATAATTCTGTCAGCAGTAACATACACACAAAAAAAGATTTTCCTAACAGGCAAGCATTGCAAATTGCAGTTTAAACTCATTTTTATTTCATCCATTAGTTTACTTCACAGTCAGGTGACTTCATTGAGGAGCCTTTCTCACCTGCTCAGAGCTCTTTAACTACAGCATTTACATCTTCATCTTGATCTTTCTCATCAAAATGTAACACAAAAAAAAAAAAAAAAAAAAAAAAAGATTAAAGGCTCTTGAATGAATAAAATAAGAGACTACATAGAATCATGGAAAACATAGCAACTTCTGGTAGCGTTTTTGTTTATGAAGAAGAAATTAACTGCAGCATTTACCCCAGATAAAGCTGGTGCCCATCACCACCTTCAGATATAAATAATTGCAGCAGTTTTGCTCCAGTGATGATCAGCATTTCCTCAGTCTCTATATTAACCCATTGTTTTGCAGGACTTATCTTTGGTAATTGAAGGCACTTTCTCTATTCAAAGAAAGTCAGTGTCATGAACATACTGTTATCATATATAATTTCTGAATAGACTCACTTCCAAGTCCATTTATTTTAATTTTTCTCCTCTGTTTTCAGCTGTTATGTCCAGTGGACACTTTAACATCCTCAAGGAGGAGCTATTTTCAAAGAGACTTTTCCCCTAACTAACAAGAAATGTTTCTGATTTCTATTACAGTTTTAAGTATTTCATAGATATCAAGTAACAAGATACAACAACAGAATAAATAAAACAAAACATAAATTACTATTTAGGCAAAACCTGAACCACCCTGGGACAGCTTTGGAATCCACTCAGTAAAGGTTTGTCTTGCAGGGACACAGCATGCTATGCTGGGAGACCATACCCAGCTGGTTTTGGCCCCAAATGTGGGGGTTTCTGTACCCAGGAGCTGCAGGGAGGAATTAAACAGCTGTGCTGTGTAGTCACAGCTGTTTCTAGCTGGCTCTGCAACTACTGTGCACCCCATGTCCTTCACCAAAATTTCAACCACCACATAGTGCCTCTGTTCAGACATGTTTTAAAAAATGTGGCCACTGCCAGGAAAGGATGAACAGACAAGACATATGATGGGGATATTTTTGATGGCATGGATGGAGATGTGCTCTTCAGAAGTTCTCCATACACATTGGAGGTGCTCTGAAGAAACTGCAGCCCTCAGTGAGGATACCCTGAAGGCACTCTGGTCCACTAGTGACACACACTAGAGCAGGGACATCCCGGAAGAGCTACAGACCTTATACATACCAGTAGCAAGACATTTCCAAAGGGACTATGACTCACAGAGAACATATGCCAGGGCAGAAACTCCCAGAGAGATAGTTACCCATGCATAAACAACACTGGGGCAGAGGAAAACAAGAGGAAAAGATTGGCAGAAAGAAAACATTAGGTGTAAAACCCCAACTCCAGCTCCCCAAATTGTGACTGTTTGGCTTGTGAGTGGTCCCTGAACGGACTCACACCAGCTCAAGATAATCTTAGAAGAGATCATGTGAGAGGTACATGAAACGTGGATCCCCCACCAGCTCCTGCACACTCAGAGGTAATGGGTTTGTTTCAGGCCTAGAACTGAGTTTCACAAATACTTGTTTCCTCCAAGTGCTACTATATACTCCAATCTTCTGAAAGACTATTAAATCTGAAAGTTTATTATGTATAAGTCACATGAAATATAAGTTGCATGATTTCTTCTTTTTCAGATAACAACTCAAATAGCACTGCTTTCTAAGTTAGATAGCAGCCATTAACAATAATGACTTCATAGGTAGTATTCTTACCTTTAAGGTGTAGTATTAAGTAATATGCCAGCATAGTGTCAGGCTGAATTATTGGCTTCAGCTTCACTGTCTTTTAGAAGCAGTATTAAACCTATATCTGAAGTATTTATGGTCCTCAGAGAGCTCCACTGCACTGTGAACAAGGTTTTCCCTGGAGTTCTGACTAAATCACATTTTTGCAATTGCATTCTGTCAAACTAAATTTTCCACTGCATTTTTGTTTAAATGCTACAGTCCTTTGCCTCTTGTCTTCAACTGCTGTGCTGTAGTCGTGCACGCTTTTAGAAACTCACATGTCAAGAAGTGCTCAACAAGGTCATGCCACAGCTTCAATGAGAAAAGAGCTTTTATTTTGCTCAGACTTGAGAAGAGTGGTACAACTACATTTCCTCCTAGAAGTACAAGTCATGCACTGTTAATTTGAAGTGGGACAGGCTAGACATTGCAGCATTTACAGAAACCATTATGAAGCAGTAGCCAGTGGTAACTTCAGTATTGCCAGTTTTAAGTAAAGGTTGCGTTTGAAGCAGAATCTTTTCAAAGGTGATTCTGGAAAGGTCATACTGGTGATTCTTTCCAAGCAGAATTTGGATTTTTACATTTGTGGTCATTATTTTCAAGCTTCTGTTTGTTACAGAAGCAGAATCAGCAACTTTCTAGTGAAAGCTTATGATTCCAGGTTGACACGTTGTTGAAGAGAACTAGTAACAGAGACTTCTGCACTCATGACACACTATTCTCCCATCCCCTCCATCTTTACAAGCCTTCCATTGCAAGTGTTGTGGCATGCTATGGTTAAAAGCAAATCACTGTTGTGACTCCACAAGTGCCTCAAAAATGTGCAGAAGCAGATAGTGCATCCAGGAAAATGGAATTTTCATACCCATAGCAGATAGCTCTTCCACTTTATGTGTGACACCTCTTTCTAAGAACTTAAGAAAGGCATAAAATCTTTCTTGGCTAACATAAAATATTTACATTTGTGTGGAAAACTGCAGACATACTGTATCATCCTCTTTGTGCAAAGACTGGTCCATCCACCATTCAGCAAGCCAGCTGTTGACTCCCTGCTCTTAATGCTCTTTTTCTCTGGAACTGGAACCCAGTAAATAATTTGATCTCGAAGATTGTAATCAGTTTCCTTGCAAGAAAGCTGAATTCTTAGGTAAATTTCAAATTAGATAAAAATTCTCTTATCTAAGTGACATCAGAGATAACAACAGAGAAACTTCAAGATATTTTTATCACCTGAAATTCCCAAACAATGCTATGAATATGTCCCACTGTAGACTTCTCACAGCTTGTCCACAATTTGAATTATAGATATTCTGAACACCTCATGTTTTACATGTCTTTTCCTAGAGAATCATTCCTTATTCTGATTTAGTCTCATTATTTGAAAGTTATTTCAGATAAGCAGAGTTCAAATAAGAACAATCACAAGTGGAGTTATTCTGCAATAGCTACAGAAATTAAATTTACTTCTACTTTAGTCAGAATTAACTGTCAAGTGTGAACAATCTCCTTATTACATTGACAAAAACAGAGGCTGAATTACAATTACCTGTTTAGAATACAGCTACACAGATACACAAGGAAAAATAACTAAAAAGTATGGCTTTCAATAGCACTTTATCAAAGCTTTTATGCAAAAGTCACTGCCACAAGACACAGAGGACAGGCCACAGAGGCAGCATTCCAAAGCAGATGCACATATGTGACAAATGTATTGTGGAGAAAAAGAATAATTATACATGTATTTTCAAGTGGACCATACTTCCTGAAGTCATTTTTAGAGTAAGATAAGTATATCCATAGACTAAGACAATCAAAACTTATTTTAGAAATTTGTTTAAATAAATAAATGCATACAAACAGTCCCTGCCCAGACTTGCCTGCTTTAGCAATTAGCAGTCCACAAAGCAGTAGGAAGGAATAAGAATTCTTCAATTCTCATTAATTCTTTTCTGTTATACGGGCTTTTCATTTAAGAAAAGCACCACAGCAATTACTGCTCAGAAAGGAACACACGAATTACATTAGCAAGACAAGATTCCTGCTGGTACAGCAATTCCAGACACAGTTGTGCTGATCCCATTTGGACTGTAAGCCAGATATTTTCTCTCTTCTGATATTTTCAAACAACAACTATTATTTCTTTAAAAGATTTTACTTTGTAGAATTAATGATAGCAGCAACATAAAAACACATATGTTTTGCAGATTGATTATTATGACACCTAGCTAATTTATTTGTATAATCAAACTGATACTGAAATCACTGGGGTCCTATGTCAAGACACTGGAAGCCATGGCAGGGCCTCAGCTGGAATGCTAAAGTGCCTAATGAGCATTTTTAAACAGGGGCAGTTGATCATTTTCTGGAGAGAGCACAAGTCAATTCAGTTTGAAAAAAAACCTGACTCATGTACTGTGCAGTAATGGCAGTAGCTGCATTGAACACAAATGATTGGTGCATAAACATCAGCCTCAAGAAAATGAAGTTAAAAGTTGCAAATATTTTATAGAGGAACAATGAGGAAAAATTAAAAATAAAAAAAAAGAAGAAATAGAGTTTAGTGGGAATTTTCATTCCTTTCCCATTGTTTTCTTCTTTTTTTTATTCTTTTATTTTATTCTTCAGCATTTACATGTTAAATCTTAGGTAGCAGACTGAGCACATTGCACATTATAACTTACAACATGAAAGATGATGGTGTAATGAAACAACAGTTACATAAATCTGAATTAATTTGAATGGTCTTTCATCAATATGCAAAGATAACACATGTTTTACATTTACAGACATTTAAGTTAAAGAATTTGTGGTTTAGCTGATATGTTAATATATGTTGATTTATGGCTGTTTCCAACTAAAGTATTTTCAATGTATCTATATTTGCCTTTTTATTCTGATCTTCACTTTAACTGCTAGATTTGTGCATAAATGAATGACTGCATTAGAAATATATTAAAAAGATAATTGAAAATAGCAATTGAAAAATAGGGAAAGAACAAATAGCTTCATTATGAAAGAAAAATCTGGAGCAGATTGACGTCTTTGTTGAAGTAAGTAACATAATTACGGTGCAAACAACAGAAGGAAAAACAGCTTTCTTTCTTAAATACTGAAGATACAGAAGGGGCCATATTTTTGAGCCTTAAGCCAATGATCATCTCTCAAAGCACCAAGTGCAGGATTCACGCCAGCATCCACATGAACTCCCGATCGAAAAGGCTTCCAGTGCTAGGCCCTCCACCTCTGCTCTGGCAGGAATTTTACTGGCTCTAGTAGAAGCTTTCATTGTTAACAAACCAAACACATTATTTCCACTGGAGAGGATTTTAAAGGCCCTCCTAGGAGAGCCAGCAGGAAAGCTGTAATGTCTAAAGCTTCTGATGAGGGGCTCACAAGGCCCTTATCTTCAGACTCCTTTTCTTACTTAAATAATTTCTTAAGGAAGTACCCACTAAATGAAAACTGTGGCTTACGTCATCAGAGTTTGGTACATACATCACCTCAGTCAGTCAATATTAAGAGAGGAAACATTTTTTATCCATTTTTAAAGGCAGGAGAGTGGACATGGGTCATGGATTTGTAGTCCTCAGGATATAAAAAGTCAGGCAAGCTTGTGAAAAAATCGAATCTACCTCTTTATGAGAACTGGCCTGGGTTTCTAATTGATCTCTCTAGCAAAGAGGCTCAAGAGACATGTCTGATGCTAAAGTGATACTACTCTTAATTATATACCAAGAAATAAATGAGATCTGTTTCAAGTGTGTGCTATAATCAGCACAAGCTATTAGCCTCCAGCAAAAATATTATACCATCCACTGGTCTCAAGAAGGGAATTCCTAACTGTAGCTAAATATCAATGTTGTCATAAATAAAAGAGCCATTTGAACTGAATCTACTGCTAGGTATACATTCAACTCTCTATGAGCATAGAAAATAGAAATAGTAGCTGGGAACTACAACCTTCTCACAACACGCTTTTCCACGTAAGCAAAAAAACAAAAGGGGTAGATGGGTGTGGGGAGAAGAGGAGGAGTTAAAAAAGGAACAGTATCTAAAGTTTTCAAGAAAGATTTTTTTTACCTTGCAAGATAGCAGTCCTAAGTAAGGCTTAATTTCCCCTGAACACTCCATCAAATCACCTCTGCTTTTTTTCACATTCTTTATTTTTTAATCCTCTCATCTGGTTTACACTAATAATAATTAGCTTACTTTCTAAGAGCCTTATTGCTAACAAGATAAAAGACAATTCTGTTTGGCCTGTCTGGATTGTAGCATATCTTTTATTCACTTTTTGACCATGTCTTATCTATTTAAGCAGTATTTTGCTACCTCTTAGTTCTTTTAAAAAAGATTCAAACCAGTGGCACTTAGAGTAAATAAGCAATGTCTCCACATATAATTTACTGTTCTTGACACAGAGATAGTAATCTCTATTTCTCATTTGCAGCACAGAGAGTAGGTAGCTGCAAAACAGAAATAGATCAAATTCAGAGAGTTCTTACGAAATGCATTAAAAGTTCTCTCTGTACCTTGAGGCTCTATTAAATAAAATGTGCATATTTTACTTAATACTGTTATTTTGCTGTGTAGTAAAGTTTGTACTGCTGCTCTCTGTGTAGGGTTTGCTTTACAAAACTAAGTATATCAGATATAACAGGAAAAATATTTTCTCTCCATATGTCATTAAGACCCCTGAACTATGTGAGTAGATTTTTAATTACATTTCTATTATCTGTGCTGCAAAACAACAGTTAGTCAATATGAAACAGACACTGATACTCTGATACTGCAGTCAGACAAGCCTTTACAAGCCTTACAAAGCCTTTTAGTCTGGTAAATAATCCTGAACTTGTAAAGGGAGCCAAAAAAAAGAAAATTTGGGCAAGCTTTAAACAATAGTAACTCCCCCTTCAGGGGAAAAAAAAAAAAAAACAAAAAAAACAAAACAAAACAAACAAAAAAAAAAAAAAGAAAACAAAAAAACAACAAGCAAACAACCCTAGAGAACAACCTCCCCTAGAGAAACAAAAACAGAGAAACACAAACCAAACCAAACAAAAAAACCACACACACAAAACCAACAAACAGAAAACAATCACAAAACAGAGAACAGGAACCAAAACTAAGGAGAAAAAACATCGGGATGAGAACACACAGCAGGTAGCAAAACGGGAGATGAACCTACCACTTCCAAAATTACTTTCAAGGTGCAAATTACTGTCCTTGCTGGTCAGAAGAATCACTTCATGATGCTATTCAAGCATGGCCCCAGGACATCATGACACTAAGGGAACAATGAAAGTCACACATAAAGGAAAAAGCCGCTTATCATAGAATCATAAAATAGTTTGAGTTGGAAGGGACCTTAAAGATCCTCCAGTTCTGCCCCCCTGCCACGGGTGGGGAACCTTCCCCTGCACCAGGTTGCTCCAATCTCCATTCAGCCTGGTCTTGAACACTATCAGGGATAGGGAGTCCACAACTTTTCTGGGATACTTCTCTCACTACCCTCATAGAGAAGAATACAAATTATCTACAGGACAGCACAAATTTGTACTCCTTTGTAATTACAACAGTTTAAAAGCGACTGATTCTTAGCTGGTGTTTAGCATGATGTTTTTCCCGGAAATTGTAAACACTAATTTATTTTTGCTGATAAGTAATAACCTTGTTATCTCTAGCTAAACAATATTAGATTAACAGGAACAAATATCCTTGTGTTAAATAAACAGTACATCTGAAGTAAATTGATAATAACATGTTTCTTTACAAATAAACACTTTAGGCGGTGCATTTATGGTATTGATACAGGCCACACCTCTCTCATCAAATATTTTGTTCAGCTTAAGTATATAAAGGAATTAATGTTGCAAAATTACAGCTGGTATTTTGTTTCACTAGTAAATACAGAACAAATAAATTAACCACCATCTTAGCATAATTATTGTTTTCCCTCTTGAAATGGTAGGAATTTTAATTTCTTATCCACAGTATAAAGTAACCCAACCCTTGATTAATTAAATATTAGCTAAGTTTCTCTCTACAACTGTAAATTGCACTTCAGTGAAGAGAGTGACTTGAATTCTGAATCAAAATTAATAATGTAAATGCACTGATTGATTCTCCTTTGAACAATGAAAAATACATCATTCTGACAAATGTGTTTTCTTATGTTATCCACGTTTTTTTATTTGTGAGCTATAAAGGAAAGAGGGGAAGGGAAAGAAAAGGAAATTTCCTTATTCACAGCATACATTGAAGAATTATGTGGTTTTAGTAGACTGCACACTTCGACAGTTAGTACTACCCAGTGTATCAGCAGATATGGATTCTCTCTTCCCATCTAAGTGAAACTTGTATCTGCACTTCTGTTAAGCATGTATTAATGAAAGGCTTTAAGCTTCAGCTTTCGAAATGTGACTGCTAATTTTGAGTGCTTCCTTTCTCAGAGAACATGTCAGAGTACAACTGCCTTCACTTCTTTCTCTATAAAAGTGGGGGTGACAACATTTTGTATTTGTATTCTCACAACACTTAATACTCTCTACCAAAAGTTAGAAATATGATGCTTGAGGGGCTTTAGAGAATGGTTTGGTTTAGCAAATATGCTCAGAAGAAAGTTGCTGTTTCTCACTTGTATACTGCTGAAACTAGTTGTTAAGGATGTGCTTCTTCAGCTAGTTTAAGAAGGCCAAATTACATAAATAAAGCAAAGTCTGCAGGAAGTCTTCATTAGCCTTGTAGAAATTATTACCACCTCTCCCAGACAGAGTGCCTCTCTTGGGCTCTTCAGATTTCGTTTCAAATCAAGAAAGAACAAGATGCATAAGGTCAGCTACATGCAGACTGACCTGGGGCAGCGTCCTCTGAGTTTGTGACACCACAAAGCCCAGTTCTTGTCATCAGCAGTCTCATCCAATGTGTGCTCCCATTCAGAGGCTGCAGCAGCAGATTCCCTACAGTGATATGACTGCCTCTTCTGATTTCCAGCTGCAGCAGCAAAGGCCCTGGTTTAAGCTCTACGGCTGATTGAGTCCTGAGCCGTGCCCCTGACTCCTGCCCAATGTTTCCCGATTTTACTGCAGGGATAACACAACTAGGTTACAGCCTATCCACTTCAGCTTCAAGATGAAGACCAAAGCCTGTCAAAAGCTGTCAGTTGTCTGCTTTGCTATGTCTTGCAGTAGTCAAGGGTAAGCAGCACACATCAGTGCTGCTGAGGGAGCTGCCGGTCACTGCTGCACAACACACAGTTTGGTTTGTGAACTGCAGTGCAAGAAACGTGTTGGATAGCATGCAGGTAAGTCAACAAGGAAGTCTGATGAAAATGACAGTGGGGATACTGCCCATATTCTTTCAGAATCATAGAACCACTTATGTTGGAAAAGAACTTTAAAGTCATTGGGTCCAACTGCATCCAGGAGAACTATAAGTGTCATCATTTTCTGAAGTCCTGTACTGTAATTTTTATTAATTTGAATTCATCGCCTTTTAAATCAAAATCCTTGTGAGGACATACTGAACTGCAAGACTTAACCTGCTCTGTGCGCTCACTCCTGATAATATAAAAACAGAGGCTCAACCAAAAGCACAGGGGATGCAAGTTTGAATCACATTAACAGACAGACTGTGGGATAGTCTGCAAAGAGAAACTTTGGAATTAATAGAATCAGAGAGTTTCACAAAGCAGAATAACTTATGAAGATTCCCCCAGTCCTATTCTCTCTGACACTTCTTTTTCCTCTGCCCACTAAGGAAAGTACCCTCATCCTTGTAAGCTTTCAGCTAACGCAACAATCTAAAATACTCTTCAACCACCTAGTGTTTTTCTTATTTTGAGAACAGTTCACTCATCTCTGCATGCACTCGAGCACTTCTGCTATTCAGCTGTCAAGACACGGTGAAGCTCTGCTTTTGCATGAACAAGGACACCGGGTTTGGTGTGTTTTTTGTCTGATACAGCAGCTCGACAGCTCCTCCAGAACAGTTTTCCGTCTCGCTTACGGCCCTCTGCGGGGCTGCGGCCTCCCGCAAGAAGAACGCCGACCTCGAGGCCGTGCGACCACGGCTGCTGCTGCTTGCACACCATTCCAGGGAAGCTGCGGGTCACTCTGCCCTGTTCCCCGGGCACCAGCTGCCCCGGCTCTGGCAGACGGACGCGCAGCGGTGCTGGCCGCAGGCTGCCCGCTCTCTCCGTCCGAACCCGCTAGCTCCTCCCGGGCCAGGGCGCGGCTGCCCGAGGTGGCTCCACGGCCGGCAGCGAGCCGCTCCGCTGCATGCCGGCGCCGCCGCTTCCTCGCCGTCGCACAACGCCCCGCGCCTTTCCGCCCCAGCTCCGCCTCTCCTTTCCGCGCTGCCATGGCCGGGCCGCCGGCGCCGCCGGTCACGCAGCAGGTCGGGCGGGCGCGGGGCAGCGGCCGGCGGCCGGAGCAGGAGCAGGATCAGCTGCGGGAGGCCGCCCGCTGCCTGCTGCTGGACGCGGACGGGAGGAGCGTGCCCTTCCCGGCCCTGTACGCGGAGCAGAAAGCCATCGTGCTGTTCGTGAGGGTGAGGAGGGGCGGCCGCGGGGCCCAGCCCGGCTCCGGGGAGGGCGGAGGTGCGGGCACTCAGCACGGGCTGGGCCGGAGCGGAGGAGAGGAAAGCACAAAGCAGAGCACTACTGCTCCTGAGACCCCCTGTTCTTTGGTAAAGTGAAACGCTATTTACCAGAAAGGAAATACTTCTTCAACCGGGTGTTCAGGGAAACAAGTATCGTATTCCTTGATTTCCCAGCTGTCAAACCAGCTAAAATATCTAGAGATAAAAATATTTGCAAGGCTGCAGGCCCAGTGACCTTGTTTGGGCTTGGATTAAACCAGTATCGTAACCCAAATGTCGTGGCTGCAATCTTTCCCGTTCCTTGGTTCTGATCACCTCCAAAATGGTGTGTGCCCAGTCTGCTGCTTCATAGCTATGCAATTGTATCTGATACATTAAATTGGGTATGTTGCAGAATTTTTTGTGTTACACCTGTAAGGAATATGTAGAAGACCTGGCAAAAGTCCCCAAGGCATTTTTACAAGTAAGTACTCAGCCCTTAATGTGTTTGTGGTTGCAATCAAGCAGATCTGTTATGTGTTTACGTAAGACTTCTAGGAATAATTTTTTTTTTTTTTTTTTTTTAAATAAGGCTCAGAAGAAGGGCTTTCATTGCTTGCTACAATAGCAATAATGAATCTGCCTAGGAGACACAAGAAAGGATTTATGGCACTAAACGCTCTGTTGCAACAGTATTACTTCTCCCTGCCCTATTAGCTTGGTGCTCTTTTTACTGTTGAGTTCAGAACAGTTAGACAACATCTGACAGGCATTTCTTTCAGTATTAGTAGTGACCTGGACAGCTGTCTTCTGACTGCTAACTACTGCCCTTTCCATTATGCTAGGGCTGACTGATGGCTGCGCACGGAACAAGATCAGAAAATTGATCTGGATTAAAAATAGATCAGATTTTGCTATGGTGATTTGTTAGCTGCATTAGTAATGTGTCCTGCTCTCCAGGGCAGCTGCAGAAATAGGAATGATAGTGATGGAAAAGAGAAGTAGAGTGGGCAGGGGTTACTATTGACATGCATTTTTTGGGTGGTAGGAGACACCAGAGAAGACAATGATCTCCTGCTAAATGTGGAAAGTCAATCTGTCTCTTCTAGACTGCTGATTGAAATTCTGTCATACTTTATTCTTAACAGCAACACAGCCAATGACAGAGACTCAGGTCATTGCTGACAGCAAATCCATCTAAGTCCAACTGAGACGGACTAGGAATTTGAAGACAAAAAGGGACAATCTCTTTGTCAGCTTCCCTTCTCAGGACAGATATTTCTAAACTGTTTGATCAGTGGTACTCAAAAGGAGATTTTCTTAATTTGACTCCTCAAAAAAATGTATCTAGAAAGTCAAAAATTTCCACGCTTTTCTTAGTGCAAGTATTCTAGTGTTAGGAGGGCTTCTTTTCATAACAAGCAAAATGATTTTATATAGGAAATTATTCTATATGAGAAAGGCAAATATATAATAAAACAACCTTGTATTTATTAACTGTCTTTACGGATATCTAAAGGAACTTCAGTTTTGGACTCTGTTTTACACTCAGGGCTAAGGCTGCACCTGCAGAAGACAGTGCATGTGAATGCAAGTTATATCTATCCATGGGTCCATATACATAAATCACACATGTTCCACCATAATTTGTATGCCACTTCTCTAGATGTAGGTGCAACTGAGTGGAAATTTTGAGTTTCCAAAATCATAGCATGTTGCAATCAATCGAAAAGACAATCGTGCCTACCAATGTTACAGGAAACTCAAAGTTTACACAACTATAATTAAAAATTTATCTTTAAAAATAATTTTTCACTTAATAAATTAATGTAGCTGCTAACTGCGGGTGATATACAAAAGTGCAGTCTCCACTCCTGTAAGTTATGTTAACTTCAAATAATTTTAAGTTAGTGCACTGCCATCATTAACTTGGGACATCAGATTCTGTTAATGCTTTGAAGTCAAGTAGGAGCACCCAGTTCCTCTTTACAGCTTCAATACCCATGTTCTGTTCTAGGAATCAAATGTGAGGCTTATAGTTATTGGGCAGTCGTCATATCATCACATCAAGGTAAATAAAGTAGGCATTAACTACAGTGTATCCTCTATTATGTCTTAATGGTCTGTGTTGAGGCATTTGTTTTGCATGAAAAGGTGGTCTTTTGCAACAACAATAAAAAGGATTCATGAGGCAGTTCTAATAGTAATACATGGCTAAAGCAAATAATTAAAACTTGCTGTTTAAAAATCACCAGGGGTTGCTAAGGTTGCATCTTTTCTTGATTTCACTGGAACCTTTGTTTTAATAGAAACTTTGAGGCTAAAAAAGTTTCTACTTTAACATAACTAATAAATACACAGTTTTCAAATAAAACTGGCAGGGTATCAGTATTTTTGCTGTTGTCAGTAGACCCTAACTAGTTACTGCCTTAACCTTACAAATATTACTTTCTTTTTGTCTGTCTGTCTGTATATATGCCTATATTTTGCAGCCCTTTTGCAGTTTAACTGGCTATACACATGAAATGTACGTAGATCCACAAAGGGAAATTTATAAAGTACTTGGCATGAAAAGAGGTGAAGGTAATAAAGTATCAGGTAAGAATAATTTTCTCACCTTATTTAGACTTTCACAATCAAAACAAAAAAGCTCTGATAAAATAGTATGACTGTAATGTAAAGAGAAAGTGAGTTGCCCACCAGCCTGTCTCTGTCTCTCATAGGCTATATTTTGTGAAAACACTGGTAATCAGGAATCTGTAAACTATATATAACAGTTGTTCAATGTTGTTGTTTTTATATACTTTTGTATTTCTAGATAACAAGTGTTTTGTGGTTTTGTTTAGTTCGGAGCCCTCATGTGAAATCAAACACACTTCTGGGAAGCATTAGGAGTATATGGAGAGCAATGACTGGCCCAGCTTTTGATTTTCAAGGAGACCCTGCTCAGCAGGGAGGAGCTTTGATTATAGGCCCAGGTGAGCTGTTTTGTTTTGTGTGAAAGTTACAACTGTCTCCTTCAGCTGTTAGCTGCCATTTCGCCTGCTGTCCCTGTGGGTCACACGGAGACAGTATAGTGTTGAACTGTGCGAATTCTGTCACATGAAGAAATCTGCAAAGTGTCATTGTGTAGTCCCATCTCCTGCAGAGGTGACATAAAGCTGATCACAGTCCTGCAGGAGTTGATTGTAGTTCTGATGGAGCAACTGCCTCAAAGTTTGGAGGGTTTTCTTGACATCGTGGTATTTGCCTACATTCTGCTTTCACATTTGATTTGAGGCATTTAGTGTGGTTTTAGTAGAGGGGTAGAGCATGAAGGGGGAATTGCAACATGACAGTTATCACATGATTAGGAAACCTCATGCTACAGCAGATTTAAACTAGTTAGGTTCCTCAATGTTCCTTGCTTCTTTAGCATAATTAAAAAACTTTTTGCAATTGTTTAAAATACAGTATATTGTGCAGTCTACAGAACTAGTATGCATTTATATGATAACTAGTAGGTAGTTAGAATGCTGCTTCAATTCACTTACATCTTTGAATAAATAAATATGTTATTCAATAATTTACATGTTATTCTCATTCCAGGCAATGAAGTTCATTTTTTGCACCTTGATAAAAACAGGCTGGATCATATTCCCATTAATACAGTTTTGCAGCTGGCAGGAGTTAAAACAGTGAATTTCTCAAACAAACCCCAGATTATTGACATATGACACTGATGTAATGTATACTTTTTTTTAAAATTTGTGCTCTACAAGAACAGTTCTTCAGTGAATTCCACCAACCATTGATTCTGTTGTGTCTTTGTGGGACATCTGAAACCTTATGGAGAAAATCAGAGCATAGAAACTACCTGACACTAGAGATGGATACAAAAGTGTTGTTTCCATTGAGTACAAGGTAATAAAAACTAAAACACCACTGAGACTGATTGCAAAAAATCCTGGAGCTTATTATTGTCTCATCAAACAATTTTGCTAATATATTTTAAAAATTATTCAAGGCGCACTAAAGTAAGCAATCAGATTTTGCTCAGGAAAAACTTGGATTCTTGCCTTCAGCAGATCAACACTGGCTTTCAATCCAAGACTTCTCAGTGCTGTTTTAAAGCTTCTAGCAGTATAAAAATTTTGTATTGAAATACACCTTGAAAAGTCACAATTTTGAACACCTGGACTTAAGCTTATGCCTACTTTTGCATCTGGCACTGGCAGAAATTATGAAATATATTTCACAATTTCAAATAAATATTTTAAATACATCATCCTGTATTGTCTGCAGTTATTTTATGTGATACAAAAACATGGGTCTGTAATACCAGAGAGAGGTGTGCCTTAAATTTGTATCTGATCAGATTATTGGTTTCGGAGTAAGCCAAATTATTTGTATTCCTATGAAGATTTGCAGCAGAACATACTTCTTTGTATGTATGTATTTTCTCTCAGAGCAAGAGGTCTCTGAATAAATAGTTCTTAGTTATTTCTGTCTTAGACAACTGAATTAAGCATAAGAGCATTCTGGTTTACAGTTCTGGCATATTTCGTATTACCCATTTA
The DNA here is from genome assembly GCA_030060385.1 of Muscicapa striata striata. NCBI lineage: Eukaryota > Metazoa > Chordata > Aves > Passeriformes > Muscicapidae > Muscicapa > Muscicapa striata. The sequence goes on from JAREIS010000070.1 coordinate 3,479,476, forward strand.
TCTACAAATGTTTATGTTCAACATCTATTGCTTTCATTAAAGTAGATGTGCCGTCTTTCATCCAGGAGACACTTTTTTTTTAGCAATTTGAAAAAAAAAAAAAAGTCCAAGATTTATAGTATCCTTCTCTGCAGTCTCTGATCTTTGACCGTCACTGTAAAATGCTACTATACATACACATCTCAACTACAAATTTCCTCCCCTTTTAAGCTCTAATGCAATTGTGAAATGGCATTTTGTGAAGATGTTTGTTCCTGCATCCATTAAGGTCACTGGCAGGCCCAGAGCGAGGTCTGGAAAGCTTTACACCATCAAGAGCATGTGAGATTAAGTGCATTGTTCCTTGATGGAAAATAAAATGCTTGCTTAAGAAACATAACAATACTAAAAAAAATGTAATTCTATTAAAGATACTGTGCCTTAGCAACTTATTCATTACACCCGTATTTTAATATTATGTGTTTAGAAGAAGGATACTATTAATGGAAAACTACTGTTGCCAGTTCCCTGCTTTGACTTAAGAGCACTCGGCACCTCTGTGATTTCAGGGCTGGCCAGAGGCTTCCTCAAACTTGGCATAACAGACTGGGACAGGCAACTCAGGCTCACGGGGGAGTGAAGTCTACTTTTCATGAACCACTGCCCCTACAGTCTCAAATAAGGAGCTGCCTCCTCCCTCCAGCACTCCCCCAGCTCAGCAATATTTTTCAGCATGCCAGGAACTCTGGAATGCATCTGCCTCTCTGCCTCATGCTACTTAAACAACAGCCAAAAGCAGGCTGGAAAACTGGTTGTATGTTAAAAAAAAAAAAAAGACAAAAAACAGAAAAATTATTTTCAAAGAGAATGAATGATGAATACTCCATTTATTTGTAGTGCTCCCACTCTGCTTCATTCACCTGATAATCACAGCTGAGGACACTGATTGTCATTCCATTTTTATTTTGCAGTTTTCTTGGTGCTTCTGATTTCAAAGGAAATGTTCTAGCTGCCTTCCTGCTTCTTTTGCTCTTAGTAAAAATAAAACAATATATAATGGTAATAGTTCTATTGGTCCTAATAAGCACATTTAACAAAACTAACTATAGCTAAAAGAACTATGGACTATTAAAAGAAATTGGAATTAGTTAAACTGTAGTTTTACAGCTCTTTAGTTTTAAGTCATCCACCCTCACTATTTCAATACTGACAGGAACCATACCACAACCTTTGTGCTATCCAGCAAAATCACTTCTTCAGAAAGACTCACAACCTGCAGACAACAAAAGGAGGGAGGAAGAGAAAGGAGGATTCAGCAGAAAAGCTGAAGTGTCCTAATCAGCGTATCGGCCCTGCCTTTTGCATCTGGCTACAGTTTAAGAGGGTTTGCTGTGAGACAATGACTCCCACATTCATAATGAATTGGAACAACGATGGTGACATTCATCCTCGGGAGAATTTGTTTCCGAAGTGTCAGTAGAATTTTCGGTCTCTGGTGTTATTTAGATTGGATACTTCTTGAAAACTCATGCAGTGAAAAGTGGCAACTAGTAGGTTTCCAACAGGTTTTCCTCCATAAATACGCACACCCAGCCGATGGTAGAATATCTCCTCAAGGGCTCTCATCATGGCCAATGAGACGGAGGTGGGAAGGGAGTGGTTTTCAGAAGTTGTTTTACCTACTAGCTTGGTTTAGTGCTACTGCAATAACCGTGTGTTTTAAAGTATCACTGTATCTAAGAGGCAAATTCAAACCCAGTTATTTAAACTTTTCCGATAAGCCCATTTACCCAGAAGCCCATTAAACCCAGAAACCTGCATGCACGGGACTGTTTTCCGTTGGCCTTACAAAGTACCCTGTCCTTGATCTCCTCTTTCGGTACGTGTCAGGAGGGGCACCGGCAGGGCTGCGCGGCCCCAGGAGAAGGCAGGGCGAGCGCGGCCGGCCCGGCCCGGCAGCAGAGGAGCCCCTCGGCCCGGCCCGGCCCGGCAGCAGAGGAGCCCTCAGCCCGGGCCGCGCCCCCACCCTGGGGCTGCCGGCGCCACGTCAGCAGCGCGGCCCGGGCGCGCGCCCAGACAGGCGGCGCCCCGCGAGCGGAGGCGGGGAGGTGGGGGCGCGTGCCCCGGCCCACCTGTTACCGCGGCCGCCATGACGTCACCCCGCCGCTCCGCGCCGGTGACGCCACGCCGCGCGCCCCAATCAGGGGCGGCCGTTGGGGGTGCGGCGGGCGCTCCGCCGGCGGCGGGGCGAAGGTGCGGCGGGAGGGGGCGGTGTCCGCCAGGACGCGTCAGCCGCCGCCCTCGCCGCCGCGGGGTCCCTCCCCTCCCTCCCCTCCCTCCCTCCCTCCCCTCCCTCCGGCCGCCCGGTCCCCGCGGGATGAGGGGATCGTAGCGCCGCGGCCGCCTCCGCCATGAAACGGAAGAACTGGGCCGAGGCGCGGCGCCGTGCAACCCCACCGCCGCCCGAGCTGAAGAGGACGCGGAGCGCGGCGTCGCGGGCGGCGGGGGGCGAGCTGGAGCGGCGGCGGCAGCTGAGCCCCGCCGCGCTGGAGACCTGCCTGAGGATCGCGGGTGAGGGGGTGTGCCGGGGGCGGGGGTGTCCGGTGTCCCGGTGCCGCGGTGTCCCGGTGCCGCGGTGTCCCGTCGCGTCCCGTCCCGCCGGCGGTGGACGCCGCGCTGGCTGCGGGCGGGCAGGAAAACTTGCCGTCAGCGCGATTCCCGGCGGGACCCCGGGGCGCTCGGCAGCCGCTGCTGTCCGGGCGGGGGGCTCGGTCCGTCCCCGAGCCCGGAACTCTGGCGTGTCACTCAGCGAAGTGTTGTTGGGAGCCGCGCCGCCCGTCCAGCGGCGTAACTCACTGCCCATGTCCCGGGGGCCCGAGCCGTAGCCAGCACCGGTTGCCTCATGCTGCCGGAGGGAGTATACAATGTTAAACACGTTTCTGTCCATTCGACACGTCGTGGGGTGGAAAAAAAAGTAGCGTATTTCTGCATGTATTGGCGGAATATGTATATACACGCACACTCACGCGCGTACATACGTGTGTATATAGGTATAGATACATACAGATGCTTGTTTCTCCCCATGCCGTAATATAAAAAGTGTTTGCTGGCTAATGGGTAAAATAATGGGCAAACGTCGCATCTCCTCTTGACACGCAAAAGCCAGCAGCTTGTGCAGGCAGGATTGCTCAGTGTCGTCCCTCCTTTTCGTGACTCCAGGCTCCGAGCCGCGCTTTGTTTTGGCACATGAGTCTGCCTCTCTTAAGAAGCCTGTTGGATCACAGCCAGAGAATTGCGTGTTTAGGATTTGAGTTCCCCAACTAAAAGACGGCCTTGAGTTTAATTTGCCTAAAGGCAACAACTACGACAGAAATTACTTTTTAAGTCATGTGTCATAATCTCAGAATTGTAGTGTATTTACAACTTCTCATAAAAAGCAAGAAATAAACCTGCAGGCACATCTCTGTGAAGGGTATGGGAAATATCTGTGGGCAGAGCAAGCAAAAATGTAAAGAGCAAACATGCAGAAAAGGCACCAATGTACCTTTTATTTCTGTGCCAAGAAGCATGGTTCCTAATATTAATTAGTGTGTCTCCTAGATAACAGTGTGTTTAGAAAACCATAAGATTTTGTTTTGAAAATTTGGCATAGCAACATAGAAAGAATGTAAACTGCCAGAGCTTACCAGATTCTTCTTTTTAAAAAGATTTAATACTCTCAGGGAATAAAATCTTAAATATTCCAGCAGAAATTCAACATTTTAGGCCTAATCTACACAGAGGAACATCATGGTGTACTTATCTACAGAACTCTAAGGCTCCAATAACTCCATATGTATATTGTTTCTATAGCAGTAACCGTTTGTATAGGACTTGATGATAATATGATTTTAAGGTCAGTTTTGGAAACCCCTCATGTGACAGATAATGACTTTTTGCTATGGAGGTGATTTCACTACCTGTATTACCATGCAGCCCTCTGCAGCTCACATCTCCAGCAAGCAGATCTGTCTAACCATTCTCATGAAGCAATTGCTTGGATCTGGTAATGTGTATCTGGCATCAACAAGCCCATTAAATTACTGTATTTTCTCCTTCAAGGAAGGGTTCACCCATTTAAATTCAGTAGAGCACCTAGGCTTTGACCTGTGTTTTTCAATGGGATTTCACCATGTGCAGCAGTACCTAGTATAGTAAATTTGATTAAAGTGCACTAGATTATTATATTTAACAATACATCATTTTGTCTTGATCTTGCTGTGCACAGTGGCTGCTGTTTATTGTCCAATTCTTAGTTCTGATTCAAATTGTAGTCTGGTGGTTTTTTTGCTGCTATGTCATACTAATTTTTTTAAAGTGAAATAAGCTAACAGGCTTACCCTTTTGTTCAACTGTTTTAAAGTTATGTCAAGGTTTCAAATGTCTGCCTTCTCATAATGCAGTTCTGAGAAGTTAATTAATAGTTGTGTACTGGAGACAAAGCATAAGGTCTTATTTTTAAAATGGACATACTGGTAAATATTTGAACCACTGTAAAGGCTGAGAGATCTGTGTTAGCTTATCTGCTTACAGAAACAGTGCCAAACTTATTAAGAACATGGCAGGCTACCTTTATTTTCATTTTTGCAAAAGACAGAAGCAGAACATAAGGCCACATTTCTGTTAAGATTTACAGATCTTTTGTTGTATGATGTTACATTCATAAAAAGCAAGGTTTCAAAATGATTCTAGGAATTTCATACCCAAAATACTTCATCATTGCATTTCTTTATTTTGTAATTAATTGTATGCATCAGCCATATATCAAAATAGCTATTAATTAGAACTGGCTAAATATTCTTGTTTACTATTGAGATTAGTTCAAGAAAGCTTTTCTTTAAAAAAGTTTGTTTATTTTGGTCTGTTAAGCTGCCTGGTAAGCTTTATCATTTTCTCTTTGTCAACTAGTGTGTGAGGCTTGCTGGTATGAATTCAATTTGCTGGAACTGAATGCACTTCTTCTGTTTATTAGAAGCATGTTCCCATATCCTTCTGATCTCTGAAAGAAGTAATTTATATGATCTAAATAAAATGTAGCAATGCTCTGTGAGATGCTTGAAAGCTGTTCATTTCCTTTCCTTGGCTGCTCTTCTTTCTCATTGCTCTGATTTTATAAGAAACATTTTAAAGAAGAGGTGAAATTAAAATGCATAAACCTCTTGCAAAAGGTGTGGGTTTCTCTCTTGCCTATTTTGAGTAGTTAATTCTAAAATGAAATAACTACAATAATAATACATGGAATTAAATTTTAAGTGGTATGTGTGTCATGGGTAATTTCTTGACATTTGATTGTTGTTCCTGCTGAATGTATACCAAATTTATTTACAGAATGGAACTAACATCTTGAAGGGAACTCTAAGCTACAGTGTTCATACCTATTTTTTTTCTTCATTGAGAATAATTTTGCTTATACTGTCGGTTGGAGTTGATAATTAAATATTCATTTTAATGTATTCATTGATATGCACATTGGTTTTTTTGGTTTTGTATTGTGGTTTATTGATTCTTTCAAACCATTAAGTTGTCTTTTACCAGGAGTGCTGGCTTGTCATTATAACCTTTGTGTACCCAATAGAAAACTATTTTTCTAGAATGCTAAGGACACTTCTAGTAAGTATCATTAAACTTCCAATATTTTGACTGTCAACATTTTCAATTGGTTTTTATTATGTACAAAAACTGTGTTTACTCTTTTATCGATATGGCCTCACCTACTTGTGAGTCTTTTCCAAAGTTAAAATTTTAAATAGATGCTTAAGGCTTTTAGTGCCTAATCCAGCACTGAAAGTGCATGAACATACGCAGTCTTGTGTATCAGTCAAGAGCAGCAGAGTGGAGGCACTCTATGTAAGTGAAGTAACAGTGTTGATCAGTCATGACATGGCACTGAAAAGAATGCTTTCATAGTTTATTTCTTAAAAAACAGTTCCTTTATATTTTTAGTGTACTTTTCTTTTTCACAGTCCAAGCTGTTGTTCCAATTGCCAACTCTGTCATTAGCTAAATGTGAAATATCTTAGTAATGATGTCTGAATTAATTTTTTCAAGGATAGAAAGACTAAAAAGAAATTTTTTTTTTTTTGCTTTTTGCCTTGATATTGCAACAGAATTTGCCTTTTATGTTTTCTCTTATGTCTTTCAAATATTTTGAGGTTTTTTAAGTCAAACACAACAAAATTTGATATACCAACTCTGAATTTAGAAATACACTGCTCTTAAAATACTAAAAACTCTTTGGTTACATTCCTGTAACCAAATCAAAACCTGATCCAAAACAGACTGACACTGAGTTTTGTTTTACTGTCAGTTGCTGAGTTTCTCATCTAAGGCATCTATTTAACAATAGAAGTGTAGAATTTCTGTTTGTATTAAATAATGTTTGCTGATCATATGCAAACTTGTCCTGCCACTAATGTCTGTTTAATATTTAGTTGTCACTTAAAGTAATAGAATCAATTAGGTTGGAAGAAGCCTCCAAGATCATCAAGTCCAATTGTAATTCTTGAATTAATGAAATTTCTTTCTTGAAGGCCTGTGAAGCCCTGATGCTGAGAAGCATCAGTCTTGTTGAAAGGGAGGAGATTATTTTTCATCTCTAAATTCACATTAATATGATTTTGAAGTGGTAGCTCTCAGTTTTCTACACATCTATTTCCACAGAACACTGTGGCTCTGATAAGCAAGCAGAGTGCTTTCCCTTCTGTAACCCTCTGCAATCAGTTTGGACAGTCATGCTTGTGCTAGCTTTAGTCTCACTAGCTGAGGTACCAGCAGTAACACAGCTGTGGTAACCTGTGCCTCAGTAAGGGGTATGCAGGCTCATTTTGTTGCACGTTGGATGCTCACTCAAATTAATTGCCTGCAGTGACATTCGTGCTTAAGTATTTTAACTGCTTTGTTACGTAAGGCTGAAAAAAAGTAAGTGTATTTGAAGTATATCTAATATACTGCACCCATATCTTCTAATTGCAGAACAGATGCAGCCTGTAAGGCAGTGAGCCCTACTCTGTCGTTCTTCTGAGAGATGATTAGAAAGGTCTGGTTTACTTTGATAGTTTTAGAATGATTTTTTATCAGAAATTTGCAGGAATTGTGAAGTGCTCGAGTGCACTATATGTAAATGAAATACTAAAAAGCTAAAATTAGCAAAAGAAACATGAAGATAGTGCAAGGGAAGCCTTGCTCCTGGCAGTCCTAACCTTTGTGGAATCCTAGTGAAATCAAATCATCAGTGCTTGAGTGTATTTTTTCTGTAAACTCTCAATCCTGCAATCAGATCGTTAATGGAATTCTCCTTTCTCTTAATTTCTGTTAAAAAAAACCTACATACTAATCCTTGATTAAATAGAACTTGGAATGTGTTTGGAAAAAAAAACAAACAGGTAGAAACAGACATGGGTGAGTAATACAGCATTTGTCAGATGGTGGACTGGTAAATCAGTGAAGGGTAAATCCACTTACAGGAAGTTTCTTCATTCTACAATCTCTCCATAGGAAACATGTTAAAAAGATGGAGCCTGCTATTTACATAATAGGGAGTGATTGTTAGCAGTGCACAGGAATGGACAGTTTGTCAGGATATTGTCATTTGACACACACTGCTCTTATTGTGAGGTACATCTGTAAAGTCATTAAACTCAAGTTTCTTTCAGGTGTTTTAAGAATAGCAACAATGAATACAATTCAGAGATACCAGAGCAGAGCCATTGCCAATAGCAATTCAGAAGGCCACATACACACGACCTGCTCAAGACAGGAATTGTTACTTTTGTTAGATATTTTTGCAAGCTGCAGAAGCTTCAGTAACAGTACGAGCACTGAGGATGCAAGTGATTTTCTATTCCAAATCCTGTTTTGGAGCAAAATGCTAAATTCTTTTAGGTCTTTGACCTGTGCAAATTATATTTATTTCTATTTTTTGCCTCCTTTTGTGTTTGAAGATTTTGGATTGCTCTTTGCAAAGTACTTTTCTATTTTCAGAAGTGATGTAAAGTTTCTGTGAAGAAGCTATGTGCAAAAAGGTAGCGTTTGAGTACTCAAGGTACTCAGTTTGAGTACTACTGCCATTCTTCCCAGACTTTGATGTGGTTGTTGTTTGTGTGCAATACAGAGGGAGAGCTCAGTCTACTCAATAATTAGACTGGCATTTAAGGACAGATGTCATGGGGGAAAAATTTTGGCTACATATTCCTGCTGTTAACCCTCAGCAGGCTAGTTCAATGAGCGAACTCAGAAGATTTTTCCTTCTAAGGCACCTGGTGGCAGCTAGCCATTAAATCAGTTTAGAAGTGGTGTGAAATTATAGCTTGGGGCTGCAGTGACATATGTTGAATCTAGCAATGCCAGTTTAAACACAATCCCTAGATATCACAACCTCTCAGTTCTCCTCTCTGCTTCCTATCTTGCCCTCAGTTCTGCTCCACACATTAGCTCATTTTCTCAGGGTAAAGTAAGTCAGCAAAACGGATCGTGAGAACTGTTTTTCCGTACTTTCTGAAAAACAGCAGGTGCTTAATCTTGTTGTGAATTTCTTCCTGTTTTTCCCGAGGTTTATCACCTTGGGAAGATTCAGGGAGGAACAGAGAAACAACAACAGGCCCGAGAGAAATTTTCCTTAGCATGAGAAAGGAGAAAAGGCCTCAGGCCCTTACAATTTCCAGCCTGTGGCTTCAATGAAGCCCACAATGGACGATGTTTTTTGAAGCTTAAAGTGAATTTTCCCCCCCTTGCTGTCTAAAAACTGACATACAGTTTTTCCTCATCACAGATCGTTTTTTGAAATGATACATGCACGTGGTCTGTTTTGATACTTAAATAATATCTCTTCTAGGGAACTAATTTGAAGGGGGAAAAAATAAAAAAAGCAAGCAAGCTTTCCTTTTAGGTCTGAATTTTAATCCAGATATTTTATGATGATATTTTCTCTGCAGGAAGAAGACAAGTATTGCGGTGGTGCTGCAAGCCTCAATTTTTATTGACCAATTACCGCAAGCACAGCAATTTATAGCAGGAGCACAGTCAGTGTTTAAAGTTCACTGGGGCTTCAGCTTCCCCAGCCATAAAAGTAATTTATATCCATGTGAATACGACTGGTATTTTTTTCCCCTCAGCTCAACAAAGGAAGCCAGGGCAAGTACAAGATACCTCCTGCCTGCAGGCACACAGGCTTTGAAGGGGCAGCTGGGGTGGGGATGGGAATTCATTTGGAGACATCCAGGTGGAGGCTTAGCTGGGGCTCCCATGGGCAGCATGGGCTGCCCGGTTTCCTCCCTCCCTGTTACCTGCAGGCTTTAATTGCATGGCACTACTGTCAAAATCATGGCTTTATAGGAGGAAGTGCCTGTGTTTGGCGCGAGTGTGCTTCATTACTTAGTTTAACGTAGGTGCTCAGAGGTGCAGAGGGATTTTTGGTTAGGTTTGGGGGTGTGCTGTGTGTGCATTGGTATTTGGAGTACAACCAAACCTGCCAAAGGAGATGTCTGCTGTGTGTGTGGGCGTAAGTCAGGCTCCTGCTATTTTGTGAAGTCATCGAACAAGGAACACTTTGGGAAAGAACACTAAAGAGTTGTGGATTATGGGAATGCTGCTGAATAAAAAGCCTCAATCTTTGTGTGCCTTGTTTGTTTAACACCGGAGAAATAATAATACCTAATTTAATACTTAAAAGAATATTTTCTTGATTCTAAACCATTCAAAGTTTTTCCATTGACAAGTAATACTCAGACTTTCAGCAGAAAAGCATGACGTTTATAAAAGCTTCCAATTTTCTTGCATTTCAGATCGCCTTTATTTTGCAATTCTCTACCAAAAACCAAGGAGTGGAGCTGTAAATGACCATTATTTCTGCATAGATGATGAACTTGTGTATGAGAAGTAAGTACTGACTTTGTTCTTTTTCCTGTTTTTATGCAGAAATAAATTAGTCAGAACAACAGCAGTGAGGAATCAGTCTCATTGGAGAACTAATTACATGAATTTGGTCTTCTAAGACTTACATGCCATGATGATTTATGATTTGAAGGCTTTCTTCAAAAAAGGCTTTCCCATCAGGATTTCTTAAAAAATTTCTTTCAAAGCAGAAGTTTTCATTGTGCCCATTCCTGTTAGAAGACACAGAAACATGATGCAGTCGCATAAATTCAGAAGTGCACATTGTGTGCCAGACTAAAAGGGGTGTCTTTGGTTCCTCATGTATTAAGTGGAATGTGTGAACTTCCTAGAATCACAGAAGAAAAAGTCAATCCAAGCCTTTTTGAGCTGACAATGGATATATTATTTCCCCTGTAGTGAACAGTGTTTGTCTTTTACATGATGTGGAATGTTGCTAATTCTTCAAATAGTTTTGATCAAGGGCATACTTGCTGTTTTTATACACACCAATCAATCTTTATTCTCTGTGTTCCTTTTTCTCTAGCACTATGAATTGCCTCCTTTTAAAGTAAAGCTTATGAGTTCCTTTTAAAATAGAGTTTAAAAAGTTTTGTCACAGTGATACAGTAGTGAGAAACAATTCTTAAAATCTGGGGTGTTGGTTTTGAATGATGCTGTGTGAAAAACAAATTTTAGTCCATATTTAAAGGTGACAAAACATTTCCTCAAACAAAAGAGTATGTATTTATGTAAGAAAGCATACTTGTTTTTAGAGTGATGTACATATATCACATTTATATTGTTACTCATTACTTTGTGCATTTTTTTTAAAGGCATTTACAGAGGTCATGTATAATTTTTCTCCTTTCTTCTAACAGCTTCTATGCTGACTTTGGACCACTCAATCTGGCAATGGTCTACAGATACTGCAGGAAACTAAACAAGAAATTAAAGGTAATGCTTGCATTTTTTATTCAAAAGCCAATATTACTGGGTTTTTTAAAAACAAAAAACAACCAGGCCAAAATTTCTTCTGTTATTGTTGTTATTGTTCAGGTTCTTTCCTATTTTCATCATCAGCTGAATTCTGAATATGAATGCTATGTTTTAGTGAGGTAACTTTAGGGAGGAGGAGGATCAGGGTGCAAAAACCTGCTTACTTAGAAGGTGCACAACTGTGGCAGTAACTATAATTAAGCTTCTAGAAGATCAGTTGCTAAAAGATTACAGCCTCTTTTATAGGAAAAGCTTCTTTCCTGGAATTCTATCTTATTGGCAATCTGCCAATGTTGAGTGAACTCGAGGGTATAGTGTTATGTTTTTATTTGAAGTGGGTTTTTTTTACTTGGTTTTCTCTTATGATGCTGACATTCTTCAGTAATGAGCAACATTTGATCTTTAGTAGCATTGATAGCCTTGGCCTGAAGGAGGCTGCTCTGCTGACACTGCAGATTACTTTGTTTTACAGGAGCTCAGTAATTTTTGGGATTGGGCTCTTGATTGAGCGTAGCGTCTTTAAAATGGATTTCTTAAATTAATTAACACATCTGACTACAAGCTAGTTAACCTTTAGTAGATGTTGGGGTATAAAACCTGTCTGACATATAAAGAAAGCTTATTTTTGTTAATGTCAGTCATGGTTTGCCTCTTCAAAACTACTTAGATCTTTAAACTGCCACTGAACTATGAAAAGTGGGAATTATAGAATATTTTTTTTTTTCATTCCTTGATTTTCTATTACTGATAATAATTTGCATAATTCAGACTTGCTTTATTATTCTTAATGTTGTAGAAACAATTGGCACCCACAGGTGTGATGTTGGTGTTTTGTAGTCCAGGCTGGGAGGTGGTAAACTCCCACCTGGATAAATGTGGTTTGCCAGAGATTATATTCTCTGATTTTTGTATACAGGATGCTCTGAAGCAACACAAGTCTGTGTCAGTCCCTTTCCATGTCTTGTGTTTGACATATTAGGATTTCTGAGAACATAGTTCTGCTACTGATCTGGGGTTTTGTTTTGTTTTGTTTTGTTTTTTGTCTTGAATGCGTTGAATCTGGTGTCTTGAACAAATGATGTTGCTATTTAAATGCATTAAATGACATTTTATGATAGCTTAGCTGTTGATCAAAGTGTGCAGTTTGAAACACTTCAGAATTTATTTCAAGGGCCAGTTAGGGGATAACTGCCACCACTCGTGTGTGTCCTTTCTATTGAAAATGCAACTCCACCCACATCCTGAGATAAATGGAGAAACTATATGCGAAGTCAAGATGACACTTAAAAAAATTTTGTATTATAAAGTTTGGAAATACTTTCAAAATAGTTTAATCTAAGCATGGTTCTGACCTTTAGAAACAAATACTTGTGGATTTATCTACATTTGATTTTGAAAAATGAATGAAAAGGTGTAAACTCTGTTTTTAAAATTTTTCAACTTCAATATACCTGTGATGCTTTTGGGAATGCCACTGTTATTCTTATAAATAGCTATCTGTTACATAAGCTTGAAGTAAAAAAATGCTAACTGAAAATACAAATGCTTTTAGGGAAAAAAAGAAAATATTTCAGTAATTTGTATCAAAAATTATTTAGGCTGGATATTGGGAAAAATACTGGGAAAATCTAGGTAGGGATACAATACAGTTTTCCAGAGCTTCTGAGGGACTACTCTACAGTATTTTTTATTCTCTGACTCCAGCTGGATGAAAGGAGGTAAACAAACTCTTGCATTCCTCTGATTTCATAAAAGAAGGTATAAAAGGTCTAAATTGCAAAATCATAATCTTGTTCATTTCTTGATACAGTCATTTTCATTGCAAAGGAAGAAAATAATTCATTATACTGGCTTTGATCAGAAAAAGCAGGCGAACGCCGCATTCCTCATAGGCTCCTACGCAGTAAGTATTTTACTTTTTGTATCAGCTTCTGACTGTGTTCATTTTTTCATACTCAATTTTTAGAACAGCAAGATAAAAACAATTCTTTTATCTTGAATAATCATCCTACTAATGTAATTATGGTAATGTACCACATAATAAAAGAGTTTCTAAAGTCTGGCAGGTATGTCAGTGAAGTTGTATGATTTTAGTTTTTTCCCCCCTACTGCCGTTTCAGTTCTTAAGAAATAAGAGTATCAGTGAAAAAATAATTAGAATTAATATTTTCATTTAGAAAAAATGATTGCTTCTTGAAGTTTTGCCTTTCCCCAGCCACACAACCTCTTTTTCTTTTACATAGTAGAAAAATAGTATCTTATATGAAGTATAATGTATCATTTGCCAGTGCATGTTTAAATAAGCGTTTCCTTCCCTAGTTGATTAACCCGGGAGAAGCATTGATAATGCGTGATGGGCGTAGAGCCTGTATAAAGCCTGGGAAGATACAATGTGGCTGGAAAGGTACTAAGCCAAGTCTGTGACTGCAGAGGGGAAAGCAACTGGCTTTACAACACAACTACATGTATTTGGTACACAAAAATGTAGTTAAGGAATAAAATACTGAATACTTCAGGATGAAAACTGTGATGCACCATATTCATGTCTGTTTTGACTTTAACACACCTTGGTTGTAACCATTTTTCTTGTTTGCTGAGTAATTAAATGGGAAGCTATGCACTTTTTGATGTTGGAGATTTGAGGGACTGAAGTTCATGTAGCCTTAGGTTATTCCTATTTATTGGCTTCAAAAGCTACATAGTACTTTCTGTGATACAGGCAGTCTCCTTGCTGCCTCTGCATCATGCAGGACGTCTGTTTTCTTTTCGCTGCGGTTTCTCTGTTGTCTATATCCTATAGCACTTTTTACAAATTGAGAACTAAATTTCAAAACACGTCACTCTTGGTATTTGAAACACAAGTACTTAGGAATGTTGCTGTAATCCTGCGCATTCTTAAACCACATGGAGACTGGAAATATGAGTTACTAAACTTGTTTGCTGTTAAAGGATTACGTTGACAAAACAGCTGCAGCTTTTAGGAAAACTACTTCTTACTAATTTCTTGATCATAATTGAGGCCCAGAGAGTGAGAGGGGAGTGGTTTCAGGCATCAGCCATTATTTGGAAAAAAGTGGGCTTTGTGTTTTCCTACTCTTCTGAATTTGTGTAGTGGTAGCATTGTATGGCACAGCAGCTGACATTCTGAGCAGAATTTTAGTACAGAAGATTAACTAATGGCAAAACAATCTAATAAGAAAATACCGTGGTTGATTATGCAAAAGTATACAGAAAACCTAAATGAATCTTGTTTTTGATCACCTGGTAGCCATACTATGTTGCAATAATAACATCCAGGTGAAGGTCCATGCTTCAACAGTGTGGAAACAGCTCTAAGATTAATGTGTGTGGCTTACGACAATCCAAAGCGCGGTAATTAGAAATGGAGGCTGTTGTACAGATGAGTAGGCAGTTTTTGCTTTAGAGAGCTGCAGTGAAGAAAGTGGGAGTTGCAGAGTAAAAAAAGGATGCTCACAGGGATCCATGACTCGAGATCATGTCTGCCTAGCCAAGGCATGTGGTAGGGCTAGTTGAAGACATGTAGCATATGGCAGGAAGAGGCTGGTCGAAACCACCAGTAGTTCTCAGAGTTTGGAGAAGTGCTTAAGTTACTGCACTGTACACACTGAATATTTTGGCAGTTTCCCTGAAAGTCCCAGGGGAAACAGAAGCACAGTACAAGTATCAGCCACCTCCTTGCTTGTAGGCATGTCTATCTTGCAAATTTGCAAGTCTAAGACAATTAGCTAGCTCTAGCTAGATGCTGATTTTCTTTCCAGTACAGTATATTTTGGCTTTGGTACTGCTTTTTTCCTTTACAATAGAGTGGAGTTTCTTCCCAGTTTCATGTAGGAGGGATTCCACAGAAGAAAGATCATGGAAGAAAAGCTGTGCCCTGAGGCTTTTTTTTTTTCGTGGCATGCTTTGATGAACTTTCATGAAGAGGCAAGCTTAATTACAGAGCTCGTTGCTCAAGTGCTCACACATATTTGTCCCATATTTCTGCTTTCTGCAGGGAGAATTGGATTGTTCTCTGTGGAGCAAGCAATGATACAGGATCTGTTCAGAATGCCTGATAAACATGTCTATATGTGTATTTCCTGATTGAAAGGAAATATTGATGACTTCTTTATTTAAAACACATGTAGGCTTAGGTGTCTACCTTCTTTAATTCAGAATGCTTTGCTTTTTATTGAAGAAAGATCCATCCAGATATCGATCAAATCTTTAAGGAGTTTTTCTGTAATCTTAGTTAATCGGACAGTGTGATGTTGGCAATACTCTTTGTTACTTGAGCTGATTGTCATAAATTATTTTCTGAACTTACAGTATAAGTTGTAGGTTGATACTGTATTTTGTTTTCTGTGGATTGAGTGTGTTTTCTTACTTGATTCTATTTTTTTAGCTTCACGGGAGGTTCCTATTTCAACAGTTTACCTTAGGTTGAGGAACTCTGTGGGTAGCAGTGCACTCCCACTTTGGAGGAGTTCATTCAGGGAAGAGCAAGGAAGTAGAAATGGAATGTCGCCTTTGCAGGTTTAGTCACAAAAATAGTGTCTACTTGTGTTGAAAGGTGTTTGGTAACTTAAGCACAGTTTTGGGTGCAAGTTGCTCTGTAGGTGCAGGTGCTACAAGTTACTTGTTAGGACTACCAGGCTGCAAGGTTTTCAAGAATAGCCAGGAATAGCAAGACACAGTGAGTCTGTGTGATTTCTGGTTTTGTTATCTTTTAAAAATATGGTTACATTTAAACTATAAAACTATAATGAACTGAATATGACTAATTCTCCTCTGGGACTTCTATGTCCCCATAAACATTCAACTTCTGAGCATGTCTTCTCAAAGACTTGTTGACCTCAAATTTGTATTCTTAAACTGAATATTATAACTTCTGCTTAAAGGAATAGGGATATATTAACATGAGTTATCATTTGTCATCTTTTGTTCAAATGTATATATGTGTATATATATCATGTGAGCATATGCTCATTTGGAATACTAAGGCAATTATGAAAGTCTTCATTTGCTGTGGTGTGGTAAGGGCAGCTGTTAGTGCTCTTGTTTTCAAGCAAAGTCTGTTCTCAGTCTTTTCTTCACAGTTGATGTGTTTTAATGTTTCCCCCATTCCCCTTCACCTAACTTGTCTTTCTTTCCTCTTCAGTGGAGATAGTTTATGAACTCTCCAGACTACATACTTCTTTCTCCCCTCTCCTACATCTGCTTCCTTCCAGGTGTACTTTGATGTGGCAGCACAACCTAACTCAAGCTCTTCAGTATAACATGGCCTTAAGAGTGAAGAACTAAGTTTACAAATACATTGTTGTATATGTAGTTTTAGAACAAAATACTAATTTTTTAGAGTAAATCTTTACAATTTAGACCTTAATCCCTTTATTGTTCATCTTTCATCTATTTTAATTCTGTATTTTGTTTCTACATTTTTACAGACATAATGGGAATAATATTCTTCTGTGTAGTTTAGCAAAAATTTTCCACATTCAGCCTCACAAAGGGTAGCCAGAATTCAGTGTGTATGGGTTGAATGTTTACACTTTATTTGGGTGGAGGGGGAAAAGGGAAAGAAGGGAGGAGGGAGGCTTTTGTTCTTCACCTTTTAAAGAAAAATGTTTTCCTTGAAAGCTATCTGCACTATTCAGGCCTTACCACACTACCAAAGCAGCAGTGATCTTCTGAGTTGATACCTACAGTGGCTTCTCTTGATTTTCACCAGGACTTGGCTGTGGGTGAGGAAAGTCTGCTTCTTCCATCATTTCTCCTTCTATATTACGAAAGAAAATGTACCCTCTGTGCCCTGTCCACCCAATTCCCAAGCTCCCCCCTCTCCCCTTGGCTACATTAACTTAGTAACAGTGTTTTTTTTCTCAGGCCTGGCACTAATTATGTACTTGGAGGGTGACCCTCCCAGGGTACCGCCCCATGAACTGCTGTAATTCAGGTCACCTTCTCCAGGACTCATCTCTGTACTTTGTCTATTTTCTCATCTTCTTTCTTCAGGGTAAGCAGCGTTTCCTTCGTCTGTTCTAATCCATAGTATTGGTTTTTTGCCTTTTCAATTTGCTAGTGTTCTTCCTAGTTGTGGGCCTAATGCTGGGTAGAAGCTGGAGGTTGGAGAATCAATTGGCACCCACTGGTGTGATGCTGAACTGCTCTGTTCTTAGTGTGACACTTGCAGAATTATTTCTGGCTAAGCCTGAGATAAACCTGTCTAGTGATCCAGGTTGGGTGGTGGTGAATGGGTAACTGTGGTAGTGCTCAAATTTAGAGTGGGTAAACCACGTTTACCCTCAGCTATGTTTTGGTGAGAGGTGCTTGACGAGCAAGTGACAGAGACAAGATGGACAAAGTACTGACCTTTCATTTAAGGAGAAGTTGCCTGAAGTCTTGGCTGTCTCTGAGTTTGTGTCCTCTAAAATGCTACCTTCTCTGAGTTGTATTTGGGAAATCATGGTTAATCTTCATAGCAGCAGATTTTCCTGCTGTTTGTACTAGGTTCTATTCCCAGGTGTTCCTACAAAACTGCTTGTCTCCATAGGAGGAGAGGGGCTGTTCTTTTGGAGGTGCCTCACTCTACAGTCTTAGGTTGCTTTCTTACCTGGCATGAAGTAGTGATATGCCCAGTCCAGTCAGTTCAGGGTTTTTTATACTTTGCCTCTGCTGTTTAAAAGGTAATTGGAGGTTTCTTGCTTTTGCTTATGATGAACAAAGAGAGTTGCCAGAGACAAGCAGTTATTTGCTCTCTGTGGCTTTTATCCACTTAATGACTGTGTTTCTGCCAATGACAAAACTGTTGGTCATGTGCATTTCTTCACTACAACACAAATCCATACAGGAAGCTTTTTGTTCTAATAAACTTCTATTTTAATTTTGCAACATCTAACATTCTGTCCTAAGGAATATTGCTAGATATTTAATCTACTAACTGAGTGGTATGTCCAATTGAGGTTTTAATGAAATAAAATATTTAATACTTTAAAGTTATAACAGCTGTATGAGCTTGTGTTTGATTCTGGTCACATGCAGCAGCTACTTGCATTTGTTCAGAATGTGTGGGTTTAATTATTTGCTGTTTACAGCAGTTCAAGCTGTTTTGGGTGAGTGACATTTTTGGAACATAGTTGTATTACATAAAGTTGCTTGTTAGCAGTTTAAAATTAATTATCTCATTATTTTCTGGCTTCTAAGCCAGCCTAGTTGGTAAAATGTATGATTTGGGTAGTAGCCTTACGCAGATTTTTCAGTTGAGGGTGAGCAGGTGGATAAACATGATTGCATTGAGCACATCACAGATATGAATTTAAAGTCTTGTTTACAGACTTGAGTTGATATAGTTTCTAACAGTAAGTTTATTTTGATAGCCTATTTAATTTTCCTGAAAAAGCAACAAGTTATGTCATAGATTATTATTACTAAACATGTTTTGTCTTATATGCAGCATTACTGTTTCACTTGGCAGTGCCATGTATTGAAAGTTAAGATACCTTTTTTACCCAGAGTCTCATTTCTGTTTCCACCAAGAGTACTTTGCATCCTATTGTGAATACCATTCCAATGATTATAACTCCAATCTAGGAAATAGTTGCTTAAAGTTAAGGCTGGATTGAAAATACTAATGAATCAGATGAAAACATGGCTTGCTAAAAGCTCTCATTCTCTGGCTGATTTTAAATGCTCATAAATAAAGACTGGGTCACCTAATCCTGCAAACCCTTGTATTTCACTGAGTGAACTTGAAAGCAGCTGTTTGACTGCACAGAGATGTTGGCAGGAGGAGTGCTTGAGTGCACCTTTCCCAATGTTCAGTGCTTGGATGGTTCTTGACCATTCACGGAGGTGCCTGTAGTTCCTTAATTAGAAACAGATGTCCCCAATGAAAAGGATGATTAGAATATTGTTAGGGCTTCAACTGCTAATCGCAAATTCCTGGCTATATGTTGAAGTTCAGTAGGATATTTTTTTGTATTAAAAAAAAACAAAAAAAAATTACTAAATTGTCTGTATACAAATGATTGCAGGTTGTGACAAAATTATATGTTTGACTTGAAAGATATCAATTCCTTATAGTAACAATTTTCCTGAAAGTTACTTAAGTAAAAGATTTCTAAAAGATTTTAGAAGTCTTTCTGTATTTGTGTGTGTATAGATATGTATGTATGCTCCTATCTGCACTTACATATCACGAGGAAAATTCTAAAAGCTGTAGATGCATGCTGCATTGCCTAAGTTTTTTTGAAATAAGGCCTTTTTTATTTAATATTTCCCTAACTGCAGGAAAGGAGCCCCTTGGGAAATAATTTTAAAATTCTAATAGTCTTTTCTTCAGTTTTATATACACAAAAGGATAAAAATTAGCCTAGAGAGTGCCCGCTTCTGCTAAGTAGCAGCTAATATATTGCTTGAAATTTATTTTAATATTTTTATTTTTTTAGTAGACATTTTTGTTAGTTGCTTTATTAGCATAAGAAAAGAACTTTATTTGTGAAAGTTTTCATCATCTTCGAAAGCACAGGAGAAACATAAATTGTAATCAGGATCTGGACAAATTAGTTTCAGCTGTTGTATATTTTGATTTCTGGAGTTTGTCTTCTCTCATTTCCTCTCCTTCCCCCAGTACATACCTCATTAACTTACAAATATATCTTTGTTTCTTTATTCATCAGATCAACATTTCCATTCTCTTCTTTTCTAAGACTTCAGTTCTGCTTGCTGCCTTAGAAAGTCCTTCCCTCCTTGAACACTTCTGTCTGCTACAGATATTTGATCATTACTACTTTCTCTTTCCCTTTTATTTGCTTTCTTTAGTCCTTTGTTCACTCACATCATTCCAATGAAATTGTTCATCTTTAGGGCTTCACTGACCTCCTCCAGGTCAGAAATAGTATTATATTTAGTTTTACATAGATACAGATGTGTCAGGAATACTTTTTGAACTGAATCTTTCCTTAAATGCTGACTACTGTATTTTGATTTATTTTGTGGAGCAGTGTAGGAGCAATCCCAAAGATAATGGGCATCCAGTCCACAGGCCTACACTAAACCCAGCTGTTAAGCTTAAAAGCTGCTGGAAGTATAGTAGAGATGTCAGATCTTCGATGCTGGCTCTCTGTCTACTGATGGAATTCTTTTGGTGCAGACCATTTCCTAATGCAGATGTGTGGCCTCTGCTGCCTTGATATCTGTTGCTTCAGTCTTGCCTGTTACCATATGTAGAGTTTAGTGCACCCCAACCTGAAAGCAGTCCCCACCCATGTTCAGCCTTCATCCAACCTTGGTTCCATCCTTGGTTACAGGATTTCTAGCTGGATACTCCCTTAAACTGTGACAGAAATTGATTCTGCCTCCACTTTGACTATCACAGCTTCTTGTATTGTGTTACTGCCAAGATAGTTCCCTTGTGAAGTAATTATCTGTTTATGGTCTTTCCCATTATGTGTGAATGTCATTCTTCCCCTTTGAAGCACTCTACACCATTGCACTCATCCAGCTATTCTCATACTAACCTAATTTTTTTGCAAACACCTTTCACTGAGTACCATCTGACCATTTCATCAACTGCTGTCTCTGCAGCTGTTCACTTGTTGTGTCTTATGTGTGTAGTAGTGTCGCAGCTGAGTGTAGCAGGATCTCTGTTCCAGAATAAGTTTCTTTCTTTAGTAAATATGCTGTATTTTGCTTCAGTTGTACAATGCAAGTTGTATTTTTGCATTGCAAAATCAGATTGGGTTTTTTAAATGTCATTGTGTGGAGGAAGTATTGTTATGTAGCTGTGTTAAGAGAAGTCCATACACATATGCATGTGTGTTAAAAAGGTGTTTCTAGCAGTTTCATTGGTAATGTAATTTCAGAAGCAGGATCTGTGCTTGAGAACTAACAATTAGTCCTCTGTATACTCCACAGTGCTACACAGTGTGATAGCACTTAAATCCAGTCAGACATTAGAAGGAATTTCTTTTCAGGAAGGGTGAAGAATTGATTAAACATTATAATGGGCTGCCCAGGGAGATGGTGGATGAGATGTTTAAGGAAAGGCTGGACATGGCACACAGTGCCATGGTCTAGTTGACATGGTCTCTTTGGGCAAAGATTGGACTGAATGATCTCAAGAGATCTTTTCCAGCCTAATTGATTCTGTGATTCTCTAATCCTGTTTTTTCCAGGTGACTTATTTCTGGCTACAAACTCTGTCAAATTGGTATCTGGTTTTTAATTCCATTTAATTTCTCAGGTTTGTAATTTTTTCAGGGACAGGGCTCTCTTCCTGAAAAACAAGAAGTGCTTGATTTGTACGGTTGCTAGCAATATGTGTTCATTGTGCTGCAAGATGCAAATTAGGACTGTATCAAAGCACCTGATTTGAAATTTCTTGGACGAAAACCTTTACATCCAAATCAGGCAATGAATGCTTACAGAATATAAGATTAATTTTGTTGTTGGAGGATAAGCTAGTCAATGATACTTGGGGAGGTTTTTTAAGTATCTTTTCTATTTTGGGTGTGTACTTGCAAATACAAATGAAATACAGAATACAGAAATCACTTATCTCTCCCCAGTGAAAGCACAAAACATGTAGTTTTCATTACTTAGCTATGTCTCAAGAAAGACATATTTTTTTCTGTTTTCTTCTGCCAGTTTCTAGGAAAAAGCTCAGAAAATACTTAACAAACTAATTGAATTAGGAAAATCAAAGGGGTCACCTGTTGGCCATGTCTGTTTTAGCTGTCTGTTTAAGTTGTGTTTCAAGCTGGGTTTGTTTGTTCTGTTTTTTTAGCAACATCTGTTCTAACTCATGTTTTCTGTGTGTGTGTGGAGAGAGGATGTTTAAGGTATGTTAAGCCATTTGTTCAAACTGACTTTGCAGCAGCATCAAAGAAGTTTGAAAGGCAATGCCAAATTTTAAAAGAAAAAATAACCAAAGCAACAGAAAGTAAATACACCATGCCTTGATTTTTGGAATATGTTTAATTAATACTAGTGAGGATTTTTACTTTCAAATAACTCTAAGGGAAAAATGTCATTAGTATAAAAGAAATAAATAATTTTACTGAGCATTAGTGAAAAAACCACAACTTTCTGTAGAGCGTTAAAGCAGTTTCAAAGAAAATATTAACTTGAAATTACTGAATATTGACCTGTTAATGACAGCTTGTTATTAACAGTTGGTACCTCCTGGCCATGCTGGAGATGGTATTTTAATGGTATTTGAAGAAGAGATATACAAATAAGAGGAGTTTTAGATATTCTTTAAGGCAACCTTAGTGTTAAAGGCTATCCGAGAGGGATCAGACATGTTGTGATGGAAGACCATACGGATATTTCTCGTAAGTTGGTCCTTTGTGAACTCTTTTCTGAGTGTTTTTGACAGTAGAAAGTTCAATTCATTCTGTTCTTAGTATTTTGCTTCTGAAGCTACAGATCTCCTTTTTTTTTTTTTTTTTTTTTTTTAAATTTTTGTTTTCTCTTAGTTTATGGCATCTGGATTTAGTTACTGAATATTGCCTCAGCAGTGCTAAGGAGGAAGTACAGAATTCGGATTAATGCAAATGTTCTGATGTAGAAAGATCAAAACATACATAAATAACTGTTTTAATCTTGTCTGCTGAGTGTACCCCTACAATTTGTGTACCTTGATGACTCATAGCTTTGCTGATACCTCTGCAGGCTATTATGTTTTGATTTACATCTTAAAAGCTTAATTTAAAAAATGTATAAATTGTTCAAGAAGAGTTGTAGTAGAAATGTAAGAATCCAGATGAATAGGAGCCTTTTTACTGTAGCCTATAGTTGAACAACTCCTGCACAAATCTATAAAGTTTGTTTTAAAATACAAAGTTCTTTAGATTGACAAACTTTTTTATTGTTTATGTTGGTTTTGTTGTTGCAGACTTGCAAACATTTGTTCTTAATGCTACTCTTTTCCAGCACTTTTATGCTCTGTAATAATTAATTATGCCTTTTGTAGTAAACAAATTGCTTGAAATTATTGAAGCCTGTCATAAAATAATCTTTTTATTTTTCTGTCTTTTTCCAATAATAGATAATATACCTGAAAGAATCCCCAGAAGAAGTCTACAGGCTTATATTATCAGGAAGCGTTTCATATCTTCCTTTCAGGTAAATAACAAGTTGATAGAACTTTCTATACCTTGATATTTTGAAGAAGAATGTAACATTTTTCAGTACTAATTTTTACTGTGTTGATTTTCTGGAGTTTTGTTTTATTTTGCTTTGTTTTGTGTTTAGGAGTGGTTTTTTTTTTTTTTGCTTTGTTTTGGATTTGTTTGTGGGTTGTTTTTTGTGTTGGTTTGTTGGTTGGTTGGTTTTTGGTTTTTTTGGGGTGTGTTAGGGGGGTTTGTATTGAAGTTTTTACTTAGGGCACATTCACTGTCTGAACTTTAAGTACTCAGGAATCAGAGGTGTTACCAGCTGGTACAGAAATGTACTAGCAGAAGGTGAAGAAGCCCCACTGTTTGTAACCACTCTTTGAGCTTTTTGATCTACATTGCTTCTCATTTGGTGGTCTGATTTTGTGTCAGTAGCTGAGAGTTAAACATACCAAAATATCTGTCATTCACCATAGAGGTCTTACAATATTTAATAGCATTTTTATGCACAAGACAGTATTTGCTGATCGCTGCACGTATTTGACAAGTGGGAAGTTGTTGTCAGTGCATCAGGCATCGATTCCAGGAACTTTCTACATTGCCTGTGCCCTACTGTGCTGTCCCTCCAACACATATTAGAGTGGTTGCAGCTCCCTGTGAGGACCATGGTCTGAAAACATGAGGCTGCTTCTATCTGTAGAATGCTTTATCCATTTGTTCCTTCTCATTAGGGTCTAAGAGGCACGTGCTACTACAATATTACCTTTATGTGTCCTTTCTTTTACTGGAATAAAGTTCTATTATTTCTATCTCCTGCTAATTTCTGCCACTTTTCACACTGATTCATAAGGAAGGAAAGGGTAGGAAAAATTTCTAGAGGTATCCATCCAGGTTCTTCAAAAGTTCTTCTTCCTCTCAGTTGAAATTCAAACACGATATGTTTTTTACTTATTAGATGCATTAGCTGATAAGGGCTGCATGGTCTCAAAGTGTTCTGCCAAGACATAATATTCTCTGGTGTAGATTCCATTTAATTTATTTCTTTACTTCACTATATTATTCCAGTAGAATTATTACTGCTTACAAAATTTGATAATGGTCACATACTAAGAACATGCAATTCCTGGATCAACAAAATTAGAAACCATGTAACTGAAAGAAGTGGTTTAAATGAAACAATATTCTCCTCTTGTTTAAGCATGAACTATTCACGCGTCTTAAGGAAAATATTCTATTATATTTACTAAAATGTTTATCCTAACAGTCCATGGCAGAAATTGAACATTTCAGCTATATAAAAATTGTAGATGGAGTAATCTTATGTTGTATCTGCTAACATAACTTATTTTATGGGTTTTTTTATTCTTGTAAAAAATTCAAGAAAAATCTTTAAGGTACGGGAAATAAAGTATTAGACATAATTATTTCAGTTTAATGATCATAACCCTGAAGTAATTATAAAAGGTGTTTTATAGAAGTATCTTCAATTGCTTTCTCTTGGATTAAAATGCAAAAACTATGTTTTGGGCATTGTATCTTATAGGGATGCTTCCTTTGGTACTTGCAGCTTTCATCTGACATTATTGGACTGTTTTCATGCAATAAACAAGGTGAGTAAACTAATATTTTTCACATTTCAAAAATTTAGCTAAATGTTGCCCGTCAGAAGAAGAGGGCTTAGGAAACTAGGATCCAATCAGAGCTGTGAAGTAGCTGATCTGCTAATTGTTGCCTAGTTTACTGTGCATTATGCATTGTCACAAAAGTAGATACAGCATTCCTGGAAGTCAATCAATAATCAATGAGTGAAGATATTACAGAGGGAATTTTGAGTTTTACTTATGTAATCTCTCTGGACACCTCTAATCCTGAGAGCTGTGTATTAGGTTTATTATATGCCCCCTGGTGTTATGTATTAGGCTGAACATAACCTTTGAAAGTGGCTTTGAATGGGTTTGCTCTATACGTCAGGCATTTGCAGCACATGCTAATGATCTCAAGTTTTGTTTTAGTAATAGAAATAGAACAAATGCAAGGAGGTAGGTGCTTCTTTTAAAAACTATAGTATTTTAAAATCTAGTTTTTATAGCAATGTAACAGTGAAGTAATGCAGCGTTGAAGGACAGGAGAATCAAAACACGTTCTTTTTAGTCTGGATGAGTAGTGAAATGGGGAATTATCCAGCTCTCCACCATACTATTGTCTTTTGTATTATGGGTATCTCTACCAAATACCGATGTTTTTACTGTTTAAGTCAGCTTCTTGAAGACTGGTGCTTTTTTGGGTATTTTGAAATTGGTTACTTGTATAACAAGACTGGTGCATTACTAATCTTGATGGAAAACAGCAAAGAGAGCTACAAAACATTAAGCAGTAAAAAAGTAAATTAGAATGTAGTATTTTTAATATCTGGGGATATGGGATTTGTCTGTGTTTGTGCTTCCTGCTTTAACAAGTGGATAAACTGCTAATTACCCAAATAATTACATTTTTTATACGGTGTTAAGTATTATGGTTGTGGCTAATTATGGGACATCATGGACTCACAGTAATATCTACTTAGGACTTTGTGACTGCAAACAGTTTGAAATCAGTGAAGACACTAGCAAATAGCATTTATGCACAAAAAGTATTTCCAGTCCTTGAATGTGGTTTTTAGAATCTACTGATAGTTTCGATAGATATTTTTTTCTGGTTATTTTCTTTTTATTTTGTGCACCTAGCAATAATGAAAAGACCAAATGCATAAATAATCTGGGATTTTTGTACTGATTTGGTGAAAAAAAGTCAATTTACTCATCTGACTTCACTTATATTTCACTTATATTGAAATTTACAGACTTGTTTTGAAGCAAGACTGAGTTTATCCGTATTTCTTAAATTATGTGAAGAAAGAGAAGAGTATGTATTATAAAGGACTTTATGTAACCAAAAAGAGTGACAAACTGTCCTCATAGAAGAGGCATCTTTGTTAAGAGCTGTGTTCTGAATTTTAGGCTTTGCAGCATGGTTTCCTGGATTTTGAAACGTTTGATGTAGATGAATATGAACATTATGAAGTAAGTGTTCAGTATCAATATTTTGATTTGTTTGCTGTTACTAATGCTAAAACAATTGCTTATAATTTGTGCTATTCTTTTGTAGTACTAAGTTCCATTTCTGTTTTATCTTTCTAACTTACGATAGTTAAATAAAGGTTCATGGTCAGAGAGAGAATACTGAAATTCAGATTTAAGCATAATTATGCTCAAACATGGGGGAAAGCAGAAACCAAAATGGAAATAAATGGAATTATCTATCTATTATTATATTTTATCTAATTATCTATTATTATTATATCCCTGGATATTCTTGAGCAATATTGATAAAAAACTAAAAAGCATACAACCCAAGTCTAACTGAATGCTAGAGAACAATCTAAGTATGTATTTCAGAACACATAGCAAAAATCCAATAATGCTTTTTGAGCTAAAGAAGGAAACAGGGCTGGGAAACTCCAAGTGCATAAAATTCACTTTGGGACATAGGAAATTAGTGTGACAATGAAGGTCTGTAGCTCTTGACTGTATGCAAGAGCTGTCTCAGAAATGCAAAACTGCCAGATATCTGTAAAAAGAAAATTAAATGCTTCTAGAGATTAAAAAAACATAATTTAATTTGTGAACAGAGGTAAGACCAATTGATAAGACCAGTTTAGAATCCTATAAAAATAAAAAATTGGAAGTTGCTCTTCATCTGAAGGGCATCAGTTGTGTTGTTCTAAAACTGATTTAGAAAGACAGAAACAAAGGGGGAAAATGTGAGGTTGAGAGCATCTGTCATCCTTATGATGAAAAAGAAAGCAGGCAACTAACACAATTTCCTTTGACAAAAGGGAATCAATTCTATATAGCATGTATTTTGAAACAATAAGGAAAAGCCTGAAAATACAGGGATAATGATAAACCAAGCATTTTCTCTTGACAGAGAGCAGAAAATGGAGATTTTAACTGGATAATACCAAACAAATTCATTGCCTTCAGTGGACCTCATTCAAGAAGTAAAATTGAAAATGGTATGCTTAAAAAAGGAGGTGGGGAACACAAGCCCACTGCTTTCTTAGTTGATTGTTTTCAGTAAGAACAAGCTTTAAAAATTGTTCCTCAAACAGTGTGTTTTTTCCTTGGCTCTTTTCCTTTTATAAGAACTCTGGCAGTAAAATTTTAATGCTTGGTTTGATTGTATCTAGTCTAGGTGACTGTATTAAAATTCCATTTTCAGTTAGTCTATTTCTTTATGTTGTCTCCATTTTGAAAGTGTTTTCATATCTTATTTTTTAATCCTTTTTTTTATTATTATTTTTTCAGTTTAAGGCTTAGTCTGTTTTTTTAAATCTTCTGTTCTCAAATAGGCTATCCCCACCATGCTCCAGAGGCTTATTTCCCATACTTCAAGCAACATAAGGTCACCACTATAATACGCCTCAACAAAAAACTGTATGATGCCAAACGATTTACAGATGCTGGATTTGAGCATTTTGATCTCTTCTTTGCTGATGGAAGTACACCTAGTGATGCTATTGTTAGAGCATTTCTAAATATTTGTGAAAATGCTGAAGGTGTAATAGCTGTTCATTGCAAAGGTATGATGTAAAAAACAGTTTATATTACAAGTGATGTTTATAATTACAGTTCCTGAGGTATTTTGCAGTATAATTCTACTATGTCTAGTTGTTAACATCTCTGCCAAACTGCTGCTTTTCCATTAAAATTATTTATATGGCTCTGTTCAGCACTTCATCTTCTAATTTTGTTAAATTCCAGAAAACTCTTCCCAGCTATTCCCAAAATGAGATTGGGGAAAGTGAGATTTCCAATATTAATAGCTCTTTCTGTTAGAAAGTGTTCATACTTTCAGAGGTTGCTTTGGGCAGGCATTTGAAGTCCTTTCACGTTCTTTCTGAAAATACATGCTTAAATATACCAAGTCATAAACTTTTGGAAGCAGTGCAGCATTTTGGAAGATCCTCAAAATTTATGAGTGTTCCTTGAGAACCACCAAAATCTTCATCCCCCAGAAGCTCTTTATACTAATTTGGGCAGGCTCTGAATATCCATTCCTCCAGAGTTAGACTGCAAAGATTTTAAGAGCCTAGCCAGTGCAGCTAGTATAGTTATTCAGTTTTCTTTGGTTCTAGAGGCAGAACATTTTCCTTCCCACTCCATCGTTAATAGTCTATCAGTCATTTCTTCTCCACAGCTTTGCATCACTAGTATATCTAATAACACTGTGACTGAAGGAGAAGGGACCTTTCTTAACCTGTTTGCTTTTGTCTGCCATCCATTTGCTGCATTTAACAGAATTATTTTGGAAAGTGAAAGAATTGATTAAACCAGCATCTTGACTCTGGGGAAACAAGTGCATACTCTTATTCTTCACTGAGGTGATAAATTCAGGCATATCACTTAATTGGTTATGCCAGAGTATTGAGTGTCAGTGATACAAGTGCTTTGTTTTCATTCAAATTAAGGTGTTCTTTGGTAGAAGTCATACTAATGTTGTCTAGCCTGCGCTTACTCTTGAGGAAGTGCAGAATGGTGTAGCCTGTTCCTAAAGTTGAGTGAGATGCAAGGTTGTGTGGTTGTCCTGGCTGTTGTGTTATACAGAAGATTTTACACTGATGTTGATCAGTCAGTTGTTAAATGAGAGAAGGTGGTTTGTGATTTGCACAGCAGATGGTATACAGCAAGTGATTGAGGAGAGACACCATGTAGCTGGAGCTGTCCCCTTTTGCTTCTCATTTTTCCCAAGGTAAATAGAACTGTTTTGAGGGCCATTTTAAATACAGTTTCTTGCTCTGGAGTACTTCTTGCCCGTGCTAGCTAGTGTCTAGACTTGCTTAATGCAAAATTTGTCTTTTTCTTGAGAATTAAAGAGATTAATTAGAGGAGGGGCTGGAAGAATATCTGATTTCAGTGCAATATATGATTAGTTGTAAGATGGTGCTGGGAGAATTCTGAAAAAAACCCGCCAACTGTTTTATCCCATGCTTAAAAACATTCTCATACCTTCATACATATTCATCAATAGGTAAATAAAGGTAGCTAAACTTAAGGATATTTGTAAAGTTACTGGCTTTGGAAGGTTACCTCACTCAAAAAAGTATAAACAGTGTGTTAGTAACCTTACCTTGTATATGAAGAAAAAGATCAAAGAGTAAGTAGAGGTTTATTTTGATAAATTAAGCAGGTAACTACTTGTCCAAGTAACAGTGTCTGTAGTTACAGCACATTTCAAATGAAGGTGGATATATAAATATAAAAGATGAATATATAAAAGAAGCCATTCTTTTATCTTACATAGCTGGTCTTGGACGAACTGGCACACTTATTGCATGTTACATCATGAAGCATTATCGGATGACAGCTGCTGAGACTATTGCCTGGATCAGAATAAATAGACCTGGTTCTGTGATTGGGCCACAACAGCATTTCCTGATGGAGTAAGTAGACTGAGTAAATTATTGCCAAAAATAAATCTAGATGTCTTTTTCTTCTGCTGCTGCTATTGTACTCTTAACAATCTTCAGTGTTAATTTGTTGTGTTTTGGGCCTTTTTTTCCATGTTATGATAGCAAACAGGCAGAACTTTGGACAGAAGGGGATATTTTCCGTGCAAAGTTGAAACGAAACCATAAAATGCTGTAACAAGAATTCTGTCAGGAGTAGAAGATATTTCAATTAATAACACAAGAAACAGGAGAACCATCCGAAAGGACATTGAACTGGTAACCACCCAAATATTGTGCTTTTGTAAAAGTTCGAATTGTTGAGAATCTCTCAGGTTTTGAAAAAATCTGTGGGTACACTAAAATTTTGTTAATCAAATTTTTTTTCTGTTCATCTTTTTTGTATAAAAGGATATGGGGGAGGGAAACTAGGGACAGCAGTTATGAAAAATGGAGTTTAGAACACAGGTAAAGTAGGAGCATCATCATGCTTTTAGTCTTTTGTAATTAGGTCAATAATAGAAAAAAGTATTCACATTCTGCAATCAAAAACACTGATTTCATTTTGGATTGTCTGTTGCTTCACTGTGTGTATTTAAAGGGAAGGGTTGAAAGGATGGGTTTTTTTCTCATTTTAGTTTCTAAGTAATTGCAACTTCTGTAATACCTTTTGATGGTGCTTTTTGAAAAAGACAGTACTGCTGTTATGAAAAGGCAAGTGAAGGAGGGAAATGCTGTATTTAGTAAAGATCATACTATACCCAAGCAAAGATTTTATAATACATTGCTTCCAATGCTTTAAGAGTAGACAGTATTCCAATGCATGTAATTCTTGACACCACTTAATAGTTTACAGTTTCAAAAGCAGCAAACAGGAAACTGGAAGGAACAGAACTATATTTGTGCAATATTTCCTTTATCCTGTAGAGATAATTCTAAGCTTTAAGATAAGGTTGATTCTTAAATATATAAGTGTCTATATTTAATCTTGATTTATCCCTTTCCCCCTTCCACTTATCCAGTACAGTGATGATGATGAAACAAACTGTTTAACACAAGGGGATAAGCTTCGTGCTCTGAAAAGCAAAAGGCAAGCAAAAACTCCAACTGGATCTCCACTAGCGTAAGTCAGTTTCTGAATATATAAAATTCCAGAAGCACTTTTATCCTCTACTTAATGCATACTTCCTGTTGTGCCCAAATGTTTGTTATCAATGTTGCTTTTACTTCCTTAAAACGAGTACAAGATTCACTGTTACTCTGAAGGCTTGGTGAATGCTGAGGAGACAGGAAAATTTGGTTAAAGAACTGCATGACTGAATTTCTAGTTTTCTGCATAGTTTTTGATGCTGGTATTCTGCACTTTACAAGCTCCTATAGCACTTCTGAATGCTTTACTTTTAGTTTAATCACAAACGTTCCCTTGTCTTTCCTGTGGTAATATAAAAATGAAAGAATATGACTGTGTGGTTTGATTGGCTCAAATAAGATAAGATGTGTTGGTGTTTAAAGTAAAGTCAGCTTCTTAAAAAGAGTTGAAAGGAGGACTTCCTTTCATTTTCTCTTCCTTGGAAAAGAACTCTCCCTAAATTTTGTGGGCTTTGTGATAATATCTGGTAGATCTGGAAGGCGGAGTAGCCACTGTTTCAATAAACAAATTCAAAGAAGTGCATTTCTGTCAGAGAAACGGTAGTCTCTTTATTTTAAGCAAGTCCTGAAAAACCACCTGTAAAAGAAAGTTTGCATCTATTTAGTTTGTATCAACTGTAGATACAAAATCTTTCTGCCTGACCTTAAATAAACTACAAGAGAATGCAACACTTGCAAAACTTCACTGGCTCTTATTTGACTATAAGGAAAAGAATGGCTACCCCTGGCTGTTAGATTTTTGCAAATGACACATCATCAAAGTCACAGGCCACAATCAACTTGACTTTTGTTGTGTTGTCCTTCTGTAGGATATGATGCTGTCACCTTACTGGCATTTTTATTTTATTTTTCTTCTTTTTTAAGATCACCACTGTCATCAGACTTTTAGAAAAAGTGAGAAGTATGTGGTAGAAATGTGCTGAAGGTGAAGGAATATATCTTTGGAAACATATCACACATTTCACAAATTGCTGTGTCTGATTTCTGCTTTTGTTTTAAATTACTGTCTTCTGTTCATGCTTATCATTTACACAGGCAGCCATATAAGAAACAGCATACTCAGAACAAAGGCTATGCCCAGCTGACATTTGAAAAATGCCCAAACACATCACCTCGAATAGAACAGTAAAAAACAGCTACCTTGCAGATTAGTTTCCAAGGCACAGAGCCTTAGTTGTCAAGCACTTAATTGCCACACACTTACTGTATGTTCCATTCAATGAATGTATACTGTGTGGTAACGTATTCAGAGCCATTGTCTTAATACGTTCTTAATGCAACACCTATCTCCTATTAAAATATTATTTGGATTATGAAATGTTCTGCAGCATGTTTGCTCTAGTTAGCTTATACTTGTGTAGAACTAAAATAATTGACTTGGAGCTTTTAGCTGATTTTTACATTGTGCATTGTCACTCAAGGAGTTTCAATTTACCTCCTTCTGTTCCCCCAAGTTATTTTTATGGTTTGCAACTTGTACTGAAATAATTCCATGAAAAATGGATGTGTAAGTTCATACATTTCTTTGTGTTACTGTTGTTTTATTGCAAGGAATACTCGGCTGTTTTACATGAGTCAGAAGTTTTTTCTACTACAAGAGGTGTCTGTCTCTTTCCTTTTTAGTTTATTCTGTTAAAATAATTATTCTTGCAGTGAAATTGATCTCTTTTATCTAAGCAAACAAACAGAAGCTTCTAAATCTTCCAAGCAGTTGTATTTCAGGGGAAAAAGTAAGGGGTTGGGGGGGGTGGGTCTTGGACAGTTACAGTCTTTGAAAATTAGATGCATTATTTACTTTTAAGTCACAAGAGATTTGTATAGAGTTTTTGTTGAAGTTGACTGTATAAATCCTTTATGCACTGATGACTGGATATTTGATGTATATTCTAATAAGCAATATTCTGCACCTGTGGCAAAGGATTATGAATTGGCTTTTGCTTCTTACACAGAAAGGTAATACACCCCATCATCTGGTTATTTACATAATTTGTTTCTGCAAACTTACCTGTCTCTGATATATCAGAATGCATGATTGTGAAGTAGGATGTGTGAATGCAGGCTGACCCAACTGTGTAAGAGACGGCAGCAAGTGGTCTGAGATCCTCCTGCATACACTTATTTCCAAAAGTGATACAAACTTTCTTTGAAATAGGTGACTTTGCTGAGGATTTCAGAAGACTTGCTTTTCATTCCAGCAGCACATGGGTACAACATTGGCAATTTATGGCTGCGTGGATTTATGGATTGTTAGTCATAGAAAGTAAGAAATGCTTGGTAAAGTTTATAGAGCAGTATCCTTTTGAAGAACTTGAAACAAGCTAAAATGCACCAAAGCTTTTGCTTTTGAATTTTTTTTTTTCATCTCTACCTCCCCCTCCAATCCCTTTTTAGATGGCTCCTTGCTATGCTGGTGTCTGCACTGTGTAGCATTGGCATCTGGTGGATTGTATGTGGCTCCCTTCCGCCCAGCCTGCTATTCTGTCTAGATGGTCTAGAACATAGTAACCATCAGGACTCCCTGAGAGAGAGCCACTGTGTAAGTGTCCCATTCCATTTCTCTACAATAGCTCACACTTTCTGTCTAGTATGTCTCATAAATGCATGTTTTCATGTCATGTTTCTTACTGGCTCTGTTGCAAGAGTGAATTTCACTGCTCTGGCTTTGTTATATTCTTGTGTATATTATTTGGAATAATTGCATGATTTTTATGGCTGGCTTGCAATATACAAAGGCAAAGAGCTCTTAGAATAATTTTTAATTTTTAAGTATTTCTTCTCTGCAGATAAGTAAAACTATGTAAACAAAATTATCTGTAAGAAAGAAAAAGTACTGCTTTAAAATATGATCCTATCCTTTGCATATTGCAGATGCAGATGTTTGCTTCAGTTTTACTTCAAAGTTCATGAACTTGCAAAGTAGGCTGGTTTCCCAACACATTATTTTGTTCCCATGAAATACCAAGAAATAGAACTTGTTAGGAATGTCAGTAGGTCTTTGTTTCTACGAAAAGATCAATATTATATGCCATGGCATAAAACATGATTTCTTTTACCTTTTTGACATAAGGGAAGATGGGCCAGGTTGCAGTATTAGGTCAAGACTCACTTGTTTAACCAGCTAGTTTGGTTTCAGCATCTTTTGTTCACAATTATGTTTTCTAGAGCTTTAGGAAACTACTTACGTTCCTTTATTCTGTTACTTGGATTCAGCAGCTCAGGAAACATTAATAGCATATCAGTTCCTTGAGTACAGTTTTCACTTTTTCTTCACTCCACTTTCATCAGAGTAGCTGCAGTGATTTCTATGCATTGCTTCTACATCTTTTGGTCAAACAAAAATTCCAACACACACAGAATTGCCAGGAAATGCAAATGAGCTTTTTGCTTGCTTCTGAGTCTTCCTCTATTATCACCACCCTCAAAGAATGGTTACTTTGGGTAGATGCTTGAAATTCATTAGTCTGAGACCTTGGTGCTCTCAGATTTTAAGAATGGTCAGAAAGTCTTACTTTTGCTGAGTAAGAATAGGCATTCTTTCCTGACAGGCATGAAGATTGAAATCTTCTGTCATCTTTTCCTTTGGCCTTACAACTTTCTATCTGCACTTCTTAAAAAGCAACCTGCTAACCTAAGTGACTGTAGAATGAGAACTGGGAGACTTTGGACAGGTTAGTTACTCAGTTAGCCTTCACTGAGTTCATCTTAATCTGATCTTTTTCAGGAAAAAATTATAAAGAAATAAAGATCACTTCAGCTCAACTTTTTTCTCTAATCTTGTCAAATAACATACTTGAAAGGCATTATTCCAAATAACATGAGAGGTGTGTTTTCAAAGTTTTGCACTGAACAAAGCACTATTTCTTTTCTCAATGAGGTCTCTGGAAGTGACACCTCAGATTTCTGAACACATACTAAAAAGCTAAACTTAAAACACAGGTTAAAGAGGTGTGCTTTGTTTTGCTGTACTGTGCTGTAACATCAATTTCAACTGTCATCCTTTCTTTCTCTTACTGTGTCTGTTTTCTGTCTAAAAACTGGAAACACTTCTTTGCTAGAGGAAAAAAGACTGATGTTGGTAGATATGATGCAAGAAATTTGGTTATTGCCATTTGCTGTGAATTTCTAGTTACTGGTGCTGCTGCTTGATTTTCAAGATTATCATACAATGTTGGTTTAAGTATAGGGAGAGAAAACAGGCTTTTCTAAAAAGTTTGCCAAACTTTTTCTCCATTCTGCAGCTAATGTCTCTTGTGTTTCAAGAGATCAAATTATCAATTAGGATCATGGATCAATCTGGAGTAGCCTGACAATTGTGTTGGCTGGAGCCCTGTATGCTGAAGAGTTATTAGTCACTTGTTGCTGTCAATGACTTGGAAGAGTAGTAGAGGTCTCAGGTCTACTTTCTTAAAAATCATAAGGTGATGAAGGAGAAAGCAGTACTGCATTTTACAGACCTTTTAAGACACATTGCCCAGCCTGGTTGGCAAGACTAAAATGCCTTTTGCAGATAGAAAAGATATGTACCTGTGTAACCTCACTTGTCTTCATTCCTGTTTAGGATACTGCAATCACATATTCTGAAAAAGCTTGTTGTGTGGATTGATTTCTGTCCAATGTGTATTACACTACTTGCAATTCAAATTTTATGGATTTTGTCTCAGGTTGTGGAGTTTGGGTTTTTGTGACCCGGTGGCGTGCCTATGTTCTGCCCTTGCACTGAGTTAAATGGTGAAAAAAAGTTGTGAGTTGTTTAAAAGTTGCTGCTGCTGACCCAAACACTCCCATTTGAACAGATTTTTATTTGTTTAAAGATGAAGGCAGTAGCAGGAAGAAGAAAGCAGTGTATAAACTAATCTGCTATTTGTGGTGTGTATTTAGGGTCAGAATTACCAAGTGATGTTTCCATTACAGATGAAGTGGAGATGAAAAATTCTTACAATGTTTAATATTGTTTAATGTATGTTTAATAGTGTAACTATTACAACATCTTGTTGCCTGCTGGGTTTTTTCTCTAGGTTTTTTTTGGTGGGGGTTTTTAATTTTGTTTTGTTTTGTTTTGGTTTGGTTTGGTTGGGTTGGGTTGGGTTGGGTTTGGTGTGGTCTTTTTTGTTTTGTTTGGGTTTTTTGCTGCTGTTTGGCTGGTTTTTTTTATTTTTATCATATCCCATTGAGTTAGAAAACCTTTGTGTACATCAGATGGGTTTGCTGCCTTTTCTGGAAGTTATATGACATACTATTTTATGTGAACAGCTACAAAGTAGTAAGGTAGGTGTCCTGAGATCTTACACTTCTCTTATATAGTTTGGGATATTTTTTTCACGCTGATATTTTGGCAGGATTTCTTCTACCATGGCTTCATCACACATCCATTATAAAACCTATCTATTGAACCTGCTATCAAGTAAGGCTGTTAGTCTAACTGTGCTAAACCAAAATTCCTTCACTAGTTTCTTCTCTCACCTTTAACATACATGCAGTAGCATTCCAATAAAAGCTGTGATAGCCCTGTTGCTGCTCCTCAGCTGACAGTTACCAGGCTCAAAGACAGCTCTGGGTGTTTATTTGCAACAACATGTCAATGTAAATTAAACCTTGCCTGTTTTCCTTGAGGTGCTATCAGCCTTGGAAGTCTAGAATTCTAGTATGATTTTAAAATGTCTGTATGATAATTTAGCAAATGTTTTGTTCACAGTGATTTCAATTATTCAATTATTCAATTATTATTCTTTACTGTAGAGTAGCCCGATGAAGGTGTTTGTATGTGAGATGTAAAATGACATATCAACTGAAGAGCAGATGATGTTAAAGATTCTACCCTGCTGGCTCTGAGCTGATCCCATAAGGCATCTTGTTATCTCCCTGCTATGTGATGCTGCAAATGCAGCAAACTTACAAGGGTGTTCTTATGATCATTTTGGTTTCATGGTGGCTATTTTTATTATAAGTCATATTTCCATTTAGAGCTTTTTTATTTTCTTTCTTTATTTTGAACAGATAAGATTAAATTCTCTGGGAAGTAAGGGCTACCTTATGTTGAAAAGATGAATATTTAAGTCTTTGTGCAAAGTGCTATCTTGATAATTCATAGTGCTTCACAGAATCACAGAATGGATAATGCTAAAATAGATCACAGTGGGTCATCTGGTCCAGCCTCCCTGCTCAAGCAGAGTCATCCCACAGCACATGGCACAGGACTGTGTCCAAATGGTTCTTGAATCTCCAGTGAGGGAGACTTCCTCTCTGGACAATCTGTTCCAGCGCTCAGTCACCTGCTCAGTAAAGAAGTTCGGATGTTAAGTTCTGAAGTTCCTCACATTCAGGTGGAACTTTCTGTGCATCAGTTTCTGCCCATTGCCTCTTGTCCTGTTGCTGAGCAGAGCCTGGCTCTTGACGCCCTCCCTTCAGACACTCACAGACATTGATGAGGTCCCCTCTGTCATCCCTTCTGGAGGCTGAACAGACCAGATTTCTCAGCCTTTCCATGAAAGAGAGATATTCAGTCCCTTCATCATCTTCATATTCTTCCACTAGACTGTCTCCAGCAGCTCCCTGTCACTCTTGTCCTGAGGAGCCCAGAACTGGACACAGCACTCGAGATGTGCCTCGCCTGGGCTGAGTAGAGGGGCAGGATCACCTCCCTGACCTGCTGGCAGTGCTCTTCCTGATGGTTCCCAGAACACTAATGGCCTTCTTGGCCACGAGGGCACACTGCTGGCTCCTATTTCATGTTAGATAGGCAATGGGTTTAAGCCATGCACATTGACCAGTTTTCTGAACTTACGGTATCTAGAAAAAAATGGGTATTTATGAGAGAAAGATTAAAAAAATTACATTCCATTAACTTTTGCTTTCTTTTATATGTACACTACATGCATTTTATGCAGAAAGACACCAAATGTATGTATTTATGGAGAAAACGTGATTTTTCCATTTTTCTGGCTGCATGAGCACTAGTAAACCAGTATGTGCCATGATTTGTTCATGTTTATATTTCAGTGATTAAATGTTATGAGGTTAAGCAGATTTTGTGACTTTCTGTTCATTCCTAGAAATTTCTATCAGCATTATCATTTCTATCAGATGAAAGGTATAATGCAA
This sequence comes from Muscicapa striata striata, assembly GCA_030060385.1. NCBI lineage: Eukaryota > Metazoa > Chordata > Aves > Passeriformes > Muscicapidae > Muscicapa > Muscicapa striata. The sequence continues at coordinate 3,517,213 of JAREIS010000070.1, forward strand.
GTCTTATTTCACCACAGCTGTAATTTTTAGTGCTTGGTTGAAAGTGTAGTAGACTGAATTTGTTCATTCTGTATGACAACTGCAGTACTGAAGAAAGAATTTTAATACTAGAACTTGTTAGAAGTCTTTTACAATCACAGTAGGAACTATAACATAAGCTTTCAGGTTTTCAATGCTTTCACCTTGGGCATGCAAGGAAAACATTTTCATTAGAAGAATTTGTTCTGTCTAAAGAAGTAAGATATGAGATTGAAGGTATCTGGGGGTGTTTTTTTCTGCCTCCTGTACAAGCAGTCCCTTCAACTCTGAATGTCCTGTGTTTACAGTAGAATTTGCATTGCATTTTGGTAGTACTTGGCATTGAAACCTTATCTCTTACCTCAGAGCAACTGGCTGTTTTGTTTGAACATTTGCAAATCAAGTGACAATATTTTGCAAGGCTGAACTAGTAAAAGAGATTTTTTTCAAGTGGAAGTTTAAAATACTTGAAAGTTGTGGTTACATAGTCATTTGTTTGCTAATCAAGAAGAAAAATAACATTGCTGATTAGTTTTACTGCATAAAGAAAGTATTTTACATGAAGTTGTGTTATCTCAAATGCATGTTCTAATTCTGAAATCAAACCCTTATAAAACTATGAAAGCATTGGAGGTTTTTCCATTCTGTTTTTGGTGAGTATGTTACATGAATATATAAATGTATATTTTCTCCCCATACATTCCTGTTCACTTTTGCTCCAAAAGTTAGCATTCAGTATTCATATATAAAATTCTGTGAAAGTAGTTTCTTCAGAGTATCAACCAACCCATTACTGTAATTTACACAATTTAATGAAGGTTTTGGTTTCCAGTCTTATGTAATCCGCTCATATGACTGGACTCAGTGAAGCCACTGAAAATTAGTCTAATAATAGCAGGAGAATAAAGAGTAATAGACAAGTTACTCTTAAGTCAGAATCTCTAAAATGGTCCATACTTTCATAGCTGGAACCTTACACAGATGGAATAGAAAACATATATAAGAAATGAAGTACTAAATAGATATCCATGGACTTCTCTGACCAGTTGTCACATTCTGTCTCCATAGTATCATAATATCACTACAAGTATATAGGAAGAGAAAGATTTGATTGTGAACCAGTTGTCTGGTGGATAAAAATAGTTGTTTGCATTTTACAATGTGGAATTCTTTTTTAACATAAAGGACACTAGGATTTATCTGCCTGTTTAAGAAATAGTTAATATATCACACTAGATTCTTTAAGAAAAGCATTTGAGCACAACCAGCATGTAAAGCTGAGTTTTGAGTATTTCAAACTCAGTAATTCCCTCTAAGAGCAAAATGCTAATATTTGCAGTGATTTTCCTATTTGAAGGGGACATCTCATGGTTAATTGAAGGAGAATCAGACTTAGATCTTCACAAATTGAATTACTTGGGGTTTATTCTGAATTTATTCTGTGTATTCCATGTCAGTCTGGAAAATAATGTTTGTTTTTGTTGCATACTTCAGATTCTTTCTTTTCTTTTCTTTTCTTTTTTCTTTTCTTTTCTTTTCTTTTCTTTTCTTTTCTTTTCTTTTCTTTTCTTTTCTTTTCTTTTCTTTTCTTTTCTTTTCTTTTCTTTTCTTTTCTTTTCTTTTCTTTTCTTTTCTTTTCTTTATTTGTTGCATAATTTAAAATGCAGTTTTGAATACTTTTCCAAAAACCTAACAGAAAACTAAAAACTATTCATTTGATCAATTTTTTTAAAACAGAAAAGCCCATCAAAACCAACCACTGAAGCAGGCTGCTATGCTCCTAACAAAAACAACTTGCATTACCCTGATTATAACAGGGATGTTAGGAAAGAGAACGATGTTTCAGGCAAAAGAGTTTGCTTTGTGGAAGGATTTCTGAGAAGCCAGCTGATACTTGTTAGCTCTATTGCAACTGTAACACCCTCTTTTCAGTGTTTTTAGAAACTGTCCAATTATAAAATCTTTCTTTTTTCCTACTCTTTACAGAGTAACTCTGCAGTCCAGTGTTCAGAAAAGTAAAACCTCTGAACCTAGCATTTCTGACAGTACAGACATTACTAAAAGAACTACCAGGTCTGCTGCAAGAAAAAACAGTTTTAAAAGGTGAGAGTTACCCCCTTTACAGATCCTGTAGCGGTGTTCCAGGCACATACTTTGAGCTGTTGTATCCACTGCTGGCAGGAGCTTTGCCATAGTTCAGCTCCTTCTCCTAGCAATGGAAAATGAGAAACAGTTACATGGTTTGTGTCATGTACTGAGAATATCTGGAACCTTACATCTTAGGTAATTTATTTATGTTGCTCAGTGTTCCAAGTTCAATAATTTTATAGAGTATTTCCTGATGTGAGAATTACTGAAGACAAGGGATGTTGGTAACATGAAAACTCCTCTGCCTGGAGTATGAGACAGAAAATTTCCTCACAGCATTAAGTCAAATAATAGTCAGTGCATGAAGTCAAAATGAGGAAAAATTCAATGGACAACTGAAATGCAGTGGTTGTGGAAAGGTTGTGGTATGAGGTTTTTTTTTAACTGAGAGCATGGCTGCTAATCTGAACTAAACCTGTGTTGTAAAGCTTAATAAAATTTTAAATTCTTATGGATTTATGCAAGACTGAAAATGCCGTTTGGCCCAGAAGCATATGGCCAGACTACTGCTATATATCTTTGTGTATGCATGTGATCACATTCCTCTGTGGCAACTCTCCAGGTCATTATAAAAGATAAGCCAGAGAGCATGGTTTAAAACAATATCCAAACAATTTCCATTTTTTACCATTTACTGGTATTTGTCTTAAACTCTTAGTGAAAAACCCAAATGGGTTTGTCAAGTGCTGAAGAGATTTTGACTGGAAAGAGTAAAAGATGGCACATCACTTCCTATGTTATGTGGCTTGATTTATAAATATCCCTGAAAATTGTCGATGTTTTGCAGCTTTTTTATCACAGAGCTCTTCTTTCTCTCTCTTCATCCTGTTACCTTGAAGGTAATGAAGTTATGAAAAATTCATTCCTGTTAGTCAGTGGAAATAGTCAGTGGACTGCAGTAAATTCCATTATGAGAATTTTTTTTGTTGTGACTTTGTTTTGATTTATTGAACAACATATTTTAAAATAACATCTTTTTCCTGAAATAGGTATTTTACTAAAAATCAGTAGTATTTTTCCAGATTTTCCTTTTGGTTGGTTGGGTTTTTTCTCTATTTTGCCTTATTTTCACCCTGTCAGTTTTGGTCCGAATAGAATTGATGGGATTCTGCCTGCTGTTTTTATACTTCCTGCCTCTCTCAGTTTTAACCTAACCTGCTTGCAACTTTTTGTAGCTGCATTCATACATGTGGGTAATCTGAAGAAAGATTTTCAGTTCCTGGAAAGCACTTCTCCAAGCTGACCTTTGTTTTGTGTGACATGTGAATACCTATCCTTAGGAAAAAACAGTATCCCTAAAATAGAGTTCACAGAAGATTTCATTAATTTTATTAAGAAGTCCTTTAAGTGTGTTGCCAGATTTATGAGACTGAAGACCAAGGACCAGGTTGATCTCAAACTTCATAGATTGCTTCCTTCATATTTTAATGGACTTTCTAAAACTTCTACCCCTAATTCTTTACCATATACTGTTTATTTTCTTCTAACTTTGGAGGTCTAAGTTCAGTTACTTTTGTATTTCCATCCAATAATCAAATTTGTCCTTGTTCTGTCACAGTTAAGGAGTTCTTAATTGTTTTATAATCTGAGAGGGGTAATCGGGTGCTGGTCACTCTGAAGGGTGTTTTGGTATGACCATATAATTTAATGGATTTAGAATGCAGTACCTTGTTAGTCTTGTAGGTGTCCTTTTATTTTTCCTGTAGCATTTGGAAAAGTATAAATCTTCTTTTAACCATGCCTTTTCAAGTTTAATTTCTTGAAGTATGAGAGTTTGCATTACCTCATCGTGCTCAGATACATTGTACTTAATCCAGATCAAATAGATTGCAGGATAGAGAATAATTATTTCTACAATATTGACATCCTGCCCTAACCAACATCTGTCTTTGTCAAGACTTCATTTACTTCATTGAACTTCTGACATTATTGTGTATCCTTATTCTTTCATTTTCGTATTCATTCCAGTGGAAATATCTTGCACCATTTTTACATCAATCTCATTTGCTGCTTTATGTCACTTTAGTCAATTCTTTCTTTATGTGAATCACACTTGTGACCCATCCTAATGCAGTATCATCTTCAGAGCTAGAGAATTCATTTGCCATTTCATCCTTCAAATTGTTGGAGACACTACCAAGGATTGTCTCCAGAATGTTTTTTCAGCCAAAGTAGCTATTTACAGCTAAAACACTATTCTGGTTTTAAAAAGAGAACATAGGGAATTTCAATCTTATCAATAACACTCACTTGCATTTCCTTTGTGGAACATCTTTAGACATCATCTGCCTTCTATGAAAGAAAATACTGATGGACATAACCACATACTTTACGATTGACCTAATACTGTTTTTGAACTGTGAGAAATCACACTGCCTGCCCATAACCCAGTATTCCTCTGTGGATACCCTTATTTCTCCAGCTAAGACATCTTCCTTGTAAATTTTCCAGTTACAGAGAAGTTTGTGTCTGTATTTTAACAAGGTGCATACTTCACATCCAAACCGAGTCATAGTAAGACACAAGTTAAACGGTCTTTTCCATGTTACCACACAGAACAGAATTAAATTAAATTTATAGTAAGTAGTTGATTAGAAATGAAATCTTAAGTGGTAAAGGTATTTTGATGGGTAGAGGTGCTTAAGGGAATTCAGGTAAAGTTATTACAAAAATTATAATGGGGAGTACAGGGAGAAAAGTATGAAATCTGTATAGAAGAATATCACAAAAGCTAACAAAGAGGAATACACTTTAAAAATCTCATATGCCTATGCTTTGCCAGGTATTACAAAGCAGCCTTCTATACCCTTGTTCTAATACTGAAAACTACCTGCAGCATTTCAGAACTTTTCTACATGTAATCTAAGCCTAGCTTTAAAAAAATATTAATGTTTCTGTCATATTCTTCCTACTTTTCCTACGGTCTGATGCCTCAGAGGGAGAAAAAGAAAAGGAATGCTTTACAAAAATGCGTTTAATGAAATTATGGTACTTTGAATCCCCTTTCTCATTTCTGTATGAACAGAATTTTCTTCATATTGTCTGTGATCAGACCAGTCTATACATTCTTGACAATCAGTATTGCTGTGTTATTAAATGCAGTGACTTTTTGTTTTTCTTTGAAGTACCATTTGCTCATTTTACCTTGCCAGAAATGCTTGCATTGAATACATACTGAGTAATCTTTTAACTTTTTCCCTCAAATATGTTTTATTTCAACAGCCAATCCATCACAAAGACGAGAACAGTATTACGTTGAATTTCGACTAAGCCACCAGTGTTGAAGAGGATATTCAGGAGTGAAGGGGATATAGAAGGGACTTGATGCAATTAAAGGCTCCATTTTTCAGCAAAAAAAATGAAATGGAACAATCTCTTTCTTATTTTCTGTAGAATAAAATGAATGGTCATCATGTTTGGTAGACCTTTTTCTACCATGCTAACACTTTCTCAAAACCAACAAAATCTACATACATTCAGACTCAGGTGTAAATATTTAAGCTCTCTATTATAAAGAGGGCTTGCTAGTATGTATGATGCATGTGTATGAATTGTGATGGCAATCACTTAGCTGCTGACTACCAAATGGTGGGAGCTTTTAAGTATATAAATCTCTGTTGTGCGTTCAGACTGGGCTGAATTCTTGACTCTGAGAATCAACCACAAAGGCTTTTTTTTCTAATAGTATTGGTACTCTCCTATGTTGATTTCTTTCTTATTTTGTATGAAGTTTTTTATGAAGCTCCAGTATTGAGTACACAATGTAACTATTGTCCACCAAAGAGTGCTTTATTGTCAACGGTTGTGTGGTTTATTTAGGACAAACTACCTGTAATTAACTTCTTTTTAATAGTGACAGCTTTTTAGTTGTTCACAACCAATTGCTCTTTGAACTAGTTCTAACTAGTTTATAAGTTTGCCTAAAATCTGATGTGATTTTAAAGGGGAGGAAAAACACTATCATTTAAAGCAGTGCTGTCATATTGAAATGTCATTACTGTTTAATCACTGAAACATTACTGGTTTTTTTCCTATCAAGTCCTTTATGTGATACTTTAAATTACAATATTTGAAAGGTAAGAATTACGCTCAGATTCCATTCGTACACTTGGTAACATGTAGACACTGCTGTTTTTTAGCTTTGGGACACTTAATGAGTGCAGCACCCAAAAAAAAAAGGAAAATAAGGGTGCCTACAACTGAGGTAGAGGAATCCAGGAGCACGGAAGAATTTTGACACCTAAAAATTTAAGAACTACAACTTATCTCTGTTAAAAAGCAATGTAATTTTAGAGGCATCTGCTTGAGACTGAAATTTTAATCCCCCACAAGATTACAGTGTTTTTTTTCCTCTGACTTTTCACATTATGACATTTCAAAACTGATGTACTCTTGTCCACCAGCTGATGATTATAGCTGCATATCCCTCAGATGAGGGCTGTTACCACATAGCCTTAAATATCAATCAGTAGCTGTTGATTTAATGACTCTTACAGTAAAAAGTGGCAGAAATGGAGAAATTTGAAATGTTTTAAAGATGCATATTACTTCTATGAGAGAGGGAAGTTTATTTAAATGAATGTAAATGTTCAGTGACTAGTTTCAATCTACATCCTTTTAAATGGAAACTAAGCCTTCTTTTAGCCTGGTGACTTTTGAATGCCAGTATGAATATCCCACAGTGGTTTGAAAACATTTCTAGCAATCATGAATTGGAGAGAAGAAAGGATGTGAAGTGTAAGTAAGCTTACAGGTAGCATCCATGCACTTAGATAGTCAAAATCTGCAAATAAAAATACAAATTAAAAAGAAAATGTTTAATGTAAAATAAAGGACCTTTGAAGACTCAGACTGAATTTTTTTTTCTTAAACTTCCCTTTTCACCCCCTTTTCTTCTAGATAAAAAGCATCTAAAAGAAAGGGACTGATCTCATCCTGATTAGGCAATTAAAATTGCTTGGGGTTTGAATGGGGTTGTTTTGGCTTGAGGGTTATTTTTTGGGGGAGGGTGTTGTTTCAGTTTGAGGGGTTTGAGGTTTGGTTTGTTTTTTTAGGGTTTTTTAGTAAGGGTTGTGTGGTTCAGGTTGGTTTTTTCAGTTGGGTGGGTTTTTAAGTAAGCCATTTGTGCAAAAGCTTATGTACAGGTAACCACAATAGTAGGTCTGTTGTGCAAATACAAATTTATATTTGTTTTTTAACAAAATTACCATCTTGGAAGGCAGAAGGGATGCAAATAGTGAAGTGAGAATCAGAACAAACATTTAGTAATATTTACTGTGTTTGCCCTTCTCTTAGCTGAGCTGCTTCTTTTAGCATCTTTTTTTTCAACTAAAAATAATTGGTCTCTTTCTCACCCCTTCCAAATTCCAAATCAGAATTTGCCTCACTTAAAGTAACCAGCAGAGTCATTAGCACTTCTAGGTTTATCAGAATTAAATTGGCATAACGCAAGTGCACAAACAATAGCAACTCTAGCTAAACCAAAACTGCACATTTGGCATCAATGTATTTCAGGATATCCATCCACCACCCAGTATCTTAGTGAAAAACTCATAAACGTCAAAGGGATTTTACATTCAAACTTTCCCAACAGCCTTATATGGAAAATTAACTCATTACCTCATTGTGCCTCTTCTAATTGAACTGCTTAGTTTGTTACAAATTGTTAATACTTTGTCTAATATTTTTAATATACCATACCAAAGGTGTCTTAGGTACAAGAATGAAGAGTGGGCTTGAGTGAGGAAGTCCTTGGTTTCTAAATTTTTTCTGAATTGTGAACTATTATGTGCCAAAACTGAATGTGCTGTGGCAGCTGCATCACCTTTGTACAACAGAGCAGCTGCATGAAGTTATTTCTGCTGTCATCAGTTAGGAGATTCTCCTTAGAAATATTTTCCTCTTTCAAATATGTGACAGATGGGAGTCTTCCTCGTGTAGTATCAAAAGATACTACATGCTCAAAAACTGTAAGATGTTAGGTGAAATTGCTACTTTCCATTACACATGAAAAAAAAAAATCAAACATTAACCTAGACCTTGTCTTTTTGCCCCAGTATGACAGCAGAAGATGCACTGCTGATTTAAAACAGGAAGAGATTGTAGGGAAAAAAACCCATAAATGTGATGTTCACCAGTTTGTTGCACTTCAGTTTTTATATTAATCTTTTGCAGACTGTCATATGTAAACTCATGTACAGGCTATCAAGGCCTAAAATTTCTTGACTAAGCAGTACTGTTCATCCTGATTATTTTTAAACTGTATATTTGTAATCATATTTTTTAAACTTGGATTGACAGAACGAAAGTTTATTTTGCTGAAGGTATTTTTAAGATAAAGCTTCATATTATCTTGTAATATTAACTAGTTTAATATGCATTTGCGTGTCATTTGAAAATACTTCAGATTGCATTTGATTTTATACAAAATACTGAATAGTGAGAAGTGTAAAATTAAAAATAATCAGAAGGTTTTTTTTGTTTTATTTCCAGTATGATCACAAAGCCATCATATCTGTACCAGACAGACTCATATGCAGACTGAAAAAACACAACACACTCAGCTGCCTGAAAACCTTTAATTAAAGCAAAGATTCTTGAAACACATTTTTAAAATTTCAAAAATAGACTTTCTGGCTCTACATTTCTGGGAACTCACATTGGAAAACAGTACTTGTATTTAAATTGTTGGGATAGTGTTACACAGTGAAAAATGCACAGTAAGACAGATCAATGGGGTTTTAGTTATTATTTCTCCTTCCTCACTGATCATATAGTATTAATTGTTGGAAACAGGCATTATCTTAAATACTTTGCTACTTACCATGATAGTGAAGTCTTCCCAAAATAATTAAATTTTTAGGAACCCTGATTTTTGCACAAGCACTGGTGATTCCCTAGCTTAGTCTTTAAAAAAAATCCAACATCAAAAAAATAGTGACCAACTAAAATACTTCTTATTGCCCTTACCTCACCTATATTAGAAAATGCAGAATTTGCACACACCAAACAGAGCCTGTTCAACAAGCAAGTAAACTTCTGCTTGCCTCAAAGATAAGAGTTTTATAGTTGAAAAATCTGTGTTCTTCTGTTGTAAGGCAAGCCTTTCCAAACTTACATGAATGTTTAAGCACTTTTTCCTGACAAACAAGCTGCCTGAGGAAGAGTGAATGGTGGGTTTTGCCTGGGAGACCACCAATTTATGTATGCAATACCCACAGGAAAACACAGTTTAGCCCTATCACATCATTAGCAGTTTAAGGAGCACTGGCACTGGGCAGGGAAGGACAGAGGACTAAAAGAATCCCACAGAGAAAAAATGAACAGTGGCCCAAGACAATTCCATTGAGAAGTTAATGCACTGCAAGAATAATCTATTCACAGTAGTTCTGAGTAACTTCAATTTGCATCTATTTAGCCCCCTTTGCATTGCAGTTTCTACATTGCTTAGGTAGGAGTAGACAAAAACATATTATAGCAAAAAGAATGCACTATTATACATGAAATCTGAGTATGGTTTTAGAGAGAAACTATGCTTGAAACCTACCTCACCAAGGGTTTGATGAGGAAGAGATGTTTTCTACTTGCACTTCTGATTTTGGGGTTGGTTCCATATGGATGTGACTGACTATTAAGTCCTAAATATAGAATAAGGCCAAGAGAACATAGACAAGGGTGATCAGCTTTTGAAGCTTGTGGAGTGATGGACCAGAGCAGTTGCAAAGCTGACTATCTCAACTCAAGGGGAACATGGGGTGGCCTTTGCCTTGGAAAAATAGCTATCAAAGTTTGAATGTATCAACCACTACTTCTTTAGCAAGAATGAAGACCAGGCCAGCATGGGGAGAATATAGAATATAAAAGAATATAATATATAGAATATAGAACATAGAATATAAAAGCCAGACAACTGCTATAAGAACTGCAGAGAGAGTAATGGCTTCAACAGATGAACCCTCCCTTTCCTTTTTGACACGTGGGGACACCTGACATGATGTCCAGGCCAAGCAGCCACAAGTGTTTTTGATCCCTCAACTCAGCAAGTGGTGGCCCTGCTGCATAAGAGCATAGCAACAGATGAAAAGCTCTTCTGTGTCACTAGCACCTCCAACTCCCAGCTCCTCCAACCATGCCAGTTGCTACAGCTCAGTTCCAGCACTAACAGGGTAAAGAGACAGCACAATGGGAACAGATCCTTGGCATCAGCTATTACTAATGAAAAATCCAAAGTGAGAGTGATGCCAATAGCAGGAGGGTAAATAATGAGACATCACTTCTTACCCTTGTGAGCTTGCTTTTGCCTCTGTCAGTGCTTTGATGCCATTCTTTTGAGATGGCAGAATAATTCCATTGTTTCTACTCAGTGGAAGGGCTCAACCTCCTCATTATCCCTCCTTTAAAGACAGCTTTTTCTCTAGACCTCCTTCTTCCAGAGTTCATGTTCTGCTACTACTGGATTGATCTTTCACCATTCTTCCCAAAATGGCATGCTCACTGGAATGTATCTCTAGTCAGTACTTGCAACACATGATATTTGTCCTGCTTTCATGCTTCTAGGTGTTTTTTGTCCCTGTCTTTACACCAGATATCATACCTATTTTAAAGTGAACTACTGTTTTCTGCTGATTTTTTTGAGTTCTAGCTCTTCTTCCCACTGATCAGACCTTTCCAGCCTCTGGTCTTCTTTCACTCTCATGGCAGTTTCATTGAAAAGATTATTAGGTTTTACTTTTCCCACAATAGCTTCTAACGTTCCAAGTCTTTGCTAGACCTAGAAACTCTGTAAAGAAGCACTCAACCCATAAGCAACAGAAATATAACCAAACAACTAAGAAGTACAGAATTCCTGGATCAGAGTATTATTCTTTGCTGGCATGAGAAAAAAATTTTGTACCTTGCTGTTATTTTTATATTTCGGCAGAGCTACCCTGCTGATTCATTTACAGTATGCAGAATTCAGTATCTTTCATTTAAACAGTAACTGTTATACAAATCTCAACACAGGAACTACTATTGCTAAAAGCAAGCAATAGCTTATTGAATCCTGCTAACCAGCTGTAAAACATCATAGAGACAACAGGATACAGATTATAAACAGTCACAGTAGTTAGTTAGTTTTACTAGTAACTAGTTTAGTTACCTAAACAGGGAGACCAGAAACTTCACTTAATTTATTTAGAGCTGGTTCATCCCCAACATAACACTGTTGTTAAATGTAATAAGATTATCTGAGGCTACCTAAAGACAACTATCTGCAACACTTGTATCACAAATTCAAAAATGCATTTGTTTTCAGAGAAAGAAAACACTGCTGAAGATCTAATGTGTTTCAAGTCAAATTCCAAGTAATACAGCCAAAGTGTAAGTTGTCACTTCTTCCAAAGACTGAAGGCTGCCCCCGTCCAAGCACAAACTGTTCAGTACTTGCTCAGCATATGCTACTCAAAGAGAAAAAGCTCTGATTTCATGCCCATTATTCAGTGATTGATATGTACCTTTTATGCAAAGACAATCATGTTTCACATTCAATTATTGATCCCCTGACAATGAGTCAGCATTGCATTACTTCCAACACTGTGTGTGTATATATATGTGTGTATATACACACATATACTCGGTTTTTTATATGAATGTGTGTGTATGTGCCTGTGACAGCTCTGGGGAAAAAAAAGAAAAGTTATGTGAAAATTGTGTACTATAAGATTAAAAATTATCTTAATGGCTTAAGTGTACCAGAGGTTCAGATCATGTGCTTGGGCCCAAAGCACACTTAAACCCCAAGGCCTGTTTTCATACAAAAAAAGTGTAGCCATCTGAAAGCTCATTTCCTATGGGCTCAAATGCCCAATATTCCTATTTATCAACTCAGATACTTCTGCGTCTTTTTATTTATTCTTTGGTATTTTTATCTTGAGCACACACATTTTTCTCCTCTTTCTTTTAAAGGCACTTTCATATTAATATATGCTTGCCAGTCCTAAACTATAGTACTGCATATGATTCAACTGAACTAACTGGCATCAACACTATCATATATAAATTAAAGTAATGGAGAGAGGCAAATTCCTTTCTTTGCAAACTTACTGCGACTTACATGAATCTAAAACATAAACCTGAAATGTAGCAATTTTTCCTAGGCCACTCACTACATTAATTCAAAGAGTAGCTGGTAGTAGTGCATTAAAGAATAACATGACTAAGATCTGCAACACAATTTAATCTCTTCCTAATGTGCATGCCATGTTCTACTAGTGGTTATGTATATATTTACACCTGCTGCCAACTGCTTTACATGAAGGAGTAAAGCTACATCAGGAGTGACAGCAACAAATCTGTGCTTAACAGATACAGCTATTTTGGTACCTTAAATATGACAGATGACTGAGACTTACAGTTCTGTTATCACAGCTAGGCAAAGAAATCACATCACTGTCATCACTTACAATTAATAATTTCTTTTCTATTTCTTGGGTATACCATCAACTAGAGAAACTGTTAAGCCATATTCAAGTCTGACAGACTGAAAAATAAAATGGTCACACCTAGGTGCTCTAAGAAATTTCTGGTTTAAGCAGTAATCATTTATACTAAAATGCCTTCTCACAAAGTTTTGGATTGGATGGGTTGTATTTTTTAGTTTTGATTGGTTGGTTTGTTCTGTTTTTAATTAAACAGTCTTCTAACCAGCCTTTTTTCCTCTTAACAAGGAGTTTAACAATCTGCTGCCCAAAAGTGCATTATACAGATATATTTCCACAAGTCCTTTAATGCACTCTCCAAAGAACTTATTTGGCATTCTGTTTTGAAAGGCAGATCAAAGAGGAATAAACTTTGCAACAGTAGGAAGAAGATTGAAAAATAAAACAATTCTGTCAGCCTTCCCAGAGAACAGTCAGAACTAAACTAAATGCATCACAGCAGATTGAGCCCAGTAGCACAACACAGCAAAGATTTAAATTTTTAGTAGAAAAAGGGAGGGTTACTTTTATATTACTCTTATATTAACACTTTCCTCAGCAAAAAGAGGCCTTAGTAGAAGAGAAGGCTACATTCAAAACATGACTGGAAATAGAAGGAAGCCCTGCAAAGAAGCTCTCCACATATCTATGCGTACACTCACCCCGGCAAGTAAAAATATAAATAAAATTTTAGACACATTCTTCCCTGTCCAATGGGGAAATGGGAACAAGAAGGGAAGAACAAGCAAACTATTCCAAGAACCCCACAGATAAAATCACTTGTAATCCAAATTGATTAAATTGCCATTTTTGGCAGAAACAAACAACATCTGTAAAACAGGCAGCATCAGGTAAATCTTAAACTGCAGTGATTTCAAGTAACATCTTGCAACCACAAAGTGAAGGAGTCATGCATTATTCCATCCAGTTCAGTTACTCAAAAAGCAGCAGCATAGGTTTCTCTAACACCAGCACTTTGCTTTTGCACATTCTTCCTACTACAAGTCAGAGCACCTCTATGCCACTCCAATGAACTTCTTGAAGAATACAAAATCTCATGTTATAGCAAATTGTCTTATAAGTAATTAACAGTGTAAAAAAGTCCTTCGGGCTGAACTACTCTGCAGACCATCTGTTTGGAGCATAAAGAAAAGAATCTTGCTAGGATGACTACACCTTATTTGAGTAAAGCCTTATAAGTGAGAAAAGTCTTTTAAGATTATGAGTACTCTTAAGAGCTTACTCCAAAGCAAAACTTTTTTCCTAGGTATCTGCTATTTGCTCTCAAACGAGACTGCTTAGAAGTGAGGCACAGAACTGGAAAACATGAAATGTGTATAGTCATCTGCTTTCCCAGTAAATTGAAAGAATGTGTTCAAGTTCAGCAGGCATTTGAAAACTCCTGTGAGGCTGACAGCTACTTCCAAAATGTCCAGAGTGTTTGTCCTCTCATTTATTTCTGTCATCACCTCTGGCACCATTTTCTTGTTTCTCTCAGATCCCCCAGAATGCCTCTCAGTGTCCCCTTGGACAGGAAACAGTTAGAAAATCTGGCTCAAGTATGTTAAAGCTGCAATGGAAAACATTGCATCTCATCCCCAACATCACAAATTTCTTGGTAAGGCATGAAACATTTTAGTTTGCACTTGCTCCTGCTAAAATTAAAAGCTTCCTTAATAATTTAGTTCTCTTTAGATCAAAATTCTTATTTTACTTAATCTTCAAAGTAATTGCAGACGATATCTTGTTACTAAAGTAGGATTTATGGTTAGGTGTCAATTCAAAGCATCTGTGCTGCCTTGATTTTAAAGATCACTTCCATTTAGAGAGATGTTCGCTTTTTTTTTGGTGAGTACAGATTGCTGGTTAGGGTTTGAGTTTTTCCCCCCCACTTTTATTCCCCCAGACTACATCCAAATAGCAAAAGCTTCTACCTACCACTGACTTATTAAAATAATACCTCAAACCCAAACCAATGTGCACTTTTCTTTATTTGCCAAACAGAAGAACTTGCAACTGTCTGAAGTACACACTTCACCCAAAGGAAACAGCTTTCAAATGTACAGTGAAATTGAGTCCCAATTGTGTTGTACAGTTTACATTTCACCATGGTGTCATGGAGAACTTGATATAATCTCTATATACACATTTTTAAACACTCTTCCCTTTAACTTCACTTGAAGCCTAGTAGGGAAGTACTGTAAGCCTTCCCATAGGTTTCACAAATGGAGGCAGACATTGGAACCTGTGACAGGATCACAGTCCACTCATATTTCCAGAACCCAACTCTATCAGCAGACAGCTGTAATCATTCCACACCAAACACCCAAACAACTTTCCAGAAGGAAACAAACAGGCTTCCTTAATCCACACCAGCATAGAACTGGTCTCTTCATAGTTACAAAGTGACTTGCAGATACTACCATTCATAATGGGTCTTCAAGCTAAAGCTGGAAAATCCTCAGGATCATCAGGATTTGGAGCCACAAGCTGCACCTATAAAGGAAGAGAAGAAAATAAGTTTTATAAAAATGAATGCTTTTCAAAAGTATCTGACAGCTATGTATACATATTTTACCCTCAAAAGGGTTCATTCTTCTACTCAAATGCTTCTGCTACTAAATGCTACTTCTAGTCAAATTGTATCCATCACTATCACAAACTTTTCAGACTTTTCAAACTTTATCAGCCTATAATTTCTTTTCAGTGTGAATGTTTTTATAGTGCTGCCTGGAGAAGACCAGGTCACAAATTCTGCAGAACTGAATGAAGAAAAAAGTAAAGCAGGTCCAAGCAAAATACTGCATATTTTTAGAAGCAGCATTATTATATTTTTATATTCTAGAACTACTGAACATATTGGGTTGTAATTTCAATCTCTCTGATCTGTTACCATAAAGAACCTTTTTCTTCCAGGTGAAACAAATCAACACTTCCATATTATTCTTAAAGTTCCCAGTCTTAAAGCATTTTTGTCACAGTAAAGCTTCGGTTAGTATGAAGAATAAAGATGCCATTTTCCAGTGTGCAAATACTTTTTTCCTCCACAGGAAAAGGTAAGTGGAAGTTTTTTTTAACGGTTATACTGAAGACATGAATCATTCTGTAGGATCACAGATTTACTGATCTCATTATCCATAATCAAAGTATTACTGTATCACACTAAATTATTTCAAAGAGATAAAAGCCTTTAATTATTTTAATTACTTCCCAATTTATATCAAAACTCATTGCATTTTTTCCTCTAGTTACTATTAGAGCATCTAGTAATCAGGCCTTTTGAAATGTATGTGTTAAGAGTTGTGAGCCTGATTCAGTATTTATTTCAAGTAACATAATATGGGCCAAGAACTCAATATGCAAGACAACATACTATGAGACAGGAGTTAGAAACAAGTCTGCACTAGGAAAATCAAAATTCCACACAGAAAGGGGCAGGGCACACACAAACACCATCAAAAACAGAAAAAACAAACCAACAAACAAAAACCCAAATAAACAACAAAACCACGAAATCCATTACCACTACTTCTGGTCGAGGCTCTGTCTCTTCAGATCTTCTGCCACGACCACCTCGTCCTCCTCTTGATCCACGGCCAGGGCGAGGAAGACTCCCAAAATTAATATCCAGCTGAGAAGTTATATCGTTCACTGGCTTTCGAAAGACATGAGAATCATCTTCAAAATCTTCTTTTTGCATCTAGAGAGAAGATATGATTAAAGCCTACAGTTTCCATGTATGAGCTTCTCCCCTCTCTGATAAACATTCACACTTCTGTTACAGACTAAGCAGCAGATGAACCAAGATATCATCTGGAGCAGAAGATAGGTCTTAACTTGTACAGGATTTTAACACAGATGAGGTAATTGCAGCTTCCCAGATGTCTGGGATAGTTCTTTGCTGGCTCAGATATTCCTGGCAACAAAAGTTTCTGTACCAACTCCATAAATACTGAAGAGGTTTGTCAGGAATATAATCTAAGAGGTTTTCAAAGGGACTAGAGCATCGGACCTAAGCTACTTACTCCTACAGTTATCTCAAAGTAATGGATAAAAGGCCATACCAAAGCTATTTAATCGATGTATTCATCTACATGCTTGCAGCTATGAGATTACTGTGGTTTTAACTGCATGCTCCTAATAGTTAGTGCATATCAGACTACAGCCTGGGAACTGTAGTAATGATAAAGTATGTTAACTCATCCCTTACAGTGATGAATCACTTATTCAGTATCTAATCCAGGGATTTCACTTGCCTGTGTTACACAGTTCCTGTACCTCCTGTTCTGTGCTCATTTTAACAAGGTCTCTTGATACAACCAGAACAGAAATTTCAGAAGCTTGTATGTACTCTTCACACACCTGTATTGTCTCTTCAGAGTCTGTGGAAAGTACTCTCCCCACCTCTACCACTACCTCTCACAGAAAAGAAAGAGGGGATAATGGCAACTCTGACCTAAAAAGTCTCACTAAAAAGAATGCAGACTCAATGGTCTAAAGTGATTAAGCAAGTTTTGATGTTAATATAACTAGAGAAAAGATGTGTATTCATAAATGTATGTAGACTTCAAGGATCAGAATTCCATTTGCAAGACTATATGCACATATACAGTGATCCCCAAAATCTGAAATCTAAGTAAGCTAGAATCTGAAAGAAGCTTCCCTTCTCTCCTCAGAACTAGTAGTTCTCCCTGAAATTTCAATCTAAATAAGATCATGGAGTAAAATTTAGGGGAAATGGGGAGAGGGTACACACTACGGCACCAAAAACTCTGCAGGGTTAGTTCTAAGAAGCAGGACCTGAAAAAAACACTTCCTAAAAAGAAAAATTCATATTTCCAAGTGCACAACGAGATACATGCAAGTGTATACTGGCAAGTAAGGTAAACAGGATTCAAACTGAGAAAAAGAAGTGTATAGAAGCATAAAGTGATTTATAGAAGTAAAGAAGTGTATAGTAAACCAAAAAGTTTCATAAATTTAGTTTTTTTAGCAGCATTACTAGAGACCTATACGGGTGGCAGCAGTTGACCCATAAGGTAAAATAACTTGGTATTGGCATGTTTGCACAGAAAATAGGGGGAGTGATCTGAGACAAAAAAGTTGAACACAAAATTTAAAGCCAGTTTTGGGGCACACATCATTGCAGTGATAAAGCTTAGATACTGTTTTCTTTCCTATTCAGATTATACTAAAACTAGTAGAAAAAAAACCATAGAGATCGTTTCCTAACCCTGGGCATAAAGGAGAGTTTACAGAATTCCTGGGGCAATGCTTACATCATCACTATATTTTGACTTGTGAATCACCACTGCTTTGGAAGGAACAGTGGATTCTGGCCTCCGGATGTTGAATTCAGGCTTTGGTCGATTCCGTTGCTGAAGATTTTTCCACTCATCTAATGTCATTTCTTGAACCACTTCTTCCATTGGCTCTCCTTCAGCAGGTCTAGAAGTTTATAGTTTTAAAGTAAAAAGCATTAGCTTGCAACATTTCAGGATAAGCAAGAACACTTATCTCCAAAGTAAGTATCCTTATACTGTGTTTTGCCTGCAGAAGATTGTGAACTTTAGGTTTGTTCTTTTTTGCAAAGAGGGGAAAAACAATAGTATTGTCTTGTTAGATAATAGTTGAAGGAAAATCATCCAATTTTGATCAAAAGTCTGGAGATAAAGAAAATTAAATTGGTCTTTCAAATTAATAATTTGGAGGAAAGGTTTTTGCTTGTGTCTCCACAGGGAGAGGGCTGAACTGGATGTCAGCGAAATATGTGAAGCCATATCAAGCACAGATGCAAGCAGATGCTAACCCTGAAAGTGAAGAGGCAAGCTCACAGATTGGATCAGAAACAAAGATCGAGAACTCCTCTTCAGTCAACATATAAAGAACTTAAAAATTGAAAGTGAAACATGTTTGTTCAGATAGTATTGTATTCCATTCTTTTGTCAGTGTGTTTGGTCTGTTTGATCTTTTTGATCTTTCTCCTTTGTGAAAAAAAAATTTTGAAAGTAGGTTTTTATATATTAATGGGACTTGTAATTCTTCTGCTGACTTTGCCATGCATCATCCAGTGCACTGCATTCCATGGGCCATGAACAAAGCTGTAAAAGAAGGTCTTTTTAGTGCAAACAGAGAGGGGAGATGTGGGAGTCCAGGGCATTTCCCTGATTTCCCTGGGGATCCAAAAATCTCCCTGGCAGGCTTCTCAGAGACCCCAGAATGAGACCCAGGTGTCTCAGAGGCTGAATTTAACCCCTTGGGAAAATCTGCCAACATTGCAGGAAGAATTACAAGTCACAAAAATAAGTAAAGTATAATTAGAGTATTAGAATGTAGAATAAGTAGATTTTTGGATTGTTTACGATAAGGGCCATGTGGTCAGCATGGAGGATTTGGGGTGTGGTGTGCCACTTCCTCCTTCTTCTCTGTGCCATCCATGTTGGATGGAATGCTGGCAGCCACAAATTGGATGGGGACAAAACTGGACACTGTAATAAGGTTGTACTGTATTGGAAGGTAATTGTAAATATTGAAGACGTAGTCTAGAGTATAAAAGATAAGTCCTGCCTCTCCCAGCGGGGCATTTGGTCATGGTCACCTTGCAGAGCAGACCTCTGTCAGCCTGGCTGGGACACTTTGTAGATAAGATATAATAAACAGCCATGAAAAAAAAACCAGCAGAAGATGGTCTCGAGCAGTTTCTCTCTCCAGCAGCTTCACAAACCACCTACATGTCTGTCCGAGGAGGTCTCGCACGCCTTTAAAGAGACCCTCGGACGCTGACAGGATACTACACAAAACATTTAGAATGTTTCTCACCAAATTACTGTCAATTTCATTTATTTCCCACAATAACTTTGCGTGATAATTTTACATTAATGTAACTTAGAGTACATATTTATGTATTCTTTGAAATTAGTCATATGAACCAATCCTGTCTGCAGCCTCTTGTATTGGTACTCATCCAGTCTCATCCTGAATTCAAGCACTTAGATTCTAAACAAAATCATTCTGCCTTTTGATCTGGCATATTCTTAACCCTAGCTTAACAGTGGATCCACCCCTAGTAAAAAAAAAAAAAAGCACACAGAGCAGTTTTAAAACAACCCAATTGCATGGTTTCATTGCCTTGTGCTGCACAATGAAGATATGAGATGAATTCATGTTTCAGTGTACCTTTCAGTCATCAAAAATTATCATCATATGATGACCACACCATGGAATCTTCCAGTAATTATTAACATTTCCTTTGTTCATTTCACAAAATGCTTCCTTGAATTTTTTCATCAGATACAGTAACAGACAAGCAGAGAATATTATCACTTGGTAAAACCAGATTAATCCTAGTCAAATTTTCATTTGTCACTAAGGACAACCATATTCTAGAAATTCAACATTCAACAATGTTCTAGAAAAACATATGGAATACATCAGAGGCTGCATATTTTTGAACAGCAAACATAGAAGGTTTTATGCCTGTAAGACACACAGAGATAAGAAAAAATACATAAGCAAAAAAACCTTTTCTTCCACTGATCACTGCTTGAGTACTCTTCTGCCACTTTTCTGCCACTGATCATGACAGGCTTCCCAGGACAGCAGCTTTTAGAACACTAAAGGTGTTCATTTATTGATACCTACAGAAAGCTATTTCCTACTAACCAGCAACACAAACAGGGAGCACAACTTCCTAAATCACCATAATCGTCTGATACATAAACAAGTTAAATACTATGAACTACAGGAAAGCCCACACTGATCACTCCAAGACACCTGAGAAACCATTTCTCCTTACATAGAAAACTGCTATGCTTTACAATAACAGTTGGAGCTAAGTATTTCCCTACCAATGACTTTTCTGGAAAGCCCCTTCATTAGAACCTGTCTAGTAGGAGAACGATGGATTTGGTTTTCCTCTTTCAGTCAAAGTTCCACAGTGCTACCAAATAATTATAATTTCCCCAATGTAAAGTTACTGTTTTTTAGATGCAAGTTGGAAATTTTTTCTAATCATGGAAAGATGCAGAGCCAAGTGACAATCAGTGACTGTGTGTATTTTATTTTTAAAGTTATACAAGCAACCTATTGGAATACACAATTTTTTGGGGACTGTTCTGTACATTATAGAACTAGCCTATATAGGAACAGGCCAGGTCCCTCTTTTTACCTGATTCTACAGCAAAGCATTCATATTTCTTGCCAGTCAAAATTAGACAGTATTTTTCTAAACACTCAGTATATGACTGGGAGAAGCAGAACTGAACACTAAAGCAATCCTTAATTTTAGTTCTAGGATTAACACAGTCCTAAATTCACTTTACAGAAGAACAACAAATACAGAAGTCCTGTATTACATGCCTTGCCATCTGACATGCCTTTATGTCCTATTATTTTGAAAATTCCCGCTTTATGAACCAGAAATTCAAGGTTAAAAGACTCGTAAGCAGTCTGTAGTTCCATGATCATTACAATTTGAAACTGTATTAGAAGGGCTGTTAGGGAAAAACAATAAATAGTTTACCAAGTTACATAAAAAGGATACTGATGAAATAAGCAGCACTTCTGGAAAAACACCAACAGATACTGTTGCATCTCTAAGAGTACTAAGAACACATAGCACCCAAAACATTTCAATTAATTGTCCTCAAGAGTACAAATAAGAGTACAGATAACTTTTGATCAATTATCTGAAGCTTCCAATTTGGGAACAAGTGTTAGAAAAACAAATCTGAGGAATTACAGAGAAACATAACTTAATAAAAGTGTCTCTATTAAACTGGTTTAATTTTTTCCTAGCCCACTCTCTCAGTAAATTGCATATCTGAACTTTGGGAAATCTTTTTTCCTCTTCTCCCATGAACCTTTCACCACATTACAGAGACAATGTTTCAGTCCTTGGCAAGACCTGCAGAAAGATACAGAACTGATAGCAAAAAGTACTTGAGACCTAGCTATCAATATTTCAATTTGCAGAAAAAAACTAAGAATGTGAGTGGGAGTTTAACAGTGTAAAATAATATTTACTGCATTTTCTGTGGCACAAAGATTGCACAAAAGAAGGGCAATAGTGCAAGTATTCAAGAATACTGAATGGCTAACCATTCAGTGGTATGAGATGCTAAAGTGACCCAGTGATTTGAAAACAAGCAACCAAAACAACAATCACCGGAAAGTCCCAAGAACAACTAGAAATATACACTCAGGCAAAATTATCAGCCACCCAAACGCAGAAAGAAGCATTGATAAGGCAGAAGCTCTGAAGGAGGAACCCAACTCCCCAGATCGTGTAGGAGCATTGCAGTCAAGGATCTGTTCCTTCTTCAACAACATACTGTGTATGATAAGGAGCCATATCAACAGTTTTGTTTGGAACAGATGTTATTGCTGGTTGGGTGGAGCAACATCTGAACTGAATAATGTCTTCTGCATGGGAACAGGTGAGAAGTCTATAATAGCACTGCAAGACACAAGCCTAAAACACATGATGCACATGGGAAGCCTTTAAAGATGTGCAAAGGAAATATAAATAATGCTAAAAAAAGTTTTGCATATCCATGACATTAAGACAACACATCCAGAAGGAAAAAAAACCAACTAGAATAGCAGTTTCTATTTTTCTAAGTATTAGAAAGACCATCAGGGGACCTTGAAATCTTAATTAGCAGAGCACATTAAAATCAACTAGACAATGAGAAGCTACAACTAAAATTGATCATGCCTTGGGCCCGAAAGACCCCTCTCAGGTCTAAATTGCTATGATTGTAAGATAACATGAGGACATTTGACCACACAGCAACCTGATCTCTCAAAAAGCAAACAGAGCTATTGCTTTGAAAAGTACACATACATAAAAAGTACCCACTTTCCAGTTCCAAAGGAGAACTGTGAATTTACTCTGCAAATATTTGTTCTTTCAACTGCAAAATACGGTTTTGGTTTTTATTGCAAAGGATGGTTTTAACTGCTAGGTTATTGGCAGTACAAATTTGTTTTAGGATGTCAAAACGCCCAAGGGTGAAGCACAGCACTCCCTATGAGTGAAGCACAGCAACAGAAACCTGCATGCCACATTTTGGACAGAAACTCAAATGCAGCAAGTAATCTTGGACACCAAGCCAGCATGAAAGTGCGTTCTGTATATTATTTTCTACCTTCTAACCTTACACATTTTTAGCAACTGCTTGGTGTGCATTTTCATTAATCAAATGAATAAGCTCCTTGGCACACCAGCAATCATGCTTACAAAACACTGCAGACAACAAAGCACAACCTCTGGACATCGACAAACTGAACCCACACTGAAAGTCCTACCAAATCACTAAATGAGAGCCTTCAGTAATGGTTCCTACAGCTTCAGTGTCTCCAATGGATGTCAATAACCCTTTAACTATGTCTTGGTTACTGTGCATACAGTAAAAAAAATACATTTTCTTTTTACCAGAAGAAAGGCAAATGGAAAGGAATGCCATTTAGCTCAGCTATTCAGCTATTATTTTCATACCATTAAAGATAATGACAGAAAGTCTCTCTCCAATCAGTTTTTGTATTATACAGCCGCACAAAGCAAATGCTTAGCCAACTTTTTTCAAGAAGTCAATGACATGACGCTAAAACATTACTAAACATTATTTACAAGAGCATTATCACCAGCTATAGAAAAATTTAAGTTTAAACAAGGTAGGACCAAACAACAATTATACAAACTACTGTGGAAGAAAAACACTGAATCAAATACTTAAAAAGCTCTGGCCTGTATGTCACCATTAAACAACAACAACAAAGAACAGTAAACAACAACAAAACAAATAAACAAATGAGATAAATAGCTAAAAGATCTTGAAGATAAATTGTTAAAGCTTCCTAATATGTAACCACAATGATACATAGCTCCACCAAAAAGAAAAACTATCATGTGAGAAAAAATGTAAGAAAACCCCAAAAGATTAAATACAAGCTCTGCAAATACCTTTAGGAATAGTAATTGAATAGCCCATGTATTGTACTGAATAAAACCAAAAAATCTGATTTGAAGTGGTCAACACAAGTGTGTTACATTGTCTGGACTGTGAAGAAAATTTCAACCGAAAGCAGCTATGAGGAAAGTCTATTCTGCATTGCCAGTGTATTTTATACAGGGTTGAGGTTAGGTTTTGCTTTTGCAGCAAAAAAACCCCTATATTAGCATGCAGTTTGGGATGATATAACTAGAGATAAACCTTGTTGATAATTCAAGAAGATTTGAGGATATGGGAAAAAAAATTGATTTATATTATACAAGTATTAAAGAAACTCTTTTCCCACAATACTCGGCAAATAGAAGCTCAGGAGTGGCAAAACAGAGTCTTAAAGACAAGACCCCATAAGTTACAGAAGCCCATAGAACCTCTTTTGCAGAGCTGCATGGAAATTAGCTGGTACCGCATCAGAAATGTATGATTTTTTTATTTGCAATTTTAAATGGAAACATAACAAGAAAAAGAATGAGAAAAGAAACAAACCCAAATCTTCAATCTCCTTCTCAATGCAAGCAAACAACTGCAATAAAGCAGTAGAAAATAAATTATTTCCTTGTAGTCACTGCATTTTAAGAGTCAAAATGAGAAAGATCCTAGCAGTAGCCCAAGCAAACACACAATGCTTTACAATACTGAGGCTGCAGCCAAAAGCAGAAAGGTAGCCTAATTTGTGTTATCTGGACAGCAGGGGCAACCTGACCATGCAAATACATCCTTTAAATACATCCTGAAGCCTGAACATCATATCCTACAAGCTTTTGCTTTTAAACATTACAACAACAATTCCATCTTGTTAAGGTATATGCCATACAACTATCCCTTATGACCTAGGCACTATTCACCCAATGTCTCCTGCTCTAAAATACATAGGGTCATGAAGATGACATGCCCCAAAAGGTAAGTGCAGGAAGATTTATGCAATTCATATTTTGTATATAGATTTGTAAGTCTTTGGGACAGTATTTATTGCACTGAAATGAGTACAGAGTGCAAAATTTTGTACTTGTAGGTCACTTGCTTTTTTGAACCATTTGAATTTCAGTGGACTATGCCTAAATTAATTAAAAAAAAAAAAAACAAACAGGAGTAAAATCTCCAGAAAGGCTCCCAATCTGAATACCTAGTGATCTCTGAGGAAAATGAAAGAGCTAAGATTTTGCCAGAGGCCTTTTCCATTGTATACACTTCTCATGCCTTAAGCTCTGCAATGAACTGATATTGGGACACATCTACAAAGAGCTTGAATTGAAGTAGAAACAAGTACAAGTGTGAAACAAGTAAAGGTACCAGCCACTGACAAAGTCAAGAATTTTTAAAAGCTGAAAAACTGTTTTCATATTTAGCTAACACACTGCATTTTTGCCAGTGTACTTACACTGCCCAACTGATATAAGTTAGCCTAGAAATTTTTTCATGTCAAAAGTCATTTGAAGACAGATTTCCCCACGTTTACACCTTTACTATATATAAAAACCTACTCTAAAATTAAAAAAATCAAAGCTATATCAATTGAACTTCTTACACAGTTAAACAACTTGAAAATATAAAACAGGTTTTGTCGTCTAGTTAGCTTTAGAATTAAGAAATGAATGCATATCACTAATATCTGGAGCTGCTTCATGAGGTAAAAAAGGCTTCACAGCAACAGAAGAGGTAGACATACTGCAGTGACTCATCTTTCACTCATTAGGAGATATGCACCACATGCTATTTCATTATTCTTTAAGTCTCTTACTTAGGCAAGACTGTCCAGTTATTTTTCTTAAGCCAGTGTTCGTTTATTTGCTGTGACACTGATTAGAATGAAAGCCAGAAGACAAGCAGCACATTTCTCTCTCAATTTGTCTACTTCTACAGCTCACTGCTCTTCCAGAAAGTTTTTCCATGTTCTGCCATGGCCTCTCATGAATAGAACATATCTGCATGATACTAGAGATTGGTGAATACAGAGTAGCTCAGTGTATTTTAAATGTGTTTGTACAATTGCAATGGGCACCTTGAATACCTGTTCTGAGAGAATGTCAAAAAACATGGTAGTTTCTACTGTCAGACAAGATAAATCAGACAAGTTCTAAATTAGATAAGTTAAAAAGGTAAAACATAATATGTAGCTTGCCCTTAAATTATCACCAAACCTTAGGAAGTTAAGCATCACTGTGCAATTAAATGCACTCCCCAACTGTATAAATCAAGCTTTAGTCAGAATTAGGGGCACATTTTCCATATTCACAAATATAAGACAAAGTGTTTCTATTTTTAAATCTGTGCGCTTGCAAAACTTCTCAATACAAATACATCAGTAAGAGTTAATTGTTTCCTTTGCATTTAGAAAGAAAATATTTGTCTGACTGTACTTGCTCAGAGGCTCTCCTTCAGATGTCCCTGGCTGTTCAGGAGTTTCCACAGCCTCTTCCATGTATGCAGTCTGTTCTGTCCCACTAAAACAGTAAGCAAACAAACCAAAACAAAACACACACAAAAAACAAAAAAACCACAGTCTTCATGAGTCACACTGGAAAAAAAAACGAACCAATACATTCCTTCTTTTACCAGAATCCCTTGATAAGGAGAAACGAAAAAAAAAAAAAAAAACAACTCTTTGATCATAAGCAGGAAGATATACTAAGCAACTAGCTGAACAAATAACAAAATTAGTAATACTGGGAAAATACCATTTCTATTTCCTTAAAAAAAAAAAAAAGGCATGTATGAAGATGAAATAATTCAATCATGAATACTAATCAAGATCAGTATTAGTTGTCAGTATAACACTGACATAAGAGGTTGTCTTTTTGCTCCTTCTAAAGTATTAAAGTTTGCATTTTCTGTAACACAAAATTTAATTTCCTTGAAAATGACAGCAGGAACTTATTTTCATTCAGTAGCAGGCATACATATTTAAAATTAACACCTTTTAGCTTCAATGCATGATTAGCACAATTAAGAGCACAGACAAGCTTTTAGAATTGTTCAGAGCTTTAATTTTATGTCACTTCTACCACATCACAAAAAAACATTAGGATAAGCTCTGATCCTACTGAACTGGAAAAAAAGCCCCACCAAACCTTAACTAGGGAGAAAATATGTAAGGGCAAATAAATACCTTGTAAGTTTATTAAGCCTTCCCTGATATCCTACAGAAGACAGTTTTCTGCTAGCTAGTTTTGTACTATCAGTTCAGGACAACCTAGTCCGTCCTTTGAAAAGCCAGAGTACCTAACCAATCTACTCTTAATATGAAATCCTGCATAAGGGAGAGACGTTAGTATAACCTTTCAGAAGAATTTGGAATATCAAGACCCAAAAATAATTACACACCAAGTCTGTATTTTTCAAAATCTTAGCATGATTGTCCAAATCCATTAAGCTTTAAAACTCAGATTTCATTTTAAAATAAAATTTTATTTTTAAAACAATTTTGTCAGTGAATGTGTATGTGGCCAAAGATATTTGCTATAATTTCAAAGCACCTTTTTTTTCTCCATCCTTTATCAGCCTTCAATTAAAGAGTTCTAGATGTATACGAGAACAAAAGCTACTGGAAAGAGTAATGTATTGCTAGGTGCAAGGAATGGACAAAAGCCAACATAATCAGTAAGGTTTTACAAATCTGACCAGAAACAAGTACTACTAAGAGATATACAGAACTGAATGGAAAATTCCTGATTTTTTTTCACTTGAAGTGGCAATTAGCACATTATGCTACTGATTTTTCCAGCACTTTAAAATGTACTTCAGTGATACAGTCAGCTCAATATTACCTTCATAGCCACACTGAATTTTACTATAGTTTTGCAATTTAGAAATTATCTGTAAAAGTCCAGAAAAGAGATTGGACTTTAAGGCCAGTAATAGACTTTGAATCTCAGAATCAGCATTTTGGAGCAATTCTATTAAACACCAGAGTCCTACTTACTTGACTATTGAGAAAAGTAATAACTTATTTCCACTGAAAGACAACTCAGCTCCAGTCAAAAGATTCTGGCAGTCTTAAATGAACAAACATCACCATGCCTTGGCTTCAATTTAATCTCACCATCATGAAGGAGCCAAGTTAAGAAAACTAAAATTACATTAATTACAACAATAATAGAAAGTGATGCCAATAAAGCTCAAAATGGACATGAAACTGATGAAAATGATGATCTAACTTAGGCCGCAGAAAATTATGATCTATAACAGGCACAAGTATATGACATACCTTGCATTATCTTTAATTGTTCTGCAATTGCGAGCTCCACCTCCTCCCTTTTTGTCATCTGCTTTCACTCCTCTAGAGAGGAAAACAATTCTGTAAGTTTAAGAGGTTTTTTTTCCCTCTTTTTCTTTATGTCCTCAAACTAAAACTAGTATTGACTTTTTACCAGCCAACCTGAACATTGTAGAAGGGAACAGATTACCTAAAAGACACTACTGCAGTACTAACTATTATTTACTTGTATACCAAGTAAGAAACAACACACAGAACACTTACATTTTATCATTCCCACTTTGTTCTCGTTTTCTTCTTTGGTCAAACCCATCAAAATTTCCATTTAATCCACCACCTCTTCCTCTACCTCTCATTCCACCTCTTCCTCCACCACGACCTCTTATTGGTCTTTCATAGTCTGATCTTTCCATAGGTCTAAAAAGAAGATAATTCGTCAGATATTTGTTTTTATGGAACAGTTAACAAGAAGAAAAAAATCATATTGTCATATTTGTGCAGTTGGAGGACACATCAGTATACAACAGCTACTGCACAATTTTTTAGCGTGCATCTTTATACAGCACACACTACAGCTGCTTTGGTTTTGTCATGAGAAATGGACAAACTGAATTCTGGAGGAATTATTACAGCACACAGGAACAGAAAGATCAGCAGTTATTAACACTGAAAACATTACACAAATTAAAGAAAACATTATAGAACTGTCATATCTTCTCAACTTTATCATGCAATACCTCCAACATCTAAACCCATATTCATATGCAACTCCTAAAAATTTCAGACAACTTTTTAAATATCAACTATCATGGTATAAAATAAGAACAGCCACATTTGGAAGCATTAAAGGACTAGATGGAATCTTCTAGTACTTACGAAGAATGCAAAATCAATATGCATTCACTGTCCAAGCAGTAAGTTCCAACTTGGAGCCTCCCACATGTTCTGCAAAGCTTGGTATGGGAGCTCAGAAACGAACATTATAAAGATGCTGCTGACTAGAGGGTACATTTTCAGATCTTTAAATTTTTCAGTCTTGCCTTGTATTTCTAGCATTCAATAAAAATGTTCCAATTCAACCCCCAAGGAAGCCGAAACTACAGCTCTGACAGGCATGAAGTAAGTAGTCTTGCAAAAAACTTGCACACTAATAATGCACAGATCCACTGTGAGAGACCTTAGCTCTCTCTGCAGGATACATACCGTTCCACTGAGAATTCCACTTGTCTTTGTGCTCCATAGGGACGGTATTCCCTGAAAGATGGTCTCCATTCAGTTTTGCCTTGTTTCCCCTCTGTGCTTCTGTTGCTGAACCCTTGTTCTCCCTGCTTGGGTGCTTGCTTTAGGCCTACACAAACACAGGCAGGGATTACTGACAGCTCAATAGTAACACAATTGCAGTTACCAAACTACTGACTGAAGTGAGTTGGCCACACCTCCAAACCCAAGTCCACTAAAATACTAAAAGTCCTTATAGCTAATGTTGCCAGATACTGTTTGTTTGAGAGACACGTACTTATTTTATCTTCTGTATTGAAGGTAAATACTATGTGTTTTGAAACAGGTCAGAAATTTCCAGAAAAGAGAGTCTTAAAAAAAAATAAATCTCATTTTGCTCACAAGCTGCAGAAAAGGAGAACAAAAGCTGTTTCTTTCATGTTTTCAAGGATCATGAAAGTGTAGTATAGGATGTGGTGGAGAAGCTTCAATGGAAAAGACTAATTGAAAGATAGCAGCAGAAGCAATGAAGGTGAGGGAAAGAGAAGGACCCCTTACAGACAGGTGTCGATTGTGAAACAACACACCTCCTGCCAGCTGAGCTCAATTTAGAAGGCTAAGCCTCCAGGTCCTCTAAGCTCATGGCCACAGTACCAAACAACCAGCAGAGGGTCACCTCCTCACACTGCTGTAACATGGAGGAAAACACCATTCAACAACACTAAAGGTCTCTCTGAGTTCAGGTGGCAAAGACCCAAAAAATAAGTAGAAACACTTCCAACACCACTAATGCCAGAACATAAATGTATTCCAAGATAACATATATTTAAGCTTTTTAGTTTTGTTCAGCCATTGTTGGGGTCAAGGAGGATCAGGTTGGGCAGAATCAGTGGAAAGAAATTGTGAAATATAATTTAAAAACTGAATAAACTGAAGTTTTACACTCAACTTGTATACATCTAGCAGAAGATTAAGGTTCTTTATGTGCTTACTTTCCCATTTTCCCAAATTCTGATCTTTATCTGGGACCAAGTTTTCCAGAAGCAAGCAAGCAAGCCTTTTTTGTCTGATAGGCCTCTAAATCAAAACCAACACCTTTTTCAGACAATAGTATTCTTCTAGCAAGGAACTATAAGGCTGATCTCAAACAAAACTGAGCTACTGTTTCCACAAGAAGTACCTGCGGAATGCTGAGCAGATTACTGAACTCAGGTTGGTGGACAAGTGACAGTCCTGGCTACTGTATTTCTTTGCTAGAACATAGAGAGAAAGGCTATTTCCTGCCACGATATTAATATGCAAATTAATTCATAGCCCCATAGAAATGCCCATATAAGAAGATTTTTGATAAAAGTTTAGGTGGTTAGGATGAAGTCTAATACCATTCGTAAAGAGAAAGCTTCAACAAACTATCCAATTGGTGAATAAACCTTTTTGTTATGCAGTAAGAAAAGTCATATTTGTACAGACAAGATAGTTTTATATGTGGTGCTAAGCAACTTCAGCTTTGCTTTTCTTTAAACTACAAACCACTTGACATAATACATTCCAGTAATTCTTTTTTCTCAAGGTTTGGAGTTACGTGATCCTTAGAGCAGTGAGCATATTTGTATTACCCAAATTATGATGTACTCTCTGGATAAAGGAACAACTTTTGAAATCAGTTTCTGAGTAAGCCTTTCAAATCAGGACATTTTAACACAAAGCAAAATTATAAAAGACAAAGAATTGCACATTGTGGGGAAACGTCTGCTCTACACACATCTCAACTACACTACCAACTATGCAAGTGTTAATTCTAAATTGGAATCTTGCTGTAGAAAAAAAAATTACTACTAATTTCTGACCTCATTTTAGTTACTTTGCTTGGATTTGAATGCACAACAATGCATAGAAGACTATGGTGTTATTCACTTTTTATCCTCTCACTGGCTACCAGAATCATTAGTTATCACAAAAAGATTCCTTTGGCAAGAATGCAGTAGTCAGAGACATCCATCCTTACATACTTAGTACTCACCTCAATTTCACCTTGAGATTCAAAAAGCTCCTTATAACTAGCAAAACAATAACTAGCGAAAAAAAGAAGATGTAAAAGTCATTTTAAAAAGATAGTGTCTCTTTCTATTACCCAGTACCACTTAGAAGTATTTCAAAACAAGTCTTCTTTGCCAGACGTGTCAGTGTACTACATGTCAGCAGCACTGAGCATACTGGATAGAGCCATCTGTTCTACTCCAATTTCAGTGCAAGGCTATTTCACTTTGATTCTAACAGGTGGCTTCATTTACTGCAGATGGATTTTAAACACTAGAAAGACTATGTTATACAGGTAGTAAGTACCACAAAAACATCTTTAATTGGTTTGACAGACATTAAGTAGTGGACTAAAGCAGTATGCAGCACCTGTATCTCTAGTAGGACAAGTCACCCTCTGGGCAGAAGTTTGCGTGACCTGCTTGTGAATCAGTACAAAAAAGCATCCCAACTTTCAGCTCTGCATGTAAGTGCAAACCAGACTGAAGCTTGGCAGCAGTGATAGCATAAGGTACACAATTTTAACCTGCTACATGTATGACTGAACAGGCTCTGTTTAATTTACAGAGTTCAAGGGCCACCCACCCTTTGGGGGACAAAAAAACAAGGCAATGAGCCACCTTGTACATCACTGACATAAATACTTAAGGAACTGGGGTACACTTTGAATGACTGCTTAATAATTACCTCTCCAAGTACACCCCAATTTTGTCTGCTTGCTCGTATGCATAGTCTGGTATGCAGGTTTTCTTCAAAACAACAACAACAACAACAACAAAAGCTTTGGAGTTCTGTGGGTCATCTAGTTCAGGCCTTACAAACAATTTTGAAAACTGAAGATCACTCTTTCCTAGTTACCTAGTTTAGCCTCTCCTCAATGTGGCTTTTCTGTCTTAATGTGTATCGGTAATGTGCATTCACTCACTTTAGCACAGCTTCCCTTGATTGTTACTGCATCAGCCCTGTCTGTTGGCTAAGTTGCCTATCATTTTACTTTCTAAACTGAGGAATCAGAAAAGAAATCTGATGTTTAAATTGCTTCAACTGACCTAGCTTTTTTTTTCCTCAGAAGATGCAGCTGAGCTATTACTAGAGGGAAAAAAAATCTGTAAATACTAAAATTACCAGGTACTAGAACAAGACAGTGCTAAAGAAAAAAAGCTCAGTTTTATGAAACATTGTTTAAATCATACAGAGCAAGCATACTTAAGTAATTTTCAATTTCCACACAATAATACTTTAATATTAGTTTTGCTAACACTGCAGTACTTAGATAGAAAGACTATCTAGAGAAATGTTTTTAGTAAGTATGTAAACAGAACTTGCAACTGGAAAAGCAGAACTTGTATTTTTATAACCGGCATCGCTTGTTTCACAGACTCTGGATATCTATGTATTAAAGAGACGTATTTAAAACAATGCAGCAAAATCTACCTGTTTTTCCGGCATTGCTGTCTAGCTCTCAGCAGGTTTCTCTATCCATATCATCTGTCCTCAAACAAGTGAGACTTTTGCTTGAAAAGAGGTATCTCTCTGTTTTGTGGTTCTTCACTGCACCGTACTGTGAGAGTGTGCTCTCACCTTTTTTAAATTCTTCATTTTAATTTATTTTTTTTGTAGACAGCCTTGACTTCAGACAAACACCACAAGAAGCCCACCTTGCAACTGCTATCAGTGACTATAAGCAAAAGCAGCTGTTTCTTAAAGTAGCTTGCCATTTCTCCCACTCCCTTATTTAAGGGGCATTAAGATGCGATGGTGGCAGCTGGCATTCAATTCACAAGCTAAGGGAGGTAACTGCTTGCAATGAGCAAATGCCAAAAAGAGGGTTTGTAGAAGGTCACGTTGACAGAAGACTCCCCAGCATAAAAAGAGACCTCTTACAAACCTGAGATATGGAATTACATTTGTTGCCTGAATGGATATACCTAATCATTATGGGAAGGAGTGTGATCACCAAAAGCTTACAAAAGAAGCCAAAAAACACCAAATTGTTGAAAACCACAGCCATAAAGCTGTGGAGTAAAATAGGCATTGATGTAGAACTGATAGATTTGGCTTAATCCATAAATAAAACCAAAAACAAATAAACAAAAAAAGCACAAAACAAAACACAAAAGTCAAAACAACAAAAACCAACTACCACCCTTTCCTCCCCCCTCCACCCCCCTGCAAAAAAATAGGGAGGAAACCCCTCCAGTTTTGAACGACTAGCCTTCTTCCCAGTATACTTCAAAAGGACAAAGCAGATCCAAAATGTCCAAAATGGGTCCAAGGCTATGGTAGAAATACCTTGACCAAACAAAGCAACAAAGAAAACATTTGGGAGGAATTTTTTAGGCACAGTATAGCACCTGAAGACTCCCAACTACCAGGGCTAGGGCAGTTAAGTAAACCATTGAAAGAAGCTATCTAGACAGAGGGAGTGGAACTGAAGTCTGGAGAAAGAAAAGATTTTCCAAGCTGTAAAAGGAATACTGGCAATAGGTCACATAACTGTGTGCGTAACACAAACTGGTTCTTAAACAATGTGACAGACAAACATAGACAAACATTGTCCCCTTTAAAACATGAATTGTTCTAAATTTGAAATCATTAATTTAATTACTATTACTTTAAAAGGATATCATGTTTTGAATTTGTTCCTTCCAACAGTGAGCCACATCATGATTGGTACAACATCTAAGGTTGTCATCAACAGCACTAGTGTTTGGCAAGCAATTACACCCAGGACCAGCCTCTTGGAGATCAGTGGTTGACCCAGTGTGTTAAATAAAATGCAAAAAAAGCTTTGAGGGAAGGAAAAAAAAAAAAAAAAAAAAAGTGCATGCTCAGTGGTATTACTGAAGTATTAGTTACAGTATTTTCACAGAAATCCAAATTAGAACCTAAATGGAAATGGTCACATACCTTCCTCCTATGTACTTACTTTGCTGTTAAAGCTTTAGGACATTATGCCTGTTACTTGCAATAACACTGTATGTGACATAGATAGCAGTCAAATGCTTTGGAAGACCTCATGAGCTCTTCCTGACAACAGTGGGAAAGCTTAATAAAAACAAAGAGAGGACTGTTGTAGACTGAGTTTAGTTAGCTGAATTCTTTTACCTAAGTAGTTTTGCTTAGCACAAGCAAAGTGCTGAAGTTTTTGCCACAAGCTGCAAACTTTCACCTTGAAATGCTGAATGAGTCTTGTACTACTGTTTAGCTACAATGAAAGGCTCCAAGACCCGTGCAAACTAGAAGAAGACATGGCTGTCATCAGAAGCTGCAACTCACCCAGATAAAAACAGCTACAGAGAAATAATGTGATAATGAACAAGAAGACCTCAAAACAAAAATCACCAGTGGAGTAAGAGGTGCATGCAAGGTGTGTGAAGTGTGCAAAGAATAGATGCATAGGTCTTAAGGGTATAAAATCTCAGATATTTCTTTGTTCTGGGTCCCTCTGGTGAAGCAACTAGCTTGAGCTGTTCTTGTTGTAGTACCACAAAATCATTAATATTTTTTCCCCAGAAACTGGATGGCAGAGACTCAGCTGTGCAAAGCTTAGAGTGAATAAACTTCCTTAACAACTTACACATAGGCAACTAATCTTCCTTTACAACAAAACTTTGTAGCTGGAATCAGTAAAAGGCAATTCAGACACTCAGGCACTTATTTTGTTATATTTTAGGGTGTAGAAGAATTAAGACTCCAAAACAATTTTCACTTTCTCCCCTTTAAATGTGTGTGACCATATGATTCTAATACCAAACTTCAAACAATTAATTTCATGAATTAAAGCACGGCTAATTACAGGATTTGCAGAAGAATAAGAGTATTCCGAAATACAAAAAAAAAAAAAAAAAAAAAAAGAAAAAGCTTCAGCTATTGCAAGCAACACACCAAAGAGACACATGGAGTCAGACTCTATCCTGTGGCATGTTGTTTTCATGTGTGCCAATACTTACTGAACTACAGAACTGCCTACCACAACTTTCCTCTAGACAAGCCTTATGACACTGTAGTTGAAAGAATGCCATCAGGATAAACTATTTAAAAATATGAAAATTACAGTCAGTCTAAGATAAAATTCCATAGAAACTTTCCATGCCATTTTAAAACCACAGCTAAAAATTCAAAAGTACAGTATTTAGGAACTATATAAAAATGTTACCAAAGTCATCATATGTACATGAAAGAAGAAAACCTTTTAGAAGTATTAGCAACAAAGGTTTAGAGATTTCAAAAGAACAGAGCATATTACTGCATGATCAACAAATTTAATTTTCCTGGACTGGTAAAGAATGCAAGCTCTGCAACTGGGCCTTTTGAATAAAGAGCTGGCAAATGCAGTTCGGTCACTGTGGCAAGAATGAACAGAGTTAACATCAAGTGGTGCAATTACAAGAGCTGCAATACAACCAGCCTTTACCCAAATCCTCAGCTAATACAGTCTAAAAATCACAAAACAACAGTCAGTAGAAGAGAAAAAAAATACACCTTTAAGGTCAAAAGTATAGGTTTTGGTAGACAATTAAAAAGGAGACCATTTTCTCCATTAAAAAAAAACAAAGCTTAAAAAGTTGCATCCTTACAGTGGTGTCATTTCAAAATAAATAATTTGGATTCTAAAGGTCAAAGTATTGCATTATCTGGCAAAGTCCTCACAGGATATTTGCTTCAAATTGAAAATATCTCCAGAAACTTAGTAAAATCTGCTCTGAAAAACTCAGTGAAGAACTATATTAAAAAAAAAGCTACCTTACAGAACTTTTTGACTAAACCTTCCACTCAAACATTAAAACATAACACCACAAAAAAATCTCTGACTACTGTAAAGCTTCTTATATTGCAAGATAAAAGACTAGATGTGCTTTGAGTCTTTCTAAAGTCCCTTTTTTACAGATTCAAAATGCTTAAGAAATAATATTAAAATAAAACAAATTGTGTAACTTAACAAGACTTCTTGTAGTCCAAACAAGCAAACACCCTAGCAATTAGATAAAAGAGTCTGGAGGGGTCCAAAGGAGGGCTTATGAAGATGATCAGGCTGCAGAATATCCAAAAGAATCAAAAGAAGGCTGTGAAAGTTATGCAAAGGTTGGTGAATCTGCCTTATGAGAAAATACTGAAGGGGCCATGTCTCTTCTCCCTGGACAAGGCTTCATATAAGCCACATCACAGCACCCCAGGTACTCAAAGGGCTACAATGATGAAGGCTCTCATCACAAGGAGCCCCATGAAGGTGAGTGGCTACAGTAGGGACAAGTTGCACATGAATAGATTTCATCAGTGTTAAGAAATTCTTTCTGGTGCTACCTTACACTGAGACAACATTCTCAGGGTTAAGCCTCCTTCAAAGAAGGCTTTCAAAATGTAACTGGACAAAGTAGCAGATGGGCTCCTCAAGGCTGCCCTTCCTAGGAAAGGTTGAACCAGACCATTCTTTGAGCTCCCTTTCAACATGGCCTTTCAACCCTGTTCTGAGATGAGATGATGCCAAGAATACTAGTACAAAAATACAGTGAATTCCATCATTTCAACTGTAATAACACTAGAATCTGATTCTGCTGTTCACATGGGTCTAGATGCTATTTTGTGGTGTTTAATTACTACTAAGTAGAATGAAGGTAGAGATATCGGGGGAAAAAAAATCACTAAGAAAGTCTAGAAATAAAGTCTTAAGTTTGGTGGGCTGTTTTTCTTTTTTCTTTTTTTTTTAATTAAAAGTCAAGCAATTAGTTTAACAATGTAATAATTTTAATCACTATTATTTATTTCCTCAAACAGAGGTGTACTCTTCTAGAAATGCACATATTATTAAAAGCTTTATGCCAAACTGTGGGGGTACAAGGACATTCCCCAGAGGTTGGTCGCTCTCAACTACTAAGTAGATAGCCCCCTGAACCTATACAAATTCCAGAAGTCTTCTGGTTGAACCTTATGTAACAAACTAACTTCATAGGCCTGAATAAACAGCTAACCCCTCCCTTTCAAAAAACCACAAGATTTTTCCCTCAACGTGCCACTTGCTTAACATTTGTCAGCTACATTATACATGTGTTTACCCTAATTCAGAGGGTTCTCTGCCATTCAGAGCAGACTTTCTAAGACAGTACATTCAAAGGAGGAAGACACAGTCAAGACCAAGTCTTGACTATCCACACGGTTTTAGCATCTTTAGCACTGTACTTTTATAGTCCTTACTTCCTAACAAGCCCCAGACAAAGACAAATCCAGAACAGATGCTATGTTTAAAGAAGAAAGTGAATTTTTTAAATATAGAAGTAACTCTACTTAAAATAGATCTTAATGCCCTTTCACTAAGGGTACTACAGTCAGCAGTCTTTTCTCCATTTTAAATTAGCCAGAAATTGAAACAAGGTGCAGATGCCTGTTGTCTCCATATGAGAAAGTAGATTTCTTAATACCAAGGCTGCAGAGAAAATCAAAGACACTCATCAGGGCCACTGTGTATTACCAAGAATGAAGACACCTATAGGCAAGCAGCCAGTAAAGGATGGTCTTCACATACTACCATGCTCCTGGTAAGTTACTGATAACCACCAGAACCTTTTCATCAGAACGTAAAGACTTTGCTGTTCACTGAACAGACTCCTTCAACTTCTGTTGACAACTACAGTAAAGCAGCCTTTAAATAAAATAGTTACAGTCTGAGTATTGGTCTTAGGGGACAAAGTCACATAACTGCAGAAAAACCTCAAAAAGACTAGTTTCATGTAACTGTCCAAAAAGACAGTGACAACTTGTTGATATCTTCCTCTACAAAGGTGCTCATTATCCAGAACATATTTATTTACTGAAAGATTCTCTGTTCCACAAACTGCTATAAATGCATAATCAACTGCTGTTGGGAAGAGCATAAGACTGTAAGCCTAAGCAACAGAATTGGCAGCACTGGCAACAACTTGAAAGAGCAACAACGCCAGTTCAGAGGCCTTTTTCTAGGGCATTAAAACACACAGTACAATTACTGTGAGTTTAACGGGAGCTTCTACTACAGGAAGAAAATATCTTAATAATAAACTATGTGTTAGGCTTCATTGCTTCCTGCAGGAGAACGGGAATTTACAACTCAAGAGGGTGAAACCAGAATCTTCTGCGCAGAGATTCTCAATATTTGGAAACAATCCACCAGTTCTCAGTTACTTTAGATACTGAATTCAGCAACCTGAAGCTCAACCGGGTAAGGAGTAACAATCAGAGTCACTAATATGTAACAACCAGCTCCAAATGCAAAGAGCTATAGCCCACAAAGCCTCCAGCTGCAAAGAAGACTGTGATAGACGTTTTAGTACAAAAATCAAATTACTCCCTCTTTCCCCAAGTAATATTACACATTAAAACCTAGTAGCTGACCATTTATGAATGAACACCGTGCTGAAGAGTCACCCCAGGAAACCAGCTTTCATTCAAAGTCTGGTTCACCAATGCGAGCTCAGGGCAAGATAAGCACAGCCCTGGAGACATGAGAACCCTGAAGACATTGAAAGCGCCAGAAAACTCAGAGGTACCGAGAATTCAAGCCTGGAAACTTCA
Source organism: Muscicapa striata striata (assembly GCA_030060385.1). Taxonomy (NCBI): domain Eukaryota; kingdom Metazoa; phylum Chordata; class Aves; order Passeriformes; family Muscicapidae; genus Muscicapa; species Muscicapa striata. Next base: position 3,555,861 of record JAREIS010000070.1, read on the forward strand.
GACACTGAAGGATACCGTCCAGGGTTACAAACAATGAAAGGCAGCAACAGGGCTGCTAAACTAGCATGAAAGCTGTAGATGCTGCAGCGCAGGATGCTGCTCAACTTGCCTCTTGGGAATATTGCTGAAGTTTTCATTTACATATACAAAAGCCTCTTCGGCTGAGAGCGCTCCGCAACATTGTGTCGGGATGGTGCCCAAGCGTCACCGCTTTCTCGGAGGGGACTCAGAGGCGCGCTCACCATGCCGACCCCATCCGGAACCGAGTTTTTTCAGCACTACAGTGACACCGCTACCCCTGCCACGCCACGGCTGCCAAGAGGTCGGTGAAGCGCGGAGCCCACGGCCACCGCACCGGGCACCGCAGCGCCGGGAGCTTCCTGCCCTCCTTCCCAAAACCGGCCGCCGCTCCCGCCCCGCCGGACGCGTACCTGGCTGCGGCGGCGCCGCGGGGGAGGGTGCCGGGGAGCTCTCCGCCTGCTTGCGCTCCTTCTGGGTCTCCCTCTTGCCGCCGCCCACTCGGCCACCGGGCACGGCTCTCCTGGCGACGGCCGCCGCCTCGTCGCGCTTCTTTCTCTGCTGCCGGCGGCGCTCGGCCTCGCGCAGGACGTCTAACGGGTCCGACGCGTCGTCCAGGAGCTGGTAAAAGCGATTGGCCACGGAGCACCCGAAGTTCTCCTGCATGACGGCAGCCACCGGGCTGCCCACCAGCCCTGTCATCATCCGCGCGGCCGACTCTTCTCCCCTGACAACCCCCTGCCCGCGCCCCGGCGGCCGCCACGCCACCCCCCCGAGGCTGCTGCTGCTGCGCGGAGCCGAAACAAGGCGCACGCCGGGCGAAAGCGGCGACAACCCGGCCCACGCGCCGCCTCAGAGCCCGCAGACCGCCGCACCTTCCCGCAGCCCCGCCCCGCCCCGGCCGAGCCGGGCCCAGCGGCCAATGGAGCCCCACAGCGCACCCGCCGCCGCCAGCACCGCCTATGAGCCCGCCCACCACCTGCACGCGCGACCGGCGAGTAACAGAGCAGCCAATCCCGGCGCCGGGCTCCGCCCCGCCCCTAGTGCCCAGCAGCGACCAATTAACGCACAGCACCGGAGCTGTCAGTCACTCCCACTGACCAATGCGGTGCGCCGTTCTGTTATTTGCTGGCGCGCGCCCCGTGGCTGCTCCGCCCCCTCTCCCCTCATGCCTGGCGGGTCCCGTGCCGGCGGGCACTTCCAGTGTGGTGCCGTCCCACAACGGTGTCAGCAGGGGCCTTTGGTACGACCTACATCCTGCAACAAGCGACGCCAACGACAGAGGCGCCCGCTACGCTGGGAGCCCCCTAGTGTGGGTAGCTGTGCCGTAGGTGGCCGGCACGCTTGGATGAAGCAGTGTGGTGCCGCCACAAGGTGTCTGAAGCGGCCCGTTCTGCCGAGACGAGCGGCGGCGCTCGCCCCGGTCGGTGGCACTGCCGGCCGGCCGCCCTCGCTGCGCGAAGCGGAGCGGAGCGTGCGGGACCCACAGCCCCGCACGGGGCTCCGGCCGCCACCAGGCCCCCACAGTGACAGATTTTAGCGCAGCGCCGCTTTAGGAGCTGTGTCGGCCGCTCGCAGCTCCGCACCGAGCTGCCGGTGCTTCTGCTGTCTCAATAAATATAACCAACTGTGACATGCCAGGAGACTCATCAACGCAGAGCACGGGCACCTGGGCAGGCGAAATGTCTGCCACAGTAACAAAATCTTAGCCCTTCAGGCACAATTGCCCAAAGAATGGCGGCTGCAGTCTTGATTTCTGTGATGAGGTTGTCTTTATTCTGATCGTTCATGGGAAACTAACACTTCCTCTATCGTGATAACTTCACTGTATGTATCGCCTTGTTTTTAAGTTAATTTTATCCTTATTACAGTAAATTGACGCTGTATCAGAATTCTTGCTATGTTTCAAAAGGCAGGATTAGAGACGGCCCTGTTCTCTCTTCATTTTGCGGTGCTGCTAAGTCTGTGCACACCACTGTAAAACAAAATGTGGTGTGACCTCTGCAGATCATTCCAAGCTCTGAACATAGTCATTGCATCTCTCCCGGCTTTCATGTAGACCCACTTTTGCAGGGCATACTTACTGCAGAATAAAACTAATTTAATTTGACTTAGTGCCCTTTCAAGTTTCAATTTCATTCAAGAGATCACAAACTGTTTTGCTTGGAATTAATGACAGTAAGTTCAGGCAATTATTTGCTCTCAAAGAGCTTTACAAAATCCTGGTAATTGAGTCAAATCTCACAGGCTCTGAAATGCTTCAAATTAAAAGAAAAATTTAAGTCAACAGAGGAAAAATATAATAATTTCTACACAGTTCTTCTATTGTAAAACGTAGCTACCCATAAGTAATAAAAAATTCATGAGGAAATTTTCAATAATATGATAAAGTAATAAAATACTGTATAAGAGATGTTCACTTAGATCAACTGTACTTGCCTCTGAATTGTTGGTTTATTTTGTAGAAAGATGAAACTTCATGTGTTTTCAGCACAAAGAAGAAGCTGGAAAGCTACTTTGTCCTGTAATAATCCGGAGAAAAACATTAATGCCATCACTTTACAGCATATAAAAAAATTCACCAAATCTTTGCAGATCTTTTTGGAACCTTTTGGTGTCAATTGCATTATCTACCTTAGATCTTCTCAGCACACACTGTATCCAGGAAACTTATTAGAAATCTTAGATATATTTTTATTTAAATATTCTACAAGTTTGAATCAAAGTTGTGCTGTATATGAAAGATGACAGATGACCATCATTGGTCAGTGCCATCACTGACTGTAATGCCCTTGCAGCTTTAATAGGTACTGTGAAGGTCACAGTATCTCTGTAGAGGGATGAATATGAGGAATTCTGAAATATTTCAGCAGTAAGATTAGAGATTTGGTGTTCAGTGGGATTTGGCTTTTTTTCATGAAATCTCAAAAGAGAAAAACTTCTCAGAGAAACAATGACAGCCAAAACCAGCATTTGCTATAAACATATCTTGTCTTTATCTGTATAATTCTGTATCCTAAAATTAATGTAAAGCTTTAGAAAAATACTTAGTTGTCTGATGCTCTGAGCGTCAATCAAAACAAAATTTCTATAAGAGAAAACCTCCAAACTGATTAAAAGTCTTGCATAACAAATGAAAGTAATTTGCAATCTCTTTTTTGCTTGCAGCTGTCAGGAAAATTAATCCACAACGCCAGAGGTTTATGTCCAAACAGGAGACAGAAGAGTACCAATAGCTTTATTAATGAATAAAAGGAGAGGTCATGGGGCAATTTCCCATATCTCTCAAATTGCTGGGGGATGCAGCCTCCTTTTTATCCTAATTTCTTGGCCCCATTTCTTTCCCCATTGTCTTAGGTACTTCAGCAGTACAGACTTCCCAAATTGCCTAATACAGACATTCCTCTAATGTGCATCTCCCCCCCTCCCCCTTTTTCTTTGTATCTCTGTTCTTTTTCTCTAAATCCATCTAAGTCCAGGAATTTAGTGGGGCCTTGGGTGAGTAACAGTCTATGTCAATTAATGGAATTCCTCCAGAATTTATGGCTCCCACTATTGCTTCTTTCACCTATCAGTATCTGGCTTTATCTACCAGCAGGCTTGTAGCTTGTTTTTAAAAACACCTCCCTCACATTCCTTTCACAGCTTTTCACTACTTGCAATTACTGTGTGATTGTCAAGTTACATACTTACACAAACAACAGATACAGACAAGAAAACTTGAATTTTACTGTCCAAGTGTAACCAAATGTTCTGTCTGGACTTTTACACCAAACAGTAAAAGCGATGGATTCATCATAATTACATATTTGAATGCAAAGCCTGAATCTCATAGTTTTAGTACTAGGCTTAGGTGCCTAACCTTTCGGACAAGAGGTGACTCATGTTAATAAGTCAAGATGAGGGCTACCTGTCTAAGTGGCTACTCCATCCACATTCTCTCCACAAGCGGATTTTTCACATGCACAGAACAGCATCCTACACATTGCCTAGCAAGTGCAGATATGGAATATGGCATCTTACAAAAGAGCCTTTGCTTAGTTTTCTTTTTTTTCCTTTTTTTTTTTTTTTTTTCAGGGTGCAAAAGTGCCAAATTACAAGAGAAAGAATTGAAAATATGAGACTGGTGTTTCTCTGACCTTTACAGCTAAGTACCTAATCACCACCAAGGGTCATCCTTGGCCTTTCTTTCAGGCACTTTCTCATCCCTGGACATTTCATTTTCTAGTGCCTATATCTCTCATGCCTGAGGGAGAATTGTCCTGAACACATCACGTGGCTCAAGGTGCCACTTTGGGGCAGAACAGGTAGACAGGGTAACACTGTGTCCCTTAGAGGATCTAGCAATCACATACATTTTCCAGCAACACAATTCTACTAAGCAAAATCGACTACATGAAGTCTTAAGCCAAAAAGAGAGCTGCATCACCAAAGATTGACATGCTTATAGATGGATGCACGTAATCATGAGAGCTTTGTGTGCAAGCTGGACATTGTGCCCTGGCTGGCAGCAAATGGCTAGAGCCCCACCAAATAAGCCATGAACAAGCACTGATCTCCTGCTAACAAAGGGCACAGGGACCTGTGGTGTAGCTGGTAGGGGTGGGGGTGGCCAGTCACAGAGAGACTCTGCAGGACCCAATTAGCAAGGAGAGGACCTCAGCCAAAATATCACCATTGGACCAAGAGGCAAGTGCAAGGGACATGAAGGGTGGGCACACAGATTGTAAGGGTGTAAAAGCCCAGGGGTTCCTCAGAAACAGTGTGTGCTGCAACTGAGTCGCTGCATCACAATCAAGATGCTTCCAGGAACCCAGCATCTGGGACTCTGCGATGGGAAATGTGGGCTCAAGATGGCAAAGGAAGCTTGTGTGATTGTGGTGTGTGTAGGGATTCAAATGGGGCACCCGTCAGGTCACTGGAGCCACCCACTGCAAAGGGGTCTCAGTCCCAGCAGTGGAAGTTTCACAGGTTGTAAATTTCACTCCTAGGGTGGAATCTGAATGCTCAACAGGAAATCCAGAAACTTGGAAAATGTAATAATAAAGACTTAGATAAAAGGTATTATTACCATTGCTAAGGTTTTAAATAAGCCCATATATATAAGTAAAGTTCAATGCAGTGTGATTGTTTGCTATTATTTACCTAAAGGCCATAATCTAAAGGGCATGCTTTAAAGAAGTAGAATACCTCTTTCCATCTTTTTTGTCACGTTTTGTTCTGTTTCAGAGTTAGTTGTTTTTATTTCTGAAAGAGTTTACTATCCTCAAATGTGGAAACTGCTGCAGGTCTAGGCCTTTTCTCACAGGGTCTGAGTTCCTTTCTCAGGCTGTGAAACTTTCTCAGGCCTAGCTGAAACCTTTCCCATGCTAGGGCCTCTGTCTGTACTGTAAACATAAGAGAAAGAATCATAACATAGATAACACACCTGCTGGATCTATGGGAGAACCAGAGAGGAGAGGTGTCTCTCTTTCTCTCCAATGAACTGTCTGTATTTTTGTTTTTGCACAAACTGTATTAAAAAAAAGCTTTCTTCAATAAACTGCACTCTTTCTTGCATCAAGTAAGAGAGTTGCCATGTTGCTGTTTTCCTTTTGCCACTCCATAACCCTCTCAGGCAGCAACACTCAAACTCCGTAATTGTCATTTCCATCTTGAGTCTAGATAGAACACAGGTATTTTTCCTGCTTTCTCTTGAATCCTTGCTCCCTGTCCTTTTACAATTTCTGTCTTTTGTGTGATAAAAGGTGTGCTTTGTTGTAATAAGCAGGATTTGATCTGTCTGTAGGTTGTATCATGTTTCATTATTTTGGTTCTTTAACTCTCAGAGAGAACTTTTTCTTGTTTCTACACTAAAATATTGATGCTTTGATGAATTGAATTGGGTTTGCAAGGCCAAGCTTAGGGGGGGGCGGGGGCTACAGGAGTGGTTTCTGTGAGAAGCTGCTGGAAGTTTCCCCATGTCTGGCAGAGCCAGTCCCTGGTGGCTCCAAAGACAAACGTGCCACTGGCCAAGGCTGGGCTGGTCAGAAATGGTGGTAACGCTCCTGTGAGAGCAGATACGAGATGAAAGAACAAAATGTTATTGTGCAGATGTAAGTGTGGCCAGAGAAGTGCAGGTGAGCACATGTGAGAGGAGCAGCTCTGCAGGCACCAAGGTCAGTGCAGAAGGGGCAGGAGGTGCTCCGGGCACTGGAGCTGAGATTCCCCTGCAGCCCCTGGTGCAGACACAGCCCAGGGTGAGGCAGCTGTGCCCCTGCAGCCACGGAGGTCCATGGGGGTACAGAGATCACCTGCAGCCCAAAGAGCCCCCATTGGAATAGGTGGATGCACAAAGGAGTCTGTGAGCCCAAGGAAGGCCCCATGCTGGAGCAGCCTGTCCTTGAAGGATTTGTATCCTGTAAAAGAGGGACCCAGGCTGCAGCAATTTTGGGAGGACTGCTGCCTGTAGGATGGACTCACTTTGCAGCAGGTCACTGAGAGCTATTGCTTGTGAGATGGATTCACATTGGAGAAATTCACAGAGAACTGTCTCCCGTGGGAGGGACCCCATGGTGCAGCTGGGGAAGGACTCCTCTCCCTGAGCAGCAGGAGAAGCCTCGGGTGATGAACTGACCATAATCCCCATTCCCTGTCCCCCTGCACTGCTGGGGTGGGAGGCAGAGCTGGAAGGAGGGAGGGGTGGCAGCAAGCTGTTTTTAAGGGGTTATTTTACTTCTCATTATCCAGCTCTCATTTTGTCAGTAATAAATTCACTTAATATCTCTAAGTTGAGCATGATTTTCCCATTATGGTATTTGGTGAGTGATCTCTCTGTTGGAACTAATTAATGTGATTAAGTGGAAGCTACTTTATTGTTTACATTATGTTTTACTTATATATTTTAAAACTACTATTCACGCAATTATGCATTACTTGATTGGTGTTTTTATTTTGTTTATGAGTTCTGCACACACCTTTCAGGAAATATGATTGGTTAGTCTGGTGTTTTATGGCCCTTTTTATAATAGTTCTTGAAATCTTGCTATTTTGTTTTTTAGCATTTTCTTTCTCAATTTCACACAATTTATGTTTCAGTAGTCTTAACGAATTCCAGAGTGTTTGATCGAAGAATAACTAAAAATGACTTGGCTGGTGCACTGGCTGGAATATATTGTGGCCTAAGCTGTTCAAACACATTGCTATGTCTCTTCCCAGTCCTCATCTCAACCCATGAACCATTTGTTAAAATTTCTTTCCTCTGTCCAGCTGCACAGCAAACTGATAGAGGCTTTGATGGGCACCTGGAATATAGCCAGGGTCAAAACACAGCATACATTAAGCTAGCAGCATAGCATCAAAATGCTATGAAAAGCAAACATATTTAATATTGGAAGACACAACAGTTCAGATGATTACTTTAGAACTGGTTTTACATGTTACATGAACTATTATAATAATTTATCACAATACCTATGACTGTGTACTGAAAAGCAGTGTGTTTTAAGCCCTTTAGGCTAGGTACATTCTATATGCACATTTTCTCTTCCAGTGGCAGTATCTGGAGAAAAAGTTCACTTCTTTTTGCTTATGGCTATTACAATACGAAACACTAATGTTCAGAACAGCTAAAATAACAGATGTACCATCAAGTAACTTCTTCCTTCTCTTGTGTTGCCTCTATTAACAAAATTATACTAGTTGGCATTAAAAAAATTTACAAGATCCACGTAAATAAGTTAATCTGCTACCATTTTTACAGCTCTGTGGCTTCTCTGTGCTCCTGGTACTGGCCTCAAAATTTAACTTCTAGTGTAATAAATGGAAGCTAAGTTCTCAGGCTGGAGCCTGTTGAGGTGAAACTTCTTATGTTTTAGTTCTCTACCACACTCAGTGTAAAGAGGGTGTTCCTCACGTGTTGAGGTGAAGCTTCTTGTATTTTAGTTTAGGGCCATTACTCCTCCTCCTATCGCTCGGTAACACTGAATAAATCTGGCACTGTCCTCTTAAAATACCACCTGCCTTAAGAACCTCCTAAAACTCCGAGTCGAGGGCCGTCACAACGTCTCCTGCCCCCTTCTCACAACCCCGGGACAGGGGCATGTAGCTGCGAATGCCCTATTGCCACGGGCTCGCTGGTAGACGGGGCGTCTCCCGGGCGGCCCCGCCAGCGCCATAACGGCTGCGCCGTCTCCACCCCGCCCGCCCTACGATCCCCGCAGAAGCGGCGGCAACTCACGGGCGGCTCCCCGCCCGCAAGTTCCCTCCCACCTCTGTCCGCCGCTGAAGGGCAGGGCCCCGGCAGGGAAAAGGAAAGAGGTCCCCCCGCCCTAGGGAAAGGAAGCCCAACCCGCCGACCCACCGCCAGCCAACCCCTTTAAGCCGCCAGGCGCGCCAACTCCGCTGTTCCTCCATGGGATTGGCCCGCGCTGCCCGCCCACAGCCACAGCGCGCCAAACCTGCCCGCGCGCACCGCCCCTGCCGCACCCCACCCCAGCAGCGGCGGCCGGGCCAATCAGCCCTTCCCTGCTGCCGCGAGCCCGGATTCTGCCCAATAGGGTGGCTGCAGCCGCCCGGCCTCGCCCTCGGGCCCCGCCCTTAGAGGCGCGGCCGCCGACTTTCCCGCCCAGTGGTTGGTTGGCGGGAACAGACTCCCCGTGACACCAGCGCCGGGCCGGGTGATTGGCTGCGCTCGGGCGCGAAACGTAACGCGGGAAAACCTGGGGCTCGGCCCGGGCTGCGAGCGCAGAGGTATCGCGGCGGCGGCCGCGGCTCTTCCTCGGGCATCGCCGGGACCAGGGCTGCCAGCGAGGCCGGCTTCGCTTCGGAAAGGTGCGGGGACGCTGTGACTGCTTCGCTCCGGCCGCTGCCATGGCCAGGGGCCGCCGCTGACTTGGCGGATCCGCTCGGGGGTGGCCGCGAAGTCGGAGGGGGTGCGGAGGGGAAGCCACCGATACAACAGGAAGCCGCCGTCCACAGTGATGAGCGGCTGAAGCGGGCCCGGGCGGCAACAGGTGGCGACGGCCGCGGGACCTCCGTGCACCTGCACGGCCCAACCCGGGGCACGGGCGCGGACTGCGGGGCTGTGCCGCCGCGGAGCGCCCTCCTTTCCCTCTCTCTCCGCGCTCCCTTCGCCACTGCCCGCGAGTGTTCGGCGATGGCGGAGCGCCTCCCGCCGGGCGCCCCCCCGGTGATTTTTTGCCAGGACTCCCCGAAGCGTGTCCTGGTCTCCGTAATCAAAACCACCCCGATCAAACCCTCCTCGGGGGCGAGCGGGAGCGAGGAGCCGATGCCCGTCCCGCCTGTCCCCACCAGCCCCGGCTTCAGCGACTTTATGGTCTACCCTTGGCGCTGGGGGGAGAACGCGCACAACGTGACTCTCAGCCCCGGCGGCAGCGACAGCACCGCCGGCCCGTCAGCCCTCCCGCCGCCCCGCGGAGGAGCGGGCAGGGTCCCCGGCGGGGACGAGGAGAAGGCGGGGAGCCCGGGCAGCGGCGGCCGGCACCGGCACCTGAAGGTGAGTGCGCGGCGGGCGGGGGCGGGCGGGCTGGCCGCGCGCTTACAGGGTGACTCCGCGGCGCGCGCCCCTCCCGCGCTTCCGCCCGGACTTTTAAAGTGAAATCACTTCCACCAACGGCGCGCGGGCCAGAGCAGGGGGTGGCGTAGCTGCCCGGCCTCCCTCCCTTCCAAAGTAAAAAGTAAGCTTAAAAAACGCACTTTCACTGTCGGAAAAAAACCCATGTCCTCTCTCTCCTCGCATCTGGAGTGCTTTGTCCTGTTCTGGGCTCCTCAGTACAAGAGACACGTGGAGCTCCTGGAGTGGGTCCAGTGTAGGACAGCAAAGATGATTGAGGGACTGGATCGTGTCTCTTATGAGGGAAGGCTGGCGGAGCTGGGCCCGTTCAGCCTCGGGAGGAGATGACTGACGGAGAACCTTATCAATTGATACGAATATCTAACAAGGGTAGCGGGAGGATGGAGCCAGGATCTTCTTACTTGTAACAAGCTGTGGGGGAAAAAAGGCAACGGGCAGAAACTGATACGCAGGAAGTTCCACCTCAGTATGAGGAGGAATTTCTTTATTGTGTTGGTGGCCATGCGCTGACACAGGCTGCCCAGAGAGATTTTGGAGCCTCCCTCACTGGAGATATTCGGGAACTGCCTGGACACAATCCTGTGCCATGGTCTCTAGAACGACTCTGTCTGAGCAGGGACGTTGGAGCAGACTATCCACTGTGGTTCCCTTTAACCTGACCTATTCTGTGATCTTGTCGGTTCTCCCCTTGCTGCTGAGCACACGGTGGTGCTTGTGATCTCCCCTGCTGCACCAGCCGCAGCACAGCCGTTAGGAGTGAGGTGGGAGTGGGCTGGGCACAGTCTGGCGTGGCTCTGTGCTGTCACGGCACCATCCTTGGTCATGCTGTCGCTCCAGGGGATGCTGTACCCGTTGGACAAACTGCAGGGGGGGAGGAAGCATCTGAGTTTAGTTGCCTTTATTTACACCTAGGATGGAATAAGACGTGGCCGTCCAAGAGCAGACACTGTCCGAGACCTGATCAGTGAAGGAGAGCACTCTTCCAGCAGGATACGCTGCAATATTTGCAACAGGGTCTTTCCACGAGAGAAATCACTGCAAGCCCATAAACGAACTCACACCGGTGAGTAAAAGGAAGGTGTGAATAGCTGGGGAGAGCCACTCAGGAAGAAAGAGTGAAGGGATTAAATCCCCCAAACAAACATAAAGGAACCCCAAAGAACTTGACCTGTTATGATTTTATTGTAACTGCTAAATTAATCATACTTTGCTCTCATTGCTTGTTAATCAATCAAAGTCTATGTAACCATGTTTGTCCTGGGGAAATATAGCGGCATTTTAGGTTATAATAGTATAGGCAAATGGTCTGAACATTTTATCTGTCGGTGTCACAGACTCATCCTGTAAGAGAGAGAACTAGTCTTGGGTTTGGTACTCTGTACTTGAGCTTGGTAGCACTTTGTATCCTGATTGCCTCTTCTCTGTGATTTGTTTCCTCCTTGCTGATGTATTTTTCTTATCACAATTGAAGTTTTTCTGTAAGAGGTTACAGTAACATAAAAAGGGGCTGACAACTTCAGGATTGTAACATCCTAGGAAGTGTGCCTAAATATATTGAGAGAAGAGTCCACAAGCTTAAAATCACCACCCAGTTGTTTTTTCCCACCACTTAAAATTCATTTTTTAGGGTGGAGGAGACCATGCTAATTTACTGAACTGTGTTTAGAAGGTAATTTGCAGTTAAGTTAAAATGTATGATGAACTCACTCAATACTCAGCTGAGTTTGAACTGAAGATGAAGTTTGGGTTTTTTTAAACCAAGCAAATACATTTTATTTCTTCATTGGAACTCTATATTTGCCATAAGATATGAAAAAATGTAGCTCACAATACAGACACAACAACCAGCACTCCCCTCAAACCAACCAAACAAAATCTCTCAAAAGCCTTGGCTTTGAGCCACTCCTTTTGACCCAAATCACTGTGACTAATTTAGATAATGATATTAAACAGCAGCATTCCTCATGTTTTTTGGTCAAAAGATGTTATTTCACTTGGTCCTACAATGTGTTGAACTTGTAAGATGGAACTTAACTGAGTAGGGCTTACCCTGTCATTCCTCTGAATTAATGAGCCAGACTCACCCTCATTTTATTGCCTTCCTGAGGGTGGTGGCATGGCATGCCTTTGTGTAGTGCTTGAGGAAGGAGACACCTGTTCTGGTTGCAGTTTGCATGAAGAAATCTTCCTTGATGACTGTCCTAAGAAAACTTAAATCTGGAATAAGTTTTTCATGCAGCATCCATCATTATAACTTCTCTTAAACATGAGATATTTCTCCTAATGAGATATTTCTACAACCCTGTAATAATGATGACTGCAGATATTTTATCCTAGTTCAGGCTGTGGTAAGGATAAATTTTTTCTGTTTACAACCTGAATTTCATCACTTGTCCATTTACTTTATATATTTCTTTCACAGTTTCACAAAACTTATGTAGTGCTAATACTCTTAAAACAGAAAATATGACTAGGAGAAGTGTATTTTTTTTTTTTTCTCTTTGGAGATAGGTATATTGTCTAGTAGCATAGAGTGATGCACTTCAAAGTACCACTAGGGTTTTTTAAGTAGATGTAAGTTTCTGAGTGGGTAAAAGGAGAATTTATGCAAGTCTCGAGCCAGGGAGCACCACTGGATACTGTGACGTTTCTAGTCATCTTTCATAAATCTCTTCTGTTACTATTTTTAAGGTGAAAGACCTTATTTATGTGACTACCCAGATTGTGGGAAAGCCTTTGTACAGAGTGGGCAGCTCAAAACTCACCAGCGTCTCCACACAGGAGAGAAGCCTTTTGTCTGCTCAGAGAATGGTGAGTCATCAGAGAACAATTTGCAGCTTTCTGGAGTCAGACTAATATTGGAAATGTATGTGTGTTCACATGGCAAAAGCTTTGGAGTTTAATTTTGGTGGAACTTTTAGAGAAGGGAAGAGTCATGCAGAACCTGTCTAATTCTGCAAGTATGTATCTGAGGATTGCATACATTCTCTATCAATGGATACTAATGTATAAAATAATGGGACATGTTAGGAATCTTGCCTGCGATTTTCAACCAAACCTACGGGTTTGTGAATGGGGAAGAGTGGATTCAAGTGGTATTTCCATCCCACAGATGTTACACTTTCTCTGGTTGGCCGCTTTCTGTAACACATTCTTCATGGTCACTCTGTGATTTTTTTAAGGCTGCTTAAGCAGATTCACACATGCAAACCGTCATTGTCCCAAGCATCCATACGCCCGACTGAAGAGGGAAGAGCTCACGGACAGACTGAATAAGAAGCAGACAGCTGACAATAAAGCTGTGGCCGAGTGGCTGGCAAAGTAAGTTCCCTCATGGTGTCGTCTTTCTCAAAATACTTAAAAGGGTGGTCTGACACAGCATTTATTCTTCGGGACAGTAAAGTCCCAAGAAACTAAACCTAGATGATCTTCTGGTACACATCAGCACAGCCTTGCCTCCCCTCAAAGAGTTATGAACTCCTGGTCAAGACAAAGTTCCTAATGAAATTTTTTTCTTACAGTTTTGTTTTGTTTTGTGTTTGCTCTCTGCTTAAACACTTCTTTTTGCTTGATCAACACCTGGCAATACTTTATTAGCTAGTGCTACAGTTTTGCTGAATTTGCATTTGTATGAGGGGCTCTCTATGCCTAGGGAGAAATGCCTGCTGAGAACACCATGGAGACAAGAAATCTGTCACAGATGTTCACTTGGACACTTTACAGTTAAAACACTGAATAATGAAAGTTTCTGACAGCTTAAATACTACCATGTAAGGGCTGAAATATAAAGCCAAGTGCACTGCCCAGTTGGATTTAAGCTAGTACTTGGGAGGTTTTTGCTCATTTTGAATTGTTGGTGTGCGAGTCAGTTACGTGTATTTTACAAGTATTCCTTACATTTGATGTTATAGATACTGGGAGACTAGAGAGCAGCGGGCTCCTGCTTTGAAGACCAAAGCAATCCAGAAAACGGATCAGGAACAGCAGGACCCAATGGAATATCTTCAGTCTGATGAAGAGGATGATGAAGAGAAAAACAGCGCTCATTCAGCTGCCCAGCACCGCCGCCTCCAGGAGCAGCGTGAACGCATGCATGGCGCGCTGGCACTCATCGAGCTCGCAAACTTAGCTGTGGCACCCCTGCGACAGTAGATTGGAGGAGCAGTCTCTCCCCTTAAAAAATGTACTTTCTGGTGTTCCTTAACCAGTTAGATTCCAAGCATAAGCTAAGCACCTTATTTGCTTATAATAGGCTGCTATTCTGTAGAATTTATGAAGAATGTTGTTGCCTCATAACATGGGGCGAGAGAATTGCACTTTTGATAAGGTAGAAGACAGATGTAAACTTTCTAAGTATTTTGTAAATACAGGACTGCATAAGGCAGGGTTGACATTTATGTGTTGTGGGAAGCTAGATTTTGCAAGGTTAACTCATTAATCTGAAGCAGATTTCACAGGAAACACTTTCTGAGCAAAGTGTTCACGATTAGCAGGATGGTACATGTGGCCAAAGAAGGCTGACAAAGAAGTATTTATCTGACTATCAAAGTGATGGGTCTGGGGATATTGTTAAACAGCAATGAAACCATGTTTTTCTAATGTCAGTATATCTTTTCCTAGCATCTCCAAGGCGAAGGGCAAAGGTTAGTTATCTCAACTTGTACAGGGAAAGAAAATGCTTCATGCAGGGAATATCTTCACTGTGACTGCCCAAGGTATGAGTCTTGACTTTGCTGCTTCACATTTTTTTGATTTGATTTCAGCAGAATCTCTTGGTAGCACTTGTTGTTCCTAACATGTGTAGTTGGGAAGTTTTGCACATTGTTGTATCTGAAAATGATTAGTCTTGCAAAGTCTAGAAAAAGGAGAACAATTGGTAATATTTTTTCAGGTGTTTTTGGGCCCTGTAGTGATTTGGCACTTGATTTTGTTAATAAAGGGGTTGTTTACAGGGTGGTATGAATTTGTAGTAAACTATTCTAGGTCTTCTATTAGCAAACACTAAGTTTTAAAGTATTGCTTTTATAATGATTAGCAAATAGAAGCATCCATACTTACTGTGCATAAAGCCACCTTACTGCTTTACTCCAGCATAACATGGCGATTCTTTGTTCACTAACTGTAGGACAGCTATAAACACTGCAGAAAAGTATTCACTATACAATTAGAAAATAGGCTTCCAAAGGTAGTTACAAGTGTGTTAACAGTGTGATTTCATATATTTCCCAAATAAGTTGCAGAATGCTGCCTAGTATTCAGATGCTGATATAAAATGTTTAACAGGGTATCTTGTCACTTTGTGAATCTTATATACTTTCAGTAGCATTGTCTCATGGTGATCTTTTACCATATTTTGCTTTGAAGGCAGCCAGAGATTCCTAATATGCTAACAAAACTTTGTTTTCAGATTGGACTTTTTGTGTGTGGTTTTGTTGTTGGTTGTTGTTGTTGTTAAGCTACTGCTTAAGGGGATATTAATAATGTGTATTTACTGACCTGCTTGCTTTAACTTGTTCCTCTCATTAGAAGTCAGGAAATTCAGATGAGAAGGGAAGCCTCTTTCCCTCTCACCTGAACTGAAAAGAAAGAAAACATTTTATCAATCACTTGATAGAGGCTGACCAGATGCATACAGCTGTTCCAGAAGAGTAGAGTGGTTTTACATCTGAAACTGCAGCTGTTGAAGTATGTTCTCTGATAACCTGTTGTGGTTGAAAATCTCATTAACCCAGTTTGTTTAAATCCTGTGTTGATGCACTTAACTAAAAAGTAATTGAAAAATTTTTAAAAAGTCTCTTGCATTGAATGTAAGTAATTTTGCACCAGTGATACGGTTTAACTTCTGCTTCAGCTTCTGAAATAAATAGAAAACACTAGTCATACAAGGCTTCTTGGCCTGTGTAAAAATGCTAATTCATTCATATATGTAGGTTTTGGGTTTCTAAAAAAATATTACATGCTTCTGACTGTTCATCTGGCTTTATGTGAATAGTCTAATTCCATAGCCCTGAACATACATCTGTTGAAATTCTGAATCATAACTCAGAATTGCTCCTGAGTAGTATTTCACAGGGCAGAAGACTGTAATTATCAGCCACTTGCAGACTGGAATATTACTTCATCAGGATTGGTTGTGGGTGTTTTGGTGGGGTTTTTTTTGTTGTTGGGTTTGAGGTTTTTGAATTTTTTTTTTCAGTCAGCCAGAATATTTCCTCAGGTCTTTGAAGTATGACAAGTACACTGGATTGTACTTTGCCGTAGACAAAATTCAGACAGCTGAAGCAGTTTTGGATCATGATAAGTTTTGGGTAAAATACCAAGTGAAAAAAGCAAAGATGAGATGTGGAAGACTGCTTTTTGTTTTAAGTGATTACATACAAGAAATTGTTTGGTGCTTTGAAAGATTTAAGTTGTAGTTTGGCATAAGTTAAAAGCAGAAGAGTTGATGTGCTGTCATTCTAATAGATGCTTTGAATAAAAACTTGATTTAAGTTTCAGATTTAATGTGTGCTGTTTGGTAATTACTGAATTCTCAGCCTCTTCCTTATTTCTGACATCCCGACTTGTTGTGGAGAAGATTGCAGGCGTTTATTTTCCCTGTCCTTTGAAATTTGACACAAGCTAAACCACCCCAGGCAAATTCCGTAGAGCGCGTTTTACGGTTTGAGAAACCTCCGTGCGAAGCCCGAGGCCCCGCTTTGCGGTGTGGCAGCGCGGCAGGCCGGTGCTGGGCGCTGGCAGCGCGGCAGGCCGGTGCTGGGCGCTGCCGCGGCTCGGCGGGCGCTGAGGCGCGGCGCCCCGCGGGCGGCCCGGCGCGGTGCCGGCCCCGCCGCCCAGCCCCTCAGGCCGCGCCCGGCCTGGCGGCGGCAGCGCCCCCGCAGGCGAGGCGAGGCGCGGCGCCGCTCCAGACCCGCCCGCGGGGCCGCCGCGCCCCGGACCCGGTGCCGCCGCCGCCGCCCGGGGACGGGCAGGGGAGAAGGAGGAGGAGGAGCGGCGGCCCCGCTGCCGCGCTGGTGCCGCCCGCCGTGCGGCCCTGCTCGTCGCCGCCATGAGCGCCGGTCAGGCCGCGGAGGAGGAGGCGGACGCCGCCGCCGCGTCCCCGGCGCTACCCAGGGTGCTCTCGGCGCTCTTCTACGGGGCGAGCTCCTTCCTCACCGTGCTGGTCAACAAGGCGCTGCTCAGCGCCTACAGGTGAGCGCCGGGGCAGAGCGGGCGGGCCCCGCCCGCGGGTGCTGGCACAGCCGGTGCCGGGCGATGGCAGGGTGTCCCTCCCTGACCAGCGGACAGGCGTTCCCGCTCCTGTTCCCCTTCCTGGTGGCGTCCGTGCAACTCGGATCCCGGGCACCCGGCTGGTGGGTAATGGGCTGGGACCCGGGCCAGCTTCTCCAGTTTCAGACCCCGCTTGTGTCCAGTATGTACCAGTTCTGCAGCACCGCCCGACGGCAGACACGGTTCCGACAACACCCTTTTTCCTCGGGGTCTTTACGCTATTCCCAGGGGATCGCATCACCTCAGACACCTGTGAGGGAAACAAGAGTATGCCCTAACTGTTCCTGCCGAGCAGTATCTTCCTTCCAGCATCTTGCTTTTCTGAGGTAGCCAGAAACAAAATGTGAAGCTCGTAAAATGGCTTAATCATGAAAATACTGACAGGTTCTGTCCTTGACTTGATGGCACTAATTCCCAGCATGGTGATAATTAGCATCTTACATCATTATGTAAAGCAACAGCATTAACATCTTACACTTTGCATTTTAGTCTTTCAGCTGTGGGAAACAGAGCAACTTGAGCATTCATTTCCAAGTCATACTTTTCCCATATAGATTTGTACTTTTTTGACTTCAGTCATCCTTGTAGGTCCCTTCTGACTGAGGATAATTTATGATTCTATGATTGTCCTGTGATTGCCATTTTTCTCACCGTTAACATCTTTTATTTAAAATCTTTGCTCTGTTTTTGCTGTGGTTTAGCTCACCTTGAATGAAAATAAGAAGGAAAAAAAACTGAAATGAAAAGAAAGTTAAAAAGCCAAACTTGCTGTCATTTTCTAACATTCAGTGCTATTTGAATATATAGCAGCTGTATTTAATATGTCTCATAAATTGTACATGGTGCAAGTTGAGGGGTTTTTTTATAGTGGTTTTTATCCTACAGACTGCAGCTTCCTGCAAGTCCCTGGCGTAGATCTAGCACATCTGTGTGAGATAATAGAGTACAGTATGTCCATCAGTTAGCCTGAGTTTTGTATTAAGACCTTATAGCATTGCTGGAAATATTTAGGCCTCTGCAAATCATAAATGTCTGGAGAAATTTGTGTAGTACAGATGGGTGAACTGTCCATTTTTGTATGGAGTAGCTGTAAATACTAAACAATAGGCGGTTTAGGTGGCACATGATTTTAAATTGAAGTCCTGCTGTTTCTTGTTTTTCCTGCCCCTGATTCTTCTGTTTCCCTGAATTTCTTTTGCTATTGGTTGCCCTTAACTCTGTGTTATGACTGTAATGCTCTTACGGCCTTCCTGCTGTGATTCAGAGCATTTGTTTATTTTGTCAATGCTTTGTTCCTATCCCAGTTATGTTAATCTGAGATGTACATTTCTCACCACACGAAGTAAGAGTACACCAGCAGTTCCTGCAAATGTCATGAGTGCAACAAGGCCAAGTATGAGGTAGCACCTCTCCTGTGAAGGCAGGCTGAGAGAGACAGGGTTGTTCAGCCTGGAGAAATTCCAGGAAGACCTTATTGTGGCTTTCCAGTTCCTTAAGGGCTCAAGAAGGACTTTTCAGAAGGCCATGTAGTGATAGGACAAAGGGAAATGACCTGGATGGGGCTTTGAGCAACCTAGAGTAGTGGAAGGTGTCCCTGCCCATGGCAGAGGGTTTGGAACTAGGTGATCTTTAAGGTCCCTTCCAATCTAAACCATTCTGTGATTCTATCCATGCTTTCAGCTCAAGCCAGCCAAAGGGTTTTGTAGGAATCTAGCTAATTTAGAAGGAAATAGATGTTTCTACAAAATTTATCTAAGAACTTGATTATGACATATTGCTAGTTTATTTGGACTGTAGAGATAAACTTCCACATTAGAGCAAGTGCAAGAGGTTTAAGTTACTATCCCATATCAGGATTCAAAATGTATATGTGAAGCTACTCAAGAAACAGTGCATTAAGAGTTCTCTTACCTTCACTTAACACTTCCCAAACAGCTAACAGTTCAGAATTGACCAACTGTGCATAGGCTGTATTATTTGGACTGCAGAAATAAAAAATTACTGCTACAATAAGTGTAGTCTCGAGCTCTTCTTAAACACAGGCCAGTCATCCCCATGTTTAATTGTTGACTTTGGTATTAAACTTTAACTTTTTTATTTTTTCCTAATTATTTCTTTCCATTCGTCAGTACTAAATATCTGTTTATGCTTTTCAGCTTCCCATCACCAATGTTTCTTGGAATTGGACAGGTATGTTCACGAGTAAAGCATACCAAAATTATTCATTATTATGTAAGTTAAACTAATAATAATAGAGGTAGATTTTAGGGGGCAAAACC